>CM055088.1:9286341-10536341 GCA_029204025.1 Blomia tropicalis
ATTTTCCATTATATAAATAAATATTGAATTTTATATATTTTATTATACGATGAATAGTATACGATATATTTTGCTAGGGAAAAATAAACTTAATTGGTAACGTTCTTTATGAACAGCCTATTGTATTTGGTCCATCTGTCCATCCAAGCGTATACACACGTTGGTCGGCTTGCTTGTTCCTCTTCCTTTCGTCTTCTCATCTCGATCCCAATCGTCAAAACATGGCTAAGGAAATCTGTAAAAAACGAAGTGTAAGTTATCAAATTTGATCTAAACTTGTGTAATAATTATGTCTAAAATGTATTATATACGAAAATATGTTAGTTTGTTAATCAAGGAGTTTTTCGAGCCGAATTGGACGAGTTCCTTCGTCGAGAACTTGCTGAAGATGGTTACAGTGGTCTAGAGGTTCACATCCACGCCTCAAAGACCCGTATCATCATATTGGCCACGCGAACTCAATCGGTTCTTGGCGAGAAAGGTCGACGAATTCGTGAATTGACCTCATTGGTTCAAAAACGATTCAAATTTGCAGAAGACAATGTTGAGGTATGGTGATTTTCATTGATTTTATATTGTTGTCATCGTTATTTATATTGATTTTTTATTTTATAGCTCTTTGCGTTGAAGATCGCCGATCGTGGCCTTTGTGCCATTGCTCAATGTGAATCCCTTCGATACAAATTGATTGGGGGTTTGGCAGTTCGACGAGCATGTTATGGTGTACTTCGATTCATTATGGAATCTGGAGCTAAAGGATGTGAAGTTGTTGTCAGTGGAAAGCTTCGAGGTCAACGAGCAAAAAGCATGAAATTCGTTGATGGATGGATGATCCACTCTGGTCAACCAAAGAACGATTATGTTGATGTTGCCGTTCGACACGTTTTGTTGAGACAAGGTGTTCTCGGTATTAAGGTCAAAATTATGGTTGATCATGATGTCACTGGAAAGAAGGGACCTAAGATTCCATTACCTGATAATGTTCAGATTGTCAATCCAAAGGAAGAAGTAATGCCAACCCATCCATATTCGGAATCGAAAGAAGTAAAACAGTTGGCACAGGTCCAAGCATAAAAAAGAGGATTTTACAACGACAAAACATTTTCACCATGTAATTTTTATTTCTAATATAATTTGTTTGAATAAAAAATCTTCTATTCATAAATTTGTAGTTTAATAAATTGCTAAACAAATTAAAGTTTGGAATGTGAACGTTAATAAAAAACATTTTTTATATACTTCAGATGTTTTGGAGCGTATTATTTTGAATACGTATTCTGTGAATGGACGGAACCGGCTCATGTTATTGCTTTTGTGTTGTCTTGCCTGGCTTTGACTGCACATTTGGATTGTTTTGATAATTTTTATTGTAGTTGAAAGATATTACCGTCGTATTAAAGTAATAATGGAAAGTATTCTAGAACAACATCGAGGGCAACATGAAGAACGAGAGCGATTGGAGAATGCTATGGTTCGAGAATTGATTGCTAAACGCTCTACGGTATGTTTATTTTTCTTTGACTTATAGTTTAAAGGTTGAAATATTTTTAATTATTCAATTAGCATCGTGAACACATCAATTCAGATCAACGCGTGAAATACCTTCTTGACGTAAGATATAAATTGATTTGAAATAATACTATTTTTATTGAGTTTGCGTTTTCGAAAATAGAGATACGTTGACGTTACGAAGAAAGTAAAAGAACTATATGATGACAAGAATGGTTCTCGTAAAGCAGAGATTAGTGCTATTTCTGCTTCAAATGAATTTAATGAATTCTATTCCCGTTTACGAGTTATTCGAGATTTTTACAAGAATAATCCAAATGAGATTGCAATTCCATTATCTACTGAATTGGAACAATTTGTAGAGAATCGAGACAACGAATTATATTTAGTTGATTTTACAGACGAAGAAAGTTATGGAAAGTTCCTTGATTTAAATGAACATTTTCATATGTATTTGAACTTGAAAAATATTGTGGGAAATAGTGCTTCAAAAATTGATTACCTCTCATATTTGAATACATTCGACCATTTCTATGTAATACCAAAGAATAAGAAGTTTAGTGCTGATTATCAAAAGTATCTGGAATCTTTGCTTCAGTATTTAGAAGGATATATTGTCCGAGTCAAACCGTTAATGCCACTCGAAGACGTGAGTATTTCCCTATAAAATACCATTTTATAAATTTTCTCTATTTGTTAATTTAGATTATCAAGAAGTTGAAAATTGATTTTGAACGTATGTGGGAAACTGGTCAAGTTCCCGGTTGGCCAAAAGAAACCAGCAGTGTTTTATCAAATACAGGAGCACCATTAGACTTGAACTCTTTCAATTCAAAAAGTGAATTGGCTTCCTTGGGACTAGATCGACTTAAATCTGCCTTAATTGCTAATGGCTTAAAATGTGGAGGGTATGTTTTATTTATATTTATTTACATTACATTAGAAATTGGAATGATGCATGATAACAATACTTTTAATTATAGATCATTAGAAGAACGAGCCGAAAGGCTTTGGAAAACCAAAGGTAAATCAATGGATGAAATTGATCCATCATTGTTTGCAAAGAAAAAAGGTGGAATTTTCAAAGATATTGAAAAACAAAAACAAATTGCATTGATGGAAGTTCAAATTTACAAATATATTGATATACTAGATGAACAGGTATAATAACTTCATATTCAGGGATTTGATTTTATTATAATTCTTGATTTTATTAAAAACAGAGGCAAACTACAAAAGAGAATGTTCAACGTAAACAAGCTCGTACGGCTGGTGAACGTGAAGATTCTGAAGAAGAGGTTGAAGAAGATGAATCAGAGGATGATCAAGATTCAGATGTGATTTACAATCCAAAGAACCTTCCGTTAGGTTGGGATGGAAAACCTATTCCGTACTGGTTATACAAATTGCATGGTTTAAATATTTCCTATGTTTGTGAAATATGTGGCAATGCAATCTATAAAGGACCAAAAGCATTTCAAAAACATTTTGCTGAATGGCGACACGCACATGGTATGCGATGCCTTGGAATACCTAATACAGCTCATTTCGCAAATGTTACCAAAATTGAAGATGCTCTTGCTCTATGGGACAAGTTGAAAAACGAAAAACACAAGGAAAAGTTTCAAGCTGCCAATGAAGAAGAGTATGAAGATAGTCAAGGTAATGTTGTCAATAAAAAAACGTATGAGGATTTGAAACGACAAGGCCTTCTCTAATTTATTTTATTTGAATAGTATGTTCATTTGTACCATGTTCATTAATAAAAATGTAATTCTTTTCTTTATATACAATAAATAATATGATTTTCTCATCTGTTTATTTATTATTTTGTAACTTAAAAATTCCAATAAAAAACGATCCAATATATTTGGCACATGAGTAGTTCATCTTTAAAACCGCTGGAGTAGTGTTTGTCGCATAGCAATGACGAAATGTTAATACAACGTAAGTAGTTTTGCATTTTATTTCCGAGTAAATTACACTCTACATACAGGCTAACTACTATAAATGCTATATATTCCAATCAAATGTCTCTCACTACCCTAAAATGAGTTTATTCACATATGAAGTTGCTCTACAAATTTGTGATTTGATATGTCAAACTTATGAGGAAATCAATGCATCAGAGGCGGTACATATTGAGCTTTTGTTTTCTGTTCCCCGAAAAAGTTTTGCAGTAATATAGACCATGGACGCATCTGGAAATTTTAGCATCTATTTAAATTTTCTTACCATATTGTTATATTAATTCATCAGAAGAAGTAAAATTAAGGATAAAACCTCTTCATTTATTATCATCCGTTGTAATTTAAATTGTATTATATATCGGCTAACAACTTCACACAGTTTTAAAAACTGAATCCATTGAATTAATCTAGATCATCAACCATCAATATATAAATACATTATATATTGAAAATGAGTTTTTCTTCAGATGAAGTAAGTTTTTTTATTATATAATAATTGATAATAATAATTGTTTTTAGGTAAATTTTTTGATATACCGATACTTGCAAGAATCAGGATTCATACACAGTGCGTATGTTTTCGGGTTAGAATCGCATGTTGTTCAAAGCAACATCAATGGAGCATTGGTGCCACCAGCTGCACTCATCTCAATTTGTCAAAAAGGAATTCAATACACCGAAGCTGAATTAAATGAGTTGAATGATGAAAAAAGTGAACGTCAAATTGAAGCACTATCGTTGATTGATGCAATCATGCCTGATATGGCGACACGAATCAAGGAACGGGCCAATCGTATGGCTAACAACAGTTCAATGAATAATGGAGGAAATAATGGAGGGAGTAATGGAAACATTAATGGAGCAAGTGGTAATGGTGGAAACACTAGTGGAGGATCCGTCTCCGGTAGTGGTGGAACGGGAAATTCGGTAAACAATGTCGATAAGAATGAAATTCAAATGCGGGAGGAGACGCAAAATATAATATCAAATAGTGGCTGTATTAGCGGAACCGGAGTTGCCACAACATCGTCATCAAGCAACAGTGGAAATAATACTGGAAACACGCCAATAAGTATGGATGTTGACCAACCTAGTGGAGCGAATAATGTCATGACCAACATTACAACATCATTGAACATTGGACAAGGAAATTCTTCGCGATCAACGACACCGGCTACGATCAATGTCACACCGATTGTTCAACCAGTCGGTAGTAGTGGAACCGGAATCAATATGGTAAATACATCTCCCGCACCAAGCGGCGTCATACCGAACAGTTCATCGGTAATTGCATCGTTGCCCGTAAGTAATGTCGCAACCGTTCAACCATTGATGGCCGATATCGTGGGAATCGATATACCGCCCTCGAGAGCTACTACATTACGTGGACACGAATCTGAGGTGTTTATTTGTGCATGGAATCCAACCACTGATCTCTTGGCTTCTGGTTCTGGTGATTCTACGGCACGTATATGGAACATTGTTGAGCGTGATTCGAGTAGTCATCTTGTTTTACGTCATTGCATTCAAAGAGGGTAAATTATTTTAAAGATTTCAATATTTGATTCTCGATTTTCAATTTTATTTTTTGTTTTATTTAATTTATAGCGGTGCTGAAGTTCCGTCGAATAAGGACGTTACATCGCTTGATTGGAATACAGACGGTAATTTATTGGCAACCGGTAGTTATGATGGTTATGCACGAATCTGGACAACCGATGGTCGATTGGCCTCGACACTTGGCCAACATAAGGGTCCAATCTTTGCCCTCAAATGGAACAAAAAAGGCAACTACATTCTTAGTGCCGGTGTCGACAAGACCGTATGTGATTTAGAATTGTGATTGTTTTTTTTTTGTTGTATTATTGTTTGGTTTTCATTAGACAATTATATGGGATGCTTCATCTGGAACATGTACTCAACAGTTTGCATTTCATACCGCACCAGCATTGGATGTTGATTGGCAGGTACGATCGATTTATGGGTACATTTTGATCAAATTTTTAATGTTTTGTTTTATTTTATTTATAGACAAATTATTCATTCGCGTCATGTTCCACTGATCAATGTATTCACGTATGTAAATTAGGTTCCGATCGGCCTGTTAAAACATTTATGGGACATATCAACGAAGTGAATGCAATAAAATGGTGTCCATCTGGACGATTTTTAGCATCTTGTTCTGACGATATGACATTGAAAATATGGTCAATGAATCAAGATTTTGCCGTACACGATCTACAAGCACATCAAAAAGAGATCTATACTATTAAATGGTCACCAACTGGGCCTGGAACAATTAATTCAAATCTAAATCTTTTACTTGCCTCGGCATCATTCGATTCTACCGTACGATTATGGGAGATGGAACGTGGTTTAAGTTTGTACACATTGACCAAACACACTGAACCGGTATATTCGGTTGCATTTTCACCCGATGGACGATTTTTGGCATCGGGTAGCTTCGATAAGTGTGTACACATCTGGTCCACTCAAAGTGGCCAATTGGTACATTCCTACAAAGGAACCGGTGGAATTTTTGAAGTATGCTGGAATTCAAAAGGCGATAAGGTCGGCGCTTCTGCTTCTGACGGATCAGTAAGTTATAAATTACATATATTGTATATATAAATTCGTTTTTGTAATTCATTTTTATTTTATCATTAGGTGTTTGTATTAGATTTACGTAAATAAATGGAAAGTCGATGGAATAAAACAATAATAATTATATCTACTCAATGGAATGCAGTAGCATTTTATCATTTTGATGAAGAATGACATTATTTTCCGTCATTAAATCTCACTTTCATTCAGAATTTATCCTTTTATTTTATTTTCCTTACTTATTAAATACTTTTGTATCACTTGCTTTTTATTTAATTATTTTTTTCTGCATAACTACTCAGTTATAAATATTTTATGTATAAATTTAAAAATAAACTCAATAAATATCAATTATTAAAATCCAGTAGTACTGAACAATTAATCGCTTCACAACCGATACTAAAGAACGCAGTGGAAAAAAATGTTTAGTTTATAATAGCATTATCGAAACTTATCTAAACTTAATGCTGTCATACTGTAACTAAATCATAACCTAAGCCCTTTTTATTACATGATAACGTGGGTATTTAATGTTTTAATTTTTTGGATTCGATAAAATTGTAAAATATCATTAGGTTAGTAAGGTGGAAATAGTGGAAATTTGGCCGCATCTAAATGTTTTGTTTATGTGTATTCTTTCCACGTGGTTATTCGTTTGATTTGATTATTCGTTCGATTTATAAAATGGACGAATTATTAGCTAGTTTTTCTAAACTTAGCATTGACAATGAAGATTCATTAGATCAAAAATTTATAGCAAAATGCCAAAGAATGTGCCCAACCTATGAAGCAAACTTCCGTCGGAAAAACAAATTGATGCACCGGCTTGAATTGAATCGGGAAATGGTAAAACAATTTTCCCGATCAAGCGCCGGTGCAGATTTGGCTAACCCGTGTAACATCCGGCCAATATCGGTGTTACTATCAACAACCAAATACCTCTTAAAGGAATTGCTTGGTGATGTTGTCAATTTGTCAAAGGAAAATGAACCTGTGACAAAAAAGTTTTTTTATTTATATGACTTTGTTTTTGATCGTTTGCGGTCGATTCGTCAAGATTTAGTTATACAACGGGTTCTAAATCACGATTGTTTTGAAATAATTGAACATTGTGTTGAATTTTATGCATATTCTCATTATACATGGATATATTTGCAATCGACAAGATCTCGTGAAGAATTGCAAAAAGTTACCGGTTTATTTGATTCTCATTTAAATTTGAAACATCTCTCCGAATGTTTATCATTTCTTTTACAATTTTATGATCATTTCAATGAAGAATATTGGTCTCGTCGCCGTCCACTGTTTGAAGCAATATTTATGATCTACAATTTAAGTTCGAATCAATTATCAATGGAACGATTTCAACGATTGAAGGTGTCTAGTAACACTTTAATCTTGTTTAATCATCCTTTAATTCGAGTGGCTCATCAAATAATGTTAAACCATCAACTCGGAAATCATGTTCGTTGTCTTCATTTATCGCACAAACAATTTAAATTATACCCATTATTCTCAGTTACATTCTTTATCATCAACATACCTTTTATCCACCGAAAACTTCTTCAGCATATATGTACAGCATTCCGTTCGGCAAACACCTCGATCTCATTATTATCATTGATTAATTTATGGTTCTGTCCAGAAGCTTATAATCGTTTGTCATGTGTTCAGTACATCGAACGTGTTTGTGATCATTTTGAAATTCCAATAGAAACTGATCGAATCGATAACTTCAATTGTAGTCCAGGTAAATCCACAAGTGAGCCAGGTTCAAATAAAAGAGCAATGTTTACAAAGAAGTATCCACAAGTGGATCAAAAGTCATTTCCGAATGGATTATTTCCAATTGCTTGGTTTCCACCACTATCCAATTTGTATGGACGATTTCAACTAGCTGAATGAAAATAGTTTTCGATTTGCTTTTTGAAGGTAATGGCGAAATAAAAAGAATAAAGTTATATCTATTAAACTAACATTAATCTCCTTATTTATATATAGATTTGTACATTTGAACCAAAATGGAAGACTATTTCTCCCAAACAGATCAAAACAACCACTATTACGTCAAAACTGTCATGCGCACTTACCATTTGTTTACTATTATTTACATCCTTAATTTACTTTCTGGTTTGAAGCCAAAACAACCAAGGATTCTACCATATGATTCACATACTACTACTTGATTACTTGTCTGGCGCCACATTTCGTATGCTTGTTGAATACATTACTCATTTCACCATCGAATACAGAATCATTTGGTTCATCGAACTCGTTTGAAATTGTATCCATTTTCATCACTTTGAGAACGACAGTTTCCATCATTTTTCATTACAAGATATCAATTGTTTCGATGTCATCAATGTTTAAAAGAATATTTTCATCATCACATAAAAAAGAAAATAATTCAAATAAAGTTACTGTTAATGAACCTTTACCTGTATCAAATGTTACAGTTATGAATGAACAGAAGCGAAAAAAATTGCTTCGTCGTTTAGCATTGGTTGGTTGTTTTATTTTACTAAACTTTAATCTAAACTCAATATTAACTTTATAACTTATTTTCTAAATTTAGGCAGAAAATGATCCAGAACCTTTATTAGATTTATCCGAATCAGATCTAAACAAGTTAGAAGAACAAATTTTATTATTGATTAAAGTGTATCACAAACGACGTATCCATTTGGAACGTAATCAATTGTCATCTATCGTCATTCCACGTTCATTGAAGCAGTTATCTGACATAACCGTCTTACATCTATCGGAGAATCATCTTTGCACGTTTCAATTGGAATCGTTTCATTCATTAACTAATCTGAAGGTTGGTACTTTCATTTATTTTCAACAACTAATAAAAAAAATGAGATTCTGTTTATTTAGCTTTCATTATTGAGTAATATGAGATTTTGCTAGAACCCATTCGTAAACAGTATGGAAATGAAAGGATCATTTCGAAAGCAATTTGACGATCATCACAATGATGATGATGATGATCACTTTAGGAAATGAATATATGATGTAAAGTGTATGAAATGTTTGGAAAGTTTACGATATGCAATTCATAAGTTTGGGTTCAATATAACATGTTGAGGATAGAATCATTTTCAGCTATAAAATGAGAAGAAAAGATTTATACATTTACTCAAAGAGTTGATATACTTCTATTCGACACTTGTTCGGACTTGCACATTACGGTTATAGATCACTTGTGTCACTCAGTGTCA
Organism: Blomia tropicalis; assembly: GCA_029204025.1. Lineage (NCBI taxonomy): Eukaryota > Metazoa > Arthropoda > Arachnida > Sarcoptiformes > Echimyopodidae > Blomia > Blomia tropicalis. Next base: position 9,295,649 of record CM055088.1, read on the forward strand.
GTTGGTAATAAATCATCATGAACCAAATGTTCATTGTAACACTTGCACTCTCTGGTTTTCCAATATGTGTTGATGCAAAACATAGTGACAGGCCCCATTTATATATAAATATATATAAACTGTGCCATAGTGAGTCCGACATTAACATTCATATCAATTGTACCATTTTGCTTTTATTCATCTTCTTCTTATTCAATTTTCTCAATTTTCCCTTCCAATATGAACTATTCCATTTGCATCTTTTATCCATAGCGTCATCATCATCATCATTACACTTGGTTTCCATTCTTTTGTCCAAAGTGAGATCATTTTTAAAGAATGGATTTGAATGCATTCTTTAATCTATTTTTTTTCTTATTTTTATTCTATTCATCTAACATAGATGAAAACTATCCTTTTTTATTTGGTCCTCTAGTAACTGAATTCGTGTGGGTGTTTGAAATTGTTTTCATCATTTCCTGAACAATTTTAGGATGATCATTTTTCTTTATTCAATGGTTACACAATTACCATATTCCAAACATTTAGATTTAAGCTCACAAATTGTATTATTCATTTCGTCATACCAAAAAATTGTTTCAAGACACACCCAATGTGTTTGGGTTTTAGTTGTGAAATGAAATGTAGCTAGATCAAATTTTTAGTATGTATTTATATTTATATACTTTTACACTTAATTAGCATTGATAATGATCGCTAAGTTATGTTTCATAGTTTTGTTCTTGTCATTGTCATTTGATTCTCTGTTTGTCGCCTACATTCATTTGATGAGCAAACTGTTTTATTCTGTTACTAGCAATACGAGAACTGGAAGTTACAACTCGAACGGCATGTTCGTATCTTATTAACAATCCATTTAAAACGAAACGAAGCATTAGTGTTTGGGTGACATTCAACATTTTGGATTAAGGTTCTTTAAATTCAATTTGAGTGATGGATTATAAAAATAGCACCATTCTCCTGTTCCTCCTACTTTTGTTTTATACTCCCATTTTGATGTTGCGGTTCGGAGATCCGACGACGGCAAAAACATGAGTTGTTTGTTGCCCTTGCTTGTAATCGATCAATCAATTTGAATCTCGTGTTTAATTCGTGAATGTTTAACCAGGAAACATTTTAGGATACCATAGTTACTAAATATAACATTGTAACCAATCAATTCGATTCTCCTATGAAAGATTAACAAATCTGTCAATGTTTTCGCATTGAACCTTTCAATAAGATCAAGTGTGAAAGTGGTAGAAAATTAGTTACATAATCTAAATCATTTTTTTTAATTAGGAACTATACTTGAATCAAAATCGTCTTACTTCATTGCCACTGGAATTGTTCAATTTACCAAACCTATGTGTTCTATCCGTACGTGAGAATCAATTGGCCTTATTTCCCATTTATATTCAACGATTGCCATCATTGACCTATTGTGATCTTGCATATAATCGAATCGAAATATTGCCACGTGAAATATTATCAATAGATAATCGATTGCAAACATTAATTCTTGAAGGTAATCCACTTCAATTTCCGACATATCAGTATTTGATTGATACGTTAACCGATGAGCATGTGACCAATTTTGCTCAAATTGATTCAACACTTCGTAGTTATTATCAAAATAGTTTTAATGATGAAAATGATTCCAGTAAAAAGAATGGTTCGAAGAGTAGACAAATTGAATTTGATTATGAGTGTAAAGTACTACCGCAAACATTGATGACAAAGCCCACCGCACCAGAAGATGATGATCAAGTTGAGGATCATTTTACTCGTTATGAACAACGTAAAGTATGTATAATGTTCACTTTATTGTTTGGTTTCTAAGTTCTTTGATTGACGCCTATCAGCTTGCATCGAAGCGGGAAGCCATCGAATGGGAACGCAACTATATGAAGACGCAATTGGGCCACCATGAAGCTGCAGTGGATGATTTGGCTCGTGTCGCATGCAAAGATAAATTACTACAACGGATGCATCATGAGCAGAGTTCATTGATGGCAAAGATTGATCAATTTCAAAGCCGAAAAGATGTGGAAAAGCAAAAGATTCTTGATGATTGTATTGCCAAATGTAAGTATTGCCAAACCTATTGATGACATTTAGATTTTGACGTCACTGTTGTTAATTAAGATTGATTCAGTTATTTTTGTTGTTACCATTTTGTGGTTAGAACCATTGATAGGAAAACTTTGTTTTCATTTTCATTATAATTTTCGTTTCAACACTATAGTGCAAGAACATTCATCTTTATTGATTGAAAAGTTATCGAACGACAAAACATTGGACTTGAACGGAAATCAGAATCAACTGGGCGATGAATTGAACGAAGATATATGTCAATTATTGTCACAATATGACGTTAAATTGAAACTTAAACGTGACATCATACGAGATCAATTGATTGAGAATCATCATGAGAATAGTGTCAAATTGGCTCAATCATATCGACGAAAGGAAGATCAACATCAATCATTGTTTCGGCAACTTGAGATACAAGTACGTATGGTGGTTGCCGATATTTGGCGACAACGTTACTTCATCATTAGTTATTATTCATCATCAATATCATCATATTTCATTTACATTAAATAGGATGAATCGTTAACGAATGCATTCGATGCAATACAATCAGCTCGTGTGCGTCGAAATGAGGACCTTTCGGAGAAGATTTCGATTGTCGAGCAGCAATTGTTGGCATTGACATTCGTTGAACGTGAACGAAAGACTGAACGAAATGATCAATTATTGGCCGATCTGGTACAACAGCGGACACAATTGGCACAACTACTTGCATCATTGCTTGAAGTGAAACGTTTCCGTGAGAAACAATTAATGGAAACATTGGAATCGGAACTATCGAAACGATATGGTCAACACCAATTGGATGGTGACCAATCGGCCACAAATTGGTTGGAAGATTTTCAAAAACTACTATCGAAAGAATCGTTTGTCGTACAAGTTGCCCAATATGGGATCGATATACGAATTGCAGATCTATTGGTTGGCATTTATAACCAGCTAGAGGATGATACAAACAGTTCCAATGGATCAATGTTACAAGGCAAATTGGCCTATTATCTTGGCCATTTTGTCGACATGCCGATCGATCGATTTTGTAACAGTACGCCCGATGATTTGATGAAACTTCATATCGACGATTATGAACTATGTCAAGTGATTGTCGAACATGTTCGATTGAATACGAAACTATCATCAATCAATTCTCAAACAAACATTGCCAATGAGGAAGAGGGTACCATACCATCGCAAACGACGCTAGACCAGATTGAAGCGCCCGAAGTGAATCAATCTAATCACAGTGAAGCGGATATTGGAAGCAAATTCTGGTGTGAAGCCGAATGTGTCATCTGTCTTGATAATAAGGTTGGTCAAATTTTTAGCCTACATTTTTTTTCGTTTATTTGAAATTCAATTTTTTTCTAATATCTCATAATGGCGTCAAATTCAGTTCCGTTCTTCTTTAATTTTTGGTCCTTTTTACACAACAAAACAATTTTAGTCATATTCTTCTTGCATCAAAGTTTAGACATGACATTACCAGATCTCTTTTTTTTGTCGATTTTTCTCTAGTTTGTCATTTTTAGTGTTGAACGATTCATTTCTTTCTTTCTTTATTTCTTGTTACTAAAATAGCACAATTGCTCTATTCTCATCCAAATTTAGTGTGCACTCATCTATTGCCGGATTCTTTTCACATATTCTTCTTTATTCTTTATACTTTCTTTTTATTTAACCGACATCAGGAACGAACGAAATTTTATGATTACACTAAACTGTGACATATATCTCTTTCTCGTTTAGTGTTTCACATTATTATATAAATTGACTATTTTCTAGACTCAATTCGTTAAAGTATATTCCCATTGCACACAATTACCTATTCCAATGTTGGAACCAACTGTCGGGGATAATCCAATGATGCTTGCCAAAGTATTTGTTACCAATATTTCTTTGTGATATGATATTAGAAATAAGAAATCGATTTTCATTCAATTATGTGTGATCATCATTCTTTTAAAAAATAATGAATCAATCGTGATCGATAGTGTAAAGTCGTATTCACTGCTGTTATTATCAAAACACTTTTTAAGTTGGAACAATGGTTTTTAATATTTTTTTAATATATAACGGTGTGGAGCGGATCGATGAACATTGTTTGAATGTTCCGTTTGCTGCTATGGTAAAATATACTATCACACGCAAATGTGTGGGTGCCTTTGATCGGCTTCAATCATCAAAATAATAAAATGGAACAAAACGAAATGTTCAGTATCAGGCCTTTGTTACACATTCCTATTTCATAATTAACTTGCATTTGCATGTGAATCCTCAATTTTCCATTCGAGCTTTTCGGTGCAGAAGGTCTCACTTCCATTCTCCATATTATGATGATGATTATTAATTTGGAATTAAAGGGAGTATAGATAATAATGAAACGAACAGTAATAATGCCAAAAGGACGCGAACGATTCGTGCACTGGATTCTTTTCACTTAGATCATAGGCGATTCGTCGGCTTGATGAAACCATTAAATCGTACTCTAAACAGTTGACGTGTTGTGGCGTATAATAGCTAACTTGTCCCTCGTATAATTCTTCATCTCAATGCGTTTCCATAGTTTAGTAAACGGAAATAAATTTCAATTTTCTTTAGATTTTCATTTTTTTTAGTTTAAAAAAAATTAAAAACATTAACAATTTTATTCTTTTGACTTTCTTACAGTCCAACATTGTCTTTCTTCCATGTGGCCACGTTTGTACCTGCCAACGATGTATCCGACCAAATGCTTGTCCCGTATCTCTTTGTCCGTTATGTCGTGCCGATATTGAATTTATGCAATCGATTAATGTGCAATGAAAATATGAATTATTTTTAATTTTAAATTTATTCTTGTGATTCTTGCTTGCAGGTCCTATCAGTGTGAATATTGTTATTTGTGTTTTTTGAAATAAAAATATTGAATAAAAAATTGTCGTTACCTTATAGTTAGTGTTTTCTAGCAAATCGTGCTCAATACCAAATTCAATCAATCGTATTACAATATTTGCACAATTCGGTAAGTGGATTCTTTTGTTTTGATTTATTTTAATGATTTCCTAAATCCTTTTTTTGATCTGTTAAATCATTTTCCAATACTGATCCAATTTATGCTCTCTTTTCATTGATTGTTGCATCACAATTATTCAATTCAATGATCGATTGCATAACTTGACTTGAATGGTGTAAGGAACCAAAACAACACAAAATGATTACGGAAATAATAAATTTTTCTATTATTGGTGACAGTCACTATTGCCGAAGGTCATCCACATTTCAATTGAATCAATGTATCAAATGTTGAAAGTTACTTCAATATCACAGTTGTCGTTCACTTTCTCACCAAACAAACAAAACATTCAGTGCTATTCTCACCTGTGTTAGATAATACACTTTCGTCTCGAATATATAAATTCTGAGAAAATCCTAAGTTTATTATCAACCAATAACACTTGAATAATCAATGGTATAAAGTCCAAATATCATTTTAATCGTTTAGTTTTGCTTTTAACATAATTCTTTTTCTTTTCGTAGGGCTTGCTTACAGCCAGAATGTTGGCACCGGTTCGACCGGTTGTCCTCCTGGCGCCGGTCATTCTTCTGTTGGTGTTGACAATTCATCTCGCCGATGACGATAGACAAGTGGAATGTCGCGCCTTGTCACTCATCAATCCGAATGGTGCTGATCTGATGACATCGGGTGATACATCGATCGGAAAGTCTACAACGGCATTACTCGCCAATGATGAACATCTCCTATTGAATGGTTATGGCGGTAAAAAGAAGAAGAAAAAGAAGAAGAAGAAGAAGTATGGTAAGAAACATGATAAAAAGAAGAAGTATAGCAAAAAGAAGAAGAAGTACAAGAAGAAGAAGTATCTGAAGAAAAAGAAATCGTACAAGAAGAAGAAGAAGAAGCATGATAAGAAGAAAAAGTATGGAAAAGAGGAATCCAAGAAGAAGAAGAAAAAGAAGAAGGGCAAAGGCAAATATTAATGTTAATACTTAAACTTTTGTTGAATCTTTATCTATTTATTCAAATAAATACGTAATTTCCAATTGAAATTTATTGTTCAAATTTATTTTCACTGAAAAATTTGTTTAAAATATTTAGTTAATGTTTAAGTTATAGATATAATACTTTACTGGTTTTCTTGTCACTTTTGCTAAAACTGTTCAAACAAAAATGAATCAGGTTAAACCTAATTAAAAAATGATATCGGTTTGAAAATAATGTTGTCACCCAGCTAGGAATTTTTGTGCTGTTTAACAGCTGTTAAACAATATTGTCAAACAGTTGTGGAAAATGACACATAAACAATTGAGAAAAATTTTCTAATTCGATTTCCTTGTTTCCCGGGATCCTGGGAATTATTTGATTTAAGTTTAATAACCCATATTTTGATAAATACCTAGATGAGCTTGTTTAGTACAAATTTTCATAAACTAAAGTCAAAGTTAACGGTCATAGATAAACCGGAATTTTGTAAACAAAAAAAATTATTTTAATTTTTGAAATCAAATTGATTAATTGATGTAATTTCTCAACAAACAGAATCAAAAACAACTATTTCAAACTACAAGTTTGAAGGACAAATTGTTACCAACTCAATTTTTATCTCTTGTTATAATCCATTTCAACATAAATATTTTGATCAATATTTCAACACATTTTTTGTGTTATATGTAGACATTAGACGGAAATTTATTTCACACATGTTTACACAATTTAAATTCTCTCAATTGAATTTATGAGAGATCATTCCTCTTTTGTTTGCCAACAAATCGTAAAACGGGCTCACCTATCAATATGATATCGACAATATAAAAGCATGGCTTGAAATTCAGAATAGATATCAATCAATCGACAACAGCTGAGCCAACCTAAAAACGAAAGCAATAAAATGGTAAGCATTAAATTGAATTGGGTGAAAACAAAAATGGCTTGAAACTTAAATAATATAACTGAAAAAATCGTATTTTATCCTTTAGGGCTTGTTGCCAATCCGATTATCGGCCGCAATTCGGCCGGTCATCCTTCTGGCACCTGTCATACTATTGCTTGTGTTGACGATCCATTTATCTGACGACGAAAGTCAAGTAGAATGTCGCGCTTTATCGATTACCAATCCGAATGGTGCCGATCTGATGACATTGGCCGATACTTCGATCGGAAAATCAACTACAGCATTACTCGCCAATGATGAACATCTTCTATTGAATGGTTATGGTAAAAAGAAGAAAAAGAAGAAGAAGAAGAAGAAGTATGGAAAGAAAAAGGATAAGAAAAAGAAGTATAAGAAGAAGAAGAAGAAGTACAAGAAGAAGAAGTATGTTAAGAAGAAGAAAACGTACAAGAAGAAAAAGAAGAAGCATGATAAGAAGAAAAAGTATGGAAAGAAATCTAAGAAAAAGAAGAAGAAGAAGAAGGGTGGCAAATATTAAATATATTTTTATTTATTGATTTAATCGATTTGCATTAATAAATTTGGTTTTTGATAAATTACTTATTATGTCATTTTCAATATTCTTTTTAATATTACGATTGTCCTCAGATATTGATAATATTAATTTGTTGAACGTACAATGAATCGAAATATTTGATTCATTAGTTGGGAGAGCACACAAACAAAAGAAATATTCTTAGACCTTTGGTTGTTTGACACAAGTTAATTCTAGAAACCAAATATAATTTGATACGGGATGAAACAGGATTACGCAAAACAATGTGAAACTTTTTTCGCTTGATTACATGTGGAATTGATTGAGACCAAAAAAACTGTTCGCATTTCTTCAAGATTTTTTTTCATTATTTCCATTTCTTTCACAAATTTGGTTGGATTGCTCTTTGCTGACCAATCATTTTTTTTCATTGGCATCACAAGAGATTTAGGATAAAGTTTACATTGATTTTATGAATCGGTTTCCCAAATACCAATTTGATTCATTCAACTTAAACGTATAAACTCTTCAAATGTGAAACGAAATAAAAATTGTGAACCAAGTTTTCATTTTAAGCTTTTAAATCTATTTTTTTACTATATATTTTATTCTTGATTAGTTTACACCTTTTTTAGTTTGCACATTAGGAACATTTACTCGTTCATCAACATAAAGTAATTTAGGGCAAAAGTGTTTACCATTTATAATGAACACAAAAAAAACGAATAAAGTTTTTGAATTTTTCAATGAACTTAAATTCAAAATTTAAAGTTTAACTTAATCATTATTATGGGGCAAATGGTGAACAATAATAATAAATAAAAAATAGGTTTCCACTTGGATCATTCATGAACCATTATGAGTTTGACTTTTTCTGTGTATATTTATTTCCAACAATCCATTCTTGATTAGATGCGTTACTTTTCATTCCACTGTCATCAAACTGTCACGACTGTATGTGAATTAAGTTCAGAAATCAAATGGTCAGCAAAATTTTCCTCTCTCTCCCCTATGTTTACTTGTTTCCTTTTATTTTTTTTGTTTGTTAAGTTGAGTTAAGTTAGTTTGCCACTTGTCATTATGGCAAGTTTGTCCTCATTGACGTTTTGCAAAAAAAAATACGTCAATCTTTGACCCAACGGTATACCGTCATGGTTATTGTGTATGGCCAATGGAATCGATTCCAATCGATGTTGATGATGGTTGCAATTGTACGTTCAATACTTGCAATGGTTTCTCCATTTCAATGGTCTTTGATTGTGTTCATACTATCCCATTGATATTTGACGCCCTTCCACATTCGATCGTGCGCCTCTATTTGCTTTACTGCAACATTGGTCCAATCGATGAAATTGTCAAATCTTACGATGACATTTTTTCGTGGGAATATTCTCTTATTTCCTTTGGTGAGATTATTGTTCAAAATGCATTTTATGTTGCACCTAAACTCAACAAAAAAACATAAACGGAAAATATTCTTTTAAAACAAACATATTATAAATTTCAAATTGATTGATATCCACATTTTTTAAATTTTTTTTTAAATCTAAAGTTTCCATTCTATAACAAATAAAATTGATATTTGCAATAAAATTTGGTGTTTCTTTCAAAAGTTGTCTGATTTAAATTTTTATTCTATTCAGTTTGACAATGAATGATTGAAAATTCATTGAATTTGAGATGCATTATTTTTTCAAATGTTTGGCGTAAGAACATTTTCTATTTGATTCGATGTTAATGATATTCTATTTGATGATTCAATTGGTTTTGCTGTCCAACACACACACACACTCACTCACAAATACACATAAAATTTGTCCATTGATCACAATTGACAATTCTAAATGATTCCTTATTTTTTTATTCTATTATTCTTATTCCCACACAATGTCTACTTTGACCAATAGATTTGTGGATGTGATTAAAATCTGCTTTTGATACTTGACACTTTTTTTATTTTTTATTCTTAATTTTTTCTGCGTGTTTCTGACCATCGATTTCTCCACTAATTTCTCCACTAATTTGGCAAATTCTGTCCAATCTTAATCGATTTTAGTATTTGCCATTTAATTACACTTTCCATCGAAATGAGATGAGATGGAAACGTTAATGGTTGATAAAATGGTTTAAACAAAAAAAAACGAAAGATAGTGAAAGGGGAAAATGACACTGAACCTCGTCCAATGAACTACATTCACAATTAATCGACATCAATTTTTGGTATCGATCCAAAATAGTTATTGTCCTATTTGGATGTATACGTTTTTTTCTCCTATTTCATTAATTAAACTTTATGAGAGAGAGAGAGAGAGAGAGAGAGAGAGAGAGAGAGAGAGAGAGAGAGAGAGAGAGAGAGAGAGAGAGAGAGAGAGAGAGAGAGAGAGAGAGAGAGAGAGAGAGAGAGAAAGAAAGAAAGGGAAAATTTATTTTACCACTTATTAGTTGTGGTGGTCCACCCTTACTTTACTAACATTTGAATCCAATAAATAGATTTATGTTCGCCTTCTTTCTGATTAGTTTTACCGCCATTTCCATCCTTATTGTCTCAATTATCCATAAACGTCTCAACTGTGATTTATATTAGGGTGGGATCTTTATCCCCATTCCTCCATTTTTTTGTATTATTTTGTCCACACATATAATATGATTGAATTTCTCTATCAATCCAACATAATATGCTTTAATTAATAGTTAAGATATTATTATTGAATCCACCTTACCAAATTGGTTTGTCCATGAATCTATAGAATGTAACAATTTTAACACACAAAATAGTTATGGTAGAATTATTTTGTTCGATACGCCATTTATCTTGTTACGATAAATTAATTTGATTATTTTTCAATCAATGCAATGAATTGTTTGTTTTTTTGCTTGATTTCTCAAAATTATTGGTTTGTTGGTTTTGACAAACATTTTGTGCAAGTATAGTTTAAAGATTAATGAATTTAGTTAGGGTGACCATTCGTCCCGATTTGGCCGGGACAGTCCCGATTTTCAGCTTACAGTCCCGGGAAAATTTTGCTATGTCCCGGGTTTTAACTTTAAAAATTTTTGATTTAAATCAACTTTAACGATATGAATTAGCAAAAAACAAGTAAAAATTTAAGTTGTAATAATTTTTTTTTTTGAATTATTAAAAAACTAACTTATATGTAAAAAAACTACAAGTAAGAAAAACACATTTTTATTAAACAAAATTAATAAAAAAATTTCCTGATTTTGTCCCGGATTTTTTTAAAAAAACAATGGTCACCCTAAATTTAGTTGTCTTTATTTTCATTGATGACCAAAAACAATGTTTGAACCATTACACTTTATGTATGAATGTTTATTTTATATTGAAAATATTTTCCAATTTGTGTGTATGTCACATAACAAACGTTAATTAAAAAATGTTCCGTTTTTTTGAATCAATCAACAACAACAATATTCCATTTCATTAGGTTTAGATTTGATTTTGTTTGCTTGTTTGCTTGTGTACACATTTCCCTTAACATATTATTTTTTTTTAATTCAATTCCATTAATTGAAGGCAATTTTGTTGTGAATTTGTACACGAAACGCCCATTAAACTGATAAATTTTCTACATATTGATAGTTTATTTTCATATAGAAAAAAACACTAATAAAACAAAATTGGTCAACGAGATACAAAAGTACGTTTATACCTTTACAATTCCGATTCGTTTTTGTTAATTTTGTTCCGGTACTCAAAAAATCATAGTTATTGTCATTGGCAACAACAACAATAACAAAACAGGATCCCATTCTTACATTTTCCCGTTGCGAATTGATAACCGAGTCAAGCTAAATTCTTTTCTGTTGACAACTGAATATATCAGTTAGAATCAGAAAACTAATTTATTATTTTGTCATTTTTTTCATTTTATTCTTTTATTACTTTTTATTATTATTGGTAAGAACTTTTAATGATAACAAAGAAAATCGGAATTTTTTTCGCAAAAATTGTTTTAGAGTTTTTTCTGTTGTGAACTATTTTGATTATGATTTTTAAATTTTTTGAAGAATTTTGCAAGTTCAACCCGGAAATTATTTTATTTATTTTTAACCTAACTTATTATTGAGTTTTACATTAATATCTTATATTACGTTCCTTTCTTTGTTGATTTCCTACTTTTGTAATTATTATGTTTACATTATAATGACACGCCTTATTTTATTATTTAGTGGATTCTTTTGTTTGTGTGTGTATATCATTGAATTATTGTAATATTAATTAAAATGTAATTTTCCGCTCTCTGATTTTGCCAACTTTCTGTAATAATAAATAAAAAAGTTATAGTAATATTTATGAATATTTTTGTATTAACCAGATTTTATTAGTGGTACATTTGTGGTTATGTTCATTATTTTATGTTTTATTATTAATATTATTGTGGCAATTTTGCTTGCATTCAAATTGGATTCGTTCTCTATACCCACACACATGTTTGTTTACCACTTTTTATAATGGTTTATTGATTGACAAATTTGACTTTTTCATTTTGGAGCTTGGGGACCATTGTCAAAGTCTTGAATCTTTCCACTATTACTCTTCAACTCGGTTTGCTTGAATTGATCTAATCCAGAGGTTTCTAAAGTTTAACATTTGCAGTAAATTAATTTTGCACAATATGTAGGACTTTATTCTAAATGTTTGAAAACCGTCAGTCTAATCCGCCATTTGACAACCGTGCGCTTGAAACTATCAAACCATTGTGTGTGTGTGTTTGTTAATTTTCTGCATTTTTCCTTGTTTATTTGGAGATAGTTTATGTTTTGATTTGAGCACAAAATTCCGCATAGAATTTTAATTCATTTCCCAATTGTCATTCATTATAACGAACGTTTCCTTGCAATGTGCCAAAATTCCTTCACGCAATCAAATCATTATTTTGGTTTAACTTATTGAAATACACATTAAAATTGTGATCAATTCTTTGTGTTAGTTTTTTTTTACAAACTCAAACTAAAAATCTATAATATGAAACATTATCCATGAAATTCAGTGTATTTTGAGTTGAAACCGGCGAACCAAATATTAATCTATATTAAAAAATACGAAACAATTTGTCTGAATGTCCACCAAAATATTGGTGCGTGACTGGCAAATTCTATTGTTTGGGTATTTTTTCCCTGGTTCAGCTTTTACCCAGACACGTGTCATTCTCGAGAGTGCCATTCGATGAGTGAAACGGAAGACTCAGGAGTGGGTTCACTCGGGACTGTGCTCTTTCACTCTCTTTTTTTCATACTTCTTTTCTGGTTAAATACGAACCAATGGGTAAACCTTTTGGTTAAGTGTTGCCTTTTGGGCGCAATTACTGTTATAACCTATATTTGCTTTTTCTATTCTGAACCACTCTTTTTGGTTAGACTCTGGTCGACTACAAAGTAATAATTCATTCATTTGACAAAAAAAAGGCTCATGACATACACTTCTGTTGGTCATATCTTGCAATTCCTTCATTTACCCTCTTCTTCATTTAGGTTCCCAGAAAAAAAATCTGTCGCACATATAAAAGTATATATTTAAACACGAATCTATATATTATAAAATGTATATATATCCACTGTATATAACCGTAATTGGACGCCACTTTTATTAGATTAATTTATGGATGATAACGATCATTGTCCTTTTATCAATGTCATTAATCATTTGGAAAAGAGTGACATGTTTTTACATTTGCTTTTTCAGCTTTTTCCTCTCTCTCTCTCTCTCTCTCTCTCTCTCTCTCTCTCTCTCTCTCTCTCTCTCTCTCTCTCTCTCTCTCTCTCTCTCTCTCTCGAGTCATATTTTTGTGTGTATGTAAGTTCTCAAATTCCTTAATAAGTGTCATAGTTCGTAAACATTTTCCGACATTCAAATTTTTTTCTGTCATCATTAAATGAAAATTGACCAACCAACTAACAACTTTTAACTGAAAGAATAGTACGTAAATGTTCATCTTCAATTGGTCAATTAACTTTACCATTCTTATGTCTATTGGCTATCTATATTCATTATGTAAACTATCTATTTTTGGGTTTGACCAGACCAGATCGTACCACAAACTTATCTTAAGTATATGAATAAAAAAAGCCATTCTTCCCATTATCTCATTCCATCCACTAATTCGTGGCCATTTATAGTTACTTATATGCTCACACTTGTGATGTCAAAATTGATGGAAAATTATTGTCGCCACCACCACTATTCCATTAAGGGACCAAATTTTAGTGCGATCAAAAGCATGTAAGCATAAGATGTGGAAAATGTTTCCAATGTTTCATTACATATGACTTGTGTTCCCTCTTTTTGCTACTTTGATGCCATATTTCTAGTCGTTGACATTATCTTCTTCTTTCAATTGCCAATAGTTTTAGGTCGGTGATCATCGTTTCATTCATAAATCAAATGCATGTCAGTTAAATAAAAATGTATCAATTTTTTTTTTGCAATAAACCTTATAAGGTTAAACAAAACCTAAATTTAATCAAATTTATTGACATTTAAAATTAAAAGAAAACATCAAATTTATAATAATACTCATGATCATGTAACGGAAAAATCATAAAACACCTTTTTATAAATAATATAATGGTTTGAGATTAAACAAAGAATTGTTTGCTTTCTTTTTTAATATATTTGTTCATTTCATTTTTGGTGCATTAGTTCCATTAGTTTCAATTCAATGAAAAGTGGAAAATTTTACAATTTCAATTTACAGGATAATTGTTTTAGATATGGGTTCAGAATTTCATTGGAATTTCTGTTCTAAATCCTATATTTAATCATCATCAGCAACTTTATTTGTGATTTGTTAATTATAGTTCTTTGATATATCAATTTACGATCAGGAATGTTTTTTCATTTTCATTGATATATAAAAATCCGACATACATTTGAAGACTAATACAAAACAATTATTGAGTAGCAAAATTTGCTTAACATGAATTAATTGTAATGTAAGAATTATATTCAGTAAAATGGTATTCATTGACTTGTAAAAATGCAATTCGTTGATTCATTAATTGTTATTCATTCTAAACGAACTTGTGCTTATCATTCTTGAGAATCTTTTGTTTTATCGGCTTATTTGTACTTTAATTTCTATTATCATCATCATCATCATCACCATGACCACCATCATCATCATCATTCATCATCATAGTTAATAGGTGCTTTCTTACATTCTCGTTTTTTCATCAAGAAAAAAACGAGAATGTTACAAGTGTTGTCAACTCATTTCTTGTTATTTTTAGATGCATTTTATACTCAATTTTAAATTCATGTGTTTACTTTAGTAACTTTCCAATGTCACTTTTTTGTATCAACTTACTCTGAATACTTATGTTGTATTTATACTCCGTTTATATAAGATTTAGGACCCCTTTTCCTTTTTTCGTTTATACATTCTTATCATTTTAGATACATTTAGTCTCATTTTATTTTCACTATTATCATTCACCATTCTTTTATAATAATAATAATAGCAAACTTTTTTACACAATTACAATCTAAATGACTATTATTATAAATTGTTTCATTTTATTTTATTGTTCGTTTGCTTCAATACATTTATAAAATAAGTTGCTTCATAGATTTTTTTTCACTTCGATCGAATCACTAAAATTGTTTGTATTATTAAATTTGTATGTGAATTAATGTGCATTTTTATTTTATTTTATTTGATCAATAATCTTCTTTTTTATATCTTTTTATCCATACATTTCAATAAATTCTTTAAATTTTTTTGTTGAATTTTTTTTAAGTATCCTTACGTATTTTAGTCGTTTATTATTTATTTATCTTTTACTTTATTTTATTTTTTCGTTTATAAAAAATGTTTGTTTAAGAGATATGTTTTTCATAATTTTTGTTGTTATGGTCGGATTTTTACTTTGGTTCATTTTCCAGTTTGTTCTCGTTTGTAAATTCAAGTTTCGCGATTTTTTTATCAATTTATTGCTCGATCTTGGTCCCATGTTGGCAATTGTTTTCTATATTTTTGCTTTATTAAATTTTAATGATCTTCATTCTTTACAATCTTTAACCATATTCCATCGGAATTTTCAAAATGAGAATCATTTTCGCATTCTTTCGATTGTTTCCATCATTTTATAATTCACTTTTTTTTCTTTTTCTAAATTATTCTTCAATTTGTAATATCTCTTACAATCTTAATTTGACATGATTATAAAGTAGCAAGTTTTTCTTCAATCTTTTATTTGCCCTTAAGTTAAACTATTTCAATTTCGATCATTTGATGTATTCTAAGCCACGATTCTTTCATTAAATATTTAATTAAATTTTTCTTTTTTTTATTTGTTCGGTCATGTTTAAAAAGTGGAATTTTGATCAAATTTTGTTAAATTGCACAAAATCATTATTGTTGATTACAATTATTAGTTTTTTGAGTTATAAAATAATTCTATGTAACCTCAATTTGTTGATTTCAGTGAAACACATTTTCGATCAAACAACATAAATGTTTTTGCATTTTCAAAATGTTTGAGAACCTCTATATCCTAAATCTTGAAATATTTTTCATATTTATTATTATTTTAAAATTATAATCTATTGTAATTTCCTGTAATACGGAACGAGAACCGGACGGACGAACGGACGTTGCCACTCAATTCATTTTTGAATCCACACAAAATAAAAGGAAAACTCATTTCACTTGACTTGTGCACTTCTATATGCTCTTTGGGTAAACATCCTGATGCACATAATACAACACGCATCAATGAGTTTATGAATGAATCATGATCCATGATTGAAGATTCTACTTCACTCTTATATAAAAGCAATGACGACAACAACAACAAATAGATTCAAAGAAATGAAAACAGCAAACATCTTCTATAGATTTGAATGATTGAACGTATGAGTGAATGAATGGATTGGCAACCAAATTAATTGCTTTTAACCAATATAGTATTATTACTATTATCCCTAAAATTCTTTACTATTTATTTTCAACATTGGTTCAATTTCTTAGTTAGGTAAACATTTGATTATTTATGATCAGTTACGTGATCGGGGTTAAAGATGATGATGCCGATGATGATGATAGATAATTGGTAAATTGTGAGCTCATGTGGCAACTTCTTTTCCTTATGTCAAGACTTGAAAACAATTTTCTTTAGCCTCAGGTCCCTATTATTGTTCAATTTGATACTTTGTAAGTTGTCATATTATATAATAAAAAAACAATTTTTAATATATATCAACCAATAACAAGTTTAATAACAAGTCGATTCCTTTTTCTAAACATTTTTACATTACAAGAACTTTTGGTTAGGTTTATTTAACATTGTTTTTATTATAATTTGTCATTCCGCTTTAATTGTATTCTAGAAGTTATTTTCAACAAGTTGTCATATTTAGATTATTATACGATTTTGTTAAACTTAGTTTTGTGACAATGCACGTTATGATTTGGTTAAACTATAAAAATTTATCAAAGAACTCTAACATAATGATGTTTCTTTGCAAAGTTATTTACTTAAACTCAAACAATAATTTAGTTCATCTATTCTTAAAGTTATATAAAATTCAAGTACATTGACTTATTTGTATGTGTGGCTAAATGGAATCAAATCGAAACATAACTATTAAAGTCAATATTTGTTTCCTCAAACAAATATACTTATTTCTACGATTGGTTATTGGTTCAAAGATATGTTACCATTGAAAAAAATTCAATTCATTTAATTTATATTTTTTTGTTTTGTTTGAAAATTTATTTCAATTCACTTAATTTTATTTTTATATTAGAAAACAATTTCAATTTAAATTGCACATATTTCAAGTTGCTTAATTGGCGATTCAAAACATACGTCTTGAATTGAATTGCACATTTGGGATTTATTGTAATGAATGTTGGATTATTATTATTTTTGATAAAAAACGACTTTTTTTCAATTTATTGATTTTCGTTCAATATCCATTAGAGTTAACCAATAACAACAACTAAAAGGGCGAACATAAAGTGATGTTTCACTGCAATGTAATTCACATTTGAGCTGACCAATGCATTAGTCAATGCTTTTTGGGTTCGATCCATAATTTTTATTGTGGTAGCTTTTTGTAATTTTTTGTTTATTACCCCTTTGTTCATTGTCAATGTTGAGTTCATTTTTTTTAGTTCCATTTCAATGCTTTTAATCGTAATTTTGTACACGTTTAGTTTGACTAAATTTAGGGTTGCAAACAAAATTAATCAGTTTTAAGTAAATTAAATCAACTAAAATCAATGTTATCTGTTGTGTTTATAGATTTTTGGAAATGTTTTAGAAACGTGCCATTCACGTTGTGTTGCAATTTATCGATTAATAACTTTCTATATCGATCTCATTTTTGTTTAATTTTATTATAAGTTTTTTTTGAAACATGATTCACTTGTATATTAAAAGTTTACTTTGAGTTAATAAAAGTTTTAGTATAATCATGCTAATGTTGTTAATGTTTGAATTGATGAACTTTATAACGTGATCTTTTGCTATTTTCTTTTTGATTGTATCCTTTTCGTTGTTGTGACTAAATAATGCTTTCAGTATGTTTATAGTAGAAAATTGTAAACAAGTTTTTACCAGATCTAAAATAAATAGATTCTGTTTTTTTTGTTTGTTTGGTTGGTTGTTGTATTCTTGAACATTCATTTGGGTGTTGATATTGTGCAATGAATCTTCCGTTCTTTTCAAATCGGTCATGCTGGTTTTCGTTCTCAAGCCAAAGTTCTTGACTCAATGCAAAAAATTAAGGGGTTAAATGGCGTAAAGTTTTTCCGTTGTTTTCCTTTCTTATTTTTCACTTTCGGATCACCAATCATTATGTTCCGTTCGTAAAGTTCGGTCTTACAATGTTTGTTATTATTTTTTTTGTATTTCAGTAGTATCCGTTAATGTGCGTGTGTGCGTGCGTGTAGATTCTTTTACTGCAAATACAAAAAAAAGTTTTTTTTTACTTTTCTCCTTTATACACACATTCTTCTTTATATCACCATTTCTCATTTGTTTTAGCTCATTGTCGGACCAGAAAGACGTTGACTGATTGATTCGCTTTGCTTGTCAATGTGTATTTTATGTGGATATATCGTGTGAAGGGTAAATCACACTTTTGTGGGCAAATGAATGAATCGAAAGTTTCATTGGGAATTGGTCATTCAAAATGAATGTCATCTTCATTCATTGTGAATTATCGATTCAAACGTAAATCGACAATTCTATGTTTTTCTTTTATTCTTATTTTTTTTGTTTGACAGAAGCAATTAATTGTAACATTAATTATTATATAAGAGAATGATGATGTGTGGTTTGCCATCACATAATAGATTCATTTTTCTTCTGTTCGATGTTCTCTCTTTTTATGCATTTTATGTTTTTGGAATTTCAGGTTTGTTCGTTGATGTTTCTATGTAATTAAACTAATTTAGTCTAAATTTATAGTTTCACCATATCTTCATCAACATAATTTGATTTTAATCAAACTTTATGTTGTACTGGTTAGTTAAGCTTTCTTGAATCTCATTTTATTTCAACCTCGTATATTTCTTTTAACTTCTAATTTTATTCCACTCTAATGTTTGTTTACGTGATTAATTATGTTGTAAAAAAACTATATAACCAAAAAACTATATTTATTCATTTATAACTAAAGTATTTTTTTTAGAATTTTTATGCTTTGGTTGAGAAAATATAATTATTTTCATTCGATTTAATTTTGTTAAATATTTCCATTGTGATCAAATACACACAAACCAAATGTAATGTGGTTATTGATAAATATGATATAGTAAAATGATACTCAATGGCTACAAAATTGTATCAAAAATTAGTTTTTAATTGTAAATTTTTATTTCAAAACATTAATTTATTTATTTCTCTTCATAATTTTTTTTATCAAATTGTGTTCCAAACTTGCATTGTTTTAAACCTCAAATTTATTTTCATCAATAACTTGAAATTTGAATTCATTGAGAACAATTCACCGTTATCAGTGGATGAACGTGATAGGAAACTTTTACCAAATTTACTAAACTTTTACTGACAAAAATTTTCAGTTATCACAATTATAAATTGGTTTAATGAATAGATGTTTTCAATTTCTATTTTACTATAACAAAAAAAAGTTGCCGTTTAAATTGAATTATATTTTAAAAGTGAATCGTTAAAATTAATCTTATTTTCTTCTTTTGTTGTTCTTCGTTAGTTGTAATTAGATGTTCAATTTTGAGTTTTGTTAAAACAGTTTTCAATGGAACAAAACTAAATAAAAAATTCCAAACTCTAATCAGAATCGACGAGAAAACTAAAAACAAAAATTGGCAAAAGCAACAAAAAGGACTAACCAACTGACACACTTATTGTGTTTTGAGAACTTTTTTTTCTGCTCTACGTTGTCTAATGTTTGTTGTTGTTTATTTTAAAGCATCTTTTGTGCCGCGATTCTAAATCGATCGCTACATGATCAAATGTGTATTCGATGCTAACTTTAGATGAGGCTAACAGCTTTTCTCTTGTTGCCTTATAACATAGAGATGCGGACAATTGATCAAATTCAATTTGATCGGCCAACTTGCCAATTGTCTAGTTTTCGGTTCTGATCGATAATTTAAGAACGAAAGATATAAAGGCCAATGGTTGATCCATTTTTATTGTTCTCACTGTTGCTGTTGTGGCTGCTGTTTTTTTGTGACATTATTTGTCGCACTCAATATGGCAACAAGATTATTATTAAATAGATTACTTTTTATGGAATCTGAATTTTATTTTGCAGAAATAATCAACATTGTTGCGCCATAATCATAATTGACTATGGAAATAAACACAAATAAATTTAGTTGTTATTTGATTTGCTCAATTTGATTTTTATTAGTAATTCAATTTTAATTTAGCGCAATGTTTCATTGTTAAGATTTTTAAATAGAAAAGTGGTTAATGGAAAAGCAAATCTTTTTTTTTCAATTGTGGGTTTTGTTTGGTTTTCATTGATTTTACGATGTGGTCAGTGAAATTAGGTTCTTCAATTTGATTCCCATGTGATTTTCATGAATTTTGTGATAGTATAAATGGTGTGCGCGTGTTTCATATAAAACCACTACCGTAAAATCTTTGGTCTTTCAACTTGGTGAACCTCTTCCATGTTAAAGTTTTGGTAGTGGAACACGAACCGTTTGTACGTTGTACGTTGTATTATACCATTTTGTACAATACCACTTCCCATTTTGCCGGATAATAATTGACATTTACAGTTTCCACTCTGTGTGTGTGTGTGTGTGTGTGTGTGAGTGTGTGTTTGTACAACCAAACATGACGCCCATTAAATGAAAGCGCTCAAAGTTAGTTCAGTGTTGTGTCCACCGTTCAATCGGCACGGTGTGGCGCCAACAAATAGATCTTTCTTATTACTCTTATTTTCAATCTCGCCATATCTTACAATTCATACATTACGCTCAATTGGCATAAAATTTAAACAAAAAAAAAGTTTATAATTTTTGTTTTTTTTTTTGCGTGCAATGCTTTCAGATCTTATATGACCATCAATGACTAAAGAATAAATTTACTGCCATCATCGAACAAAAATCGATTCTGTACAAATGAAACAAAACTGTTTCAATCAATCAAAGAATGTTAATATGAAACGATATTAAAATTTTCACAGTTTATTATCCAAAAAATGAAATACTGTTTCAGATGGATGGTTGAATGAGAATTATTATTGTACATACATGATTAATAAGAGCTGATTGTAATTGATGGTGCTTCATGGTTTGATGCAAATATTCTGGTCGTATTCGTATGTTTGATAAAACAATCGTAAAGCGTATCCGCTTTAATCATGAACGGAAAACAACAGCAACAACGAAAACCGCAGAAACCAAATGTTCAAATCAGATTCAACGCTGGTTCTCATCACCATCACCATCAACGTCATGTGATCTTCTCTTTTTGGTTTTAATTTCCTTACTCAATATATTCGACATAATCGCCGGGCAAACAATTGAATCCGTTGTTCACCACAATTTTGTTGATGCAATTTCCCGTCTATGGTGTATGTTGTGTATATATAAATGTGGTAAAAGAATATAATGCGTTGACGCGACCGAAACTGAATCAAAATCTACCAAATGTATTCATACGAAAATGCTAGATTGAGATGGGAATTGAATCTAAATCCAATTGATTAATTTTGTTCAACATTTATAGCCGAAAAATTTTGTTATTCTTCTTGATCAGTTTGTTGTTTCTGTGTTTGTTAGTTCAGTTATGAACCGCCTTATGAAGACCAATATATTTGGCTACAAAAAGTAAACTTTATCATATCACCATTGAATATTTGTATTGGCAATTAATTGGATTGACTTCTGGTCAATTCTGGAGAAAAGTAACAACACACCGAGTCTACTTTTTCATCAATCTCATTTCATATTTGTTGTCCTATACATGAATCGGTCTTTCTCATTCTTCAAATGGTTGCCATGCATTTTGAGAAAAAAAGATTAAATCAATTCATTAGACCGTAACAATATTGCTATTTGGTTTAATTTTCAATTATTACGCGTTAATCTTGTGTTCTGAATTTGCTCTAATAATTCATCTTTATGAACAATTGACATCATTTACTTTACACTCAATCGTTTCATATATTAAATAAAAAAAAATGTTTGCCAATCATATTGAAACAAGCCAATTGAAAATCTTCATTTTCATCTTAGTTTAATCAATATACCGTAAAATCAAGTTCTTATTTCACCATTTCTTATATATTTATACAAGCAAAACTCACTTCAATTTTGTTTAATATTTAATTTGTGATGTTCCATTGTCTTAGCTCATTTCGTTATATTGAACAAACTGTACTTTGTATTGGAAATAAAAGTGTGGTGCACCATCTGGTCATTGTGATCCATTCAACTGAAATGTAAAACAAGTTCCAATTTCAAGGGATAAAGTCAACCTGTTCCAATAGTGTTTGTGCGTGTACGTGTCTCTTTCAGTGTCTCTTAGCATCAATATCAATCACCACTTTTGGTGTATGTATGTGTTTGTGTGTGTGTTTGGTGTTTGCCATCTTGTATGGTTTAAATTATTCTCAATGATTTGAAACTTCTTCATCAATATATTATGGATCTACAATATCTTGTATATCAACATACTCAAAGACGTTCACATAAAGTAGTTAATCTTCAACTATTCATTTATTTATAACCGTTTATTTCAATTTCCAACCAACTTAAAATTTTAATAGCAACATTTTATTATTGTCTACTGTCCTAATCATTGGTAAATGATTTTTAATCTTTTGTAATTTATGTTTTCAATCACATATATAATGTGAAGCCATATTTCTTTAGAAATTATTAGTATTTTTAACAATTTATTAATTTAAAAACAAATAATAAGTACAAGAATTTGTCAAGATAATTTTCCAAACGGCAATATAACAGTAATAGTTAATCACGAATGGTTGTTTTCAATCTCCAATTTTCACTTTTAAAATTGTGGCAAAATAATTGTATAAATTGATTGTTTGATGTGCGTTGTAGAATGAATTTTTTTATATTATATTTCTTGTTATTTTGTCATCTTCAATATATTATTACCAAAATAATAAGTTGATTTAAATATAATATTCCTAAGATTTTGTTTTTAATCATCCATTTAAATACAATTTAGCCAAAGGCTAATTTTGATTCATTGCAATTTTAATGCAATCTATGAACAATTTACATATTCAAATTTTTTCTATTTGAATATATAATCTGTGAACTAATAATTTTTTTAGTTAGGCATATTTTATTTCATTTTTTATATAAGTTGTTGAATAGATTTTTCATTAAACTTTAAACTGTATTTTTTTTGTTATTGTTTTGAATTTTGGTTTCGTAGTAACTTATCAGAATGTTTATTTGATGGCACTTTAAAATCTACCTTAAATACCATTCATTCATTATCATTTTGAACGCCACAAATACTCTGAAATTTTGGTATCTTTTGTTTCAATGTTTTAGGCAACCAAAAATGTCGCCATTTATTTTCATTTAGTTTACTGTTCTTTTACGATCTCATTTGCCCCATTTTCTTTGGGTGTGTATATGTAATAGTGAGTTGTACAATGTATAATGTGACGAGAGATTTTTGAAACTCAATTCCGACGTTGAGTTTGTAACAAAAGCAATAGACATGTGAGAATCTTATCTCATAAAATACCTGATTTCTTATTCTTTTTTCACATTCTAATATAAATTTGTTTTACGTTTTCTACAAACTTTGTGCCAAAATAAAGTAAGCATACAGGAAATGATTCTTTCAGTCTTCGTTTTTATGCCTGTTTACCACTATACTCTGTTTAGGTTTGCCAAACAAATAAACTTTATTTTATCATATAAACAAACTAATACATTGCATAATTTTGTTACATTTTTCACAGTTGCAACATATTTCGCATTCTATCTCAATTGGTTTTAGTGCATTGAAATGCTAATTGATTGTTACATCTTAATGGATAGAAAGTATAGTTGACATTTGCTTTTTCATTGTTTGTTTCTGGTTTTTTCTGAATCACCATTTTTATTTGTATAAAAATTCATGTATAAACCAGGAACCACGAATTGTGCCTTAAAAATCAAGTCTTTTCATTCTCCTCTACTAAACTATAGTAAATCTGAACTTTATTTCATAATGGAATGTTGATGTTTTTTTCTATAAAATATATTCTTGAATTTATAATGATCTTCATTGTTAATAGCAAATATGTTCTCTATTTTTTTTTAAATTTTATTTTATTCTCCGGTTCACTGAAAACGATCATTTTCTTCCTTTTCCATCCGCTTATGCTAACATCCGTTTGGGTGTTAAAGATGCGAACCAAAAACAACAATAACAATAAACATTGGAAATTGACTTTTATCGGTTGAGTTAGCCTGAAGCGAGGTGACTAATTTCAACTGTTATAATATATAATTGTTTGTTCAAATGGCACTCAAATTCTGTGTTTAGTTTTAAATGAGTTCTTTGTGAATCCTAATCACTTTTCAAAAAACAACTTTTTATTTAATTAGATAATTGTTGTTTTAGTTTTTGCTTAAAACTTTAGTAAGAAACCTTTAGCAAAACTTTATTAAAATTGAATTTATTCTTGTTAATAATCAAACACTTGTTTTGTGTTGACTTTGATTTACAAATTGAATTACAAAAATATTCAAATAAAGATTCTGTTGATTAATTAATTAAGATTCCAATTAAAATTGATATATTTTTTTATTATTAATGTATTAATTTGTGTTTGGGAATAATTTAATAAATTACAATGAACCAGCAACCAAATCGTTACGGGTTTAACTATTTATTATTGGTTTATACTCGTTAACGATTGTCAAAATTTCAACTACCGGAACAATTTCGGGTTGTCACTTTAGATTTCATTTTTTTCATTCTGAAAGGTGTACTTTTTTCATTTGTATTATGTAAATTATGACATTTATGTGACACAATAAAAGTTTGATAACAAATTAATTTCCATTTTTCTGTCTTGTTTCGCCCATAAGCCAAATTTCGTATAATTAGTGACAAATGACTGGGTCAGTTATTTGTAATTGAAAGTCATCGACGCCGATGGGAAGGATAAAACATAATAATTACATTTCCTCCATTTATTGTTCTCTTCTTGTTCAACTATTCATGACGATTCTAGTCCGGGTACATGTGAAATAGTAGCGAATCCATATCTATTTCTCTGTTTGTGAAAAGCAAAAAAAATAAGTGGATCGATTCTAGACAATCGATCATTTTGCTTTTTGGCGTTATTGCACTAAACGTTAAAATAAGATATTATATTCTTTTATATTTATTGGTTAATTTTTGTTGTTGTTTGCATTCATATTCTTATTTGTGGCAAAACAATTCCGGCTTGACTATGTAGTTATTATTAGCTGTTATAAGCTTGTCCACATAGATGATTGTTTTATAGATCAGTGGTTCCTAAAGTATAGTACTAAATTTATCTAAAAATTTGGAAGAGTTTTATAATGCATGTTTGAATGTATTGATATAGAGGAAGAATTCAATGCGATGCAATAAAAAGTAAAAAAAGTCATTTTTGCTCAAAAAGTTTAGGAACCTCTGTCAGTGATCATGATATGTCCATTTCATATTATTCTGTCTATGTGTTCCACAACTATAGATCAATATTGTTCTTGTATTTAAAGTATGATTCAACTAAAAAAAATTATGGAGAAAGGAGATCGCAACCAACAGCAACAATCAACTTGAACAAATGATAGAATCATAATTCTATGATATATCGTTTTTGTGTTTATATATTTACCATTTTATTTATCATCTATTAATATTTATAGTTTATATTTCAAATTGTGCTATTATTCACTTTATACTTTTACCTTTTCTTTGCTAAATTATATTTTATTCTGACTCAAACCAAAAATTTTTTTAAATAAGTTTTGTTTTGATTAATTCAATGTTATTCAATATATTAATCGTTTAAATACAAATTAATCTATTTTTAACGATACGAGAATATTTCAATAGTGTAGGTTCGTGTAGGTTCGTAGACTGCGTACACATTTGTTTACGTTTAGAAAAATAGTTTACTCAGCTGTTTTTTGGTTTTCATCTGTAATAATTGAAAATGAATAAAAATGTTGATAAACATATTTTGGAAAAAATTATCGCTAAAATACATTTTGTGGTAAATTACAACTAATAATAATATTGATTTGATCCATTTTTACATGAAATCACTTTCTTGAATTGTTTTTAGCACAAAGTCATTAATCAAGATAACACAAATGGCACCCGTCATCATATTATAACATTTTTTGCTTGTTTCCGATAGGTAATCATTTTCCAATTGGGATTGATCATCAACCAAAATGGTAACATAAATAGGTTTAAATCCCGATTTATTATATTCATTTTATTCTATTGAAATGAGTTTCAACAAATCTCAATTCATAATAAATGGTTGTCCACTTATTAATATTATTAATTTTGGCTTATTTTCACAATAGTTGCTGATGTGTGAACAACATTGGTTTTATTGTTCACACAATTTAATAACTATATTCATCTCTTATTGTTTGTTTGTATACGACATCCGATTGTGATCGATCAATTACGTTTCATGCAATGATGATGACATTTTTACCTAATTTCACCAACAGTGGTGGGCGTTTTTTTTTCTTCGTTGTCATCATACTCCTATATGTTGTGAATAGTTTTGTCATACAAATGTCGTACAATAATATAGAATATGTCAATCGATTCAATTGAAATTGATCGTCAAACATTGCATGTTGTCGGATTCGATCGGAATCAATTTGAATAATTGCCCATCATAATCTGTCGTCGATGGCAGCAACGGAGACTCTCCTCTCTTTTGCTTTTATTCATCACTAAGCATTTTATGCAAATTGAATTAGCCCATTGGCGCTTATAATCTTTGGAATGATCCAATATATAAAGTTCGACATCGATTTATTCACTTCTGATCATTTTCTCTATCTCTTTTTTTTTGCTTAATTCTTGATACAATATCTTGGCAACCCATTCTTTTATTCGCTCATTTCTTTTGTCTCTTTCTATTTGACAATTCTAAGAGAACATTCTAATTAGATCAAGCCGGTACAAGTGGTAAAATGAATGGAACAAAAAAAAGTGAGCACACATTGTTACTAAATGATATTATTTGTTTGTACCGGTCGCCACCAATGAAATTGATTTTTCCAAATTGTAATTCATTCATCCATTCTTAACTTAGTTTTGTGTTTTCTACTTACAATACTAAATTGATCTAATTACAAATTATCATAATCACTTATTGGCTCATTACGCAATTCCCTTGATGCCGTACTTTCGAATATAAAAAACATATCGTTTGAATTTGTTTCCAATTTATTGATTTTATTAAGATTTTTTTTAGTAAAAAAACAATAATTTACATTTTGTTTTATATAAAGTTTATATTATTAAAAGTATATTATAGTTATTAAAGAAAGGGTATAAGTGATAAGCGCATTTTCGTGATTGATTCGCTCAACCACATTTAATCGCAATATAAAGATTTAATTTGCATTTTGAATAAAAGAATAAATGACTGAATGAATGAATTTATTATTATTATTATTATTATATTATTCAATCCTCATATTATTCAGTTATTATGGATAAAATGACTGTGTATATTTAATATATTCTATGTTATTAGAATCACTGAAAATGGTATTTGTGTGTGACAATATTTTCCAGTGAAATCCGTAGAAAATTGCTTCTTTTTTTTGGTATCTTAATATATTGGCCATTTTTGTGTGTAACCAATTTCTATTCATGTTTCATTTTTTTTCATATCTCCACACGCTTGTTTAATAAGTGTATCGTGTAATCACTAAATTTTTTTCGAGGTTGAATAATGGCAAAAATGTGCTTAAACATGCCGTTAGAACACTCATTAATCGCTGATCTTGTATAGGAATTTGACACAAACACAAAACACAATAGAAAAGGGTTAGATGACGATGATGATGAAAATTCACATTCCGTTTTGCGAACGTTAGCTCCTCATTCTATAGCTGATAGTTTGTCTAGATGTCAGTTTCGTTGTTTGACATTTTTCCCTTTTTCATAATATAGAAATAAAAAGTGAATAAAAATGTTTTTCAAATTGTTTCGTTTTGTGTTGACTTTGTGGACTTTAGCTTTCTTTTATTATTGAGTTTATTTGAATATTTTTTTTCTCCGAATTAGCAATTATATCTTGATCAAATATTCTATTTTATATCACATATTTTACTCAATGTGTACGTTACAAATGTAATGTTTGGTTTTCGCCAAACAAAGAAAATGGAATAAAATTTTAATTCGGTTTTGAGCAATTCTGTAATGCTACATCAACAGAATCTACTGTACATATTTGCATCGATGTATTCGTCACCATTTCTAACAAATGTCAACTAAACAATTGAAGAAAATTTTAATCTTTTGATAAATAAGCACTCTCTTCACTATTAGCCTATTGCTTAAGTTATTCTTTTGAGTTGTCCTACTTTTTTCTTTTTCTTAACTTTCCAATCTACATCTATTGCGTTCCAATTGACGGAGTTTGATGATGTTGTTTATGGTGGATTCACTAAACATAAATTGCATATAAGTTAAGCGAAAACAAATGCAATGATTTATGATTTGATCTTTTTCTCTGTGTATATAAAACCATTGATTTGAACGTTTTTTTCCGTATACCAAATCAAAATGTATTTTCATTCAATCACATTCTGTTTGTGTGTTGAACACGTTTTGTCGCTTCTTGTTTTGTCATTGTTGATCGTTTACTATTTTAAGCTGTTTGTGCGTTTGTGTTTTGGCAATAAATTCAGTGTTTTTTGTGCCAGATCGTTCTAGCAAAATAAAATGTTTCAGCATGGTTTTGTAGTTGGTTTATCGTTTGCCCAAAATGATTTCTTCTCCTTCACCGATTGGTGGATGCCAGTCTCGTTTATGATTATAAATGAATCTCTTTTTTACTAACTTTCATTTTGTGAATGTTTTTGCTTCATATTTGAATGAAACAAAATTGCCAATTTTGATTTTGTTATTTCCTAGAATCAACGATTTCCTTTTATATTTGGTACCAAATTTTTGAAACCTTTTTATTTGATCAAAATTTACATATAAACAAATTTGATTTCTTTTTACTTTTTGTATTATTATTTGTTGTTGATTTATGATCAAACAAAATTTGAATATATTAAATACAAAATTGACAATAGGTAAAAACGGAATTTTTTTATCATTCAATGTAGTTTAAATTTTTTGTGTGATTTTGAAAAAAAAATTTATCTTATTAACATAAATTTATTAAACAAATCTTTTATATTGTAGATGTGATGAATTAGTTGACCGATTTAATAGTTCCCTCAGTTTTCAAAATTGTAGATGTTACACACAAAAGGGTACAAGAGTGAGAAAGGGAGAAATATTTTCTATGATTTTAGTTGGCGTTTTGTGACATTCCACTAACTTTCAATTTTCGACATGTATATATTTAACCAAATTTCTATTGACATTATCAATTTTGTTCAAGGCAAAAATGCCACATTTCAAAAAATCAATTGATTTTAGTTTGTTTTTTGCCAAATGTGTCACGCTTTTTGGAAATCTTTGGAATAATAATTTAAAATTATTTATTTATAAGTATGTGTGTTTATATATTATGATGATCTTTTGCTTTTGTTTTGAAAAGTTTCTTATTCTATTTTTCATTTTGATGATTGTTATTATTATTGTATAAAAATGTATAGATTTACTTTGGTCACTTTTCTCTTTATAATCCACGATCGTTTGAATGTTATTAATTATATTATAATGTACTTTTCATCCGCACTGTTTTTACCCAATTGAATGGAATATTTTTATTTTTTATAGCTTATGTCGAGCATTATGAAATGTTTATGTCCATATATGGTGTAAATTTATTTAAAAATTGTATATTTTTGGGTGTATTCATATAAATTTATTCACTTTCAATTCAACAAAATTTGCTTGATGACATTTTCCATGTTTTGCTACCTATTTTTTGTTGTTGTTGTGGTTGTTTTATCAAACCAAACTCATTTTGGTGACAAATTAATGTTTCAATGATTTATGTGTGCATCTGTGTCTCTTCATAAGCACATTTCATAGTTGAATTTGCAAATATGATGTACACTATATATGTAAATTACAAGTTGATTGAAGTAGATTATATTCGTACTTTTTTTTTGGTTGCATTCATTCATCCGTTTATCGACTTTTTGAGTATGAAAAAATTACAAATTATTTTGTATAGCAGTTGTTTATTTGTTTGCATACACATCTATTTGCACTTTTTAAGTTTAATTCCACGTTTATATTAAGGTTTTCAAGTTTATTTCCATTAGACTTTTTTTCTCGATTTTTTTTCTGAAACGGATTCATACCAAATTGACTGTATATTTTAAGTTTTTGTATTATTTATTTTGGGTTATGATTGTAACAACAACGTGCTAGCATTGGTCGATTCATTAAACATTCACTGTATTATTATTCCTAATTGAATTTATTAACGTTGATATGGAGAGATTTGGTTTGAAATTGTTCTGCACACTGTTTCATATCTTAGAAAGTCGATTTTTTGCTTTTTTTTCTAAATTTTCTTGGTGCTTTTACACTTACATTCATTTGTGATCTTCCGCAAATTACCCAATTTGACGAGAACACTCATTACATTAAGTTCTGTTATTTAGCTTTTGTACTTTTGTGTTTTTCACTGCGGTAATTATATGTTTCTCAATTTTAGTTCAAAACTATAACATTACCAATTTTCTGGTTCATTTGTGTAAAAGCTCATTTTTGGTTCAAAATTGTATCGTGTTGTGACAATACGGGAAGTGGATGTTTGATGAATCTATTGGCTAAAATTTATTTTACTGAAAAAAGGTTAATAACAATGGTAAATAACAAATAGGAAATCTTACATCATGGGATATGTGAAAATGTGTTTCGGTACAAGCTTTAAAAAAGAGGGTTCCTAGATGGCTTGATGATGCTTACTACAAATAAGAAACAATGTGAGTAATAAGGAAAAAGGATAAAGCTATACAATTTACATGTGTAAACCATTGTAAAAACACATTAAAAACAAAGATGATCGTTGACAATGCTTGATGACAACCGTTGGATGAGCACGAATGAGGCGAATGGTGACAATCGTCTGGCCGGCACGTGGTTATATACAACCACTTGCCATGACACGAGCGTCCTCTGGTCGGTCGATATCGACGTCATCCCAGAGGTCGACTCTGTCGGGCAACATCCTGGCCCGCCGACCTTCTTTTGAATCGTTCCGGAACAAGAACCACATCTCCAATATTCAGCTCAACCATCTTCGTACCTTTCATACGGCTCAGTTGTCGAATGTATTGGGTCCGCCATAAGTACTCCACGTCCTCCATAAAGGCCGAGCGTTTTTTAAACAATCCATGCCAGGATTCGAACCTCTCCTCACCGGTAGCGAACACCGACCTTCCTGTGATAACTCAAACGCTGACAATAGTCGATCGTTATATTTCAAAATTGGGCGGCTGTTGATTGTAGCTTCAATTCGACCGATCTCCAATCGATGCAATTTCATTCCCATAAGTTCCGAGTTACTGCGACCCCGAGGGTATGGATCCGCTGGGCTGGCCGTGTCGTCGATGTGGTGGAAATGGTTCCCCAATTCGTCACCAAACTTCAGAATTCTCACAAGGAATCTGGCATCGGGCAATTTGTAGTTGTTAGGTGATAATTGGGTATTTATCTTCGAATCCGAGAATACGCTCACACCCACTCTCATATTTACAAAATCGGATAGTCGTTTTAGCGCGTTTATCACCTCATACAATGATTGTAGTTTTCCTTCAACTTGATACATTACGTATCCATACGCAAATTGACTTGAATCGCGGAATGCATAAATCTTCGCATCTCGGTTGATCCGACGGGGAATAGTAAGGGTCAACCTGGAGGCTTCCTTATCCGATTTAATATTTCTTGAGTAAGACAGACGAAACTTCAGTTTTACCGCGTCGTTAATGCCCATTGGGTCCAAGTTCCGACCGATATATGATAGCAGTTGTCTACGATTTTGTACGCTGATCCCTGTTATCCAATTTAATAAGAAGGTGTCGAAATTCGCATTCCACTGGACACCCAGGATTTTGTTCTCCGAAGTTTGATCATTTGACCATCGATTTATTTCTTTACAATTTGAGCGGAACTTGAGCAATTCGAAGCCTGACGCGTTGAATCCATTAACCGCTTCCTTTAGAACGTGTAAATTTGTGTTGGGATCATCCATATACACTGCGTTAGACAATAACCTTTGCGAATCTTGAGAGAGTTCCGAAATGATAAATTGCAAAGAGCGAATGGCCGTTTTGAAATTTGGTGGTGGTCTTACTGACGAGACGAACGGTAACCTTATCATTGAGCGTCCGTTCGGTTGTCTCATCACTTGGACTTTCATTTCCTTCTCATGAACCTCTTCTGGTTCATCCTGTTCAATCGATGGAACTCTGCCCATTCTTGAAATGAATTGTCTTTTCTCGAAACAATAGTCACCACAAATGGTTTCCAAAATACGTTTTCCCGGCTTAAGATACATGTACAATTGATCTAGTCCAACAATAACTCGTCCTTCCGGAATATCATTTGATACATATCCCGTCATCTTCACTTGGTATGAACCTGTCACAACATTCACTTTAGCCTTATTGTTCACAACCAGATCGATATTCTCCATAAAACCGGTAACGTGAATTGGTTCCGTCTTAACAATATTATCCTTATCCGCCAATCTGGAATGAATAACCGATATGGTTGCTCCAGAATCGAGTAATATTTCACATTTGACACCATTAATTTCACCCTTGATCATCAATCCTACTTCGCCGTTTGGACTCAACTTTTCGATCCTTCGAATAACATTCGGTCTCTCTTCCGTGGTTGAATTCAATACCGTGATAGGAGCAGCTATTGCCAGTTGATCCGTTTGACCCGAACGATTCTCGCCATGAAATGTGGTTGCATGTGATTCACCGCATTTTCGACATTTGACTCGACCCTTCCTAAAGCATGCGATCGCTTTGTGACCAGTTTTGAAGCAAATAGAGCATAGTTTCAACGTTTGAATCATGCGGCTCTTCTCTTCCATAGATAAGTCTGTGTCACATTCCGATGACCAATGTCCTCCGCTGCAAAATGAGCATTTTTGGATACGAGCCGTATCATTAGGAAGTGTTCGCGAAGTGGAAGGTGATATTTCGATAGCTGCCACAGTGGCTTTCGACGAGGGTTTACTTTTGGCAATACTTGATCTTCGGTCATCTGTTACCGTTAGTTCGGCCATAGTGTTTGTACTTATTGCTAACTTGATCAATACCTCAATTCTGTCTGCCATAGATTCAAGTGTCAAATTATAGGCGTACAAACGTGTTGCCTCTTTGAGCCAAAATCGACTTGCAATTCGATGTCTTATCAAATCCGCCTTTCCCATATGATTCGGTCCGAGTTGTACCATTAGGTCCTTTAACATATGAACCTTCTCCAACATTAGTTTCATATTCTTCTCATCGGACTCATCCTTTATGAACGGCAGCTTTGAGATTTGCTCCTCGATAAATTTGTTTACATTGTTTGGGTGCTCGTAATGATCAACCAAACTCATCCAACATTCTTCCATTGTTTTTCTCGATGCCTTTGCCATTGACCATATTGATTTGGGTTCTCCTTCCAGAAGACCAGCCGTGAGGATCCCTTTATAAATCGCCGACAAACGTCGTGCCCAAATGACTTCCTGGACTGTCTCTTTGAACGTGAGCCATGCTCCCAAATCACCATTAAACTTTGGAATTGATTTCAATATTTCATTAAACGGGATCTCGTTGGAAACACCATCTTCGACATACGATTCAACCCTGGACTCCATGCTAGAACGCCGTGAACTTCTTGAGACGGTAAGGCCATGCAATTCCGAACCATTATTTCCATTGCATCCTTCATTGTTTGGATTGCCCCTTACTGCTCTTACTTCGTTCTCCATATTATTGTCCCGTTGGCCATCGTTTACCATTGTTGAATTCCTTGGACCACCGAATACGACATCAAACTGTATCAATTCCTCTTCGACATCGGACAATTCGTCTCTTGCTTCCAACGTTGCTCTTAGCAAATCCAAACATTTGACATACTTCGACCATAGCCTTTCACCATCAGTTGCTTTCTCCATCCTTCTAACTACCTCTTCTCGATATTTCTTGACTTGTTCCACAGTTGCGTTCACGTTCTTTTCCAAGTGTCGTATTTGGATTTTGAAACCTTGATCTGTGTTGCTGAACGCCATGGTGAGGTTGATTAAAATAGAATTTGATTCACCCGAGACTCGATTAAAATAAAGAAATTCTTCCTGTGACAATACGGGAAGTGGATGTTTGATGAATCTATTGGCTAAAATTTATTTTACTGAAAAAAGGTTAATAACAATGGTAAATAACAAATAGGAAATCTTACATCATGGGATATGTGAAAATGTGTTTCGGTACAAGCTTTAAAAAAGAGGGTTCCTAGATGGCTTGATGATGCTTACTACAAATAAGAAACAATGTGAGTAATAAGGAAAAAGGATAAAGCTATACAATTTACATGTGTAAACCATTGTAAAAACACATTAAAAACAAAGATGATCGTTGACAATGCTTGATGACAACCGTTGGATGAGCACGAATGAGGCGAATGGTGACAATCGTCTGGCCGGCACGTGGTTATATACAACCACTTGCCATGACACGAGCGTCCTCTGGTCGGTCGATATCGACGTCATCCCAGAGGTCGACTCTGTCGGGCAACATAAAAAATAGTTGTGTTTTCAAACAAAAAAAAACTTTTTTGAATTGTTGAATGATTTTAGGAAGTTTATAAGTATGGCGCCATATACTATTCAGGTTTATGCTAATTAATAATTCAAAGGTCGATTCTGGTAAAGTTATTATTTGTTCACTAACACTACAACCACCTTTATTGGGTACGTTTGATTCAGCTCCATTCTTGAATGACAGTAAAATTTATGTGTGTTCTTTTATATTTCACTTTGTATGTTTGCAATGGAAAAGATGGCAATCGATTTTTGGCATTCTCAATTTTTCAAATTTTTTTCCATTGGGTAAAATTGTGTTCAAGTTTTTTTTCGTTTTCATATATTTGTTAAAGATTGGCAAACTCGATCGATATCATTTTTTTCACTTGTATGTATGTATGTCGACAAATTGATATTGTGAAACAAGTGTGCTCAATAATTTATGTCTTCTAACATGGATATTGAATAAAAAACATTTGGTTCACACAAAATATGTTTCAAGTATATGTTGTTAATCAACCTATACTTAAATGTACTTGTTTCGTTAAAACCTGTATAACATTTGGTCTTTAATTTTTCCGGTATTTATTTTTCTATTAATTTTCTATTTATTTTTGATAACAAGCTTGCTTAGTTGTTATATTGTATTTACATTTAAATGACCTTTTTTAACTTTTTTGTGCTTGTTATTTTTTTGGTAAAAGTTTTAGATTTTTTATTTAAATTAGTTTCAATAGAGTTTGTGTCCTATAACTCTTTTTTTGTTTTATTTTTTGTTTTATATAAATATTCCAAATAGATAAGGTTTTATAGGTTTACAATCATTAACAATCAAAATAAACAAAATCAAATTCATTTTTTTTTTTGGTTTAAATGTAAGTAGTTTTATTTTGATTCAAGTATTTATGAGTCAAAAATTCTTTCAATGATAATAGATTGTAAAAGTTGTAATGTCATTATTTTATCATGATGATTATTACATTACAAACTGTTTCAAACAAGTTTCCAATTATGATTGGATTGTTGAATCTAATTGTTTTATGATTATTCGAGGTCAAACCATTTTTTTCCACTTCCGTTCATATTTCGTTCTCACTCACTTAGTTAAAATGTACGCGTTTTACTTTGTACATTTAATACACTTTTAGATGATTCCAATAGAATTACGTGTTTAGAATAAATA
This sequence comes from Blomia tropicalis, assembly GCA_029204025.1. NCBI lineage: Eukaryota > Metazoa > Arthropoda > Arachnida > Sarcoptiformes > Echimyopodidae > Blomia > Blomia tropicalis. The sequence continues at coordinate 9,331,747 of CM055088.1, forward strand.
ATGATTTAATTTAAAATATTGTGTGTGTGTGTGTGTGTGCGTCTATGTTTTGTATGTTCGACCTAAAACTACTTATGCAACGTTTTTTCCCACTATTTCCCTCTTTGCTTAATGAGGTTTTGTCTTTTCCATGTTTATTGTTGCAAAAACTGGTCTATTGCGTCTACCACCCACGTCCTTCAGAATATTCGACCAAGTAAAATGAATAAAGAGAAGGAACGGCCAAACTCTCATAATATGTCAAGTGGAGAAGGACATTCGTAGACAAACGACCTTAGTCGATGTTTGTGATACATTGCCAATTATATGAATTAATTCTATTATTTTGTCATTTGAAATCTTTTCTTTTTTTCCAAAATTTTGTTTAATTTTATGTACGTGTGTATGTTTATAACTTTTTTCATTTTATTAATGATTTATTAATAATAATAGACTTCATAAATGTTTTTATGACAAACTAAGAATATAGTATTTTATATAAATTTAACTTTTCATATAGTAACATTTTACATAAATTTTTAGGTAAATTTGTGCTAATAGCTTTGTTTGAATAACCTATAATTTTAAATTTATTCTAATATGCACTGACATTTATTGTAAATTAATTTTACTAATGTAAAAATTACCCTTTTAATAGAACAAAATTACAATAAAAACAATAAACATTATAATCAATTATTAAATAGATTTGCGAACAAAAATCGTAATTTGATTTACATTAATTTATTATTCTTAATTTACAAAGTTTTGAACATCAATTGATTGTATCGTAAATAGAATCAATGACAGGAAAAGAGACAAAACTTAATGAATCATTTTCAATTAGATAAAATGAACAAAGTAACAACATTCTCATTCGATTTTTCTGCTAACGTAATCAATTATTTAGATCCATAAAGGTAAAAGTTTCTGATTTAAACTTTATATTCATCCACTTTAGTATTTGAATTTTTTGAAATATGTTAGCCTTAAACGGATTTGCAACATTTACACAAACTTTTGTTTGTACGATAATAGCTTGACAACGGCCGATGACAAGAAAGCAAGAAAAAATTGATTCTTCTATTGTATGACATGAAAAAATTTAATTTATTTTTTTTCTTCACAAAATGATTGACTTGACGATTAGTTTTGAATGAATAGAGAGTGAGAAAGAGAGAAAAAGAGGTGATGATGAAGAAAAAACAGTGTTTGGGTATAAGTTGACATCAAACATGTAGATGACACTGAGCCTTCATATATGCAATGAACTCTATCATTTGAATCATGTTTCATACAAAATCTCATTTCTTCTGCTTCTTGGAAATTGATTCTACTAAAAAATGCATACCATAAACAAATCTAAGATTTTGTTATTCACCATCTATATTTTGTTGTTGTCGTGATTTATTCTTTACTGCTTTTGGTTGTTATTCGTTTATCTCTTTTGTGTATAAGACGGCTATTTTTATGGCTTCCAGAATTTGTTATTTTTCTCATCAACGTCAAGTGTCAACTATAAAAACAAAAAAACAATATTTTTTACAAGTTTGTATTCTATATAAAAAACAAAGAATATTATTTTTCCAATTTGCAATTATTCACAATCATTAAATTTAATTATATCAGTTTACTATTTGAAATCTAATGCATTTTTTTATTTTAAATAATTTTTAACGTTTTGCTGAATTGGCTGCTTTTATTACAACTAACGGAAAGAAATAGTAATTTTTTGTACATTTACAATTGATGTAAATATTGGCTAAAAAAATTAATTTTTACATATACATCAAGTACATTTATTTTACCATATTTCATTTTTTATTGTTTATGTTGTTTAGTTTTACAAATTGACACTCTAAACAAGCACGTATTGAAAACATTTATGTTACTTAAACTTTGTTCTTGTTTGTTCATCGTGGTTTGTTTCGTGTACATTTTATCCTAAAGTTGGTCAATTTTTTCTTACATTATTTGACTTATAGTTTTTTATATAAAAATATTTTTTTGCACTTTAATGTATGTCGATCAATGTCTTAACCAGTTTTGTTGGCACAATTCTTGACTATAGTGTCGTTTGTATCAAATTTTGTCGAATTGTGCACTAATACAAACCGTTTGTGCTGATTTAATCAAAAGGCTAAAATTAATAATGTCCAATCGGTTTTTTTATTGTTTGAACGGAACAGTTTTGACAGATTTTCGCACACGCACACTTAAACCAGAATGAGATGAACCGTGCAAACTTATTATATTGACCATAGTTACGGTCAAGTGCGCTCATCGAACTAGTGTTCACTTTGACAGACCACTTTGCTTTCTCACTATTTTTTACATTTGATAATGTGAAATTGAAGATTTTTTTTGAAGAAAATATAATCAACACTTTTCCATTATATTGTATATTAAAATTGAAATCAATTTGCCAATATTTCTGTATATGCCATTCCACGACAATAAGAAAATAGGTTGCAGTGAAGTTGCCCGTTGGGCACACATTTTCATCAGTCTGTTTACGATTGCTTTATGCCTTTCCTCTTTATTCTTTCGTTCCACTCACTTATTCATTGATTGACTTTCTTACTCATTTATCTACTGTTATTATTTGGTTCAATAGATTCGGTCATTCAATGCATCAGTCGGAGGACATTCATTACAGTTAAGTTTTATACTTTGAGTTCAATGGAAAACGATTCCATTTTTTTTTCATAAAACTGTCCACCTTCTCAAAATATATTGGCAACAATCAAATATCAATCATTGTGTGTCTACATATCAAATTGGTTGCTGCATTCGCTTGGTTAGATGGTGTGCGCTCAGCAGGCCATTTTATTGTAATTGGCCAATTCCAAAGTTGCAATTTTTTTATATTCATCTTATTATTTGTTGCTTTAATATTTTTTATTAAACTTTTGTTCATCTGTTTATATTTCATTTGTTGAAAAATATATTTTAGTATTTTATTTGTTTGAAACAAAATAAATTCTTGAAACTTAGAAATGTTGTTTTTATTGTATTCAAATACAAGACAATTGCGTTGCGTGATTTCCCATTTTTTTATTTTTATTTGTTGTAAAACAATTTTTATTGATTTATATCAATATTATGCTTTTATCTTTTTTATGTTAGTAATCATGGTAATCAAAAGGCTTACCTCTTCTAAATAAGAAACAATTTTATTATTATTTGCACGATATCAAACAACCTTATAACACGCAACTTTAAAATCATTGGCACACCTTTTATTCGATAAGGTAAATGTAAGATTTTTTGTAGATAAAAATACTAAGAAAATCTATTCATTCATTTAAGTGTTACATTCAAATCAAACATTAGCACTTTTTGTTTTGTAAAGTGTCGTCCATTATCTCTCTCAAGATGTTAATGGACTTATAATGTAAACCTTTAATAAGATTTGATTAGTTTTGTACGAGTATTATAGTATTGATATAATACATCTACATTGATTCTTGTTTTCTGATTTGTGCTAACTTCTTCATTTATTTGGTTACCAATCTCTTTTTTTCTTACAATTTTTACATGACAGCTGTCATATTCATTTGTCATTAATTTGTCTATCTTGAATTCAATTGACAAAGATGTTGTACTTGATTTCATGCGAAAAATTTACGATTTAACCTATATCAATTGTCATTTTTATTATAATTATTATTTATTACAAGTTTTAATTTAAAGATTTTGTTCAGTTAAACAAAAACAATATATTACGACGTAATAATTCTATAAAATTTATTTAAATGATTATTTTAATTTATTTTTGAGAAACCAATTATTTACATTAATGATTTGAGACAATTTCAAAACAAAATTTCATTTATTTTTTTGTTTCATCCTTATTTGCAAATGTAAACAAATTGGTTTTTATTTCATTTAACATTAATTAATAATGTTTATTTGTTTATTTTGCAATGGATTTATTTATTTAAAGTTTTAGGCTTATTTTCTAAGTTTTAATTATTTTAATTTAATTTTTTATATACAAAATTGATCTACTCTAATTATTGATGGTTCAGTTATTAGCGTGCTCAATTAATGGTTTTTAAAACACTATCTGATAAATGTTTTAAAATAAATTGACATATTTTTCTTTTCATTCTCCTTTTCTATTTTTTGTTTTTTGTTAGAATTGAATAATAGAATACAATGTATATATCGCCGATTCGGCTCATTGATTATGTTCAATAGAATTTTATGGACTATTGAATTGACGTGATATCAAAAAACCCTATAGAATGTTTTATTGCATAAAACAATGGCCGGCAATTCTATTTTAAAATTGATTCTTGCAATTTTGACAGATTTTCAGTGAATTCGATTTTTTCCTATTTTATTTTACATGTATATGACACAAACGTTGATTTTATCATATACCATATTAAATTTGATCGCAAAACTAAAAAAAAAAAATAAAAAGATTTTGATAAAATATTTTGTTTGTAAACATTATGCATTGATAGTTATGATTATTGTACTGTGTAAAACAAGTTTTGATATTCATTGATTGATTTACTTGATGTTATTATCTAATTTTTAAAAATCTATTATCAAGTGTCAACTGCAGACATTAACAAAAAAAGACTAAATGGTTTCAAACTATAATTATAATTATACAATGCATTCAACCAAACTTTAAACACCAGACACAATTAGGTCATACGAAACATTTTGTGTTGTTATTGACTGAATACCGTTTCAATTGGATTGAATTTCTGATTCGTAATGAACAGATAGACACATTGATGCCAACTATTACCATGTTCTTTCATTTGCAATTTATTTGTATTTAATTTACATTTCAAATCACGACAACATCAATTCGTTAAATGTCAGCTTGATATCTTGTTCCGAATTTACTATTAGTTTCATCAAACAATCCAATTGATTGTTTTATTTCAGTACTTCATACCTAGCATCTGTAAGTGACACCGAAATTAATCAAGGACTCTTTAGAACATCATCGTCAGTCATTCAAGTACATTCTCAAAACCGTTCTTTACTTGAGTATTGTTCTTACATTCAACCATTTTGAACTATTTGTCTATGTAGATAAAATCCAACAAACTCTTTATATTATTGTAAGAGGTTAATTTTTTTAAAAGTTTATATATCAATTCAATTTTAAGTTCCGTTTATAATATAAAATAAAAACAAACACACACATTTTTTTGTCTCATACACAATTGAAATTAAATTCTTATTTTTTGGTTTATGACTAATTATTTTAAATTCACATTTGATTTTAAAGTTTGTTCTCAATTCCCTTGTTTGATTCTGGATTGTAATCAATAATGTACTGTTATTTTATTAGATCTATGTTGCATTAAAATGTAGAACGTTTTTTTTTTTGTTGTTTAATTATAAAACCAGAGGCTTCAAAAATGTGATTCAAAGCTATACCTATAAACATGGAAAAGTTTGAGAATGGACTCTGACAATGAAAATGAATTGTTAAGGTTCAAATAAAGAATTCAATGTAATGTATTAAATTAGAAAAAAATACATTCCTGTGAGGCACCATAAAGCAATTTTACACATTATGTGAGCACGAATTTAAAAGTTTGGGAATCTCTGACACAAACAACTAAAAAGAATGTGACATTTTTTTATTATTTAACGTGTGTAAATGTCAAGTTTATTTGTAATTTAGAGTGTTACATTGCGAAACATTTTGAATCTTGGTTCTATACTTTCACATTTATAATTTAATGGTGTCAAACCAAATTTAATTAATTAAATCTTTGGTATACTAAAATTTAGTTTACTAATTTAGTTACTAAATAGTTTATTTTTAAAATTAAATTAATAATGTTTTATGTTTCAACCATTTGTAACTGTTCTTTACGATATGATTCTAAATATTTGGCAATCTTATAAAACTTGTGACGACTGATCAACATTTGTCGTTTAACATTCCACAATACTTGTAACAATTGACTATCTTTCAATGTGTTGACATTTGGTTTTGTTCTAAGTTTTCCGATAGTTGCACGATTCAACAATGTACGATTCGATTCTTTTGTATGATCACGAATATAGGTAAAGTTGACACGTGCATAGTTAATGTCCATACTATAGCACCAATATTTTGCACGATCAGATACGAAATCATCAGGCACAATTAATGATTCAAACATTAAATCACGTATATATTTAAAGTATTGTATATTCTTGACCATTTCAGCTGGATTTATGGTGGTATAGGCGTTGATATCAATTGTCGGAACATTGAGCCGCTGTGGTGGCGCACCGCCGCCAATCGATATGACAAAACCGATTGGATACAATTTTGGTTCATCAATTTGTTGTTGTTGTTGTTGTTGTTTTTGTTGTTTTGGTATAACATAATTATCATCATCATCCACATGCGGTTCGGTACGATATGAATGATAATGAGCCAATGCATCGATTGTGGGATTAGGCGACACCAAACTACCATCATAATATTGTCCATATGTTCGATAGTTTGCCAAACCATTACCGGTTGAACGACATGCCTCCCATAATGGCATCAAATGTTCATTACCACTTGTACGTCCGATGGTATTAACCCGATCATACACTGATTGAGACGAATGTGAATGTAACACACGTAGGCGTACCGGTTCACGTCCAATCAAGGTTGTCATCAACATCAAATGTTTCCGATATTGTAATGATACGTCACACAAACGAAAATTGGTACCAAATGCACGACATAGATTTTGTTCCAACGATGTCGTATTTTGGTCAAATTACTAAACACTGGTTTTCTAAATTGTTCTTTTATCTGAAGAAAGTAGTAAAAGATTTGCAATGGTGATCGATTGGTTGCCAACAATGCTGCCACCGTTCCACCAAAACTTGAGCCAACCATTATGTCAAAATATTCAAACAATGGATGTGCTAAATGGTTGCTAATTTCATTCAAAATCAATGCTTCAATTAATGGATTTATTCCATTCTCATTTTGACCACCATCAAATACGATCATATTTGAAAGACGAGGTTTTGTTGGATTCTTTATCTTTGATTCTGATTTATCTTCAATTTTGTTTTGTTCAATTTTTGATTTAGGACTTTAGGCAAATTTGTGTTTGAATTCAATTGGTTTGCATTGATTTTACTTTCATCCATTTTAAGTGACAATTGACTTTTACTAGTTCGATTGTTAAGTTTATCAACACTGGTAACACTGATCACACTTGTTACGCTATCAGCCTCTTTTTGTTTCAATTGATTTTTTGAATCTTTGATTACATTTGGTGTACTTGTAACCATCGTTGGTGTTATTATTGATTTATTATTATTAACAACATTTTCAATACTTTCATGTGATTTTACCGTTTCAAATGATTTTTTACTATCAAACTTTAGTTCAATAACTTTTTCCGTTTCCATAACCATTTGAATACTTGAATCACGAATTGAATATTCTTTTTCAACATTATCATCAATTGCATCCATTTCATTGTCATCTTCCATTTGTTCACTCATATTGATTTGATTTTGTTGTGGTTTTTGATTAAAACAAACTTGAAAATGATCTCCAATTACTACATTTTTTGACAAATTAGTAAATGTCATATTAGACGAAGATGATGATGACGACGATGATGGATCATTTCGAGCATAACGACAATCTGGTTGACAACCGGTCATACTTTTAGGACATTTTCGTGCACGACATTCAAGCAATAATTGAATAATTTGTAAATATTGTTGCCGATAATGTTTATGTTTTGAACGTATAAATGAGAATCCACTACTTGCTGCTTGCACATGAGAACGTCGAGTTCGATTTGCCATCAAACCCGATGATGATGATGATGAACGATTGGTTGATGATTTGGTTGGCGATGGTGATTTCATTTGCAAATCGGCTAATTTGGTCGATGCCACATGAAGTATACTTTGATTTTCTCGGTTACGTAGGTTGACACGTGCACCAAAGATGATTAACATTTGTATCGATGCAATGTCACGATACATTACCGCATAATGAAGAGCCGTATTACCACTCAAATTGGTGGCATTCACCCGACCACCCGATGTGATCAATCGTAATAGCCAACACAATCGGTCATCGAAATTATTTTGTTTTCCAAAATTACGTCCCGATCGTGGCTTTTGTTCCATTCCTTTTGCACTTGTGGTTTTATTCATCGATTGCGTATCGATCGAATTTGCGGTTCGTTTCACAAATGATATCAATGGTGTATCACCATTCACATTACGACAATTCACCTTAAATGCATTCATATTCAACAATCGATCCATCATACGAAAATCTCGTACCCAATGAAGTGGACAGCCAGCGTCAGAGAATGTGTCCATATTAAAATATTCGGTAATCTCTTTCCACGTTAGTTGAACGTATGGAGAATAGTCACTGAATAAATTGACTAAACTAGATTTTTCACAATTTTTTCCACAATTTAACGTCAACATCCTACCGGTTAGACCTTGTAACAATAATTGTTGAATACTATCGTTACATCCGTTGATAAATGCCAAATGAACGGGTGTACAATTGTCATCATTTAAATAACGTAATTGATCATAAAATGCTGGTCTACTGATCAAAAAGGCTACCATTGATGGAGTGTTTCCAATGATAGCATAATGCATTACGGTCCAATGGCGAACATCGGTCAAATAAACGTTCATGCCGGTGGTGATGAGATCATTCACAATACGTTCATTGCTACACAAAACGGCAATATGAAGTGGACACCATCGATCCGGATTGTCAACATTCTCAATTTCGGACAAGTTTAATGTTCCATGATTAAAGTAATCTTCAAATGAAAAGTAGGCGGCAAAATGTGCCATCGTCCATGAGGGATTACTTTGATAACATTCCAATAGTTCGACCAGATTTTTGAATACATTTTCACGTCTATAAAAAAAACAAAAATTTTTATTCAAAATAATATTATAACAAAAAAAATAAATTTGATTAATAATTTACCCATTATTGATAAAGTATTGAATAAAACGTTCAATCAAATTAATATGAAACGCTCGTAAGTGTCGTAATGCTACCTCTCGTTGATTGGTCAATAATAATGTTATTGTCAATTGAAGTTGTACAATTTCCAAACACATTTCATATGATTCCTCTTGTTGATCACGTGTATTCTTATATAGAACGATTGTATTACCAATATGTTCCACAATGGAACGATTTGATTTTTCCAATTGTTCCCTTTGTTGTACATGGTACATTTGGTTGTCGATTATGAACTGTGTATTGTACTCTTCCGTATTAGGTCGATTAGCCGATGTTGTGTTGGAAACCGTCTCCAGTCGTGATCGTGATCGACGAAAATGGAAGAAATCCATAATCTTGTCCGGTAACTTGAAACCGACCATTATTGAAAACAAGACCGAAAATAAACGTGAATACTCAATTTAATGCAAACCAAGAAGACATTGGACAAATAAAAAGTGATTATATATAAGGAAATTGACAAACCATAAATCGAACATAAACGAAAAACAAATTTAAGAGATTGGAAATAAATTCGAAACGTGTTAAGCAATGCATTGATTGAAAATTTCCTTTTCAATTTGAGCCTTGGACCACTTTCTTTTTTTTTCTTTTTTTATTTATTATCATATTTTGTTAGCGGTTTATTTATGGTGATGGAAAATTATCCATATATACTTTTTGAGATTCTTATTTGTGGTATATACTAAAATGTGAGTAGAATTTTAAATTGATTTTATTCGATTTCGATTCGACTCAATGACCATTCTGACATTTCAAACTCTGACCTAGTAAATGTTTCATGCGCATCATCCAATTTTTTTTTGGTAAAGGTTAACAATGTTTTCATTCAATTGTTTCACAATTCACCTTTACCTAAAAATTGTTTCAATCATTCATTGTTTGGAAGCTATTTTTTGGCACAGAAATGCTTTAAATTGGATTAAGTAACAACAATTGGTGCAAAAATTGTATTATTTTATTTGTTTAAAGATTGAATTGAGATTACTTAACAATATTTCGATTGTCTATTATTCAATTGAACGTCAATTTTGTACTAAAAAATAAAAAAGTATTTTGTAGTGATTTTTGGATTTTTTTTCATGTTTGACTCAAATTTGTAATTTGATTTCAACCTCTGAATTATTATTGATAATGGCACTAAGTCCCAAGACTCTTGTGCAAATGAATACAAATAATAATTTTAAAAATTTTGAATGAGGAACGTATTAAATCATTGAATTTTAAGCTTTTTCTACATATTAGTTATTTTAAAATTAAATTTGATAACTTAATCAATTATTTTTCCATTTGTTAAAAAAATCAATTTTAATTTTGTTAATAAAATGGACCTGATTCATACATTTTGTTAATTTCGTTTGACAATCATCATTATTGCAATTTTCCTAATTTAATTTTTTTTCGTTTTTTTCTGAAACATGGAGTCAATAAATTCTGAGTGTTACTCGATACATGTTTTTACAAATTCTTTAGCTGACAGAAAACATTGGACAATTGTTCGCTGTCATTTTTTACTACACTTTAGTTTATTAAACTTGGACATTTTTTCATTTTGTTCTGCTATATTCGAAGTAAATTTATTCATCTTTTTGTTATTGACCAAACTGTATGTTGGAATGGCACTTGGCTACATCTAAAAACTTTACAATTGGATCACGTATACAACCTTTATTGTGCTTGTTTATTGCTTCGAGGTTGTTTTGCCGATTGTTGTGAAATTCACAAATAATCGAAAATTGTAGTTTCTCAAAATGTTGTTCACAATAACTTTTATATTCAAGTTGACCATTTTTAAACATTGGACATTCAAAAATAAAAATTATTATAATAAAAATTTAGTTTATATAATCATTGTGGTAAGTTTTAATACGTACTCAAACATGTTTGATTTTCTCTTTAATTTATTAAATTTGAATTTTAGATTTTCACAAAACAAATCTTTGTAATATTAAACCATATAAAACCATGTACATCGTTTAATTTACATTTTTGTTTCATGCAAAACATGTGTCATTTAGAGGATTTTTATTCATTAATAATTGACGCGAGATGGCACCAATTATGTACATTTATACAATGTGCAACGAAATGATTATGTACATCTTTATGACCGCAAGCTTTGTTCTTATCAATTCATTATTTATTTTCTGGTTAAGGGTATGGTCTGTAACCTTTTCCCTTAACCAATCGATAACATTACATATTTTGACCAACATTTTTCCACTTCATCCATTTATCATATTTTAATTGAATGAGTGTAAGAATATGGTACATCTCCATTTTAAGTTGAATGAATGACAAATGGTCTATTCACATTTAAAATCTTTTATAAAATAAAGTAAAGCTATCTTATTCTATTCATATGAACGATTTGTATAAGATGAAGAATTCATTTTAATTCACACACATTTGTGTCGCCACCTATGGGTTAAAAATTCAATCAATGATAATGTTTATCACATCTTTTTTGGCATCTTCATAGTTATATTCGGTTCTTTTTCTATAGTTTTACTATTATCCTTTTTTATTTTTGCAAATGGCTGTGTTAATGCATTAGATTTATCAAAATGTACATCAACTTTGCGTTTATCCGACATCTTCTCACACAATAGATCCAATTCACACGATTTAATATTAGTCAACTTATCAATTGGTGCAGGTTTAATGTTTGCCTCTCTCTTAATCTCTACATTAGCCAAATGTGTTTGTATACGTTGAATTAAACCTGACAAATTGGTTCGTACCTTTTGTATATTATCGATGGCACGTTGTAGATTGATGAGATTATCTTTTTGTTCGCAAGTAATTGACAATGCACCCACCAATCGGTGACATTTCATCAATTGATCTATACTTGGCGCCTTATCTAATAGGTCTTTTATTTTATCAAGATCGTCATTGGCCAAAGTCCATGGACATATTTTAAATTTCTTTAATATGTATTGTGGTCGACCATAATAAATCCAAAGAAAATCGTTCACTTCGCCGAGAACTTCTTCCACCTCTAACTTAAGCCTTTGATCCAATAGTGCCTTTTCCAATTTGATACTTTTTTCCATTTTTTTTATTTAATTTCACAAAATTAAAATATGATTTTATACGTAATGTGTTGAACTTTAAATATAATATTTTTTCAGCAAAATTCATTACAATTATTACTCTTCGAATTTGAACTTTATTAATTCGATCATTGGGAATGAAATTGATGATATAACATTAAATAATAGATTCATAAATTGAAAGTTAAATGTTGTCCATTTAACCAAATATTCTACGTCTTCGTTTTTTTGGCTTCTTGCCACAATCATCCGGTTTAACACAATCGCCTCTGGAGCCTTCCTCATATATGTAACCTTTTTTACAAGCACAACCCGGCCTCAACAATGGACTAGTAGCCGCGGGTGGATCATCTTTATTTTTACAATTGGTTGAAGGTGGTAGATTCACAACATAATATTCATTGTTTAAACCTCTGCAGATTATTGAAAAAACTACATAAAACGTTACAACTTTTTTATTATATTTACAAAAATATTTTATTTACCTCCAACGAATTCTAATGATAAAATTGCGAGTGCAATTAAAATAAACAGTTTCATTGTGATAGATGAACAATTATAATGAATAGTAAAACTATTTTGTTTTGATTTTTATAGTTTATTTTTTTTATTTATTATATGTTTTTATAGATTAAAACCATTTTCAGAATAAATTAATTTACGTTTCATTTAAATTTACATTTTAATTTAGTTCGATTTTTGTTAAATTAATAATTTGTCATCATCATCGTTTCATCAAAAAGTCACAACAATCATAAAGTTGATTAAGTGAAATAAGGCTTGGATCAAGTTGATCCATACTATATATATTTGATAATTATTTTTTTATTTAAAATAACTTTTATATAAGTTTTTAACAAAATCTCATTATTTTAAAACATCGCGTTTATTCAAAACTTTGGATTCATCATTAATATTTGTTTCATTAAAAATTTGAACAAGTTAGAATTGCTAAGAGTGTAATATTAATAATAATAAATCCAGTAAAATATTAACATTTCAGTTGTAGTTGTTATAATTTCTCACCATTAATTTAATTTTTACGGTTACATTCTGTTGGTAAAACACAGTCTCCACTTAAACCATTAACAAAAACGTAACCAGGCTTGCAACCACAACCCAATGGACAAAATTCTCCTACTTCTGGCAATTGTAAATTTTGACAATTACGTTTAGTAAAACAATCTTGAACTTCATTATTTTTATAAGGGCATTTGTAAAATTCTCTAAAAGCTTTATAAAAAAACTGTTAATTATTTTATTTGTTTACTTAATTAGTGTTCTTACAATAAGATTCTGTGAGAGCAAAACAAGCAATAAACAAAACTCCTAAGATGATAAACAACTTCATTTTGATACTGAATTACAAACAAAATTTATTGTTTGAAATTTATAAATATGATTTCAAAAACTTATTTTAGAGGTATTTATACTAGCCATTGATTTTATTCACTAGAAATTTATTGAGAAATAATTTTTTCAATCGTGTGATATTTGTTTCCTTCAATTTCATTTGATTTGATCCATTTAGTAATTTCAATTTGTTTTCAACGAATTGATTTATAAAGAAATTTTATTTATAGATTTCATTGAAATTTCAAATTTATGATAAATTCAGTGATGAAAAATAAAAAAAAATTGTTTGTGATTGATTTAGGACATTTGCAACGTTTCATTTTAATTGTGTCGTTTGATATTTTTAGTGATATTTTCAACTGAAATGTTCAAAATGTTTTATTTCACAAGGTAGCAAAAGAAAAATAATTATATTTGACAAACAGTAGATTTTTGATAAAAAATATTGTTTTTTTTTGTAAAAACAAAAAAATAATCTTTATTCATTAGTCAAGTTCAAATTGTGAGAATATGCACATTTCTATTACAAAAATTAGCATCAATTCTTTTTTAAACAACTTAAACTAAAAATCTGTTTGCAAAAAAAAATTTATTTTTTCAAACATTACAATTACATATAGGTTTTACAAATTTAATTTAATAAATTAAATATCGTACATCGTGTTCTTAAATCTTTAAATTTTTAGTCATTTATTTATTAATTCGATTTAAATTAAAATTAATGATGAATTTTAAAGATTAAAATTAACCATGATAAAAGGTATAACGAGGACAATCGACAGGTAAAACACACTCTCCACTTAGACCAGTTTGGTATACATAACCGTCTTGCAACCGCAACCGGGAACACACTTTTCTGCTCGATATGGATTTTTAAAGTTATTACAGTTGGTAGTTTGCTTACATGATCGATATTCAGTGTTAAATCCGGGACAATCATCAGCAGAAACGTATTCTATAAAAAAAAAATTTAACAATTTTTTTAAAATAAATAAATAATTTTCTTACCATAAGCTTCGGTAAGTGCCAAACAAGCGGCAAACACGATTGCTAAACAAACAAACAATTTCATTTTGGTGTTTGAATTAATTAAAACAAATCAAGATTTCTTGTTGTATATGTTGCTATTATTTTATATATAAACTCTAAGGGTATTTATACTTATTTTTGATTGTAATTATAGAGAAATTATATTATATGTACCTGTTCATAAATTAATTGCAGTTAAATTTATTCGTTTCATTTGAAAATTCTGTTTATTTTGTGATATGATATTTAATTGATTCTATTTAAACATTAATTCATTGTTTGATTAATTTAACTTGATATTTGATCGATTTAATGAAATAAAATAAGGTTAATCATTATTAGAATTATAAAACAGACCCAAATGCAGAAAGGAAACACTAGATGGTGGTGTTGTTGTCCATATGGATAAACTTGGGATAGGTGGTGTTCTCAAACCATATTTGATACTTTTTAACAATGAGTTATTTTAATTCTGAAACTTGATTTATTAATTACAATATATTGATTTATTTATTTATTTAAAATCAACAGATCAATTTATGTACACAAACAAGCAAGAAAAAAAATTGATTATGCTGATCCATTAAAAATCATTGGACCGAATGGAATTTATTCCAATAGAATCATTCATTTTGTTCGTTCGTCAAAAACACAGTTTTACCATTGTCAATATTATAATTGTTCAGCAATGTGAAGAAACGAATCAACGTTCATCTTTCAAACATCATAAATGTATGAATCTTTTGAATTTTTATGAAGCTTTAGGCAATTGTTCAATTTTCCTGTAAACATGAACACATTATGCCCATTGATTGCATTAGCTCCATCTCACTGACAGGAAAAGATGAGAATAATATTTCAAGTCAATTATGTGCCCATTTTATTTGAACCAAAATTGGCATAAAATTGTTATGCATTATGTTTCCACTAATTGATTCGATAGCCTCTAGCATGTGTCGACCTGAATTTTTTGACATTTTAAATAAATGAAAAAAAGAAGGAAAATTTATATTATTGCTTCACTCACATTTTTGGTACTTTGCACAAATATTGTATTCATTCTTCTATTCACAAATTTATAGTCAACACTCTCATCGGTATTTTATTATACTTCAAAATAATTCATCTGAAAAATATAAAAATCCAATTCATCAACATCAACAACATCTCGTCTAATGAGTTTTATTATTGTGCCTTCTATTCAATTCACTTATTTTCTTTATATATAATACCATTTTTCAACCATTCATTTGATTTGGTTTTTTCTCTTAATTCGCATGAATCTTAATTTTTTTTATTTTTGCACATTTATTTTATTGATTACATTTTTAATTATGAATCAAATATTAACTGAAACATAATTATTCAAACCGGCCAAATTGGTTATTGATTTCAATACATCAAATTTTATTTGAATCTATCAAAGAACTTTATTTGAATTGGCATATGTTGAATCAATTGATACCAAATCTTAGTATCGGCACCATCGACACGGATCGGGCCCGTTCGACGACCACAAACGTCTTGTGGCACGGCCGTAAATATGATTGGTGCCAGCGGAAGTCGTCACCTTCGTGGTCGACGTGGTTCGTCACCTTGCGTCAATCCATTGTTGAATGCGTCCAATTTAGCTGGCAGACGCTTATCGACCCAACGCGAGGAGAACGAATCCGATTATGATGATGATGGAGATGAACATTTTTCGCGTCGTCCGTCAAAGGTTAGTGATTTTTAATTAACATCGATCCAATTACTTAATGCATTCGCAATTTGAAGGATCAAATGGGCACACCGGATTCGATATCACATAATAATAATAATAATTTTGAAACCAACAACAATGATGGTGGTGGTGGTCGATCCAGCATCACCAGCCTCAGTGGGACAAAGTCAACATCATACAAGGCAACGGCAAATGGAAACGGAACAGCAAATGGCGGCACCGCGTCTCGTCGAACGTCTCGAATGTCAATCTCCGGCGACCTTCCGCCAGGTACGAGAATGAGACAACGACGAAAAGCGGTCGAAATATCGGATCAACGTGCATGCGTCTTATTACATTCACGTTTAAAAGGAATGAAACTAGAAGACATTGCGTAAGTAGATCTTTTTTTTTATAAAAAAACATTATGCAATATATGTGAATTTGGTGCCACCTTGTAGTGTAAACCACTAACGTAGTTGTACTATCTTTTTATGACTTCTATTTAAAAATTCAATACTATGACCAATACCTTTGAATTGAACAATGCAAAATTATATATAAAATGAACTGTTTTTCAAAATTTAGTTATTGGCTCATTTCATGTAAAGGTGGATGTACAATAACTAGAAAAACATTGCTATTGATATTTGATAGCTAATTTTGCTTGCTATACGATGTATATTTTGCCTTTTTTAGGTTTCAAATATACTAATGTTAATTTTGTTTTTACTTTCCATTTTGGATTGGTTTACCAAAAAAAAAACAAGTTTTACATTACATCCAAATATATGTATTAAATTAGGATCTTAATTAACAATCAAAAACGTTGAACACACAAAAATCATTTGATATATTATGTATTCTAAAGCTTCTTTTAATTTAAACATTAATCGATTATGTTTGTTCGTTAAATTTTTTTCTTTGGTAATAGAAAACAGAAAGATATCTGTGGCCTATTCATTTAATTTTCCGCATTCAAGCACAATATCTTTTCTACTTTTAATTGTATTTATATACAACATGTTTGTTGGTTTGAATGTCCAATTGTTTGTTTGTTTGTTGTATTTTTCCTTCTTTTATTTGATCATTAGTTCTAATTAACAATCCTAGTGCACAATTTATCTTCTAATTAGAAGTCAATTAATAGCATCTTATAAGATCATTCCAAATCAAAATACTCTTGTCAACAAATCCCTTTGGATAGACATTGTAATATGATCTAATGAGAATTTGACGGGAAAGCAATAGACAAACATTTTTTCAATTATCCGATAAAATTAGAAACAAGTATTTACATTTACCACCGTTTATTAACCTATTTTTTGTATTTATAATATTCTAGTAAAGATGTATCAACATTTATTCCTTATTATCAATAATAGTTCTTTGGAAATAATTATATTATTGAGTAAATATACTACTCTTTATATATCAGAGATTCACAAAGAGGAATTGACCCTAAGCATAATTATGGGACCGGAAGAGTGTTAGAATGGGAATGTATTGAATGGAAACCAACATTTGGTTTCAATATCATAAATGTATTTTGCGAACTCATAAATTTTCAGAACCTCTGCTGTAATTTAATGTAACTTGTATTCGAGTGCCTTTCCAAAATTATCTTTAAATGTAAATGCAAACATTGGGCCATGTTTGGTTTTAACATTTCATTTAGTGTTTCCCATCACTTTCTATGTGATTGGGATATCAAATAACATTTTCTTTTTGTTGGGCACGTACTTTTTGAAAGCCACATTTTATTTTTTTAAAATATATAAATCTGAAATAATTGGACATTATTAGTAATATTTGAAATAGATTGTCAACTGCTCCGTTTTAGTCTAGATTTAAACACAATTATCAAACAAAAAATGTATTATTAAATTGGTTAGCTAATTTACTAAATTGATTGACAAGTTTGATCGACTGTGGCATCTTTCCAACATTCTTGTGTTTGTTAGCAAGTAAGTTTTATTTGATGGTACATGCGATTTCCCATGCAACCAATTTTATCCAAATTTGGTTTGGCACCTTGCTCTAATGGTCGCCTAAATTGGCGTCAACAATCTGTTTTTATGGTGTTTTGTTGGTGTTTTGTCAATATGATTAGACCATTAAATGGACCTAATGACAATGACAATCTTTCATACGTCTTGATTGTTACCGTCAGTTTGGAAATTCTAATGATTTGTAGTTTCTAACACATATTAATTTATAGATTTCATATTTGTGAACAAATTCAACTGAGATTTGAAAATTGAGCAAAATGTTTAAAACCATATTGTATATTTTTAATCTAAAACAAAATATTTGATATTTCAAATTACGTTTATAATAATGTATCAACAATCGTTGGTAACTGTGTATATGTTTTTTTGTTTAATGATCAACAACGAAATATTTGTAAGCTTTATGCCATATTTGCATTAATGGCACATTAAGCTCAATTTCTTTCGTTTTATTTTCATGTTTTTCATGTTACTTTACACTTAGATATTTGTTTTGTATGCCATTTGGGCGACCAATTTGGGAAATTACCAAATTATTAGTTTTGATTTATATGGCCTACATTTGTTTTATCCATATATATTGGCTTGAATGACGAATGAGTTGCGTGTAACGATGCGAATGATTGAACCAATATTTTTTGCTTGCCTTCGACACTCTCAATAATGTTGTAACCTTATAAAGTTACATTTTGATTTTTTCCAGTTATAAGTGTACAAAAAATCAGAATGTAAAGTTATAAGTGTACAAAATCAAAATGTAAAGTTATAAGTGTACAAAATCAAAATGTAATGTTATAAGTGGACAAAATCAAAATGTAAGGTTATAATTGTAAAAAATCAAAATGTAATGTTATAACTGGAAAAAATCAAAATGTAAGGTTATAACTTGAAAAAATCAAAATGTAAGGTTATAAGTGGACAAAATCAAAATGTAATGTTATAATTGTACAAAAATCAAAATGTAAAGTTATAAGTGGACAAAATCAAAATGTAATGTTATAAGCGGACAAAATCAAAATGTAATGTTACAAGTGGACAAAATCAAAATGTAACGTTATAATCGTACAAAAATCAAAATGTAATGTTATAATTGTACAAAAATCAAAATGTCACCTTATAAAGTTACAAAAATCAAAATGTAACGTTATAATCGGACAAAAATCAAAATGTCACCTTATATTTGCCTGAATCTGTGTGATAATTATTCTGTAGTTCCAATAGGTATAATTGTAATTTATCAACATAGAATATTATTCTTGGAATATTTCAAATGTTTTTGAAATTATTCTAGTTTTAAACCATTAAGAATTCAGAATAAAAATATAAGATTCTTTAGTTATTTTTTATTATTCTTATTATATTCTGTGTATTCTATTGTATTCCTAAATTTTTTATTTATCCGGAATTTCATCAATTATTATTATTATTCATAAAAATGACTTTTATTAAATAAATGAACAAATATTGACCAGCTTAAAAATAACAATAATACAAGATAATACAAGATATTACAAGATATTACAAGATATACATAATAATAATATAAACATAAATCAATATATAATAATAATACATAATATAAAATATAACAAAGAAAATAATAGAAATAAGTCAATTATTTTTCATCTTAACAACGTTTCAAATGTTGTCTTGCAATGATTATTCGTTTAATCTGGACGGTCTCTTCATTGTTTTGAAACATCTTTGCATTTACCACCAACTTCTTGGTTGTATGTTCAGCAATGAATTCGGCTTCAGCAACCAGCAATTTGTATGGCATCGGTAACGATCTTGTTGCAAACATCAGTCAAATATGCTTCAATCAATTAATTGTTTCACCATTTGTTTCTTGTGTGGATTCAATGATGAAGATAGAAAAAATTTGATGATGAAAAAACAAAGTTTTTAAAAAAATTTTCATTTGAAATTGAAGGCAATAGAAGAGTCAAATAAACAAACAACTAACAAGACTTGGACATTTATACCATTTGGTCATATACAGCGAAAATTGAGTTTGATTTTAGAAAGCATTGACAAAGTAGAAGTTTGAAATTGACTATTGGTCATGATAAGCTGATAACATCGATGAACCATTAAATTTCAATACATTTAGTGTTTAAAATGGTAATATGAGTGTGCAATGATTGGTGTCTATTGTAAATATGTTAAATGAACTTGTTGAAAATAAAAAAATTAAGTTTAGACATATCAGTATGAGAAAGTATGATAACTTTAATTCATTCATTCAGTTGTGGCTGTTAGTGGTTAAACATTGTTTTGTGGTTTAGCTTGTTCACATTTTGCACAAAATTGGTAGTTATATAAATCTGGCAATATTTTTGGTATTCCCAATTAAAAGGCAATGTCGTACATCAACTTTGCACAAAGAATGATTCGCGTTAAAAGAAGAAATTTATCCGGTTTATTTGGCATGTACTGAGTAAAGCGACATTGCGCTTTTGTAGGGAATAATTGTTTATCAATTGGGATAGTTTCGTATGGTCTGAAACAGTTTTGATTGTTTTCCATCGGTAGGAACCATATTTTGGATATTAAAGCAAACTTGTCGGCAATTCGAGATTGACGAGTTTTCTTTGAATCGAATCTTAAAAACTTTAATATTTCCAAAAAATTATCACGGCTCATTACTTAAGCAAAAAATGACGGACCCCATTTCTTACTCCACAAAAACTTGATACTAAGATTTTTAGCTTGATACGCTCCTCGAGCAAGTTAAATAGCTAACATTGCATCAAACTTTTCAGATGAAAAATTGAAGTCTTCATTATTTATTCTCTTATATTCTTTGTTGGTATAATCGATAATAAGCTTTTTCATTTTCGAATTTAACAATAAAAAAATAAACTTTTCATGTCACCTTTCATGATGTTTCGATTTGCATATTCAGTTGGATCAATTTTTTCTTTGATTACGTTATGAATCGTCCCAAATGATCATCATTGAATAATTCTTTCCATACAGTTCCATCTTTAGCGATCAGGTCATTTTCATAAGTTGAAGTTGTTGCTATCTTCAATTTTTTTGCTAAAATATTTGTTTCTGATTCAAAATCACTATTTGATGAACTATTTAATGAAGAATCAATAAATTCATTATCTATTTCTGTAGTAGCACTGTCAACATCGAATTCATCATAATGATCATCGTTTCTAGACATGTTTGTTGCTTGAGAACTAAACATAAAATAATCAATTGTGTTTGAACATTGTTAAACTTCATGAATTAGAATTTTTTAGAATATTAAGCCTTTAAAATAAAACTTGAATTACAAGCTAATTTCAATGACCGTTTTTCGTAAATAACGGTATACCCGTTTGTAAACCCAGAACCAAAACCAGAATTCTATGAAACTTTGTTAATTTATTTAGATTGAAATTTTAGAAAAAGTCACCATTATGATGTGCAAAACATTTGGCTGATAATAATTCAGTCAAAGTAATATCATATATTATATCACTTTGATTTGACTAAATATTATCTTCAATTATACTGAATTGTGAAATACCCAAAACAACGTATGTTTTTGAACATTAAAACACTTTCCAGTTTTTATCGTTTTTGCCCATCATATCAGGTTGAATCGTCTATGATAAATTTGTTGGTTTATTGTATAATTAATAAAAGATTATTGCATTTGTTAGATATTGTTCACGTTTTTTATTCGGATATACATTTTAAAAATATACCATTTTGAAAATGTAGTTTTGTAACATTACTTTTTTTGTCGTGTTACTTTATAACTTTACATTTTAATTTTTGTAAATTTAAAACATTACATTTTGTAGCGTGTAACTTTATAAAATGACATGCTAAAAAAATGTAACTTTATAAGTGTACATTTTCAAGGGTGTAACCTTATAAAGTGTCATATTAAAAAAAATAACGTTATAAGTGTACATTTTTTACCATGTAACTTTATAAAGTGACATGCTAAAAAAAGTTATTTTATAAGTGTACATTTTTTTCCGTGTAAGGCTTTGTTTCCACTTACGTCCTAAGCCTAAGTAGGGACTAAAATTGTAGTGGAAACAGCATTTTCCTAATCCTAACTTAGGATCACTTGAACAATTCCTAAGTTAGGATTAGGACTAGTGGAAACAGCATTTTCCTATCCTAACTCTATTTCGCTCTTTGGAGGGCCACAAATGTCGATATAGTTGTGTTTAAACAATGTGTTTTTCGGAATTAGTAAATAAACATTTATATATCTGACCATCATTTGAACATCATTTGAACACTGTTTTATGAAATTAGTAAATGATCGTTGATATATTTGACCATGGACAATTAAGGTTACGTTTTTCAGTATGTCACTTTATAACATAAAAAATCAAAATGTAACTTTATAAGGTTACAACATTATTGAGAGTGTATGGTTTGGTTGGAAACACATCTATCAATAATAAATATATTTAAAAAATTATAGGAACGTTACAATCCTTGTCGAATTCAATTGAATTTGATGGCCAAAGACATAAAGCAGCGTCATCCTCTCGTTTGGAGACCTAAAATGAAAATGATTATATTTTTGTATACACACTTTTTGTCCTTCTTTTTTTCTTTTTGTTTCATTTACTCAATCGATCGCAAGACGGTAGAACCAATTCCATTGAATGTCGAATCTAATTTATGTCACCATGTTTCCAATGTTTGCTTATGTGTAGGTCGTTTGCTTTCTGACGTGTTTCGGTTCTTTTTTTTATACTTTTTCCCAAAAATATTAAATCAATTAATCTAAATATTAGAAAAATTCTTAATTGTGTATTGAATGCTTTTGTTTGTAATCAACTTTTTTTTATGCTTTTCCGCCATGTTTACTATTTGAAAATGCTGTTATTAACTAATAATTATTTTTAGATTTGTTCTTTTTTTGTTTATTGCTTTTGGGTTTAATTATAGAATAATTAGAATGTTGTTTTGTTTAGTTTAGACTTGATTTGACTCTTCCTTTATCAAATAAATTAATTTTTGTCTTAATATATTGATTATATGTACCAAAAGTTCATCTCTCACATTCCGATTCACTGAAACAAGATTTATTACTTCACTTTCATAATTAATTTGTTTGCCATTCGTTTTATTCAGTTGATTTCTATTTTAATTCATGTGCTTGTATGATAAGAATCATTCAATTTGATCTATTCGTTAATACCTTCAACACTAAATTTCCATGTTGTTATAGTTTACAACAATTGTTGTATCTATTCCAATTCCCATTGGTCATGCTCATTTTTTATCATATTCTGTTTCGTATTCTTTTCTACTATTGTTGTCACTACAATTTACGTGTTATAAAAAGTATACTTTCAATTCTTTTAGGTTTCTTTTGTATACGAAATCGTATACCATTTTTTTCTCCTCCCTTTCGCTTCACTTTTACATGGACACAAGAATAATAAAAAGACTCACAATCTAATCGCGGCAATCATTTACTGTGGATAATTCAATCAAAAGTATTCTTGCTACTCATTTTGTCACCAAAACGGTAGCAGCAGTTGATATATGAGAACGTATGTGAATAAGAGTGTGTGTGTGTTGGGCCTATCTACAAATGGTCACAATTTGCCATTCATTTGTAAAACATTATCATCTCTTTCATTGCCAGTACTTTTGAATCCAGATCAAGTTTTCACTTACTTTCTAGTAAGCTTGAAAATATCTCCTATATAGGGTATGTGTGTGTGTACCAGAATCTTCATTGTATATGTCCGATGTTCAACATCTACAAACACCACCACCACCACGACCATTTCTCTCTTTTCGGGGAATTTTCTAGGTTCCATATTGTTTATAATGTATGCTACTCATTCATTGGAAAAAAGAGAAGAAGCGAAAGGAGAAGGTAAATTTCAAATTTGATTTCTAACTAAACTGCCTTATATTGGTAACGTTCATTCAACAACCATTTGATGGCTTGTCACCCATTGGGTGAGAGCCATAGTGCCCAATAGTGCCCGGAAGCCAATTCAATGTGGAGAATGCAAACACTAACATTATACGTAATACCACTTGTTCAATTTTCGACCCCGAACAAATAGGCATCTCAGTTTGCCGTACACATTCAATTTTGGGGTTCACTTGCATTCATGTTTCTACATTCAATTGAAACGGACGTTGTCGTCAACCATCTTTTTATACTTGACGATTGATGTTAGTTTTTTTTATTGTTCAATCTGTTTTACAATTTGATTATAAGCAATCTTTTAAATCAAACAATTTTTGTGTTTTATATGTGTTTGTGTGTGTGTGTGGGTGTGTAAATTTGTTGAATCACCATATGTTGCTTAAACATTTCCCAACTCCTTAGAATGCATATTTAACCAATTTAATTTATTTGTGTATAAATTGAATTGGAAATTTGGCAATTCAAATCAAAACAACAATTTATGTGAAACGATCATTAATTATTTACAAAAAAAAGTGTTTCAAAAGTTTAATTAACAAATATAATAAAAAATGTATGAACCAAAAATGATCCACCAAATGTAATCAACAGTTTTTTGTGGTTTCGTTTTTTATATATTTTTGTATAATTATATCTTTTGTGCTAAATTTAACATTGATTCAGAATTAATTCAGTTACAAAATCAATATTCTATATTATACATTACCATCTGTTTTTGATTTGCATCGTGATACGAATTGAAAACATTTCTTTGCTTTCAAATAATTATGTTAAAGAGAATCACAATTGTGATGGTCACAGAATTAAAACAAACCGTATATTAATCAACATTTGACTTCATTCGTAATTTCCGAAAACCGCCTAAACGCGTGAATCCGCTTTGTGGTCGATGAATTTATGTTTACAAATTCTTCACGATTGCATATTTCAATGGGAGACCCATTCTTTCTCACACAGTTCGGTCCACAATATTCCAACACAATATTCGCCAATATCGTTCATTCATTATAACTAGCTCAATTGCTGTTTTTGGCTTATGTGAGTGTGACGCCTTATGGCGTTTGCTATTTGCCATTGCCTCAAACCAAAGACAGCACCAACTCACAATGATTCAATTCGCCAAATACTCGTTCATTATACACAAAAACAGCCTCTTCAAAATCATCATCTAGTGGTTTCGCATATTCTTGTGCGCTCAGTGGCATATTTATGGCTTGTTTACAATACATTCTATTGAAAGCGATTCATCCATCGTCATCTTGTCTAAGCTTGTTCATTTCATTCTTTGTGTTCTCTTGTATCTACATTGATCATTACATATTTGTAGATTGGGTATAAAACCACACATACACAAGCAATAAATCCAAAACTATCTATAAGTTTTGAAGATTTTTTCATTGTTTTGTTATTGAAATGAAACTTTTTTTTCGTGTGAAATTTCACAAAAAAAACTATTTAAATGAAATGAATGTTAATTTTATTATTACAACAAATGTGAACGATTTTTGGTTTTTAGTATTGACATTGCTCACACATGAACAAATTTTTTGTATCATTTCAAATTGAAATTCAAAATTCAATTAATCAAAAAATAAAAAATAATTTCAATGATTCAACACCCAATAATATGATGTTAGAGTTGTCAACTATGAAAATGATCTCTTCTTTAATGAATAGAAACCTGTGCGGTCTATGAATCCAGCCAATTCATCATTACCATTTTATTCATTTATTCATTTATACATTCATTCAATTTAAGCAAATATAATGATTGATACAAACTTTACAAGTTTCAGCGTCAAACAATCGTCGTCATTGTTGTGTAAATGTTCTACGAATTACAAGACAGAACGGAAAAACGAAAGAATTCATCTTTGTGAAGTGTTTTATTCATTTTATATTTACTCAATTATTGAATAACTAGCTCTCGCAAATTGGTAAACTGATTGACAGTGGAATATTTTGGTGTGAAGGCACGCTTGGTTTGTGAGTTAAAAGTTTATTTTATTAGTCAGAAGAATAAAGAGAAGAATAAGAAATATCATTCATAATCATTAGTTATCTATAACGTTTGAGTGTTATCGGAATACTATAATTTTGTTTCAAAAGATGATGGATCTCTTATTTCGGCACTTTTGGTTTACTCAATTCTTATTAATTTGTAATTATCCTTTATATACTTAAATCGATAAATTGCTTTCTATATTTGAAATTACATTCATTCTTTTGATAAATGAAAACTTTTTTTTTGCTTTGATCTGTTGATGAATTCTTCTATTATGATCGTTTCAATGTTAGTTAGTTATCTTTCAAATACAGAACTTGAATCCAGTCATCATAGTTTTGTGCCATAAGCCGATTTTATTTTTTTTAGTTTATCTCGTATGTTTCTCTAAATTTTAGTATTTCGTATTGCAATAGAATTTTTGATTGTTCACCACATTTTTCCACAATTGACAAACTTTAAATTTGGTTTTTTCCATTACAAATCATACCTCAAAATTAAATTTAATGTATTTTGGTTCAAATCCCAAAAAATGATTTTTTTATTTTAAATTATATTCAGAAAAAAATATTTAATTTTTTTAAATCAATTTGTTTTCTTTTATGAACATAAATTTTTATTATTTCTTTTTTATATATTGGAATATTTTTCAATATTGTTAAAGAAGGTATTCTTTAATTAAGTTAGCATTTATTGATCATAAACTTCATGTTCAATCTATTATATTTCCTATATTTCGTTTCCAATTTTGTGTCAACAACAGCAAAACAAAATTTTTTATGCAATCAAACAAACAAGCAAACATGCAAATAACAATGGTACATTCTTGGTATATTTGATGAAATTCCATCTATAGATTGATGAGCTTATTATTACTATTTTTATTGTATGAGAAAAGAATTCAACCCTTTCTTTATGTTTTATTATATAAATAATTTTAAATTTTATTATTTTTAAAAATTTTTCTTTTTTATATTTGTTTTATTATTATTGGTACATAAATATGTCGCTAGTTGAATACGATCAATATACTCAATTTATGTTTGTTTAACCATTTCAATTTACATAAACGAATTGGTAAAAAAACAAACAGTCAATTTTAGTTTAAGTCAAAATTGAAACATGATTTTATCACTATAGTGATGTTTTCAATTTTTTACTTTTTCATTGTTATTTCACTTAAATTTAACCTACAACAAACATACAAATTGATGATGATGGAAAAGGTCATTGAATTTTGTGACTGATTGCTACCCAAAACCTTGAATATATTAATTCGTTATATTCGTTTATTGTTTATTGAATGATTTCATTTAAAATTGGTTTCGTTTTTTGCTCTTAATTTCATTCATGATTGATATCATAAACAACTGTCTTATGTGTCTGACGAACATGTTTCTTGATTATTATTATATGTCGTTTGATGCTAGTCGAATAGAGACTGATCTTTTATATGGCAAATTTGATATCTCATCGTCAACAGAAAAAGTATCAAGCATAAAAGTACAAAAAACTTTTAACTTTAATGGAATTTTATTTTTAAAATGTAAGTTTTTATATTAAAAATGTTTTTTTTGTGAGTCTTGCAATTCTTTTTAATAACTTCCTGCTTTATCAAATTAAAACTTCATGAATGAAATAGATTTTACGTTTCAAATTTTTTTTAATTCAATTTAGATGATTTAATTATATTTAATTTAATTCTTTTTCATTATGTGTAATTAAGTTTGAGATTGCAATAAGCAAAAAATAGATAAATGTGCTGACTGATTATCTGATTGAACAATTGTTAATTGATGTGTCGAATATTATTTCGATTGTGTATTCAATCGATTCTCGTTTGCTTATGAGTGAGTACAATGTGCGAGAATGTTGATTCCTTATTATGCCAATGTTGGTACATTTCCACCATGCGAGAGTTAGTTGTTCATTTTTGTTTTGTTGTTTCTTTCCAACAAATTGTCGTCCATTTGATGAATTGAATTCTTGAACGTAAACGCAACTACAAAAACATAGTTTCAACGCATACTCATCATGTTGTGACAAATCTAACCAATCGACCAAGTTTATGCGAACCAAATTCACGACTACCAATTGAATCGACATTATGTGTTTGCATTGTCAGCAAAATGGCCCAAAGACAACCAATGATAACAACCGAGACTAATAACACTAATATGAACGATACTGAAGATGATGATGAGAATAATGATGAAACAAAGTGGACACTTTAGATCTCAATTTGATGGACATTTTAATTGGAATTTTTTCGGCGACGACCATAATCAAGATTTTATCGTCAATTGTTATATCAAAAAGAGAGCTAAAGTTTTTATACGAATTTTTTGTTTGTCTCACGTACGTCAATGTCGCCACTGTTTTTCCGATTTAATCAATCAAAATGAGATGATTTGAAACGGTATTGTTTTTTATCTTTTTTGGGCAACAAGCACAAATTGGCCTAAAATTGATAGTACAAAATGTTGCACGTACGATCGTATAGTGTTCGCCTTAAACGGCGTAACATGGAAACGGTCTCTTCGTTTCGACGCAATCAACAACGTCGTAAATTGGGCCTTTCGTTAAGCAATGCCTCGACGGCATCGACTTCAGCGGCCACTGTTAACAATGAATCGTCGACCCCAAAACGAACTTCCAGTCTTAACGGTGACAATAATAAACTTGTTACCAATTCTACGGCATCAATATTGAATGATGTTACTAATAATCATCAACATCGTTTGTCGGCGCAGTCCAATCATCTAAGTTGTCCGTCGACGCCATTGATTGAACGTGGCCATAAGTCTGTACCAAACACTGAGTTAATCAGCGAAACCCGTTTCGATGGAAAATCTGTACCATCACCATTAGTGTCATCGGTCGATTTAAATGGACGGCAAGTAAAGTTTGCATTCAATCTTCAAAGAAATGAAAGCAAAAAGCAAAAATACAATTTGAGGTGAGTTTGGTTTTAGTTTTTTTTGTGGTGTATTTGAAATGTGTTTGCGAACGAATTCATTCAATTCTTGATCACACATACACCACTATTATTTGAAAAGGAATCACTAATTTGGACCTTCGATTATATGTAAATTTTTTCAACTCCTCCTGTGTGTGTGTGTCTGTTTCATCTAGAGTTTTTTTAGTGCACTATTGACGAATTTAAATTTCAAATGTGCTAATTTGATGACACTTTGCTTTGCACTTTATTACGATTGGCAAATCATGCACATGGTATACACACACACACACACACACACACACACACACACACAAGCATTCCCATTTATTGTTCCACATATTATGGGAGAGTTTGATATACACGAACCATAAAAATGTGTTTTCCAGTTGAATAATTACTATGATCAAGTCACGTCGTTCATCTTTTCCATTCTCCACTCAAGTGAATAAATGGTGAAAAGTGTGTATTTGTGTATAAATACCATTTAAAATTGGCCACCGTCACAAATTTGTTTTTAACATTAACTCAAACAATATTCCCATTCATTCTCAATATACTTTTTTCGGCTATTATGTATTTTAGTTTCCGAACCCAAAACATCAAGCAGTACTGCCCTCTAGTGGCTTATAATGTAAACATTTTATTCATAATACATTACAGGAAAGCCAACATTTGCAGTAAACATTTTGTAGTGACACTACAGTTGCATGAAGTTTTGTTCCAAATTTAAGAGATGGCACTATCGATCTGTTTTTTAAAACCATTTTAAAAATTATTTTTGATCAATGATCAAGTCAACATTAAAAAAAACTAATTTTCAACGTTTCTCTTCATAGTTCTTTTTGTTTCACAATCATTAACACGTTTACGTAACATGTCAACTCAGTTTGTCCTATACATTTTGTCTTTTCCGTACATAATACACAAATTGCAATTTATTCTGGTTCAACATTCAATTGTTTGACTATGGTACTGCAATCATTCAATAAAGTCAGTTTCAGTTCAGTCTTTGTTAGTACTTTTTTTCCGTTAAACGAATTTGAACACTAATGTCTATTTGATTGTTTCTAACGATCACACTTTTTTATTAATATTTAAGTTATATATAAAATAATATTGGATCACATTTGAAGTTTTCCTTCTCTCTGTTTTGAAAGGTGGAAAAAGTTCAACCAAAGCTATTGATATGTTGACTTTTATCGACTGGAAGGAAAAGAGAATAAAAGAAAGACTTGAGAATAAAAACAACCTTGCTGCAACCTCTCTTGAACGTCATCAATCAGTCCAGTGAATTGTCGTCACTAACACACACACACACACACACATACTTCGACTTGCCGGGTTTTCATTGGTTCCGGTATTGCTTACTTCTTACTTCTACTATTTTTTATGGTCCATTCATTTTTGCAATTGCTTCTCGCCACCACTTTGGTCGTCACATTCAAAACGAATGTAGTGTGGTCTATGTTTGTCTACATAAATGCGTGTGTGTATGCGTTTAATCAAAGTAACTATGGTTTGTGTCGAAACCGGTCTGTGTTCGTGTGTTAAGACTGGCTATATGTGGGACACAATTGCCCACTCATGGATTCTAGACCAGACTTGAATGTGGACCAACGACAACGGCAAACCACCACTACCCACAAATGGTTTTTCATGTGTATTTGTACAGACTCATTTCAGTTGTACTTCATTGGAACTTCTATGTGCCACATTACCCTACCAATAAGTTGAATAAATGTTCCAATCTTATTTTCTATTATATTACCATATATGGTTTACTATTTCATTAAATTATACTACTATTCTCATCAATTTTTGAGAATAGAAAATATTGGAACCAGTATGTCACTCTAATTCCACACAACAGATAATTCATAACACGGATCATTGGTTAATATCAATAGTATAAAATTTTAACCAATTCATATAGTTTTGATTGAACTGATTGTACTGATTTTTTATAAAAGAATTGAAGAATATAAAAAAAGCTAATTTAGTTTAATACCAATTATAAATTATACCATCATCAAACTATAGCTTTAATGTTTTACTTCATTGTAGAGTTTTCCAAATTATAAATATAAACTTTTAATTCAGTTTGAATTCAAATAATAAAAATATAATACAATAAAGCCAACATTTGTATTTAAATTTCAAATATGCGGGTTCAAAGTAAAACAGTTTAGAAACCTCTGCTTTAATGTTATAATAAAATTCCCCCAAAATTATGATTCAAGACATATCTTATTTGTGATTCAATTAATTGTTTATAATTAAACTACGGACAATGAAGAATATTTTTATTTATACGTTCCATTTTTTTGTGAAATACCAAAATTGTCGTCTCAAGATTGAACAAAATTAATAT
The DNA here is from genome assembly GCA_029204025.1 of Blomia tropicalis. Classification (NCBI taxonomy): domain Eukaryota; kingdom Metazoa; phylum Arthropoda; class Arachnida; order Sarcoptiformes; family Echimyopodidae; genus Blomia; species Blomia tropicalis. Next base: position 9,363,161 of record CM055088.1, read on the forward strand.
TCAATCAGTCTTTTTCTATTAATTCTGGATGTGCAATATACCAAGTTTGTCTTACAAACGCGTTTATAACTGTTACAAGAACAGAAGTAGTAGGCTTTACAAATGATATCTTTTTGGTAGTATTATTTTTTGTGCAAGCGTCTATGAAAGTTTAACTTTACTTTCATTTTGTATTTGGTATATTGGCTGGCAAATTGTACAATACAGCGTTTTACATGTGATATTGTGTATGTGAGTAAGCTTAGATCGACCGGTTTCATTCTTTTTCAATATGAGTATCGCCGATACTACAATTTGCTCCAATTGGGTGACACGTACAACTTATAACGATAGTTGTCTTCAGCTGAGTTCTATCTTTCCCATATTCATTCATTCATTCATTCATTCATTCATTCACTTTCACCCAGTTTTGTCCCAAAACCTCGATACATTTTACTACTATTACTATTACCACTAGTTTTGTTGGTTGTCTGGTTTTTGGAACAAACGCGCACACTCTCTATTTCTCACAACCAACACGATCAACATAGATCGTGCTCAGTGGTTTTTTGTCTTCTACCAAATTTTTGGGTTACCTCGTTTGCTTCTCCTCAACCAAACGATGACGATGATGCTGATGATGCTGATGATACGAACAGTTGTATCAGGACTAACGTTCTATCATACTAGAGGTGGTGGTTCATCGGCGGTGCCAAAGCAAACTTTTGACCGTTTATCTCGGAATACAAGGGAAAATGTTTGCCAGTAAGCAGGCGGTGAGCGACACGGAAGCGTGTATATGTGTGTGTATGAGAAGAAAGTGTACGAATGTGTTTGTGTGAGTGTGTGTGTGTGTGTTGTGTGTTGTGTACAAAAATATTCTGTTGACTGTTACCATGAATTGTACACTATTGTACCCATGTTTACGAAGCCAGCCAAAATATGTTCATTACCAAATGATTTTAGATTTGCCAATGAAATCTTGTCTTGGAACAGTGCGGCTACAAATCAACGGAACAATTTCAACAATCCGTTTTTATATTTAATGATCAAGTGTTCCTCTTATCTAACTTTATAATTTTTAAACAAAATGAACATTTCAAAATTTAAATTTTACATCTAATTATTTAAAAAAATATTGATTACGCGTGCAATCATTTTTCTCCAATTTTAAAATTTTTTTTGTTTTGTTTTAATTGGAAATTAATTCAACTATTATAAAAATGTATCAACATTAAAGTACAACAAATTTGAGTGTGATTGTGTGCGGTGTGTGCGTGTGTGTGTGGTGTTCCCGGATGGGACCTAGAACTGGACCTAGTATGTGTCCTGTTTGGTTCACTGGATCAGGTTGTGTGTCTTTATTATCATTGTTTCACTATTATCATCGATTTATTAAATCTTCTATACCCTTTTTCGTCTAATTTTCATTCACTGAATACCTCGTTATCAATTTATTGTTACAATATTACCTTTAAATAATTTCAAATTTACTGGAATATGTTCTCCAAATGGAATGATCGACCAAACAAGAGTGAATCATGCCGCTCACTCATTCTATTGTATCAATATACAACGATCACAATTTAAATTCAATCATATTGTTTGATTGTTTAAATATGAAACATCATAAAACCTAAGTACGAAAAACCAAAAAAAAAGTACAACCACGTCCGTCTATCGTTCCCTCGTGTCTTCGTGTCTTTCATTTATTACATCAATAATAACAACAAAATTCATATCCATTGTTGATCTATTTGGATAACAATCGATTGTTTCAACAGTACAAATATAATATAAAGAACCACAACAACAACAAAACTGACAAACATTGCAGCTCTGGCCTTCATAATAATTTATCTAGGTATTTTATATATGTAATATTTTCATTCGAAATTGGTGAAAAACAAATGAATGAATGGTTGACCTAAATTGACCTATTCAAAAAGAGAGCACAAAAAGGGACCCTACCTTTTTATTTTATTCTGTTTCATCTCATATTTTTATTTTTCGTTTCTGGTATCTGGTACCAAATGTATCACCACGCCCGTTTTGATTATTAATCGTTTCTCGTTTATATAATTTTTTATTGTATTTTTTTCATTTTTTTTTTTTTTTGGTCTAGACTTCAAGCACTCAGCGCGGAAGTATCGAACGCCGGCGCCGTCAGTGGTGGAGAAGTTGATCAGTCGACTCTTTACAATCGACACCGACGACTCACCTCGTTGTACAGCTCCTATGGACCAGATGCGGCAGCAATAGTTGAAGCGCGAAATATGGCCAGCAAACGTAAACCGGGCCCAGCCGGTCCGGGCGCGCCGTCCACCGGTAAGGGTCCGTCTTCGTTGTTCATCTTCTCCGAGGACAATTGGGTTCGACGGCATACGCGTTTCATCATCGAATGGCCATATCCTTTTCCATAATATTCACACTTTTTTTTATCTAGAGATATTACTTTTTTTTTGGGATTAATTCACCATTGAGTAACACAATCAGCGCGAAAATAATTTTAAAATCTCTTTATGTTTTATAATAACTATAATAATTTGAGGTAGGAACAGTTTCATATACTTTGGTTTTTTTTTGTAAAAAAAGCTTAATATTTGCTAAATCGAAAAGCTTGTTAGTTGGTTTGTTCATGGTTGAATTAGCATGTTAAATGAACAAGTTTTACACTTTCAATTGCTATTAATTAATAATGCACACTTTTAATTGGAGCAATTTAATTAGCCAATTCTAGTGTAAACGTCAAATATGATGACAACCAATTCTAAATTTATTTATCTATTTTTATCCCAATTAACTATTTTGATTCAAAAGTCGATAGCAAAAAACTTTAATTTATTGATCGATTATTAGTGAACCTCTCACTTTTGTTCTTAATGTTATTGTTCTAGTGATATATTTTTAGGTCGCCGCGTTGGCCGCCGCCGCCTTTGCCGTTGACGACGGCTAAACACGAACACGAACATTATACTTGCGGCTTGAACTATTAAACAAATTTATTTGGGAATCTTCTATGCAATGAACGGTACCATAAGCAAAAAAAAAAAAAAAAAATAGAATAAAACTCAAATGCCACCCATAGACAGAAGGCATCCATGTTGTGATGCATAGTTTGTAGTTCACTATAGTTTGCTGGCCTCCATTCACCACTCTCTTCTACTTTTACTCTCATTCACCACAGCTGTATCAGTGGATGCTGTCAATAGTATGGGTTTCCCGACTAAAGAGGCAATCAGTTAGGCTAGTGGTCTACAATGGCCTTTTTCCCATTTTGCAACGATCGTGCGCATGTGTGACATCTAAGAGGTCAATTGTACCCTCTCGTTCTCTTTGGATTCAGTGGCACGGCGCCTGCCATGACTCCCAATCACTGTACGACGATGAGTGGAACAGTAAAATAAAAAAAAAGGGAAACTGTTTGCCATTTCCATCATCATCAACATGATCACTTTGCCTTTCACTTCCTTTCGTTATTTCTTTTTCTTTGGTGGATTATTGTACCACGACAACGACGATGACGACGACGACGACGACAATAACAATGTTGATGTTGATGATCGTTGTCGTCGTGTAAGCGTTAGGTTTTCCCTATTCTATACATGGAATAAAACTATTAGTTCACAAAAAAAACTTTAAATGCAACCGGAGTGAAAAAGGTTGGCCATCCAACTAAAACCATTGTATACCCCGTTTATTTTCTCTTTACTTTTTTTTCACATTTTATTCGTTTCTCTTTAATCGAGCAAATTGTCGACGTTTACAAACCGAAAGCATTGTACAACATAAATTGTACAATGTGAACACACACAAACCCACACATATCATTCAAAATGAATGTGTAGTTCTATGAAGTGGTTGATTACATAGCATCGCTTTATTGTTCAGTTCATTCAAATCGTTCTTGTTCATTTACTATTTTCTAGTTTAAATCACTAGTTTTAGTCATTGAATTAGAATTGAATACATTTGAATTTATAAATGCATTCATCCAATTCCTCAAATTTCAATCCATAACATGTTTGCTTAAAAAATGATTGTACAATGAAAGTATAGACAATTTGGCATGAAAACAATTGTAAATGATAGTGCCTTGTGTTATTTTCATTTCTATTTCTCATTTATGATCCCGCCCGTTGATGGCCAATGTCATCTTTTACTTGACAATCTTCTCTAGGTTTGTCCACTTTTACTACTCTACTGTCCAACCATAACTAAAAGCAACCAATTTTATTTTGTTTTTTTTTTTTTTTTTTTTGATTGTTCTTTTTCCTTGTACCAATGTTGGTTCATATCCATATAGATATACATACATATACTCATAAACATGTTCAAACATTATAATAATAATGTATATAATATACGATAAGTGGCCTATAGTTTGGTGGACAAGTGGTGGTTGTGGAACAGCATAAACACACACACACACATAATAACAGGAATGAGACTAAAAAAAATCGAAACCAACGAACGTCAGTCTCAGTTTTGGTTTTATTCTACAGTTATGGTTGCTGTTAGTTGAGACGTTGTCAACACAACAACATTCACTTTATAATGTGGTAAAATAGATCCAAGAAATGTCGAGTGTGTGTGTGTGTGTGTGTGTGTGTGTGTGTGTGTGTGTGTGTGTGTGTGTGTGATTGTGTGACTCTGAGACCAAGAACATAAATGCCATATTTTTCATTGGTTTGCATTACGTGTGTGTGTGTGTGTGTTTGCTTACCCAATTTTTTTAAACGATCATTTTTTAGTCTCCGAGACGTTGAAACCGTCGGCTGGTAACTTTTAATTCGAGGACGACAAGTAACAACATAGGGTGAACCAATGAATTCACGTATAATTCAGTAACTGATATGGCCGCCATTGGTAACCATTGGTGTCTTAGTCAAAATTTGCCAAGAGAAAAGCTAGAGAGTTTGTTTATAAATAATTAACTATACTCACAAACAAACTGATATGTTTGGTTCAGGTCCGGCTTCATTCTGGTCTCAATTAGCGTTATTATTATTATTATTATTATTATTATTATTATTATTTTACTATACTTTACACCTATAGAATACTTGGAACAAGAGAAACCCCACAATCGCCGATTACAAAACTTTTTACCTTTTCTGGCTCAAACAGCTCTTGAACCTGGTTCAAACATTAATAGTGAATAGCAGTTGATAACCTCTACCAAATCGGACCAACCCATCAAATGGTACAAAGGGTCACTATGAGTTTTAATGAAAAAGAAAAATTGGACTCAAATGCAGACATTGTAGAAGAAAGGCGGTTGAGAGCTTTTATTGATAATGGATTTAATGTTATAGAAGCAACATTGGTTGGATTTATGTGTATTATCGTTTTGTTTTTGCTGTTTGTTGTACTCAAGGAACGTTTGCGCTTTTTGACAAGATGATTCTGTCATTTTTTTATTGTTTCATTTGTGGACTTTTGTCTACTGAAAAAAAAATGTTAAAAACTATGATTATCTTCTTAACGTTGTTCATCATCGCTTCGACGTGCACTGTGTTCGAATATGCTGTCCTATTAACGATCATTGCCAATTGTGTGGTGCTCGCCTTGGAGGAGCACTTGCCGGAGAAAGACCGGACGCCTTTATCCCTTAAATTGGTAAGCTTCCATTCCATTATTTTTCCTCTGATTATTTCCTTTCAAACTATCATTATATTTAATTTTAATTTAATTAATCATTTCTCTTCAGGAAACGTCGGAGCCTTATTTTTTAGGTATCTTTTGTTTTGAAGCAACCCTGAAAATTTTGGCCTTGGGCCTAATCTTTCATAAGGGATCATATCTTCGAAATGTTTGGAACATACTCGACTTTATTGTAGTCCTGACTGGGTTCGTATTAAACCATTCTCTTATTTCTTGTTCACATATCTTTCCCTCATCATCATCAATTCTCTTGTTCCCTCCACCATTGCTTGCTTGTGGTTTTGACTTGATCATTTTTTGCTTATAAACTAATAATAATGTAGAAACCAAAATTGATGGCGTCATATTTGGGTAGATGCTTGTATACAAGCATGTCATGCTTCTATATCATTTGCATTTTGCTTGCTTGCTTAATTATTTGCTTTGATTGATTCGTTTATTATTATTCTACAAAAAATATTGGTGTCAAATTCAGTGTTCTTTACATTGACTTGATTTTACCTCAAATTGGACTTATTTGTATTGCTTGATTGACATTAACAAATTCATGTTATAAAACATTTGAATGTTATTTGTAGATTGCGTGCAACGATCAGTCTTCTTCTAATGGAATTATGATTTTTGTTCTACAAATTGCCCGACTGATCAATTTGTCCTCTTTCATTGATTACGATTGTACATTCGTATAATGCCGGTCATTTTTCCACTATTTTTTTTTGTTCTTATATATAAATTTGTTTGTCAACGACCTCCATTTAATGCGAATTGTTTGCCTGGATACTCTTATTCTTTACTTTCTCGTTTGTTTTCTTTGCACTTCAAAAGGTTGACCAAACTTGATTCCAAATGTTTGTTGTTAATTAAAATATTAATAATCAAGGTTATTAGCAGTCATGTTGTATGTGAATTGGATTGTACACAAATTTGTGATTTTATAATTTTTTTTCGATAAGTTGCATCATGATGAGTTTTATATTTTATGATGAATGAAAGATGTACGGATTTAGCATACACCCACTTGTTATGATGTATGTCTAAATATTTAATTACTATAAACCGTTTTTCGAATGCTCGTATTATGGTCAAACCTATCCATCCATTCATCCATTATCCATTGAATTTAGTTTGTTTGTGATAAACTAATAAAATATAAAACCAAATGTTATATTTCTTTCCCTATTTTTTTCATTCATCGTCGGACCAATACAAAAAATTGTATCATTTATTACGATGAAACAGAATTGCCAACAAAGTGATCGAGGGAAGCGAATTTAAGAATATTGACTTTCGAATGCTTCGATCCTTTCGTGTGTTGCGTCCATTAAAGTTGGTGTCCCGGACGCCGAGTAAGTAAACCAAATATAAACAAAAAAAAAACAAATGACATTCAAATAATTCAAACATAAAAATATACAAAGATTCAAGAATGTTTTTTCTATTTTTGAATTGAATAAAACATTCATTCATTCTTGTAGTTGATAGATCTATCTTTTTATTATAATCGATCAGCACCTATTGGTGATCATCGATCAATGTTTTAGTATATTTTTTTCAGCTTGTTGTTTTAACAAAAAAAAATATATGTTGACATGTTTGTAAAACTTTTTAAAAAGATGTCCATGCAGACACACTTTCGTTTTTCATATAACTTGTTTTAACTCAATTTGCTGTTGTTTGGAAACTGTTCCATTTTTTTGCTATTGCTTTGCATGATGTAGAACAAGCCTTCATTTCGCAATCTATCTTAATTCATTCCTTTTTTCTAATTCTTATCCATTCAATGATTAATCTATTTTGGTTTTCTTTCATTCTTAATACCTTTCAAACAAAAAAAAATTATGAACAAACCATTTGTCTGATCTCATCATTACATCAATGTTGTCTCAACCAAAACCCAACAATATGGAATGTCTCATCTTACTATCTATATTTATCTCGCATTTTGAACCACAAAAAAAACAATGAACCTTTTAAAAATATGATCCACTGGAATGTTTATGAACCATTGTTGCCTGCCATTTGTTTTTTGTGTACCAAAAAATTTTCTTTTAAAAAAACTATTGAAATGGAATGCGCATTTGAACACACACACACACACCAAATATTTATAGCCTGATTACCTACTTCATACCGACCGACATAAAAGTGTTGGGCGGCGTAGATCTAAAGACATTGCGGGCCATTCGTGTCTTGCGGCCCCTAAAATTGGTCTCGGGTGTTCCAAGTAAGTATTTATGTTTCCATTTACTATTCCTATGAATGTTATCGTTTTATTTTAGTTGAGTTTGTTTACCACTTTTGTTTCTTTCAACTTTTTTTTCAGTACATTGTTTGCGCATCCCATTTTGTCACTTTAATTTTTTTATTCCGATTTCTATTGACTAAAAGTTTATGCAAGGAAAAGGTATAAAACAAATTTTCTCAATTCATGAATGAGTAAAATATTAAGTTTAGTTTCATTGCATTGTATGTATGTGTGTATGTGTCTTGCCATACAAGTTTATAGTTTCTTTCCCCATATTGCATTTTGTTGCATCTTAGTTTGTTTTGAGTTTCACATCTCAAATTTTTAGTCTGATTTCATAATCTTAAAATCTATCGTTCATTTTTTGATCCATAATGATTGATGGCAAATGTTGAAATGAAATATTTTTAGTTTTATTTTAAATAATGAATATATCCCTATATTTATGTGTTCAATTTAAAGTCTAATAACTTATCCAACTATCGTTGATTATGTCCATCGACCTTTTTTTTTTTTTTTTTTGATACATTGAACACCCCACTGTGCGTTCAATGTTTGACATGAACACGAACACATAAATTGATTCTCATATTATTGGAATCAAAATAATATGGTTTCAACAATATATGTAGGAAAAGTGGGCCAACATCCTATTTTAGATAGATAAATCGTTTTCGTTTTATTAAATGGCAAGCAAATGGAAACTAATTGTCAGTTAGGCGGAGGCCTTATCAAACAAATTGATTTGAATTCTTGCTTTGCGCGTTCTTTCCCGTTTCAGATTTCTTGATTCTTTCAACATAAAACACATAAAACACTCAAAAAAAGTGGCTGCCTTTGGTAATGCATATTAAAAGCGTTTGCTAAGGCAGTGACTTCTTTTGGTGAAAATATACAAAAAAAAATTTTAACTTAATCATATTAACCGTTACTCATCAATTGTTATTATTATTGTATTCTTTTCCGTCATCATCATCATTATGATCATCATTACAATTTACCAAGGCTTACAAGTCGTATTGAAGTCAATCATCAAGGCTATGGCCCCATTGTTACAGATTGGCTTACTCGTCTTGTTTGCTATCGTCATTTTTGCCATCATCGGCCTTGACTTTTACGAAGGAGCTTTACACAAGACTTGTTATCTACTGCCAGACAAAGGCATGTCCTGTGCCATACACTTTGTGTTTGAAACATTTTTTTCTAATCGTCTCATGACATGTTGCAGTGACCATCGAGTTGGAAGGTGGTGAGGCCGTATCGCCGTGTACGATGATTATGCCGAGTAAGGCACCAAAAGGTGCCTACATTTGTCCCAACACCTCAGTTTGTAAAGAAGGTTGGGAAGGTCCCAATTACGGCATAACCTCATTCGACAATATCTTCTTTGCCATGTTGACCGTGTTCCAATGCATTACGATGGAGGGATGGACATCGATCCTTTATTGGGTATTTTTTAAAATTTAAACATTTAAATTAGAATTCTATTTACAGATTTATTCTAAACCATTCACAGACAAATGACGCCCTTGGTAGCCATTTCAATTGGATCTACTTTGTGCCATTGATCATTCTTGGGTCGTTCTTTATGCTTAACCTTGTTCTTGGTGTCCTTAGCGGGTATGTAACTATATTTTACACACACACACACACACACACACACACACACACACACACACACACAAACACACTTTCATAGTAATATAATTCATATATTCATCTCAATAATGGCTTATGTTTTTATGTAACATTTCATATTCATATTTGTACATGCAGAGAGTTTGCAAAGGAGAGAGAACGTGTTGAGAATCGACAAGCCTTTCTCAAACTACGTCGACAACAACAATTGGAACGTGAATTGAACGGTTACGTCGAATGGATATGCAAAGCAGGTATGATTCAAAAATGATTTTACATAATGGTTTGACCACCAAAATCGAACGATTTATACCCAAAAAAAATATGAAACGTGAACAGAGGAGGTGATCCTTGCTGAAGAGCGAACAACCGAAGAGGAGAAGATGCACATTATTGAAGGTAAAGTTGCCATTAGTTGTCTTCAATACCTTATAACTGACTCTCTTCCAACTCTCATCTTTCATTCATTCGTTTACCACCCAACTCATTTGTTATTCATTGAAATGGATTTTTACTTTAATTAAACTTGACAACCACGAACATTCATATTGAACCCAATCATATTACATGTTTTATGGTTGTAAACCGAAAACCAGCTCGTCGTCGAGCTGCTGCAAAGCGGAAAAAATTGAAAAATATGCATAGCAAAAGTACGGACGAAGAGGATGAAGATGAAGATGAAGAAGAGGAAGGTAATGTATCAAATTACTTTTTTTGTCATTTAATCTAGTTTTATCAATATTTGTGTTGTTGCCGTGTGCGTGTGTGTGTGTATGTGTGTGTGATTTTTTTCGTGTGCCTAATTATCTATTGCCTGATACAATTTGCTACACTGAAAGAAATTTGTTAGTACACCAAACTGCTAACTGAGCTGCTGCGAAGCAGAAATAGCTACTACATTTAGTAGTAGTTCTAAGAACTATACTTTTTTGACCAATGACCAGTACATAAAACTACTACCATATTTAGTACTTAATATTACTTCTTTTGTTAGTACTTATAAGAACTTGGTATTTTTGACCAAAAACCTAGTACATGAAACTACTACCATATTTAGTACCTAAGATTACTACTTTTGGTAGTACTTATAAGAACTTGGTATTTTTGACCAAAAACCTAGTACATGAAACTACTACCATATTTAGTACCTAAGATTACTACATTTTATAGTAGTTATGAGACCAATTAAATTAGTATATCAAAGTACTATTATATTTAGTATTTTTATTTAGATATATTTAGTATCACGTGAATTAATATGAATTAGTAAATATAACTTAAAGAGTGGTAATCAGTTCAATACATTGTAAATACATTAAAAACTTTGAAGTAGCTAAATGGTTGCAACTTTAGTTTATCCAACTCCTCTTCCCAGAGGAAGATTTTATACTTCAGCAATAAATATTTCTGGTGCCATGTTCACGAAATTTTGAAATAAATGTTTCGAAATAACCAAGTGAACCATTTTGATAAATCGTCAAAGTTAAAAATTGTGTTATTTAGCATAAACATAATCTCCATTCAAATTACCACGAAAAACATATAAGTGAAAAGCCAATAATAATAGAGCCGGGAAAAGATTAAAAACTTCTATAAAAAATAAAACAATAAAGCATAACAATAAGTTATAAGGATAATTGTGAATTCAAAAAAACTTACAAAAAACGGTGAAAACATAAGTCATAGTGCACCTCAAATTAACATCAATTCAACGAGTGTGACACAACAGAAAATAAACAATGTCACTAATGTCTATTAAGTCTATACATTTCAGTGTCACCCAATACAGGATCGTATTCATAAGATTTTCTGTCATCATCAAACTAGTATCCCAAACTACTAAAACATGGTAGTACCCACAAATGCTATGAAATTTAGTACTCTGAACAGCTAGGTTTTGGCGGTAGTACTTGAAAGTACTAATTGAAATTTTTCATTTATAAAGTAGTAGTACAAACTACTAAAATATGGTAGTAGATACAAATACTATGAAATTTAGTACTCTGAACAGCTTACATTTGATGGTAGTACTTGAAAGTACTAATTGAAATTTTTCATTTATAAAGTAGTAGTACAAACTACTAAAACATGGTAGTAGATACAAATACTATGAAATTTAGTACTCTGAACAGCTTACATTTGATGGTAGTACTTGAAAGTACTAGTTGAAAATTTTTACTTTTAAACTAGTATCCCAAACTACTAAAACATGGTAGTACCTACAAATGCTAAAAAATCTAGTACTTTTAAGTGACCATCGCAAAAAGTAGTAGTTGAGACTTCTAAATTTGGCCTTTATTTCTTTCAGTGTAAAGATTAATTAGGTGAAAGAAATCGTCATGATGGCACAACTGAAATAAATCATCAATTAGTAGTTTATTGAACGCTTACTAACCATAAAATTCTTTCCTCTCTTTTTCTCTCATTTATAAACTAAAAATACGATTGATTTGCACTAATCACGATTCAATCATTCACTCACCGTCTTTTATTATAATCTATTCTGTACAATCAACTTCACTGCAAACAACACTGCAACACAAAAAAAATCACTTGCTTTCAATTGCACTTGCCATTTATGTGTGTGTCCATGTTTTTTAAAACTTTTTTTTCATTTTGATTTTACTATCAAATGAAACTCATTTGGCGTTAAATCTATATAAATCCATGTCTTTCAACATATTCACATTCATTATTTTTTTTTTTAATTTCATTCAAATTCATCAAATTTTATTCCCTTTGGTGCACAAATAAAATACATTTTTTCCTAAATTTGTTTGTATTCAACACATGAATGTCAATTCATCACCGTTTTTGTGTCTTTTTGTATTTGATTCATCACCAACACCATCACCTTTCATCACAAATCTGCTCGTCGTGTACTACTGTTTTGTGTGTGCTTGTGTGTGTGTTTGCTGTGTTTAATATTCAATTCAAACAGTAGTGCCTTCCAAAGTGATGAAAGGTAACAAAAAAAAAGATTACGTGAAAAATTCAGTTTTGTGTGTTGCATTATTATCAATATTTTCAATTGTGTTCCTTAATTTGGAAAAAAGGAACCAAATGAAAGTTGCATGGTTTTTGCAATTTGTTTTATCAGTTTGTTCTGCTTGCATGCATGTTTTGGTTTTCCGCTTTCCCATGTTTGGTTTGTTTTTTCCTTAATTTGTTTGGTTTAATTATGACATTACGAAACAAGATAAATGAATTGATTCATTTTATGGCTTGATTCGTGTGTTTGTGTGCATTCCATACATTTATAAATGTGTTTGGTTTTCATTTCTATTTGTTTCCAACTCTAAAAAAATTATTTTCCATTACTAATTTTAACATCCAACCATCAACAACAACGACATCTATTACCATTATCCACATTTGTCAATCAACAACAAACGATCTACTTCAACGATCACATTTTACAATCACCATGCATTATGTTGTCACATCATCATGGAAAATCTGTCAACGCATCAACCCAAAATTGAAATCTAAAACTGATATCAACCAATCGTGTAATTTCATGTAACTTGTGTTGTATTCATTCCATCAAATTCTATCGTCAACCAAATCACATCAACTACTTTGATATGACCATTATCATGCACCATAAATTACGATACATCTTGTCAAACATTTAACAGGATTTTCACGAGCCACTTATCTTCATTCGAAAATTAAAAACAAAGGAGCTTGCAAAGCCTTTTGGCGTACGGAGAAACGTTTTCGGTACGTGTTAAAAATTTGTTGTTGTTGTTTTTTATGTCATTATTCTATTGTCATTTGTCTATTGTTATTGTCCTTACATTTCATTAAATTTGAATTCCTATTTTTCCATACACATACAAATGATGGAATAGCTTACAGACAAATAAACTCATTGAGAGGGAGAATGGGCGTATTGTTATATGACAACGAACGAGAACAAGAATTTGTATGAGTGAATGGGTAAAATGGATACAACAACATTTTTTTGTGTGTGTGTGTGTGTGTCATTCAACAACCAAACCAGGCCACAAATGTACGTCGATCGACCCGACGACTAATTCGATTGCCATTGGACGTTTATGTGTTGTACCCAATGAATAAATGAATGGAAGGCACGCACTTCTTTTGTATAGCCGGTTATTTACTGTAGGACACTTAATTATTTTTTCTTGTTCTCCCGACAACATCCGTTGCTTGTCTTCCCTTTTGGCCATTTCCATTATGGCAGCCAGACCAGCACTGTTAGGTTGATGTCAATCAGTCAGTCACTCATGTCAGGTTCGAGGCAACGTTAACAACTAACTAATCCCGGAGATCTAGTTTCGTAGCTTATTCAATTCCAATATCAATGAATGATTCTTTTTTAGCACTTTTTCATTTTTGTTTTCGTAATTATTTATAAAGCTTATATATTTATAATATCCTCATTATCAATAACTTTTTTGTTGAATTGTGCTATTATATTTTTTCCTTCCTTTTGTTCATCAAAGTTCAATGGCATTTTTATCCCTCACTAATTAGGCTTAAAAAATGTTGTAGTAAATTAGTTTGAAAAATAAACTTTTTCTTGTCAGATTTTAAACTAATTTTAGTTTCTACTTTCCCTAATCCTAAACACTATTTCAAACTTTTTTGATGACATAAACTAGGTAATGTTTAGAACGTTGTTGTTTTATTATTATTAATTAATAATTAACATAATTAACATTAAGATGGTGATCACTGGTGCATAAGGATGCAAAAACTACATTTGCATTTTTACCCAAAAAAACTTTTTCAATTTTATACGGATTTACTTTCATTCTAGATATATTAGATGAATGTCAATTTGCTGTATTTCTGTTAATGTTGAAAAGTAAACAAATACCTTTTTTAATCAGTTTTTTTTTTATTGTACTAATACCGTATTTGTAATTAGTTTTGTATGTTATATCAAGTATCAACATTTGTGAACTAATAGTTTTGCACCACTATTTGCCTTGAAATGAATCCATTATTGTTGGGATCATTTGTGAATTATTCTGCACTCTTATTATTATTATTGTATACATATGCATTGACATTTTCGGATAACAATTGCAATTGTATTCAAAATTCATTTGATACTATACACCAGGGATATTCAAAATGTGACCTAAAACTTATTCATAAACTCAGAAATATATTGCAAAGAAGCCAACATTTAGTATTAACATATATTGGCAAATTTTGCACAATAAATGGGTGCACAATCATATTGTTTGAGAACCTTCATCATATAAAACACTAGACGGAACAATCGATGCAACTCAATTAGTGTTTGAACCATAATTTGGTTGTCCTCATTTTTGTTTCCATTTTTTTCGTCCACATGATTACCACTGATTGCCAGTTTATTTGTGTGTATGTGTGTATAATATGCTATATCATTTGCATTGTGCATATCATTTGAGTTTGACTGCATTCTGCACCAATTGGCAATTTAATCCAAACCAATATTCAAGCAAATTTAATGAAACATGTTGAAGGTTTTCTAGGTTTTCTTTCGTAGCCCAATGAACGGCAATTATTTTGGTTATATCATCCAAAATTATTTGTCATATAAATAAGAATACATTGTTATGTGAATAAAATAGAATCAAGACTATGAAGTTGTCACACACTTAAACATCCATAAATCATATGAATTGAAGCAGTGATTGAATTATTACAAAGAGACAACAACAACAACAGCAATCATTTTCTATTGCCAGATGCACTCTTTTCTTCTTTCATATCAAATTTAGTCAAATATTTCTATTGAGTCAAATTCTATCCATCCTACACAAAATGAACAAATCAAAATAATGGAAACAATTAGTTTTAGCCACCCAGCTAGGAATTCTATTATTGTTAAACATATGTTATAAGGACAACGGTTTAACGTATGGTTATGTGTCACGTTTAACATACGTTTGACATCATTTTCTTAACATATTAATATAAAAGCACACTTTTTCAAAAAACGGTTTGTGTTTTACGAAATATGTAAAAAAACCCAAACGTCTGTCATGTAATGTCTGTCATGCAATTGCAATTTCAATATCGAAATTGCATCAAGTTTAATGCAACCACCATTGTAAACATGTAAACAAACAATTTCAAGGTATTTGTTTATTATTTAATCTTAATGTTTGGACAACTTATGTATTGATAATTGTAATGGATTAACTGATAATGGTAATATATGTTGATGGCCAAAAGTACAATGTACGTCCATGATCATACATTTATGCAATGAATCAATGATCATGCAACTACTCACATAACACAAACAATATTCACGATCATTCGGTTCCACTTGCGCATGAAGATAATACACGTATTTATAATTGTTAAATAATTTAATTGAAATAATAAGATCATTGATGATATTTTTATTACCTATAGGTCGAGCTTGTGTTTTATATGTTACTAACCAAAATAACAACCAATGGACGTCCACGATGATACATAATTAATCAATTAATCAATGATTCATACTGTTTAACGTCTGACATTCGTAAACTGTCATGCAACCAGTCACATAACACAAACAATATTCACGATCATTCTGGTCAGCTGGCGCAATAAGATAATACACATATTTATAATGGTTCAATAATTTAATTGAAATAATAAGATCATTGATGATATTTTTATTATAACCTATAGGTCGGGCTTGTGTTTTATATGTTACTAACCAAAATAACAACCAATGCACGTCCACGATGATACATAATTAATCAATTAATCAATGATTCATACTGTTTAACGTCTGACATTCGTAAACTGTCATGCAACCAGTCACATAACACAAACAATATTCACGATCATTCTGGTCAGCTGGCGCAATAAGATAATACACATATTTATAATGGTTCAATAATTTAATTGAAATAATAAGATCATTGATGATATTTTTATTATAACCTATAGGTTGGGATTCAACTATGGTTTGGCTTGTGTTTCGTGTTAGTTGTGTTATGGATCAAGATCTTTCTTCTTGTCCGTTCTTATATATATGGATGTGAATTGCTGCCAACAACCAATAGAGATGAATGGGAGAAGGAAGAGGAAAAAGTATTGGTCCGGTATGTGTCATATGTTCGTTCGGTGTAATGGAGCAAGATATTTCTTCTTGTCCGTTCTTGTGTTTATGTTTAGAATTATCAATTTACCTGCAACCATACTTATTCCCGAAAACGAGAGAGGAAAGGGAAGAAGAGAGGAAAGGAAAGGAGAGAAAAGTATTAACTGATTAGTACGGTTTGTGTCTTATGTAGATAGTGTAATGGAGCAAGATATTTCTTCTTGTCCGTTCTTGTGTTGTGTTTGAACTTTTAAATTACCCGCAACCACATTTATATGGAAGGGGAAAGGTCGATCCTAGAGAAGAAAAATAATAATTAAAATATGACAAGTTTGTGTCTTATGTAGATAGTGTAATGGAGCAAGATAATAATTCTTGTCCGTTCTTGTGTTGTGTTTGGATTTTTAAATTACCCGCAGAGTACACCATGATAAGTATCACAACAATGATGCATCATGCATGCCGATAGTGAACAATTTTTGGTTGATTATTTGGTTGGTGGTGCAATTGCATTGATAGCACTGGTGATTTGTTATTGACATCAATTTTTGGTTGGTATTTGGTAACGATGATGATTGGTGACGATTTAAAGATGATGATGGTGATTATTATTATGATTGATCCATACATTGACCAGACAACAAGTCACACAGATAACGATAGTTCCATACGATCGATCCATACGTCAAACACAGAAGACTTTGATAGTTATATCTATAGATCTAAGTAAAAGTTTTGTGTCTTATGTAGATAATGTAATGGAGCAAGATATTTCTTCTTGTCCGTTCTTGTGTTGTGTATGGATTATTCTATGATTATTAAAAAAACATAATTAAAGAACATATTGTGAACTGATTGTTACACAGTATGATAAATTATTATGTCGATAAAATATTATTTTGGATTTGATTTCGTCAATTTCAGATATTACAATTTCGTCAATAAGATTAACTATTTGTATATGAGGAACTTGGATTGTCGATTCTCCATTTTCGTCGTTAAAATCAATTGTCATGTTACATGTTGGTTTCATGATATTCCCAACCATGTAATATTTTTCGTCAATAAAGAAAAATGATAATATTGAAAAATAGTTTCCATTTTTTAAGGAAACATATGAATTTGAGTTTCTTGATTCGGGATTATATAACTTTGATGAAACATATGAATTTGAGTTTCTTGATTAATTGGATTATATAATTGTTTTTTGATGCATCCATTCAAAATTCATAATACCCACAATATACCACATATTATAACAAGTGAGACCCAAGAATTGTATCATATTTATTAATTTTATATGAAAAAAGTGCGTCGCTTAATCGAGAGCGGCGCTTAAAAATTAATAACGCTGCGTACCTTAAACGAGAGCGGCGCTTATTGATTAATCGGTAAAATACGGTAATTGATTTTTATTGAAATTAAATCTTCAAATTGATTGACCAGTTCGTTGATTAATTAAATCTTCAAATGGTGGAGATTTCATGATTGTTTTCATTTTTGTTTCATGATTAACAATTGATAATGATGATATTTTCATGATTGATTCAAAATGTAATTGATTTTTTTTCATGATTTGTTTGGCAACATTATTTGTGCCATGGCACATGTTCCGAAGAATGCCATTCATGTTTTCAAATATGTATCCATTGATTTGGATGTTGCCAACCTCCTTCACCACTTCGGGTAGGTGAAGGAGTAGATGTGCATTGTGCGTGATTTGCTTGTAACCATAAAGAACATTTAAATCTTTAACGAATTGATTAAGTAATTTTTTAGATAAATCCAGATCTGTTAAAAAATAATTGATTTTGAAAGAATTGATAATGAAATTGTAAGTAACATAAAATGATTAAAATATTTTGGTAGCAAATGGTCAGTCATAGTGATAGGGAATATATAAAGAAGGTAAGTGTGCCACTCACTTGCTTTATAATTTGAAATCGATGATAATGATCGGATCGATCGTGGGATTGTATCGGGTGGCTTGATTGCATCAATTAAAGAATTTATAGAATCATAACTAATTTTTGATTGATAATATTAAAACATTTAACGGTTATCGACCTATACGTGAACTATACTATTATTACTCCTATGGATATTTAAAGATACTTCCTTTCATCAAGGAGCTTTTTAATTGAATTTTTTGTTAAATAAATTATATGTATAAAAGTTAATTTTAATAAACTAATTCATTGGTTATGATTTGTCATCAAAATTGTTCAATGCGCTTGCTTGCGAAACAGCAAAGTTCTAATATATGTTCGAGAAATTGTCAAATGTTAAATAGGACCTTTCTAGTCTTTACGTGTCTTATTTAGTTTTTGAGATCCGAATGAGATTGAACAGTGCGTTGAAACATTGTCATGTTTCAATAATTCAACAGTTTATGTACAATGTATTTCATACAAATGCCCTGTATCATTGTATCGTCAGCCAACTGTCTGTAAGTTACAATATCGATCTTGATTTCCAATGCATTCAATTAAAATGTTTCTTACTTTTTTTCTAAAATAGCAACAATTGACATTATGGTTGTGTGCAAGCTTACAAATATAGGAAAACATTATATCAAAGATAAGTGTTGGTCACATAATCTGTAAGCTACAATATCGATCTTGATAGGATTCCTATTTACAACAATTTTTTTTCTTATATAGCAAAAAAGGCATATGTTAACATAGTTATCACACACTTTCTATTGGTTACACTAGTAGAAATTTGTACACTGAAGTCGCCATTATTGTCAATGTTTAAACAGGTATTTATAATATATCATTACAATTATATTTCATTGATAATTTATCAAATTTTATTTATGTTATCAGTTCGATGTCACATTGGGTATATCCCATTGATAAAATAGACGAACATTTACGACGGTTAAATTAGTAGTCCCAAAAATAACAAAGAACATGATGTTGGAACAACTGGGAAAATGGAATTAAACGATTCAAGTGGGTAATAAATTCAAATCAAAACAAGATTTTGGAACAACTGGGAAAATGGTATTAAACGATTCAAGTGGGTAATTAATTCAAATCAATTGGTTTGTATGGCCCCAATAATAATGGAGGAACATGTACAAAGGTCAAAAATAACAAAGAACCAGAAGTTGGAAGAATTGGGAAAATGGCGTTAAATGATTCAAGTGGGTAATGAACTCAAATCAATTGTAAATGTCGTCGAAATGATTGATTTGTCAACATTGATTTCAATCGTGGATTTATGTTCAATTTAATAAAGTATCTATTTGGTCCCAATAATAATTGGGGAACATGTACAACGGTCAAAAAGAACCAAGAAAAATAAGTTGGAACAACTGGGAAAATGGTATTAAACGATCCAAGTGGGTAATGAATTCAAATCAATTGGTTCATATGATCCCAATAATAATGGAGGAACACATACAACGGCCAAAAAGAACAAAGAACGATCTGAAGAACAATTATCAACCAGATACCATTGTAAACAAGAAACAATAATATCTAACATAATTAAACATTTTAATGATATTGTAATGAATTATAATGTAAATCAATTAATTTTAATGTAATTTGTATGAACGATAATTAAAAGCCTAAAAATTAATTAATCTTAAGACTATATCCACATACTCTGCTGGGCAGTTGGTTTGACACAATCAAGTTGCAACTTATCGATTGAAAGTTTGTTATTGTTGATATTGTTCTTAAAATAGTATTTTGCCTGTTTAGTTTTTCATTTCTTCCAATTTCAACAACTATTTGACAACAGTTCATATTTACTGTTGACGCATTTTAACCAGATTGTTCTTATTGAAACAAAAAATAGGATCAGATACAATCCAAAGTTCAATTTTGTTTTTGAACTTTTTCGATTCGAATTGTTATTTAACTTTTTTATAAGTTATAGATTTGGCCTACATTTTTATGGCTTTTTCCATTTTGTTTTGTTTAAACTATATTTTCGTTTGATTGTGTCATACGAAAATGTACCAATCGGTTTTGAATTCTTTTTTTTCTTTGGTTGACATTTCTTATCTCATATAGGTGTTCAAACGTTGCACTATTTGTGTTACTTAAAAACCTTATTCTTTTGTTGAGCTTCCTTCAAAACAAACCAACGGTACGAACCAACCAACCACTATTATTGTAACGTATTATTTTTGTTGTCAAATATATTTGGTCATGCTTATAAAGTAATGTTGTGTTCAAACGTTTTCATTTCTTCTGAATCTCATTTTTAAATTGGCTTTTTATTAAGTGTCCATTTGTAAGCTTGCTTTCATTTTAACGATATTTCTAATGTGAACAGACAATGTTCATTTACAGGATTCTTGTATTGTATTATTGTTCTATATTGTATGTATTACAACTGAATGTGCAATTTTGTTGTTATTCAAAACAAAACAAGTGGGGTGCAATCATGTTCAACTAAACTAACCAACCCGTTAACTTGCAAAACGGAAATCAAGAAAATTTGTTTATACCCGGATACTATAGTAATATTTCCAATATAGTCAACGTATACGTTTGTCAGCTGCCAAAAATTTGGCATTATTTGTGTATCAAATGCAAAATCAACCACATACATACAAACAATTGATCAAAGATTGAAATCGGCGTTTTTTCTAACTGACCAAAACGTTTAAATGTTCCTAAAGGCACTTTATATTAGCTAAATTTGGTCCACAATTTTTTATGCTTTTTTTATTGTCGTTGCCTTCAATAGTTGACTTTTGCTTCTGTATGTGAATTGAATCGACAAGAAGAAAGGAAACCATTTTTTGTTTTGTTGTTTTTTCTTTGGTTAACACACATTTGATATAACCACACACGCACACATACACTCACTTGCAGACATGAAATAAGTCACTTGCTAGCCAATCAGTTTCGATCATGTGTCGATGGTCGTTCGTTCAATAGTCAAATCATTGTGTTTGTATGTGTGTGTGGCATCGATTTGCGTTTGGGAAATCAACGAGAAATCATTTATTGTGAAAGAGAGAAAGATGACCAAATCTTTTCTGTATTGATCGGACATTAGGATCCTTATCAATGTCTTTCCATTCATTTGACTCCATTGCTTAAATGGTCGTCTGTTTTCTATGTCAAATTCGTTCCTCTCCCTTTCAAACCTTTTTTTTCTCATTCCTCATTCATCTTTCTCTTGGTAATGTTTTTGGCAATTAATCGAGCTCGTCCATTAGAAAGTAAACCATTTTGGTGGACGATGACGTCGATTGCGCCGGGTTGGCTTGGTTATTTACTACTTGCACCAACTTATAGTTAAGAGACGCCACCCTATTTAAAGAATGAGAACGTTAATTTAATTGACGACTACCATGAATTGTTGCAATGTTCACGTTCATTGAGAATGATGTGCTTTGCTCCAATTGCCTATATTTGCTTGTCTTTTCTATTTTCCCCATTCTTTCTATCCCACCTCGTTTTTTCGTTAAATATTGATCCACTCAATTGTATGGCTGACTGGCACAATTTCCTGTCCGCTCTCTGTCTTTGGGTCTCTTTCTTTTCCTTTTATCGTATTTCACTTAAAACACAAACCAGAATATATATATGCGTGTGTGTGTCGGTCTGTCTGTCTGTATGTGGGCATCAATGCATTCTAATTGACGATTCACCTTTCTTCGAGACAAGCAAATACTCCGTGATGGGCTTCACTGCTTTGCTTTTTTTATTATAATGGTGATTACTTCCTATATGTCTATTGTTTTTTTTTATTTTCGGTTTTAATTTTTTATTTGTATTTCTACTAAACTATTTTGTAAGTGCACAATTTGACACAATGTCTATTTGAGTTTTCTAGATTGGTTGAACCATCATAAACACAACTTTGAATATCTATAATCGTTTTGAAGCACTTCTGGATATTAATTATTATTGATCTAGTTGTATTTTTAATAAATTTTATATCCGACAAGTTGTATATATTGTAGATAAAACAACAACATGATAAAAAACTTGACTTTTATGATTATTACAATATTGACCCAGATTGAGACACGAGCCTAAACTGATAATATTATAGTTATACATCACTTTTCAAACATTAATTTTAATGATCGTAAATTGCAATATTGATCTAATCAATAGTCATAAACTACACAGTTTTTTAAAATTATTATAAAATTATACACACACAATCGATTTAGTAATAAAATAATAATATATGATGATAAAATTACTATTCTTTAAATACGCTTTTTACTTTTTGTGAGGTTTTCATTTGTTTGACACAAATGTTCATTGTTATTTATAAGGCGTTCACATTTACTTGTTTAGTTAATAATTAATATTGTCCATAAATGTTGGTTTGGTTGGCATAGTTTTATTTTATTTTTATTTTCTATATAGTGACCCATTGTCAATGACACCTTCAAAACATTCTATATGTTTGGCGTTAGTGTTTGTGTGTATTTATAATTAAAGTAAAACAAAATAAATTGTTTGACACATACTAACACAAAAACGTTGATTTGAAATTTATTAGTAAACGAGAGTCGGAGAATAGAAAAAAATGATGGCACTATTAATCGATATTGAAAAACGGCATCAAATTATACTTCATTTTATGGAATTTTATTTTTGCGGTTTTTTTAGTTTAATTTATCAAATAAACCGTAATTATATAATTAAAGCACACAGTTCAAGCCATTGTATTATAAATACATACTCATCTCTTTTATGTGTAGTTTACATTTTACGATAGTTATTATACGTTGATGAAATCACATTGAATGATGTGCTTAAGTTCAGTTCATACAGAGTGATCTATATGGAACTCCATAAACTATAATACTCGTCTCATTGCCAATTAATGTCCGATTTAATGGGTTCAAGCCGTACATGCTAATGTTATATACATTCATTGTTCATATGAATGTTTATCATCTTCTATTCATATGGTATAAATTTTATGCTTTTGTTTAGTGTGGTCCGAGTAAAACCTCATTTTCAAGTTGTGTTGTAGTACAACAAGAATTATATCAAAGATGTTTGTGTCCAATTTAGATTTGCGTGTGTGTGAGTATGTGTCTGTCCAGTAAATTCCGTACATATTCCATGAGAATGTGTTGTTGTATGTAAGTGAATGTTGTATATATATATTTGACCATATACAACTAAACAAACCAGGCCGAGTTTATCGACCTCGTTTGTACTCAGTTGTTCTCTCATTTTCTCTTTCCTCTCTTTCTTTAGTTTTGTACGGCTTTGTACATTTCACGATATCAATTCATGAGAGAATGAGACTATTCACAAGCATGTAATGGAAAAGTGAGAGATTTGTGGAACATTTTGCGTCTGCCTGTCTGTTTCCTCTTATTCTTCTTCTTCTTCTTTTTCTTCACATTCTCTATTGAACTTTCATGTGTTGGCCCAAAGTTTAATTTGGAACACACTCTTTTCTATGATTAGCGCCTCGTGTATGAGTGTGCATGTATTGCATCTTTAGGTGTAGACAACGTTTTTTTCTTCATCAATTCTCAATGTGTACAGTGTTTGTACACAAATTCAAACTTGAGTTTGCGCCAAGACTCAAAAATTGTGTTAAAAAACGAATTCAAACGATCTATAGCATTTTTGTACGGTTTGGAACATATGGAACATTGATATATAGTTGATTTTATTATATGTGCCATCGTCGATGACGATCGTTTTCTTCTTTTGTACATTGAGGGTTGATGAGTTCAAGTTTGCTTAAACCAATTTTGTACTGTTAGTTTCATTATCATTTTTCTCCATTTTTGCTCACTATACAATTTTTAAATAGAAGAATGTCTATTGACAAAACCTTTAAATTCTAGGAACATTAAGTGGTTAACTCAATTGGTTGATTTATTGTAACTTGACTATACTATGACCATTTGTCTCGACTTGGCCAAAATTTTTTCAATTTTTGTTTTTTATTCCTAGAAAACAATGATAATTTAACTTAAGATTAATCCAAGATACATAACCTAATCCTAAACCCTTAAAACGGTATATTACAGTAAAGCCAACATTTACGTTTTAACATAAGACCACATCACAATTCAATTGGGCACAGTAATAGAGTCCATGCTCGTAAAGTTTGAGAAACTCTGCTTTAAATTATTTGAATTTATGGCACATTTATATGGTTTCTGTCCATAATATATATTTATATGGCATCTGCTCTTGATCGGGTTCAGTTACGTACGATTAAATGATTGTGTTTCGAATGAACCGAAATGAAACAAACATGAAATTGGTTATGATCGGAATGCATATATTATTTCAAACAAATATTAGCTTAAATATATTTATTTATAGAATTCATTGAACTCCATTTGTACGCTGTATCCCTTGTGTTTCATATTTCTCAATTTCATTTTCATTTTCTATACCAAGTCAATGTGTTTATTACTATCATTACAAAAAAAGTAAAAATAAAACAATAAGTTAACTTAGCCTAAATTAGACGTTCCATATTTTTTTCCGTTTTCAAATATTGGCTTCTTGCTTTTATTCTCAATTACTCATTCATTCTAAAGTGTTTCGTATTTTCATGTAAAACTTTTATGAAAACAAACTTATTTTATAAGCGAAGGTTTTGTTGTTGTTGATTGCTCAAAAACTAAATTGGAAAATAAATTATTTGTTTAATATTGGCCTATTCCATAAATATATCGATCCAAAACGGGAAATAAGATTGTCCGCATCGTTGGATTTCAGATTTGATGATTTTTTGCTTCACAAAGAAATTGTTCATTATTAAAATTGAAAGACTAAGCGAAACGGAGAGATTGGTTTATTTTGTGATTGTTTTTATTTAAAGAATAGATCAATTTAGTGTTCTATTTTTGGTTTTGGTTTTGGTTTGGTTCGGTTCCATCTCTCATTTTATTGTTATATGTTGTTCATAAACTGGAATCATAAATCTCATCTGATATATAAACTGATTGCATTCAACTGAATTCAACCGAACCGGATAGAGTAAACCTAATTTACATTTTTCGGTTGGTGTTGATCAAGTCAGTTGATCGTACTATTTATAAATTACGCTATTCCATATAAGGGACAAGTTGACAGTTTTGTCTTTGTTTTTGACATTTGAAAGCGTTGCGAAAACAATTGTCAAATATTGTTTCACGTGCTTTTGTTTGTAATTTTCAATTTGTGTTTTTTAATATTTAATTTTTTTTTATTTACAGAATGCTTGTCCGTAAATGTATCAAGACGCAAGCTTTCTACTGGTTCGTTATCTTGTTGGTTTTTCTCAACACTGCCTGCGTTGCCGTCGAACACAATGGACAACCACAATTTTTGACCGATTTTTTATGTATGTAAAAAAAAAAAAAATTTCAATTTCAATTTTCTTTAATCAAATAGACATTGCCGAATTCGTGTTCTTGGGACTATTCGTGTGTGAGATGTTGATCAAAATCTATGCATTAGGCATAAAGATTTATTTTGCATCGGCATTCAATCGTTTCGATTGTATTGTCATTGTTGGAAGTATATTTGAAGTAATATGGTCCGAGTTTAAGGGTGGCTCTTTCGGATTCTCCGTGATGCGGGCTCTTCGATTGTTAAGAATATTCAAAGTTACCAAGTAAATTTTTACTATTAAATTTGATTTTCAATGTACATAAAACAAAATTGTTTTTGCATATGTTTTTGTTTATAGATATTGATCATCATTGCGAAACTTGGTCATCTCATTGTTAGCATCGATGCGTTCCATCATTTCACTGCTTTTTCTACTCTTTTTGTTTATACTAATTTTTGCCTTACTTGGTATGCAAT
Organism: Blomia tropicalis; assembly: GCA_029204025.1. Lineage (NCBI taxonomy): Eukaryota > Metazoa > Arthropoda > Arachnida > Sarcoptiformes > Echimyopodidae > Blomia > Blomia tropicalis. The sequence continues at coordinate 9,389,541 of CM055088.1, forward strand.
TATTTGGCGGCGCATTCAACTTTGAAGACGAAACGCCGGCTGCCAATTTTAATACGTTTGCCATTGCATTGCTTACCGTATTTCAAATTTTGACCGGTGAAGATTGGAATGAGGTCATGTACAAGGCTATCGAATCACAAGGCGGAATCAAAGGTGGAATGATCTACAGCGTTTATTTTATCATCTTGGTATTGTTCGGCAATTATACACTATTGAACGTGTTCTTGGCTATTGCCGTCGATAATCTTGCAAATGCCCAAGAGCTTACCGCTGCCGAAGAGGAGGAGGCAGAAGACGCAAAAAATGCGGAAAAGGCAAAGAATAAAGGCGGCGACGATGTTCCGGCGGTTAATATTTGTCCACCATCACCACAAGGTGGAAAGGGTGGTAATGAGAATGGTGGAAGTGGCATCGACCTTTCGAAGATGGAATTAGAGTTGGTTAAAGTTTCGAGACGTGATGATGATTATGATGACTGCGATGAAGAGCCAACCGGTCCAAAGCCAATGTTACCATATTCATCAATGTTCATCTTTTCATCATCAAATCCGATCCGCTGTTTTGCCCATTATATTACCAATCTAAGATATTTTGATGCATTCATTATGGTGATTATCACACTTAGTAGTATTGCATTAGCTGCCGAGGATCCGGTCGACGAGAATGCTTACATCAATAGTATTCTAAGTAAGTTTTAAGTTGAAGAAGAAAAATTTATTCATTAATTTATTTATTGAAACAACCATTTCCTGTTATTCATTTGAAACTTGTTTTTTATTTCATAGTATACTTTGATTATGCATTTACTGGAGTGTTTACCATCGAAATGATATTGAAAGTGATCGATCAAGGTATATTCCTACATCCGGGGGCGTATTGTCGCGACTTTTGGAATATTCTCGATTCGATTGTCGTCATATGTGCTTTATGTGCCATTGCGTTCACCTTTCTGTACGTACTTTTTATATATTTATACTGATATGTGTATACATATGGAATTTTTTTTCTTGTTATTTTTGGTTTATCACCAACTCATATATATGTCCTTTATGATATGATTGGTTCATGATCAGTGGTGACGCAAGTCCCGGGACAAAAGGCGCCGCATCGAGTTTAAGTGTGATCAAATCGTTACGTGTGCTTCGCGTACTTCGGCCATTAAAGACGATCAAACGTGTACCAAAGTTGAAGGCAGTATTCGATTGTGTGGTGACCTCGCTCAAGAACGTCTTCAACATTCTGATCGTATACATGCTTTTTCAATTCATCTTTGCTGTGATAGCCGTACAATTGTTCAACGGCCGTTTCCATTATTGTAGCGACGAGTCCAAGTTGTTCGAAGAGGAATGCAAGTACGTGATTTGAACGAACATTTTTTTTCTGTATACACACAGATTTCAATGGAATTTTTCATCTCAATTTCATGGCAATGCCAAATTACCATTTAGATTGAATGATTTTTTAACCTGTTTTATTCCACATATTTAATTTAATTTTCATCTTTTTTTTTATTTAACTACAACATCTTTTGTGTAACAGAGGCCAATTCTTCGTCTTCACCTCTCAACGTGAGCCACCATCGGTTAGAAAACGAGAATGGGATCGAAGACAATTTCATTATGATAACGTGATCTCCGCCATGTTGACATTGTTTACCGTTCAAACCGGCGAAGGATGGCCAACGTATGTTTCACTTTTTTTTTTTGATTGATACTAAAATGTGTAAAACTTTCCAATGTTAAAATTAGTGTTTTGCAACATTCAATGGATTCCGTATATGAATCGCACGGACCACTGCCACGTTTCCGTATTGAAATGTCGCTTTTCTACGTGATATTCTTCATCGTATTTCCATTCTTTTTTGTCAACATTTTCGTTGCCTTAATTATTATCACCTTTCAAGAGCAAGGTGAAAAGGAGCTTGAAGAGGGCGAATTGGATAAGAATCAAAAGTCATGTATCGATTTTGCCATACAAGCAAAACCGTTACAACGTTACATGCCAAAGGATAAGGACTCATTGAAGTATAAGATCTGGCGTGTCGTCGTTTCGACTGCCTTTGAATACTTTATCATGGTTTTGATCGTACTCAATACGATTCTTTTGATGATGAAGGTATGTTTACAACAGTCGTTTGACTCTTTTTATTTTATTTTTATTCTTATATTCTATAAAAATAAAATGCATGGAAAACTAACCATTTGTATTCATGTTTTCTCATTCTAGATTAGTGAATTTTTTTTCTATTTTATTGCATGTTTGCACCTTTCCTTTTTTTTCTCTTGCCAGCTACATATTGCATGTTTACTTGCTATTAACCATTTTTGACCTTTCCTATAAATTCATGGCAATGCTGAATGCTAATTAGTATTCCACATCTTATGGATATATGTTCGTGTGTTTGTGTTTGTATTGAATTAATTGAGTATTGCTTGAATCATACTCTAATTGCATCTTGTGCATCATATTCTCAATTGTGTTGATTGGTTGTGTGCCGTGTTTGTTCATATAAGGAAATATGGTTGACGAATAACTTTAATTCTATGTCTACCCATATTCGAACGCAAGACGGCACACACACACACACACACACACATACATAACGTGAAACACAAACGTGCATGAACATATTGCATGAATATGGCATCACTCTCTCAAAGGTCTCTTTGCCATATTTGAGGATCTACAATATTATTTACAACCATCATCATCACCACCATATTTGTCGCCATCATCTTTATCTATATATATAAACCAATAAGTAAAAGAAAGAATAAAATTTGGTGCCAGATGGTCTTTCTTATGATCCACATACACGCATACAAATCTTATATATATATACACACACACACACACATACACACTGATGATACATGCAAACCCACATTTTGTGTCAAAGCAAAAGAGAAAATGAAAGAAAAAACACCAGAATCTAGAATCCATTGATCCGTACTTGATCACGCTTCTCAATATAGTTAGGAACACCATAATTACGTGTGAGTGTGTGTGTCTTGCCGGGAGGGAGCTTCAAACTCAAAAAATTGAAGCAAACAATATAAGAACAAACTAACTAACCAATGAAGCGGATACAACTAGATTCCAGTTGACATGTTTCCAATAATCCTGCAGTTTATTAGTGATATTCCTATAGTTTAGATTTCATTCAATCTCAACTCTCCAATTTATATCTAGATCGATAGAATTTAGGATTTGTGTTTGTACAACATAATTAACAGCGACCGAGATTTGGTGAGAACTTGTGTGTACGAGTGTGTGACTGTATCAAATGAAGTGTTCTATAACATTTGTCATTAATTCTTCAATATTCTGTTTTTTGTATATCCTAACCTGATGTAGCACCAATAATAATAATAACCAATCAATTGTAGAATCAATTAAAATTGATAGGTTTTTGTTTCATTATACTTACAAAACAACAATAGATTTGCTTATTTTACCATAGTTGTCATGCTGTAATGTTATTAACAACAAATAATTGTTTGTTTGCTCAATTTTTTTATTTTATTATCTATTCATGCTTTTAAGTTTATCCTTGTTTCCTTTAATTGATTGATTTTATTATCATTCCAAATCAATTAATCAATTCACGTGCTATATTGTTGCCATATTGAAACATTTTTTTTATCTTCTTTTCCCTTTCTCTCATTCATTCATTCCATATTCAATTGTATCATCACAATTTATAACTTACAATGTAAATACACATAAACACAAACACACATTCACGTTCGTTCGTAACAAATCTTAAATCTTAACATTTGATCCATAAAACAAACGATACAAAACAACAGTATTATAAACAAACGAATCAGTACAAGTATACCCTCCATTACACGAATGCCACCTTTACTGCCTTATTTACCATTGAATGTATGTTAAAGATTACCGCTTTTGGGTGCCGGGTAAGTGAACATTGAAGAACATTGAGCCTAAGTTTCGGTTCAAATAATGCACTTCTCTTTGAATTGAAAGATGAATGAAAATTGAATAAAAGGGTTGAATATTGGTTTTAATTTAGGTTAAGTTAGAAATTTCCGTACACAAAGACCAACTACATTGAACACACAAACCATTTTAAACACGTTGCTTTTTTTTCCAAAAATACTTTGCCATGTGCATGTTCCTCTCATAAATCCTTCTCATCATTGAACTTGGATGATATTGATAATCTTGTTCATTGAAATGGAGGGAAACCTCGAAGTTTAATTATATCGTTCATCGTGCATATTGTTGCAACAATTGATGTTGTTCATCGTGATATAATAACGTAATATATATATAATCTAAATAATTAATCTTATCAATTTAGTAATTTAATTAAGTTAACAAAAAAAATTAATTCCATCTTTCATTTTGAACCTTTACTCGGCTGTCATCATCATTTATTCTTCATTACAAAAAAAATTACATTGTTCACATTGTCCATAATACATGACACTGATGTTTAGTATCACCAAGCGGACATCTATTACACCGATGCATTGACCTATTTGAACGAAATCTTCACTACCCTATTCCTATTGGAGTGTATACTCAAGATGATAGCTCTCGGATGCAAGGTTTGATTGACAATATGTTTTTTTATCAGAAAAACAAATCAAAATATAGAAAGTTAGTTTTTGAGAGTGGTCAAAAGTGCGTGTATGTGTGTTATTGTTTTTTTTGTTGAGATTTGAACCCATCTTACAGTGTTATTATGCTTTTTCGTTTGCTAACTTTTTGTTATTTATATCAATTCACAACAACACATGAATATATTCACATCACACAAAACCCAAAAACAAACAAACAAACAGAACTTTTTCAAGGATTCATGGAATACGTTCGACTTTGTCACCGTTTGTGGTAGCGTCGTCGATGCATTGGTCATGGAAATAACGCTCAGTGCCGCCAATAGCAAGGTACCATTTGATTAATAAATTAATAAATATTTTCTTAACCATTCTTTATTTGAATCGAAATAGGATTTCAACTTTATATCGGTCGGTTTCCTTCGTCTATTTCGTGCGGCACGTTTAATCAAATTATTGCGGCAAGGTTATACCATTCGAATCCTATTGTGGACGTTCATCCAATCGTTTAAGGCGCTGCCATACGTTTGTCTGCTAATTGCAATGTTGTTCTTCATCTATGCAATTATTGGAATGCAGGTATGTTTTGTTATTTTATTTTCAATTTGTCCAAATTTTTCCACAATCGTCCTTGTTTTTGTTGGCATCCGTAAAACCTCTTACACTCAAGAATTGCATGCAATTTTGTTTGATCATTGATGGTTTGAATGCATGAATTTTTTTTCTCTTGCTTGCTTTACAATCTGTTTGTTGCATGTGGTTTTTATCATGTGTTTGTCTTGTGCATGTCAATTAAATCATTACACTTTGGTTTAAACCAAATAAAAAACACCAGTGAATGTTACCAACAATTCCATTCTTCCAAACTATTCAAAGCACTTCTTATTACATTATTACCATAGAATACTTTTCCTTTGGTAATGAACGAAACATATTCCTAAATATTCTTTTCTTATTTTTTTTGATTAGTTTTAATCCTAAATAAATAAAACTTCTAAGTTAATTTCGATTATTCCAAAAGTTCCATCAATAAATATTTAAGTTCTCCTTTAAGTTAGAAATATTATCCTTTATTATCCTTAGTTATCCTTTCCATTATCCCCTTAATTTAATAATGGAATCTATAAAAATGAAAAATCAATAATATCATATTGATTCCATAAAATTTAAATAAGTGCACAACTCACCTTTGTCCCCTTTTATTCTCTTTCTTTCCTATTCTTCCTTAAAATTTACCAAAAAAAAAAAAAAATTCATTTTTCAATTCAATTCGATTGATTTTCACTTTGATGTATTGTGTGTTGTTCAACTTGACCACACACATACACATATTTCATTCGAATACGACAAAATATTATAAACAAACGTATAAAACACGAATTTCACTGATCACCCACCACCACCATCACCCAAAAACACCAGGTGTTCGGCAATATGGACCTAGCACCGGATTCCGATATTACTCGGCACACCAACTTTCGCACTTTCTCAAATTCGCTTATATTGCTATTTAGGTGAGTTGTCTCCTATCCAATATATTTAAATATGTTACCCAATAAAAAAATATAAATATTTTTGTATGGTTTCATTTTTGGAACCATTTAACAAATTGTATTTATACACAAATACACAAACACTCACACATACACATATTTAAAAATTCTTTCAATCACTTTAATCACGAATCACTTTTCACTATTTCATAATCAAACATTCACCGAGTGTTCATTGTGTCGTGTGCGTGTGTCTTTAATTCTAATTTTTTATATTAAGCCATTTGAAATTGTTGTTTTTTTTTGTTGGTGTTGACTTTGCAGTGAATTCTCATTGTGCTATTGCTGTTTTTTGTATGTGTTGCTGCTGCTGTTTTTGTCGTTTGATACTTGACAAATGATAACGACAAAATCACGCTTATGCCACACACAATTTTACACATTTGTGTTTTTTCACTATTCACTTCAATTGTTTAGCGTTTACAGGGTTAGTTAGTGAGAATCATATTGATTCAAATGTTTGATTGGATTTGGCAGGTATTTGGCAACATCGCCGTTTTAATCGATATCAATCCGGACTCTAGCTTGAATCGGCACAACAATTTTCGTACATTCATTCAAGGTTTAATGCTTTTGTTCAGGCAAGTTTGGTTGTTGAAAACATTTGAAACAATGAAACGAAGCAAGAATATAAAATCCAAAACAAATACCAACGATATGGAAGCATATATATCGATACATTATACACAAGAAATATAATTAGAAAAAAAATTACATACACAAACACACCATCTATTGATCAAACATTTATTAATTTATTACCTTAATGTTTACGTTTTCAATTTTGCAATATCATATTATTTAAATGTTGCAAATTTAGGTGTGCAACGGGAGAGTCGTGGCAAGCCATCATGATGTCATGCCGTTCTGGTCGACCATGTGATCCTAAATCGACCAAATCGGAGGATACCAAAAATAGTTGCGGTTCAGATTTGGCTTATTCCTATTTTGTTACATTCATTTTCTTGTGCTCCTTTTTGGTAATTAATTTTCTTTATAAAAAAATCAAAATGATTTATTTAATTATTATTTTAATAGATGTTGAATCTATTCGTTGCCGTCATTATGGACAATTTCGATTATCTAACGCGTGACTCATCCATTCTTGGTGCCCATCATTTGGATGAGTATATTCGAGTTTGGGCCGAATATGATCCAAATGCTACTGGTTTCATACATTATTCGGAAATGTATGACATGTTGAGAAATATGGATCCACCATTAGGTTTCGGAAATAAATGTCCATATCGTTTAGCATATAAGGTAATTATTTAAAGATTATAAAACAAAATTTAATAAAATTTTTAATTTATTTGTCTTTTTTTCACACAAAAGAAACTGATTCGTATGAACATGCCAGTAACGGAGGATGGAAAAGTAAATTTTACGACAACACTTTTTGCATTGATCCGTGAAAATTTAAGCATTAAGATGAGACCAGCGGAAGAGATGGATCAAGCAGATAAAGAGCTTCGACATACATTGACCAAATTGTGGCCATTGCAAGCAAAAAAGATTATCGATAAATTGATTCCGCCCAATGTTGGTACGTTTAAAATTTTAAACTTTTTATTTGAACTTTCTTTAAACTTTTTTTTCAACTTCTAATTATAGAATTGAAGAATGGTCGTCTAACTGTAGGTAAAATTTATGCTGGATTTTTAATATTGGAAAATTGGAAGACGACTCGTTTTGGTCAGATTCCTGGCCTCGGTCTATCGGTATGTTTCAATCATTTCAATGTCGCCCTCTTTACCAGTTTTTGTGTGAGTGTGTATGGTAAATACTGGTTAAATCATTTTCCAGTTTTATTTTTACACATTCATATCGTCCAGTTTGAATCGAACCTAAAATTAACATCGCAAACCTAATAATTGAAAATCCTCCTCTTTAATACTAAATCCACATTCCACTAATACTTATTTTTAGTTAATTTAGCCAATTTTAAGTTTTCTCCCAATTAATATTAGCATATTATATTAGCATTAGTACCTTAATTGATCTAAACATTTTTTTTGCAATTGCGATGCATTATGAGTTGATGTTGAAACGTCATGATTTTATTTTTTTAAAATCTCATCATTTTAATTTATTATTAATATCATCATTCATTTAAATGTTGCATTAAATGTTCTGTTAATATGTGAATTCCATTTAATCCTAATCATCTTATTCATAATATGCTTTGCGTTTTTTTGTCTCATTATGTTTTACTATTCAATGATTCGTATAGGAAACTATTTTATCAGATATATTTAGGAAAAATGAGGTTTAGGTTTAAACAACAAAATGATTAAAGATTTAACAGAATTCAACATTTCTAAAAAACACGATCAAATCATTTTGTTTTTATTTTATTTCGTCATACAAAACCAAATCAAATATTGAATTGAAAAAATTGGAACAGTTTCATTTGACCGAGCCAATCGAGCCACTTAGTGGGCCCAGTTCAATGTTGTCCGATGGGCATCATTCAGCGTTGAGTGGCGTCGGTTTCCATCCTCACCAACAAATGGATAACAATCAGCAACAAGCGCCGGAAACGCACAATACGGTAAACAAATTATTCAGTGTGTGTGCGTGTGTGCCTAGTTTGCCTAAAGGAGGATACTATTTGTATGAATCGAACCGAAACTTTTGTATCTCGTGTTTGATCAAATACGTATCGATTCCTTACAATTTTTTGCAGCTCGTTTTGGCACTATAAGTTTTTCTTCGGCTCACCATTCAATCACTTGTTTGTTTGGCTCTGGCTCACTAGCAATTTTTACTAATCTTAAACACCGAATTCACCAAATTGTTTGCGTGTGTTCAGCTTTTTAATTCTATTGTTTATCTTTTCCATGTGTGTGTGTGTGTGTGTGCTTAATGTTTTTTAAGTTTTACTAATAAGAAACTTCTGCACTAAATTTGACAGTAAAAATTGCAAACACTTCAGCACAATAAAATATAGCTTTTAATTAAGTTCATTATATAACCTAATTTTTAAAATTTAACCGCACTGCGCATTTTTGTTCATTTTTGAAAAATCCAAATCAAACTTGAATTATATTGGCTTATTTGAATGATTCACTTGTTTGTTTGTTTGTTTTGTGTATGATGATTCATGAACCTGGTTCATCTAATAACAAAAAAATCACGTTGTACAATTGTCTTATTTGCATGACGTTTGCATGTAACTATCTATTTGCATTTAAATTGATTTTAATCTATTTAAATAATTATCATTATACAAACATATCGTTTAATTTTCGATCGATAACGATTGATCGAAGCTTGATCATCAAGTTGATGCCGTCTATCATATTTTATTATTTGAGTTTTTGTGTCATTGTCTATCTAATTTTTATCTTGTCAACCCATTATGACATTTCATTTCATGTTGTTTCATTTAAATATGCCTTGCTTGTTTCATAATACACGTTTCAACGTTGAGTATGTTTTAGTGTATGTCGGGATTGTTTGAATGAACATTTGAAATTGACCGAACCAACCAAAATCTTTAAAAATGAATTGATTAACACTAAATTTACAAATCCGATTTTGCACTTTTTTAATTGACCCTTTCTCAATTAAATTCAAATGAATGTGTTTTGAAACTACCCAAAATGTAATTCATTATAGATAACAAAAGTACTGATTCTAACCATAAATTGCTTGTTCTTTAGTAAACTATGGAATGTTGTAAAAGTATTCCCAACTTTTCTGATTTATGAATTGCTCGAATTATTGTATTGAAAGCTAGGAATTTTCGTGCTGTTCAACATACGTTTGACAGTACTGTTAAACGTATGTTGAACGTGACACATAGCCATACGTTAAACCGTTGTCCTTATAACATATTTTTAACAATAGTCGGTAACATATATTTAACATATAACTGTATTTTATTGCCAAAATCATCGACAGACAGTATTAATTGCAATTTTAGTCGCAAACTGACGGACAATTGCATTGTTCGCTATTTGAACCTAGATTGCATGATCAAAGATAACAATGTATGTTGATATAGTCTTAAGATTAATTGATTGCATCTGGACTATTTGAACCGAAATCACGTGATCAAAGTTAAACAGAGTATGTGGATATAGTCTTAAGGTAAATTAATTACTTGGGTTTTAATTACCGTTCATACAAATTACATTAAAATTAAATGATTTACATTATAATTCATTACAATATTAAAATGTTTAATTATGTTATATATTATTGTTTCGTGTTTAATTTTTGTTAGTTGATAATTGTTCTTCAGATCTTCTGCCAGCAGTTCGTTCTTTGTACTTCAACGTTTGATAGGTCCAAATAGAGGCGAGATGATTAGAATTTTTGGATTTTTTAGATCAATCGGTTCAGTCAATTACATCCATATTAAAATTCAATATCCACTTGAATCATTTGATTCCATTGTTCCAATCGTATCTTATGTTTTCCATTTTAATCAAGGAACCATCCCAACCAAATAATCAGTGCTTGATTTTTGATCAATTTCATATTTCCAAACTTTATTAAGTGCTTTTTTTTCATGTTTATCATTAATACAGTGTTCTTGTAAGCTCGCAGACAACTAAACAGTACGAGGGTAATGTCTTTGTTGCTTATTTATAAAAAAAGTAACATTTTTTAAATGCATATGAAACCAAGATCAATATTGTTACTTACAATACATTTGGCTGCCAATACAATGATACAATGCATTTGATGTCTATAAAGTATTATGTACGTAAACTCTTGAATAATTGAACTTACAATATATCAAAAAACCATTTTCATTCGGATTTCAAAAATTAAATAAGACACGTAAAGCCAAGAAAGGTCCTATTTAACATTTTAACATTCTCGAACATATATTAGAACTTTGCTGTTTTGCCAGCAAACCTAAAATTTTCGCTGACAAAGTCCGCGATTGACGATGTTATTTGTAGCTAAAACCATGTTAATGTTAAAACTAAAAATTTGTTAAAACCATGTTAAAAACTTAGTCTTTAATTGTAAAAATCTTCTAACCTCAATCGCGGACGAAGTCTGCGTTCCGTCGTCGATTCGGTTAACTTTAAAAGCAATCGCGGGCGAAGCCCGCGATTGGGGACATCTAATGCTTAATTTAACTTCGATTTGAATTGGGGTTTCAATGGTAAAATGATTCCAACCTCCGATCACGAACGAAGTCCACGTTCCGTGGTTAATTTTACCAACCTTAACCGCAATCGCGGGCTTCGCCCGCGATTGGCAACATCAGTTGACCGATTCAACTTTGATTTGAATCGGATTTTCAATAGTAAAAATCTACTAACCAGAATGTTGATGCTCTATCAAAGTTTTAAAAAACACGATCCATTTGAAATGAACTATCGCAAGAAAATGAGAATGATAAGACTTGCAAGTCAACCCTTGCGGTGTTGACGATTTATGTCAGATCCCTAGCGTGGCCTGGCCTAAACTTTGCTATGAACTTGATCTAACCTCCGGAACTTGATTGAATATTGGTGGATACAAGTTATAAGTGTTTTGGTTCTTCCAAACTTGTTACTCGCCACGATCGATTTTGAATCATGAATTTTCGATCTCATGTTGACAACTCCCCCCATTTTGAGCTTATATTTTTCCTTACATGTTTGTGTTGCTGGTGGTAGCTATTGGTTTTCATTTCTAAGTTAGATTAGGTTCACTCGATATCACAAAAACTCCACGAAGATAATCGATTTAATTTTTTTAAGCAACCGATAATTTTCCTTCCTAAGTTAGGTTAGGTGTACGCGATGTTGCTAAAATTCTACAATTAAATTCTTGGTGCAGTTGATGACCAAATTATCGTGATTATTGTTTGTGTTATGTGAGTAGTTGCATTATCATTGATTCATTGCATAAATGTATGATCGTGGACGTACATTGTATTTTTGGCCATCAACATATAATACCATTATCAGTTAATCCATCACAATTATCAATACATGAGTTGTCCAAAAATTAAAGATTAAATAATAAACAAATACCTTGAAATTGTTTGTTTACATGTTTACAATGGTGGTTGCACTAAACTTGATGCAATTTCGATATTGAAGTTGCAATTGCATGACAGACATTACATGACAGACGTTTGGGCTTTTTTACATATTTCGTAAAACACAAACCGTTTTTTGAAAAAGTGTGTTCTAGAACTGCTTTTATATTAATATGTTAAGAAAGTGATGTCAAACGTATGTTAAACGTGACACATAACCATACGTTAAACCATTGTCCTTATAACATATGTTTAACAATAATAGAATTCCTAGCTTAATTGATGGAACACACAAAAATGCTCGTCAACAGTTTGTGTTGACTCACCAAAAATCCACCTTTCAAAAATTTTTATACTATAATTATGAATCATTAATGGAATTAACCAAAGTTTCAATTTCAAGTGGTAGTCTTTGGCTAATTTTATCTTTGCTTTGCCCATTCTTTCTCTCTTTCTTCCCTCTTTTTTGTCGCTTCCATTTTTTTTGTTTATCGTCAATCTTTTACAATGGTTAATCATTAAATCAGCGTCCATCATTGCTTCAACGTTTGATGGGAGCCGTACGTAATCAGAATTTACCACCGGAAGAACAAAATTTTGACGAAATGGGAATCCATCCACGAAAGGGTTCGATCAAGGATCAAAGGTTTGCCCAAATATTTCTTTTCGTATTAAACTGATCAACTAATTTGTGTAATTAATCTATTTCCGTTTGAAAGCAGTGATGAAAGTAAGGATCGGTTCGAACGTACATTTAGCTTCATACGACGTGGCTCGAGTCGTAGAAGCAAGAACAAGGACAAACAACAACAACATCTGTTGGAGGATGAGGTTTGCACCAATTACCCCCATCATCACCGCCCCACACTTCAACAAATTGCCCAAAATTTTAATTCATAATTATCAATGGTTTGCACAACAACACATTGGTTCCAAACACTTGTCCCCCAAATCAATTTATGGGTTGGTTCGGTCTTTTCTATGTTTATCCTTATCGTTCAAACAAGTTTTCTTATTTTGGTTTATATTGTTCATCTACAAAGATTTAGTATTTGTACAATGTTTTTTCTTGTCGACTATCATGTCCAATTGTGTGTTGTGTTGTCTGCACCAAACATCATCATCATTATCATCAAAAACACCTGCACCTATCATGGCTTAAATATATATTCAAATCTTATGGACCACAGAAACATTTGCTTTTATTTTAGATGCAAAGTTGTCAACACAAGTTGAATTCATCCAAATTTGTGTCAATTTTACCAGGATTTTGAGCTGATGCCATTGACAACATCGATGCGACATTCCGATTTGCGCGGATTCATGGCCAATAGTGCTAGTATAAATACTCTCAATAAGATGAATCAATGTGATCAAATGTCGCCTTCATTAAAGGAGAATGAGCCGGAAGTCTCCAATATGCCGCGTGTTTCAATTACCGATATGGACGATGATGATAAAGAGGAGGAAGAGGAGGAGGACAGCAACCAACAACCATCATGCTCGTATGATTCAAATTCTCAAACACTTTCACCCAAATATATATTTGCTCAATGTACTAAAAAGAAACAATCGAACAAAAATGATGAACAAGAAGGAATTTCGATGCAAACATTTAATCAATCAAAATTGGATCAAGATCAAACGAAAAGTGATAATGGCAATCGAGTGAGACAACGAAATAATCCCACTTTTGATTCGCTTCATGATGAAGATTCGACTATCTCTGAAAATCGTTCCAATCTTTTATCACCTATGTTTATGGGACCAAAGTTGTGTGAATCATCCAGTGGATCGATTCATAGTAACCTGTCGATGAGGACGGCCGATGAAGTGAGTTCGACTCTTTCTAATATATTCTTTCTATATGTTGCTTAAACTTCATTCAACATCGATAAATGCACTAACCAAGATAAAATAAGCAAGCTCACATTGAAGTTGCAGCAGCCAATTCTTTTTTTTTAGTTTTATTTTTCGACGGCTTCGACGCACCAAAACCAAACTTTTTTTAACGATCAACTTCGATCAATCGAATCGATTTGCTTTGCTCACAAGTTCACCATTGCTTTTCACCACCCTTAACACACATACACATACACACCGATACATTCAAACATAATCCTCCATAACCAAATGCAAATTTGCTTGCTTATGTGCGCAAACCAAACTTTATACTTGTTCCATTGCTCAAATTCAAATCAATTGAAATGAATTCAATTGTTTGAAACATTTCAATTATTTAATCACATTTATAATTGGAACTTGTTTTATGATAGGAGGTTGGCGTGGTCAGTGCACTTGCTCAATTATCAACTCATCTTCATCCGGATGCGAGTCGAGGCGGTGGCGGCGGCGGTTCATTCCGTCGTCGATCAAAGTCTCGTTCACGTTCGCCATCGGTTTTAGCAGTTCAACGCAATGCATCATCACCCACGGGAGCATATCATGAGGATGGAACTAGCCATACGATTGTACCTACAACCACAACGGTAACGACAACGATGACAACATCGATTGGAACGGGACCGATTACAACCACCACCACAACGATTACGCCTCATGTGACCGATGTTGTGGAAACTGGTAATCGGCAAGAGACCGAAATGTTGGATGATGAATTACGTTCACCAATGAAGAATGATGTTGGCTTTGCTGATACGGTTACCGATTTGGTTGATATCGTAAAATATGAAGCATCTCGAAAAGGTCGTGCCAGATGTAAGTTTATTTGATTTCGTATATTCCATTTGATTTTATTGTTGTTTTTTTCAATAGCTAAATTACGTTCAGATGATTGGAATAATGGTCCGATGGGACAAGGTCTAACCAGAAATGGAAGCCATCGAAGAAGTTCATATCGTTATCGTGGTCCATGGCGTGGACCGGGTCCCGAGGATGACGGACCCAGTGAGCCGACTTTTCATTTTCCACATTCGAAACAATTTTACCAACAACGGTTACGAATGGTGGAAGAAGATGGACGACAACGATCACATTCTACCTCGCCGATTGAATATGATCGACCATATAGTCCACAAGTTGATCTCGATCAGCCGTCACGAAGTCCAAGTCCACAACAAACGGTAAATAAGTTTACAAAAACAATTCCATTTCTAAATATTTTATCATTGATACAGGATGTTGCTAAAATGGAATATTATGGAACGACACAATTGGAACAAAGATCTCGATCACCAAGTCCAACACAAGCGGAATCAAGTTTACCATTACCGCAACAACTTCGTCGTTTTCCAAGTCGTTTCTTTAATGGTGCAAAACGTCGTCTTCTACCATCAACACCTGGTTCAATGAAAAAGAAGAAACAACCACCGGCTCATCTTCAATTGGGTAAAGTTGATCAATCATTAATGATCAACTTTCCATTGGTATCACATTCACCTACCATTCCAACTCGTACGGGTGGCGTTATAAACTTTCCCAAATTGAATGCATCACCAACACATTCAACCTATATGCATTCTGGTGTGATGATGCCTGAAACGGGACAATTTGTTCAAACAACCGATGAAGCTCAATTGATGCAACTTCCACCTCCGTTACAACCACAACCGAGCGTATGGATATCGGCCGCCGATGGAACCATGCAACAATTTACACAATTTGATCCACAACAACAAGCAACAATGGATCAATTCAATCAACAACAACAACAACAACAACAGCAACAACCACAACAGCAAACCACTAGTCGTTTTGCACCACTTGGTAATCTTTTAGGTCGGGCATTTGGTCGGAGTAGTAGTCAAACGAGACAACCACAAACGACGACGACGACGACTGTAATTCAACAACAACAACAACAACAAGTCCAACAACAACCTCAATCAATAATGAATACAAATGCAAGCGGGCAAGTGATATCATCGGTTCCATTACCTAATACTGGATCGATGCCAACTAATGCCGTTATGAAGCGTAATCAATTTGGTGAATCACAACCAAGATCTCGTGAATTGCCACTTCCGCCGGGTCAGGCACCGACACCACTACCACAACAGCAACCACAATCGGGTCAATTATATTATCCGACCAATAATAGCAACCAACCATTAGTTGGTTCGTCCACCTACATTCATACGACATTACCGACATGGCCGGAAGAGAGTGCAATACAAACGGTGACGAGTACGACAGTTGGTAGTTCTGGTTCGGCAATTGTGCCGCCATCTATTACCGAAATGGGACCTATACCATTTCATCAAGGTAGCAGTTTAACATCACAGGAAAGTTTACCAAGTGGTGGTACCGGTGCCGGTCGAATATTACCGGCACAACCAAATGTTGGTGGTCAACCGGTTAACTCAATCATGATGCGTTCGATGGAATTTCCACGTTCAGCAAAAATTGCACGTGAACGTATGAAGATTCGTAGTAGTACATGGACCGATGAAACATATGGACCCGATGATGGTCGACCGGTACCGATTGGAGGTAATCGTCGACGACAACCACAGGTTCCGGTACTTATGAAACGACCGTCCAGTGCTGGTGTCCTTATGACACCCGGTCAATCAAGTCAATCGAGATCGTTTCCATTTGTTAAGTATGGTTATGGTACTCATCCACAACCGAGACGAATAACGCCACCGGTTCCAAGAGCAAGAAGAAAACCGGCACCACCAATGCATCAACATTCATTCCATTCAGATGGTGCAGCCGAAATTGGTAAACCAGATGATGATGACGACGAAGATTGGTGCTGACATTCAGGTAAAATTATTGTATTTATATTGAAACAATCTTAATTTTAAATTCTAATTTTCCACATACAGCATAGGTCGACCAGCGGCAACATTTACTTATCTTTGATGAGTTTATTGCAATATACCTTTTATTAATATAAATGTTACAACTCAAATTTATCTTTATATTACTTAATGTACAAAAACTGATTTGTGTTTCCAAACTTGTACAATATATACAATTAGTGCCGCGTGTCGTCGACCATTTATCAGTATAGCAGTGATACATTTCGATAATGATGATCGAAATTGGACTATAAACGAAAAGTGATTCTCATTATCAAGATACACCACCAGCAACGAATGAAATCAATTGTACAAGCTATTAATTAATTATTATACTCCTGTATACACCACAAATGAAAATTTTACCCTCTACAGGGGGCGCAGCTAATTGCACACCTTTTGCCATAAGAGCATTGTACACATAAGAGCAAACCGTAAATACGGAAACTACCATTTCCTAAAACCAATCTGTGTTTAGTTGTGTTTGTGTTATGTGAATCTATTGTTTTGTTATAATTTTCCGTGATTATTGATATTTATTGTTTGCAATCTCCCTTGGCTTGTATGTTTGTCTTATATATACCTTTAATGTTGGCAAAGAATCGAATATGAACCAAGTATTCGGTTGAATGAACCTAAACTCTTTCACTTTCTAATTTTCCCACTTTCCATATGTTCATCATGACTTTTCCATAATCATTTGTACACCAATTTACAAGTTGTACATTTTATGTTAGGAATATTACGTTTTTTAATGCCCACCAACCAAATCACAATAATGTTCAAACATTACAATACAGTTTATATACATACAGTTAATAAGTCCTTCACTATTACTTCCTTCCGATTAAATTGTACATCTAAAGTTTTCCTATGTACAAAACAACGATTCTATCGTTCAGTCTTGTAACTAGTCCAAATTATTACAACCTTGATATACAAAAAAATACTAATCACTACAACAGTCACAAATTTTTATCAAACACACATCGATCTTCACCAAAATTGTCTTCGGTTTATCGCCAATTGTTTCTTTCTCTCTCTCTCTCTCTCTCTCTCTCTCTCTCTCTCTCTCTCTCTCTCTCTCTCTTTCTCGCTTTCTCTCACCCTCACATTACATCAAAATCCGACAGGAATTGTACATTATGAAATAAGTGAATGGTATTGGAAACCTTTTTTTTGTATTGTTACCAATTTCTACCTTTATCATACCCAAATGTTTCTTATTCAATTTTACAGAACTTCTATTTGTATATTTTCCAATTAATTCTTTAGGCAAATGTCAACGAATGTTTCATTTCATCTCATTTGATCAATTTCTGTCCCAACTAAGCTAAACCTATTTGTCTGTTTCCTATTTGGTGATTATTATTATTAATTATTAAATTTAATTTCAAATTTTAAAATATAAGCAATATTTTTATTTATCAACAGAATTATATTAATTAGCACGAATGATGGCAGTGATGAATATCACTTCAATATGACCAAAAATATTATACTGGTTCTACTGTAATAAATTATTTGATGAAGATTAAAATGTAGATATTCATCGTCATTCATCATCAGAATAATCGTCTGATTTCGTTTGACGGGTTTTTAATGCTGATACACCATCCATCCATTTTTGAAGGTTCTCGGCGAACTCATCTTCGTTTTCGGTTGTTGTTTGGTTTAGTGATGGAAATGCATCAGGTAATCGTAGTTTTGTTCCATAAACTAATTCGACCGCTGATCGCTTTAGGTCTTCCTTAACACAAGTATGTTGCTGAACAAAGTTCAAATGATCAAATCTGATCGTGGCTGTTTGTCCAGTCAATTTTAATATTACAAAGTATAATTTTGTAACGCATTTTGTGTGTGGCATGGCCACTGCAAAGTATATAAACTGCGAGCTAAGCGTCAACAAATTATAATTATAATATAATAATTATATATAATAATAATTCAAACGAAACGTGTATAAACCGACACGAAGAATGCAATGTTTCAACCTTAAAAAAAGAATGTAATTCCTTTTTCACCTACATATCATTGGAAAGTTGGTTGAAACACCTAGTCCCAATATACTTTGATAAATTTCGATTTAAACAAACCGACATGAAGTTGTTGCATGATGTCACCTATTGTGATACATATAAAAAATTGGTCAACTCGAATAATTCATTCCCAGTTTTCATTGTTATCGACATCGCAACTTCCAACAATCGCAAATGTTGCACGATACTATCAGTATGTACGCTATCAGTTAAAAGATACAACGACAAAAATAGAACCATTCTCGCAAGTAATTTTTTCAAAAGTTGCTAAAAGAATCAAACAACTAGCGTTCATAATGTCTTCGTATTCAACCCGATACGTAAATGTTACACGAATAGTTGAAAAGACCATTCAGAAATTTATGGAAACATTCGACAAAGCTTATATTCCTTACGAAAGTTTCATGTGGAAGATAAATCTTCATTATCTAAAACATTTTCCGAAAATAGTACGAAACTATGGTCTATTGCAAGTTCAATCGGCTTACTCAACCGAGAACACAATGGGCCATTTGGCTAAACGTGTTGTTACTGAACCGTACTATTGAGGCCCAGCTCGTTATTTATGGATGGGTTGGGTCGACAGCCATGTTGGTGGTGTGAGCACACGAGATGAGTCATTTGTTCTCTGTGACCGGAACCAATGTGTCTCAGCAAGTCATGAAAAAAGCCATAACCTTTCAATCAATAACATCAAATTGTTTAAATAATATGGATAAACATTCGTTGCTATTTATGAATCTTCTTCACATGTATTTACCAAAACTGGACAGCAACGATAAGAAAATAAATCAAAAACTACGTCCACATAAATTATCGGATGAAGAAATTAAATTACTTTCGTCCACACATAGCTATGTTTCGATGGATCAAATCATATATAATAAACAATTAATTTGTACACAAGAATACAATGAAACAAAAGCAAAAACCAAATTTATTATATTGTTAAGAAAATTTTACAACAATCCGGTACACAGGACACATTCTTGGTGTGTTCAGAATTTCTTGGTGTGACGAAAGCTATTGTAGATCAAGATGTGCCAAAGATTACACAATCAACATCAAAATTTCTCTACATGAACATGTACATTAAAATGTCATCAAAATTGTCAAAGGTCAATCTATCTGACTTTTGAACTATGTTCTTACGTTTCAATAGGTGATGAAACTTATGTTTTTGACATTTTCAATAGACATATGTAATCAGACACGACACATCATTTGTACTAACTAATCTTTTATTGGCTTTGTTCCATATAATTAGTTTAATTTTTTGCATTAAAATAATAAAACAATTTATATTACGCTTTTTATTATCCATTAAAATGAATTAAACATTGTATATATGATCAAAAATTGATTAACCTTGAACAGATGATCATGTCATTGATCATTGGATCAAAGTTCGATCCAATTCGATCTCATCTTCCCATAACAAACACATTACGAAACGTTCAAAAGAACCCGTGTATATGAATAATATATGGTGGACCTCTTTTTCTTTCGGTGATGATCTCATATATGTATGGCCCCAAAATAGAAAAGAAATTGTTCAAGACAATGAATATTTCTATTCAAAGAATACATCAAGTCTACGTTAATTACAAATAAGTTTGTCGATCAAGTTCTATGTTTCTATTGGTTTTGTGAAAGATTCAAAAATTAAATATGGTACACAACAAGTGGTCGCATGGCGATCACCTTAAAGACGACAACAACTATCATTCAGCGCTTGGTGCGGTAAATAGGGAAAAATTGTTATATTTTTATTTGAAAAATTTGAACTTTATTTAAATAAAAAATTTAATTAAACATAATATGAGTACAACACAAACTATTATAATAAAAGTAATTAAAAGAGGAGTTGATGGCAAACTTAAGTCAAACCAATACCAATTATATTCAACTTTTGTGTTCATTTTTTTAGCATGCAAAATCATATTGGTTAAATTGTGAATTGATTTGAATGTTGATAAAAGGAGTAGTAAAGTTTTTAGTTTGAATCATATGCCAATTGTTATACTCGATCCCGTTTAAATAAAATTTTGAATTTTGCGGTAACTTGTATACCGCGTTTCCGCACTTTTAGGTGATGTTTTCATAAGAGATGGTGTAGTTGAAACAATAAATGTAAACAAAACCATTTTCTTGCTTCATTTGCGGGAAAATTTTTGAATTTGTAACACATTTATCAATAACATACAATGATGTGTCCAAATTGTTTAGCATTGTTTGCATTTTGCATTGATACTTGAATGCATTCCGGACAGCCAAAACGTGATATCCATTGACTCATTATCGATTTCACTGGAAGGGTATCAAAATCGGGGTTGACCGACCATGATTTGTTGGCATTTTATATCGGTCACAATTTGTTCTTTTTGCATGTTCTTAATAAGTTCATGCGTACCCCTCTTGGAACCTACCAACGATTTCCATTGGCGATGCCAAGCTTCGATGTGATTTTAGGTCCTTGGGAAGGCCAATTCCACTCGTTCAGCTATGGCATAAGAAGGGTGGGTACAACGGCACGGAATTCGTTGATCGGCCGCCACGAAGAATTCGACGACGGCCATTGACACAGTACTCGTCGAAGTACTTGATTAAGTCATTAGCGTCATCCCCAATCGTTCTTGATTTTGTGCTGCAGCAATCTCAGATGGCGGAAGGAATGCTAATCCAATCAGCATCCTTAATCGAATTGCAAATTCGATATCCGTGCCGTATCGGGTGGCGAGCCCTGTATCTTGGATCTTGCGCCATGTTGATTGACCAAAATGAAAATAACAACCATTGATGGTAGCCATCGGAAATATTCTACCGGCTGCTGTGATAGCGGCAATGCGTCTAGCCAACGTCTTCGTATGTCGGCCGATGTACTTCCGATGTCACTGCCAATAGAACGAATCTCGACAACAAGTTCGCGCGGAGAACGGTCTCTCAATTCCACGGTAGAGTGAAACTTCCGTCGTTGACTTGCTACGCTGGGACAAAAAGCCTTCGTTATGGCTAGTTTGAGTGTTTCATAATTCTTGCTTGGTAAGGCGTCAGACACAAAGCTAACTGATCGGGTTGCATCAATTGGATTGTGTGAGCGAACTTGGTTTCCGTTTTCGTAATGCCGGCAGTTACGAAGCCATCCTCGACCAATTCTAGCCACATCTTGACATGCTTCTTGTCGAATTTCGGTGCTTTGAAGGATAGGGCTGCGATATTCGTCGAGCTTTGATTGTTTGAGGTTCCACTTCAGCTTCCTTCCGATTTCTCTTCTTCGGAACTCATTAAGATGCGTTGGTAAAAGTGAAGAAGACTTGTTGATGGAGCACACAAGAAAACTGTTTACGATGAAAAGCGTTTGTGATGAAAAGGAAACGTTTATGATGAAAAAGAAAACGTTCACGATGAAAATTGTTCACTAAAAAGAGCGTCCCGTAGTCACCAATGTAGTGGATTAGGAATGAATTGTTTTATTGGTTGGTTGGTCGTGTCTTATATACTGAAATCATTAGGTTACAAATGGATGCCACCTCGTGGTGGTATACTCGGCACTCGTGTGCGAGTTCAACTCGAGCTCATGCTCGTGCATGACACTCGTGTGTGGCCACTACAATTAATTATTAAATTTAATTTCAAATTTTAAAATATAAACGATATTTTTATTTATCAATAGAATTATATTAATTAGCACGAATGATGGCAGTGATGAATATCACTTCAATATGACCAAAAATATTATACTGGTTCTACTGTAATAAATTATTCGATGAAGATTAAAATGCAAGTCGAGTTCATTTTTCAGTTAGTAAACTGTCTACATTATCAATCCATGGATAATCGATGGGACACTTTTGGCATGTTTTAAAATATCTCGAATTTCCACTTTCACGTGGACCAAATTTAACATGACAAATATTAGGCATATGGCACTCGTGTACCTTGTTCAATCCATCCAAACGTCGGCGACCATTACTATCGTTCATACATTGCCATGGTTTAAAGTAATCAATTTTGGAAAGAGTGGTCGGATTTTGCATCCATTGTATCGCTTGCCAATTGGTGACAAAGAACACGTCCCCATATTGTAACACTTCGTCGATAAAACGAAGAAAACCCGCCTTATGATGAGCATTAGCAAACCAGCCACTTTGATAAAACAATCCAAACGGTGCTCGATTCGTTTCGTAATGACGTTTAAAATTGGTCATAATCAACTCGTAAACGCCCTCCTCGTTCGATGGTGACGTACAACTATTAGCCATAGTACATCGGCCTCCACCAGCCAAATCTTGCCACATTGTTAAACCAATTTCCCATAAACCTATAAAAAATTATATTGTACAATTTGAATTATATCAATGAATGAACAAACATACCAGGATATGATCGGGTAGGACATGGAGTTATCATGCAATCATGTTGTACAGCAAAATCCATCGTATATGGCCAAAATGGTGGCGAATTGTCAAAGATTGATATCGATGAATCATAGGTAAAGTTGGCATCCATTAACATTTGAAATTGTTGATCGCCACCAATTTGTAAGAATGGTGCACGCATTCCGCGAATCTCTTCACGTGGTATTCCCGCAAATCGATGTAAGATTTCCCGTTGACCTGCCATTTCGCGTCGCCATTCATCGGTGGTGAACTTTTCACCATATCGGTGTCTATTCGTTGTCAATTTATAACCGATTATGAATTAAAAAGAAGGAAAAAAAGAGATTAATTAAGATCGGACATCCGGTAATTGTAATAAAAATGATGTATTCAATCATCATCATCGCCACCTACGTAATTGAATGTGACGCAATCTCGTGTCCACGCGAATATAATGTTTGCACTTGTCCATAATCGGTCCATTCGTGTGAAACGAAATAGGTGCCGCGAATTGGACAACCATTCGGATTGTTACGTTTCCTATTATTATGGTTACCATTACGTTTACCATTAATGCCAATGATGGAGGAAGTGGAAATCGTTTCAAATATTTCCTCATATAATGGCAAATTTACATCATTTATGGCACCATCAAACGTCAACAGAATCATTTGTGGTATATCGGCCGATTTGAATCCATCTGTTTAAGTGGAAACAAAAATTAATACTTTTCAATAATGGAAAAAAAATTTCTTACTTGGCGTCTTCGTTCCGGGGCAAAAACATTTTGGTAATTTACAATTAAAGGTTGAATCACATATTGATGGAATGTTTTTTGGTCTCGCCAATTTTGGTTCAGTATGAATAAGAATGGATGATGATGATGATGATGATGAGAGGAGGAGGAGGAGGAGGATGAATATGGTGGTTGACCGTTGACAATTGTTGGTAATCGATCATTGACAACATTCACGTTAGGCGCCATTGTACTGGTACTTGTCTTGATCGATTCAAATGAACCATAGTTGGTAATGTTAACATACGAACTTGTCGACATGATTGGTACCGATGTGATGGCAGGTGTGCTCATACTCGACAATCGACCCACATTGTTATTGTTCGTATGTCGATTGATGTTCATATTGGCCAATTTGACCGCCATATTATTGCCATTATTCGAACGATAATCATTATTGAACAATCCATTGACGCCAATTGTTGTCGATTGTATCGACGGCAATGGTGACGGCAATGGTTGTTTCGACGACGTCGCCATTGATGATGTCGTGTTTAATGATTTACTGATCAACAAGTCACTGGAACGTATAGTAAAGATTTCCGATTTGTTTTGATCTTTGTTCGTATCCTTGTGCCGTGAAATTGTGGTTGCCGCTGTGGTTGCCGCCGTCGCCGCTGCAGACGATACGATTGGTTGATTTGACGACATCGATTTCCGGCTGTTGTTGTTGTTATTATTATTTCCATTTGTATTGTGTTGCGAATTGCTTCGATACGAATAAAATATATGTATTTCGGTTCCCGGTGGCTTTACCGTTGTTGTATTCAATCGTGATTGAGGATTGTTCATTACAGTTCCATTTGTTTGGATCACATTGATAGGATTCATTTTTGTACTTTTTCCTATTCGATTACTTATAAATGAGTTGGTGTGCTTCCATGGTTTTACCAAATTGGTGGGAAACGGTAATGGTAACGTGTTTAAGCTATTTATATATCGCATTCGATTACTTTCCGATGATTGGTGCATTTTACCACCACGAAATACTTGCATAATCAACTTTTCCGTGTTTAAGTTTGGTGTCGACAATGAATTGGTTTCCGATCGTCGTTGCTTATAACCAATTTGTTGCCGATCTTCAGGATATAGATTAGATAGACGATCTTTATTGTTGCTTACCGATGGTGAAGTATCCATATTCCAAAGATCTTTTTTACTTGCAACAAATGTAATAATTGGAGGTTCGGTTACAATTGTTAAATTACGATTTATTTCATTAACAATATCATCATCATCTTCATCAACCTTATTAATAAATTCTAAATCGTCAATCTTTAACTGTTTCTTAACAATATTTGATCGTGGTCGAAGATGATCAAGTTGTTGATAATTATTATTTTTTGGATTTGACGATTTATTTGATTCATTAATCGTTTGTTTTCCATATTCATCCATCTCATCATCAAATTGAACATTTTGATTTGCCGTACAATTCTTTATGCATTGTGGTTTTAAATATGTTTTTAAGTTTTTTATATTTTTTGTTTCAGACAATTTATTCTGTTAAATAGAAAACAAATAAGAAATAGGAAATAACAATATTTAACTGTATTGTGATTCAATAAAAGAGATAATCATTTACCTTTTCAATGGAATTAATCGACGATGGATTAACATTGTTATTTGATCCATATGCGGTAGTTGGCTGATCATGATCAGAGATTGATGCCGTACGTTCAATCAACGAATAGAGACCACCTGGACCATCGTGCACGTACACGTCGCCGTTCTGATCGACGAACGATGCAATCGATTCGTCAAATTGTGGCTGATCGAGATCGTTCGTGCCAAGATATTCAACCGATGCCGTAGATTCGGTCACGTTCTCACCATCGAGCTCATCCTTTTCATCATCAATATTTGCTTGATTATTCAATGTTCGTTTACCATTTTCCGTTACATTTGTTAAATCATCATCAGCATCATTGACACCAAAATGTTGTTGCCGATTTTGTTCGTTCAATCGTGTTGTACTTGTCACTTTGTTCACCACATTATTGAACATATTCTTTCCATTTACATTCTTTAATTGGCATATTACATTCTGTGGCCAATCACACGTTTGCAATTCGGTACTAAAGTACAATCCACCGGTACACGTTTCGTGTAATGGATCACCGAAGACGCATACAAAATATCGTGAACAATCGGTCGAGTCGGGAAAATAGCCAAATTGTTCGGGACATTGAAAATTGGTTGCCATCGTTCGATTTGATTGTTGTGGATTATTGTTCTCATTCTCAATACCGGCATTGTTATTATTATTATTGTTGTTATTATTATCATTAATCGACACAATTGTCGATTCGTTCTCCAATGATAACGATCGTTTACTTTCCGATGTAATCAATTGTTCACTCGATTTTGATCGTAACGCATCGGCATCATCACCAATATGAACATTTTTGATTGGAATGTTTAATGAACTTGGCATTGTTCGTGATTGTAAATCTAAATCCATCACCAAAAAAAAGTATAAAGTTAGTAAACAATTTATAGCAAACAATATTGATGATAATAATCATAACCGAAGGGTGGATAATAAAAGATTTAAAAATAATACTTAACAAAATGGTTAGATTCAAAGCATGATAAAACTATAATTTGTAGCCATTGATTAGATTCACATTTTTGTTGTTGTTGCATAATTTAACCACACACACACACAAAAAACGGTCACAAAAATCATTTGACACGAGCATTTGCCGACTACCGTTGAACATGTAATCCTCATCATCCTCGATCGATCGATCGCAAACCTTTCCCAAACTTTTCCGAACGTAGGCCACCACCAACACCACCACCACCATCATAATTGATTGATTGATTGATCGTGATCCTATACTTATGCTTATGAATGTGTGATGCAAACGAGTATTACAAATTTTTAACTTTGTTCGCGTTTTTTTGGTGCAAATCAAAAGAAAATAAAAAAAAACACGATCGAGTTCAAACCAAAAAAAAAAGAAGAGTCACTTCAAAGAATAAGGATAGAAAAGATGAAATGTTTTTTTTTGTTTATTGTGTATTTGAATCGTGTGGATTGAATCCCAAATATATGAATTGGATTGTAAGATGAAATGTTTCAAACGTTGAATGATTGGCGCTAACAATTGGTTGTACGAACGGACCAAAAGGTGCCGCCTCAACCATGATTGACTTGTTCATTGTATAAAACGGCATATTGCATAAAATATATTTATATGAAAACTCCAATTGGCACATTGAAACCTAACAAGATGGAGAAGACGACCATGAATGAAGAGAATTAGAGCTCGTGGAAAAAAAGGGGAAAAACTATGTCAGTACAATAATGTAACAATGAAAACATATATCTTATCCCAATAGATATATTGAACTTAATCAAAATCCAAATTTACAAAAAAAACAAAAATTGATTCAATGATTTGGGTGTACTAAATAATCGCACACAAACAAATCTTAACATAGTGAAACTTACATACAATTTAAATGCTAATTAGTTCAAAGTTTGCACATGTACGGTAAATTGCATAATGTATAACGTCAACAACAACAACAACAAAATAAGAAGAACAAAAAAAATGCATTCATGTGGTACAATGAAACTGTAACAATATGGATCGATGACAAAACTAAACAATGGAAAGTCATGAAGAATAGAAGACGATGAAAGAGGAAGAACAACTTTCTTTTTTTTCACATGGTACAAGTTTAAAGGATTGCCCATAATGAGAAGAAAACAAATAATGATTGAAACTAGATCAAATGAAATTAAATCATTGAATTGTTATGAAACAACGTTATTTCAAAATAAATTTAATAATTTTCAAAATTGAGTTGATAATTATATGTAAAAAATAGAAATCAAACCAAAATCCAACAGTAGCAAGATTCAACAAATGATGAAAATAATTCTAAAGATTTGTTACATTTGACAATGATGATGGAAACTGTCCGCCCAATTGCAACAAATGATCCATCCATCTACTCATTGAATGAATTCAACTTACAACACTCACCCCACACAGGTGCCAATTTACTCATTTTTTTTTCATTATAAAGAAAAAACTACTAACTTACTTAGGCAACGACGATTTATTAGCACACGATAATGATTATTGTGAAACAAAACAATGAACAGGGAAATAAATATGCTTTAAAACGATTTCCCGCGGCTGGATTATTGATTATCATCATAATGTATAAACTAGTTTTAATTGTTTTCAATTTATTATTAGATCAAGAGTTGGTACTTTATAAAGAATTCTTTATGATTGATGCTATTTAATTTACACAAAGCAAAAAACAATTCATGAATATGGATCAAAGATAGTTAGAATTTAGAAAATGTTAAAAATAAACAATTTATCAGTCGATTTGGTAATCAGAATCCTCACAAATGCCAAACGTTCAATACCATTAATGGGGAAGCAATTAGGACACTATTATTCGATTGTTTTTTTTTCGTTGCCATCTATCGTTTGTATCATATCATATTTATCGTATTGAGGATGGATTTCGTAATAATGGCGATGACTATTTTATGATAAAGGCAACTAACAACGAAAGTGGTTATATCATTCGTGTTTATATATATAAATATACAAAAGTTACGATTTGATCGACGACTTTGTCGGTATTTAACCATAATAGAATGTGTAAACATAGATGATATAATGTAATGGTCAACGACGATTGGTCATCAACATCTTCCTTTCCTTACTTTCCTCCACTACGAAATGTACATTGAAATGGACCATTAAAAGTGCGTTAAAGGGAAAATCAACATGTGAATGTGTTTCACGTTTTATCGATAAACATCAATCCACAAAAAAAAGATTCTCGGTAAATTAGTGCGAGTGTATAAGTGGTGTCAGCAAAAGTGACTAAAACGTGTTTCAAATGGATTGTTTTGTGTTTGTGTGTGTGTGTGTGTGGAGTGAATCGTGTCCATCACCAAAAACCATTGAACATAAATTCAATCGCAATCGTAAAGATATACCAGTACTAGTTTAGTTTATTATGGTCTCGGTTCGTTTGAACATGTAAAAGTTTTTAGGAAATGAAAGTTTTCCATTCTCTCTTTCATCCATTTGCACAATATGACCTAATCAGATTGAATGTTTTTGTGGGAGGTGTAGGTGGTCGGAAATAGAGATCAACATATAACTATAGAATAAAACCGATGGGATAAACTTTAACTTTGTCCAAGTGAATCGATTTAGCGGATAGTATCGAAATGAAATGTAGATTGTGTTTACAATGTATAAAATAATATGATAAAGATAAAAGTAATAAGCTTTTATATTGAATGATATTAAACAACAATAACTTTTGACAAGATTGTGCGCTCAAATGGAACGTGATCCGGTTTCAATGTTTTTCTGCTGAAAATAGTTTTCCTATTCAATTTTCATCTACAAAATTTGAATTATCCATGTTTTTATTGAAGAGGAAATAATAAGAAATGAATAAAACATTGAATATGGCAACTTCAAACAATGTCACAGAAAATATATCAAAGAATTAGGTTAAAATTGGTCAATAAAGACGATTATGATCGTTCTTATAAGAAAGGAAAAGAAAAGAAAAGAATGCAATTGTATACAAGTGTGAATGGGCTCAAACATCCATTAATTACTTATCTATCAATTATTATTGTTCATTCTGAGTTCAGATTACACAACTTGATTGAGAATTAGTTATAAGAATGAATGAAAGAAGATGATTGTTAGATTGAGATCAAAATCAAAGAATGATTGACCACCATGACCGCTCATCAACAAAGAACATATCTACATAAAGTACAATTTTGGCATTGTTGCCATTTTAGCACATTGGAAACCCTTTCATCACTTTCCCACCCACAACACGATCCAATTTAGTCGATCGTTACATGGCAATTGTTACAATTGTACATTTGAGCAGACGATCATCATCATCATCGTCAACAATCAAGCATCAACAAGGAAAGGCCACAAAGTAATGACCATGGTTATAAGAGTCGATGATGAAGATGAAGAAGATCGTAAAAAAGATTCAACTAATTGGCGATTGTGATCTAGTCATCACACACACACAAAACTTGAAGTATAATAAACATCAAAATTATCGTTTTCGTCTTTTTTC
This sequence comes from Blomia tropicalis, assembly GCA_029204025.1. NCBI lineage: Eukaryota > Metazoa > Arthropoda > Arachnida > Sarcoptiformes > Echimyopodidae > Blomia > Blomia tropicalis. The sequence continues at coordinate 9,419,781 of CM055088.1, forward strand.
TGTTTTATTTTTCTTGGTCAATGTTGAATAGCACATATTCTATAAGAATGTGACCAATCAACGTTCATTAAATTTGGGAAGTTAAGGGGAAAACAGAAAATATTTCAACATATAGTTATAATGGAATGGCAGATAATATTTTGTCATTCTTTTGTAGTTCATTTTGGTTTTTATTTCAATTAAAAATGAAAGTATACGACTCGTTCGCACAAGATCATTGTCTTTTGCCAAAAAAAAAAAATTACAATGAATTACAGATAGGAGAAAATGATAGATAAATAAAAAAACAACAAGACAAGGCAGACATTGACGTTTGCATTTGAAGTTTGAAGAAACGAAACAAAATAGAAAGTATTACCAGTTTTGAGTTGTGTGATGGCACTTAATAATTAACAGGAAAAAAAAGAAAAAAATAAAAAAAAAATAAAGGTAAAGAGCGGATCATTAAAGTTAGATATGATATATCGGATGGACGGGTCAACTTGGTTTTGTGTGTAGAGTTCCATCATAGATGCAAATCACAATGACGACAACGATGAACTTCAACAGTGAACAATGTTTGTTGAACATTATTATAAACACATATATATAAAAATGTATATACGTAAGTGAATATAGTCAAGTTGATGAGTTGAATGGAACAATTATGGACGCCATTGCTTTGTATGTTATATTAGCATACATAGGAATCTCAATGTTTGGAGTTTGCCGACAATCAAATCGAGCCAATTAACCAATCAAACAAACTCTATTTTGTTGGGTGTGGAATAGACCTTTGATCGCATCACATTAGAATGGACTCGAAAAGGGGCAAGTCAGTCAGCTAGTCAGGCAGTTAGGCAGTCAGTCAGTCAGTCAGTCAGTTCGGCAAATATATTACCATTGTCAATAGTTTCATTGTCATCAAACATTGTGTACGTGCATAATCGTTCACACCACCAACACATCACATGACACGATTCTGCAACTAAGAGCAGGGAGCAAAAGAAAGAGAGGGAGAGAAAGAGAGGGCAAAGTATTTACCGATGCTTATGGAGAATATAAGAAAATATATTTGATTGCTACCGGAAACGACATCACATGACATCATTTATGTGTATTGTACGTTTGAATATAAATGAACAAAAAAGTTTCCAGTGTGGAATTACTTTGCTGTAATAAGTTAGAAACGAATATTTTTTTTTCTTTCTATGTGATGTTTGTATTTTCCATATAATGTCATGATTATATTTCATCCATAATTCCCCAAATTGTTATTGACTTTACTTTACAATATCGGCGATAACAAGGTAGGACACCGGTCGTGTTCTAAATGCACTGATATGCAAATGGATTTCGAGTGGTTTGTTGTACAAACAAGATACAAAAAAACAAAGGATTCAGAAACATGAGTTAAAAAAGCATAAAACAAGCTATTTAAACCAACACATGTTTGGCCGCAAAAAAAAGATGTTGGTTTTAAACCCGGCTCTTTTGAATGATTTTCCAATGTAAATGGCATATAGATCAAACAGTTCCAAAGGGAATCAACCCATGACACGAGGATAGATCACCTGTGACTAATACAAATTTGCCGTGCACTCGTTCAACAGCAACAAAAAGTGGTCTAATTTTGAAACGGCATCATTTTAAAAGTGCAAGAAAAATAAAGAAAAATGGCAACATAATAGAACCATAATTAATTTAATTAAATTGTAATAAGGAATATTTATTACATAGAGAAAATATGAAACTGTACAGCAGTGGCAAAAAATTAATTAAAACAAAAAAAAACATTTTGTTGTATATTTGATTCAATTCAAGTGTAAATTAATTTAATTAATAAAATATTATTCTCACATTAACCTTAGGACTTATGGGTGACCAAACCGAATGAAATAATGGAAATTTGAAAATAATGAATTTATGAGTGGAAACCACATTCGAACGTAAACGGAACCAATATTTTTAAGAATGGAATCAAACAAATATGATTAATGTAAAATATGAATTACAAATTGAATGTGATCGCACCCAAACAGAAAAAAAAACGTTTGAAAGGAATCTTGCCTTTGGGAATTCCGCAAATGACGTCCAATACACATTTAAACATTCATCATAAAAATTATCGTTTTGTATATTTGTGTGTGTGTGTGTGTGTAGCAAACATAAAATGATGAACAACGATTTCACTTGTTAGTCTGATCATGATATAATAGGCTACTCAAAAACTCAATCTAAACGCTAAGTGGTCTCGGCATTTAATTCACGATGAATTTGAAAGCATTTTAATGTGTGTGTGTGTGTCTGGTCATTGCGATTAAGGTGTGATTTCCTTCCAATTAGTATCACTTGATGAATGGAATAAAGTAGCCGATCTCTTCATTGACAAATGGAACATTACCATTGTTGATGTAAATGGTCTGATACTAACGGGGGACTGAACGATTGGTTAGATGGTCATTCTCATTCTCCTAAATATGTCATCAGAGTTTGGTACTGGATGGTTCAATTTAAAAACAAATGTTTAAAATAAAAATTCAATTTAATAACAACACTTTAAATGATGGATGAGTGAGTAATCCACATTCCCGAGAGTTGGACAAGTTGTGCAACCATCATGTCTAATGATTGTCAACATCAAATGATGTGATGTGTTCATGCTCAATGGGAGAGAGAGAAGGAGAGAGAGAAAGAGAGAGAGAGAGAGAGAGAGAGAGAGAGAGAGAGAGAGAGAGAGAGAGAGAGAGAGAGAGAGAGAGAGAGAGAGAGAGAGAGAGAGAGAGAGAGAGAGAGAGAGAGAGATCCGTGTCCATCATCATAGTGTTTTGAGAGAAGGCACAAGATGAAAACATAATAAAAAAAGGACAATTGTGACCAACGGTTCACTAACTAATTGCCGTAAAATGTTTCATATTCCCTCAATTGCCGCCCGTTGTCGTGTTCGTATAATTTATCAAAACGAAAAAGAAAGTTCCCATCAACTCGGTTATTAAAATGGATACTTTCTGACCATCGAAAAAAATGAGCATTGAAAATAATATTAAACATATATACATATTTAAATTGAAAACTAAATAACCAAGAGAAGGTTAAAACAAATGAAATTTTTTAGTGAAAATAGGGTGATAATAATGGTTTGAAGTATAATCATCTATTCATTTTTATAATACAATGAAAAATTGAACTTTCCCATCGCATCTTTATTCCCTAAATTTATTATTTTGTGCGTGTGACGTTGTTGATTCCCTTGAATCACTTATAATCGGTTTATGAAGGGTTAAGCAAAGTTTACTAGATACTTGAACCGAAAATAGAGTATCTTTAATAAAAAACCTAATTAACTTTGGGACTTTTCTTTCCATAATCAACAAAGAATAGATGTTTTTGAAGAAAACAGTAGCAACAGCAACAACATCACGCATTAGCACACCAGGATGACAGGTTAATTTACACTCTAATAGACATTTCTTTTCACCTTTTGAGTAAAGACAAAGAGCAAGAACCTGCATCAGCAGCGTCCATCACTAATTGTACTAATTAAAGCAAACCATCGTCGATTACATTACATTGCATTTGCAACATGATCAGAAAAAAATAGGTAGCAAACTTTGGCAAAATGTGTGAAAACCTTCAAGTACCAACTTCTCATCCAGTAGTTTTGAGGGATGTAAACAATTAATAACAATAAGAGGAAAGTAAATCCAAATTCATACAACTGAAACTATAATTAAAGTATAAGAAGAAAATATTTGGTTTGTTTTGGTTTGTTAGTGGTCGTTTTTATTGTTGTTTGTGTTATATATCAATCTTCACAATCCAAAATTACCGTGGAAAAGTCAGTCAGTGTTGAGTGATTTATTTCTAAAAATAAAATATTTCTAATGACAATATGTCACGCACTTTTTGTGTGTGTTTTTGTTATTTTATAAAAAAATAGTGAAAAAACATAGATATAACATGAACTTTCAACAACAAAAATGAAGAATTTCACCTAAAATGTTTTGATTCGTATATTGAATTCAAAAAAACTTATTATATTTATGACAAAAATCGACTCTAATGTGGAAAAAAGTAAAAAGATATCCAATTGTAATTTGAATAAAAATGAAATAGAAGAATAATATGAATGAAATTGTATAATTCCGGAAATTAAGAAAATGAGAAAAGAATATTAAATCTCACTTCAATAGGAAAAGTAATTTCTATTGTCAGTTTAATTATGTTATTCTCCTCGTTATTCCCTTGATCTTTTGAAAAGCAATTGATTAGAAAGTTTCTTTCAACAACAAATGTTACAACACATTAGAATAAAATATTCAAAAAGAAAATTAAAATTATTATTGACTATATATTGCAAAATGGATTCTCGTTACACCACAAATTGTACTTATCCTAAATTTAAATTTAATTATATTGACCATGGATACAAACGAAGAATTTGAAAACTTTTAAAATTGAAATTAAATTGTATAATGCGGTAGAAGCAATAAATGAGTGAATAAAATGTAATATTAAAAAGAATTGTTAGAAAGAGTTTGTTTAATTAAATTAAGGGCTAAATGAAGATAGAATAACAGTTTGGTATTAAAATAAATGAATGTAAGGTTGATTATTTTGTTCAATATCAGGAAGAAATAATGGTTTACATTAGAAAGAAAGGACAATCTTTAATGATTAAAACTCAATTTAAATGATCAACCATTTGTTGATCCACCTTTTACCTTCTTTTCAATTATCATCATTAATGATTTAACATAAAAACTTGTGTAATAATGTATGAGCACATTGTGTGTGTGTGTGTGTGTCCGTTTCCATTTCCTAATTGGACTGTAACACAAATCAACTTTTATTCAATCTCAAATTGATGTGGTTTAAAATTACCAGAATCTATTGTTCATTGTTGAATAATAACAACAGAATAAAACTAAAGTGAAGTGCTTAAATTTCAATATTAAAGAATGAAAAGTTGAAAGAACAATTACTTGAATCTTGTACAAATAAGTATACTTTAGAGCAAACAATCAATATAATCTATTACGCAAACTCACGTTTTGATTGGTATCATCCTAAGGTTAAACGAACTGTCAATTTTGCCTAATGAAATAAAAAAAACAAAGTTTCGCCATTTACATTGAAAGTATTATTAAAATTGATTAAAATTGATGCAAATAAATGTGCCAGGTAGGAACAAAAATGTCAATCGTTATATAAATGTATTATTATATAATGAAATGTAGGATAAAGCCAAACCTTTTTTTGCTTATTTCATTTGATATATTCAAACTAAAAAATAAAAATTGTTTTTAATTTGCATAAAACAAAATAAAGTGTGATCATCATCATCATCATCAAGTGGTACGATGGGCAAAATAAATTATATTCTATAGATACCATTCAAGTATTGGGTATCTGATTTCCCTAATCAAGTGTATATCAAGTACAAACAAACAAGAAAAAACACAAAGTTACAATAACAAATGACACTCATAGGTTAACAGTAACAAAAGTATCAATGTTAATAATAATAACAGATCTTCATTTAATAATTGAATATGAAACGTTTTATTATATACAAGCCAAATATGGATGTCCTTGCGTGAACGCCAGTAAATGTGAACACACATAACACTATGAATGTGTATAACCCCATAATTTAGAGCCATATTGACGGATCAATAGACAAGATCATATTTTTAGATTGGTAAAAGGTTACAACCGTAACAAAAAAAAAAAAAAAATAAAAATGTGCACTCCATAATTGTTGTTGACGATGACGACGTCAACAACAAGATGTGGATGGGGAATACGCCAAATCTTTACGAAAAATTGGTGAATTGGAAAATCTAATTCACAATATTAACAACGTCGAATAATGAAGACAATGGAGATAATGAAGCAATAATGTAAATAATAAAGGGTTATAAAATTGCAAGGATTTACTCTATCTCTCTTCTTTTTTTCTTAATGTTTGATTATTTCCATGTTTGTACCGAGGCAAACAACATGTCAGCATCATAATAATATACAGAACAGGGGTGAATGTTTTACGTGTTTTGTTAGTGGAACAAAATACGGAACCGGAATCATAATAGTATGAATAAGTGGGAAAATAATTTCGCACAACCAAATGAAAATAATATAAATTAAACAATTGAATAATTCAATTATAATAATTTTTAAAATTGAAATATTTTTTACAATTCAATACAATTGATATATAAAATAAATTGATTCACTCAGAACAATAGAATTATTCTTATTGCTATGATAGCTATTGGCAATAAATGATTCGTACAATGGTTTACCTATAGGTGAATTGTTGTTGTCGGCTGCCCCTGCACTATCATTTTGACTCAATGCTTCAATTAATTTTGGGTGCGGAGGATGGTTTTGGTGGAAATGATGAACGAGAGGGTGAGACCAAGATGCGTCAAAAGATGATTGGTTCGATTTCCCCTCTCATTCAAAGTATTTGATGTGCTTCATTGTGCAAATATTATATAAAATATCTTATATATATATGTTATTAAACTAGGCTTCCCTTTCACGATTTTTTATTTCTAGATCATAGACACACACCAAAATTTAACTGTATCAAAGTATACAACATGATTAAATGTAATGTTGTTGAATAAGACGTGAACGTCTTTCAAAGCACGATTTCGAACATTCCATCACTATACTTGTGTTACGGATGTCTACTTTCAACTGTAGACATACAATTGAATTTAAAATTGGTAATCTGATACGCCCAATTTGGATACCAAAAAAATAAATAAAAAAATAAAGTAAAACGAATAAGAAACGGGTGGGGGGCAAATGAAAAATAAAAAATTGGAGCAAACTTTAAACGAATCATTCAATTGTAAGAATTTCTATTCACTACTCATCCATTTCATTTTGTTTGAATTGTATATATACAATTAAACCGATGAAAAAAAAAAAGATGAAAGAAAAGGACAAAACTTACATTGAGATCGATTCAGTTGGTTCGATATTTGAGTGATTGATGATGATGATGATGATGTTGTTGTTGTTGATGGTCGTATCGTATGTGATTGTTGCGCTTGTTGTTGTAGTTGTCGGTGAATTTTATGATTGGTGTTGACCGATGATGGTATCGGATGAACATGATGTCGAATAGAGAATGTATTACGATTTTGATCGCATTCAACTGTGCGATATTGATCCATACAATATAGGAATAAAAATAGAATAATAATAGTTCGCATTCGCAATGACCATTGTGTAGAGAAGAATGATGATAATGATAATAGTTTTCCAATGATACGTATTGGCAATATATCAATAGGACTTGTACGTCGATTATGACGATGACTTTGGGGAACCATCATCATCGTTGCCGATTCTTCCATAATCAAAATTTGAAGATGTTTCCTTTTTCCATCAATTTTTGGTTGGCTTTTTCCCATCACAATATTACAATCCATCATCATCAAATATAAAAATGAATGAATGATGTTTACATTTTCAAATTATAATCTATTTAAAATTAAAAAAAAGTATTCATAATATTAAAATTAAAATTTAATCATTAGTTTAACATTTATAGATAGATTGAACTTGAAATTTGGTGGGAATATATTTGTTCACATTCACATAAAATAGAGAATTACATTTTCAAGTTAATGGTTAATGGTATTTGATGATGATGATGGCAATGTTGATGTACGTTTGCATTCGATTGTAGACATGCAATGATTCAACATGTTGGTTTGCACGTCGGATCTGATTTAATTCACCGAAAGTGATGGTGAAAGTTGAAAGAGTTAGTGTGTGGAGAGAGAAAGAAACATGAATGGAGATGATTGTTGAATGAAAGTGTATGAGAGAGAAAAAAATAAGAGACAGTTAAAAGTGAGAAGAAAACTTACGAACAATATAGATTCAATGCTTTAAAGACAATGGACTTTACTGGATGAAGAAAGCTGTGACTGAAAACTCGATTCGTTAACCGTTAGATTCAACAGGCTGTTGTTGCTGTTGCAAACGATGGTGGTGGTGATCTCCTCCTTTCTCTCATACTCTTCTAAAAGACGCGTCTGAACCATTCATATCAAACGATGATGATGATGATGACGACGACGGGAATGATCATTCGTCCCATGATCATTGATAATGATCTCGAATGAACAAGAACAACCGAATGGTTGACTACTGAGCCAGATTGAACATGAAAGCAAATGTGATAGGACAAAATAGAACTATAAAATACAATATAAGATAGGAATCAAATATATAAAATGTGGTTGATCAATTGTTTACCATAATAAGAGAGAAGAGGGGAAATAAATAAGGTGCTTGCATTAAACACGAAATTGTTCTCCATTCAAATCGAGTGTGTGTGAGTGTATCGAGTAAAACAACAGAGTTGAAAACAATTGAGCCAGAAAAAACTAACGATTCCAAACGAAACAATTGAAAATATAGAAATCTGATACGACACACAAATGGATCTATAGAATTATATATCGTTGACAGACGATAAGAATTGAAGGTTTTACTCGACTTGATGTCTTGGTGGCAATAAATGAGATCGATCAACACTGCACTATAGTGTGATCAAATCTTAGAATATAACATTGAGTGGGAAACCACAATAGAAACAAAAGAAATAAAAAAAGAATAGAAATCTACTTTAGTGAAAATCTTAGTAAATAAAAGATTTAATGTTTCATCATTTTATTCATTGATTACAACATTGTTCAACTACACATTCAATTGAATTTATCGTATTTGTAACTATTTTAAATTTTCAAACTAACTTTACATTAAAATTTATTTAGATCATTACTAAAATGACTAAATTGATCTTAAATGGGATATAATAGAAATAATCAACCATTTAAAACAATAATTTTACCTTTGAGAATCTTTTGTTTTGTTTTGCCGAACAGGTGAATGTCAAAAAAAACAGGAAAAAACACTGCAATATGATTTGTGGCCACCGTTCACAAATCTAGATCATTGATCGTTGGAACAAATCCACTATAACCAATTGACAATGAGCCACCAGATGTTGTTGTCTCAAACTATTGACTCAATTTACGCAACACTTACACGAATGATCAATTAATTGAGGCCTTTGGTGAATGAGGGAAACATGACGAACATTAAGCAATGTAAATCAACCATATAAACAAAAAAAAATTAAAATGACGTTTATGATGTCAAAGATGATAAACGATTTTAAATATATAAAATGAAGAATGAAGAATAAAATAAAATTTGAACAACAAAATAATGATGAAGATGATTTGTCGTTTGTGATGATGGTGGTGGTGGTGATGACTTTTAACCGAATGGCAAGTTCATGTTCACTGAAATGTACGGTGGCCACTAACTGAATGAAGCTTGTGGTTGGTCGGAAAAGATTTTGTACTCAGCATTTTTCGGTTGTTGTAGACTTTCGTTCGTTAGTCGTTGTCGTTCGTGGGATGCAACCACCTTGTCTGGCAAAGTAATATGATGAGTAACGGTGAAATATATCTAAAAAAGATGTCTCGCATAAAAATTTATATGCACGAGAAGCCAATCATGAAAGATTGTGAGAAAGAAGAGATGATCGAATCAACAACAATCAACAATTGCGCTTGATATTAGCAAAACGATGCGGGATACTTCATTCTCATCACCCATGATGATGTTAGATGATGAGCAGGTTATGGGTTGAATGATAAACCTAAGCCCGATTGGTTGAATCATCAATAATGGTGGACAATTGAGATGATAATTAGATTCAGTGTATACAATTTCCGATAACAAAAAAGATCGATTGAAGAGAATAAATGATTAAATTGGATATAATTTACAACGACCAAATATTTCTAAAAAAAAAAAGATCAAATTACAATAAGGTTCTTAATTTAAATTTGATAAAGGCAATAAACGAAATAACTACCCATTAAATTGTGCCAAAGATAGATTGCTATTGACCTCGAAGTTTATGGATACAAGCTTGGAATAAGTAAACAATAAGATCGAACCGATAAATTTACTCAATCATATTGTACAAAAATTTAGTAGAAATGCGAAATATATAAATGATGATTGAACTGAATGACCCCAAATCAAAAATTTAAATGTTGAAGCTGATACTAATAAAAATTTGAAAATGGTAAAATTTATTATTGCAATCCGAGTTGAAACATTGACAACTTGAAACAAAAGGTTAACTGGATTAATAATAAAATGGTTTGTCAGCATGATCGACATTTGAGGATTTTTTAGTTGAAGGTAATATTGATCAAAGTGTCAATTGATAAATGAACTGTCTTTTAAACTATAATTGATTCACCTTAAACAGATTTGTGATCGAAGGACAAAAATGTATCATAAAAAAATGAACATTAGATGAAAATGGACAGTGGATCATTTATAAAATTTAGTTGAAAATGCAATTTACAACCATTTTGAACTTGTCTAAATAAATTATATATCAACATTTTAAATGGAGAGTATGAAACAATTGTTGATCGGTTAGTTGATTGTTTGTCAACATGTTCGCTATGTTGATGGATGATAATCGTTATTGTCGCCATCGTCTTCATCATCGTTGTTGCCCTTCCTGTTTTTATTCTAACCCCCATTTTTGGACTTTCATCGCCACATGATGATAGTTTACATAATTAATGATGATCATCATAAAATGTTGGTCAATATTTTAATCAGATATGATGAATCAATTCGACATAACATGTACAAAGAAAGAATGTGCAAAAAAAATGTTGAACTGGACTAAATGGACAAATGTTGGATGGATAAAATGGTTTGGGCGAGATCGTAACGCAACACAACAACAACACGCTTGCAGTCACATATATGTGTGTAACCCACACACAAACACTAATTTAAATAGACAATTGGGCGCATTGATATAAATTCAATTTATTAATGAAATGAAATGAAAATTATAGATTTATGTAATAGCAATTTATAGTGTAATTAATTATAGATTGACATGTAATAATGTATGGCGCTATGATAATGATTATGATGGTCAATATATAATGTAACATTAACATTCATTTATACTAATATATGCGAGCCAATGATGAACCATGTGATGATGAGGATGATAATTCAAACATATGTTTCCGATTTTCTTCTCATTATATGTGTAGGAGTTGCCAGTTTCCATCGAGTAAAAGGAACGAGGAATGGCTCTTTCATTTTGATATTTTTTTTGGTCGCTCCTGTTGATTTAGAATTGAAAATGATACACTTTAAAAGATCAGGTAAAGTTCGACAAAAAGAATCGGAAATGATAGGTTCCAAAATGAAATAAGAGAAAGGAACAAAAAAATCTTTAATCATATACGGTTGAATATGAGATAATTTCACTCATTCTTTTCCTTCTATGAATTATGGAATCCATATATTGGATTTCGGTTCATTATATGGGTCAACAAAATATTCCTATAAAAATGACTTTCAATTGAATCCATTCTTTCATATTAATAAAAAGTTATTATTAGATACTTGGTTTGTATTATTTTTTTTGTTGATTTAGAAATAATAATAATTTAATTCATTTTTTTCTTGTTATGAATGGTTGTGAGTGCATTCAATGTGTATTCTGTGCTTTTGTATGTGATTTTGAAACTAATCAAACGTTTTTTTTCATCATTTTTTTTGTTGTTGTTATTGAATACTACTTATTGAATAGATAGAATACGGGAAAGATTATTGGGATTTTCTTATTTTTACTTTTGTTTGGTCACTATTTAAATGCATGTGTATTGATAATGGTAATGAGATTTAATGATCGAATGATGAAACAAGGAGTGTGAATGTATTGGTTATTTGGTGTGTAGTGCGTAATGTCGACGTGCAAATGTGCGTTGGATTCGTTTTAAGGAGGATGTTGATTTACCATTATTTTTTGTCATTTTTATCAATCAAATATCAACGAATTATAATTATTATTATTGTCAACCTTCCACATTCATTTCATAATAAGCGAATCAGTTTTACTATTTCGTTTATCGCGTTGATTCGTTTGAAACCAACCGGATCTGGATTTAAATCGTTCACCTGTAAATGTTAACGGTAATTTTGGATGACGCCGTTTCTGTTGTTGTTGTTGTTGCTGTTGATGATGATCATCGAAATCATATTTATCGAATAACATTGGCTGTTCCGATTGTTGTGAATGATGTATATCGTTACCATCATATGATGAACGTTCATCTAATGTAAATATCGGCTTTTTCGAATTAATTCGTCCACGTTCCATTGGTGCAATATTGCCAAATTTTTCTATTGGTTCTATGTTAGTCAGACTCGTTCCCATCTTGATATAGGTCATTAATGGATTTTTTTCAAATTGTTCAAATTCAAATTCCGATTCTGGTTGATCCAATTTGTTTACCTCTGGTCCAAAATCACCGCCATTCAATATTGAATTATATTGTTGTTTTGATAAAAATGGTGACAGATGCAATTGTTTTCGTTCATCATTAGTCGATTCTTCACTTTCATCATTATCGTTATCATCATTATTAAATACAATATATTTATCATTATTACGCAATCGTTGATTGTATTTAAACTGTTGTTTTCGTTGATTGATTCCGAAATTGCTCCTCCAATTCCACCAACAATACCAACAGTTTCATGATGAAATGGTCTACCCGAATGGTACGAATGATGACTTGTTGCAATTGGTGGATAATTGGAATTTACATTCAATACGTTATGATCATTGCTCAACATTCCATACATTGATTCACGAATATTTGACCATTTTGTATTTAAATCATGTAGATTGCACCGTTCTTCATCACAATCAACCGATGATTTTATTTGTCGCTCATTTCGGTCCGATTCATCTTTAGTTGTAGATTTTGGTTCCATTTGATCTTGTTCACTAACACTTCGTCGTCGACGACGGCGTCCAATCTTTTTCAATATTTCCGAATTGATAGCAATCTGTTCTTGTGTGGCCTTTGCACGTCGTCGAGCCAATTCCATCAACAATCGTTCTCGAAGGACGACTAATGGCGAATCGATCGATAATTGTGGTCCTTCACCTCGTTTCTTCAACGTATTCTCTGTATGCATCAATATCTCCAACACCTGTTCCAGATTTTGATAACCTTTTAATAGATCTTCATTCACAATACCAGATTTAGTTGTTTTCGGTTGTGTTTCGCCCATCTTTCCTTCATTGGCGGTTGTTATCACATGATTGTGCGATGGATCGGCAACCGGCAACAATTGTTCCACTGGGATAATACGCTCATTTGACAATGGTTTAATTCGATTTATTGCCAACAATTCCTGTTCGGCACTCAACGATTCATCGTTACCAAGATTTGGTTTTATCGGTAATGGATTGAGATCATCATTCGCTTCCTCTTCCTCCTCATCCTCGACGTCGGCACCATCCTCAGATTCAATTCCCAATGTATACTTTTGTGCTAGATATTCCAGCGTCTTAAAATCAGTAGCATCAATAATACCATTGTTGATCACCTTTTGTACCAACGCATGCGCCTCGTGTGGTGTCAAACGAAACGATTCTGGATAACGATGAGATGAAGAATAATGGTTTAAATTATTTGTTTTATGATCATTTATTCCGTCAAATGTTTTCCTTTCCTTAAATTCCATTTCATCAGAAGCCGATAAATCCAATTTTTTTGCATGTTCAAAATTTTTTGAACGTTTATGTGAAACGTACATTCCTTCAATTGGAACCTGAATGTTACGACGTTTTCCAGCTGATGTAGCATGACCCGATGATTCTTTCAAATCGATTGAAATCTCTTCCGATGTTGGATCAAAGATATGATCAGACATCTCATTTTCTGGCCGATTATGATGAAACATTCGATGATCCACTTGATGATCCATCAATTGATTCAACAATTTTAATTCAATTGGATTAAGCCGTTCATGAATCACATTCGACTGTAATGTCGAATGTTTCGGATGATTTGGATCATTATTATGCTGATTCTGTTTCTGTTGCTCCAATTTTGATAACATTTGTGTTTGGTCGATATGTGATGGTGCTACTGGTGGTGGTGGTGTTGTATTAGGAGTATTTGATGAAATCTGTGCCGACATAATTGCAGGAATCGTAAATAGGAGAAACAATAGCAATGGAACAAGATTCAAGTGTCGTCTATACTGTTGTGGTGTTTTACATGATTGTTGTGCATACAATGATTTCAATGAATTGACGGATGTGGTGATCGATGATACACGGAAATGATTGACGATGATTGAATAATAGATGAACAAATGGGGAAACGATTCCATCAAATCGATTCCAGATGACAGTGAATTCTTTCGCAACATTATATCGGTTGAGTCACGTTCAGAATTAAATTTGAGTGGTACATTCGTATTGATAATGGTCGTAATTGGAGTTTTATTCATCTTTTTCATTTTATCTTGTGTTTGATGTTGTATGTTTACATCATCATTCGAAATATAGGATTGAAAATGATCATCAAAATTGCTCGTCGGTGGCGCACTCTTCAATTCACATTTCGTACTATCGCAATTGATCATAGTCGTCATCGTTTTTGTTGTTGTTACGATATTTGTTGGCAGCTCATTTCGAACGGATGAACATTCAATAAACGATGAATTTTGATCATCATTTACGGTGTACATCGTTTTTTTAAATCGCTTTCAGATAATAGATGTATTCCAATATTAGTTCTTTGTTTCTTTGATTTTTCCAACAAATTAAAATTGAAAATAAATTTTAAACTTAAACAATCAATATTATATTTATGATACAAATAAGTCAATGTTGGTAAAATATTTCAAATAGATGTATAGATAGATAGATAGATGCAATTGAATTTGAAAACAAAGTGACGATAAGTGACAAAACGACGGCAAGCAAGCGAACAATACTAATGATTTCTGGTTGTGTCCCCTTACCGCTTTTATATATTTCTGGCGACAATATCACTGATGGTGGTGATGATGATGTTTGATGCCTGATGGCTGGGGGGACAACGACAAATGGTAGATCGTCGTCGTTCTCGAGGGCGTCCCTCTTCCTTCCTCTCCTGTACTCGTTGCTCTTCTCTGTTGCTAGCTTCTCTCTCTCTCTCTCTCTCTCTCTCTCTCTCTCTCTCTCTCTCTCTCTCTCTCTCTCCCTTTCTTTCAGTTTAGTGTACTCTTCGCAACCGTACAACCTGTACTGAGTCTGTTCAATGTTTGAATGGATGAAATGATGATGATGATGATGATGATGATGATGATGTCAATGATTCCGTTGTACACACTTTTTGATTGTACACTAGATCCGAGGACCAAGGTGAACTTATCGTCTTGTAAATCGGTCGTCCCAAGAGAATCTGAAGAAAACATAGAATATATTAGAATCATTAAGATATTTCATATACGAACAAAAATATGATTGAATTAATGTATTATCACGAAAGAATGGAGACTACCAATTAGGAAACTACTAATGGATCACAATTACATTGATCCTAAATTAAATAATAAATGTTTTTCATTTGTTCATTGCTCATTTACCATTCTTATTGTTATTTAGTCTCGTTCCAACGGAAGAACCTTTGCATCGTTTAACATTTTGACCCATATGCTAATGTGCATCATAATGAAAAAAAGTTGTCACATTAATGGAACATTATTAAACCAAAACAAAATGATCTTAATGAATTCATTTGGAGAGAAAGAGAATCATTTTGTAAATAAGATTGTAAGTGTATTGTTCAAATAAAGTGGTTTTTATGAGAACCAAGATATATACATTGTATAATAAAGATTATGTAAACTAGGACACAAACAAAACACAAAGTGAACTTGAAACCATTATCATCACCATTTGTAACAATAGAAACTTGTACTCAAATTGGTTAAATAAAACATTTACATAAACCAATTCTCCAGTTACTATAATAAAGTCAAACTAATGATTAAGTTACTCTCTTTTTATTAATAAATCTTTTATTAATATGTGTTATATTAATAAAAGATTTAAAAATTTTAAATCGAAACAAAAATTCCCGACAAAAAGAAACAATAGAAGATAACGGAAACCATTCCATGTAGTAGATGGTTAAATGAACCAAAACAAATGACGTAGACCTTCGTTTAACATTCACTTTTCTTGTGTAAACAATGGTATGGAATGACCTCGATGAACCATAAATGGATAACAATTTGATTTGAATCATTGTTACAAAAATGGGAAATTTCCTGAATTATAAATGAAATAATTGCATTAAAATTTAAAACGAAAACGGAAGAGACAACATGAAATTGTTAATGAAATGATGTATAACCATTTTTTATACAGAGCAACCGGATGGTTTCCATGTTCAAATTCGAGTATATTGTACCTTAAATTCCAGTGTAATTGTACACACACTCATAAAAAAGTATTCAAAACTATCAACTCAATTAAATAAATTGATCCAAAATAAAAAATGACAAAAATGATTTAAGATTGACGTCAATAAAACATTAAAGTAAAATAACAATTATTGTTGAATTGAAATCAATATCAAAATGGGACTTTGGAAATGGTCTTAAAATGTTTAAGTTATTAAATAAAAAATTTCCAAAGTAAAAACAATACCATAAATTTAATTTATATTTATAAATGTAAATAAGATATCCGTATTAAATTCTATTTAAAACATAATTTACACAAAAATAGCCACCAATTCCTACAAATAAAGCATAAAGAAATAAAAATTAATTATGAATGACAATCAAATAATGGGAATTTCTTTTCTATAAATAGATTGTTATTTAATTGTGCAATATATTTTATGTTTTTAAAAATAATTAAATGGTTTAACACAACAAAAAAAATATGAATGAAAATTGATTCTTATAATATCGGCAATCATCACAAACGTAATACAATGCGGAAAGGGTACCTTACAACCAGTTTTGAGTAAGTTCGCATCCCATGGATTATAGTCTATGTGTGTAAGCCCACATGATTTGATAAAATGTCCATCAGCTCTCAAGCTCATGTGACACCTAAAGATAAAAGAGAAGTAGCAAAAATGAAAGAGGTTGTCATTATTCTTAATCATCGTTTCCAATGGGCAACAAGTGAGATGTGTGAGTATAGATGCTGAGAAGATGAGGATGAGAGACGAATGCCAATTCTTTTATGAATGTTTATACACATAAACTAAGAATAGAGTGACAACGGAGTCTCACTCACTCACTCATTCATCCATTCATTCATTCGTCAACAACATCAAAAGAAAGACGCCAGACGAATGGATGACAGGGCAATTAGCATTCATAATCAACTGAAAAACCGACTGATTTAATTTACCGACACCGAAATACAGAACAAAATAATATGAGAGAGAGAGAGAGAGAGAGAGAGAGAGAGAGAGAGAGAGAGAGAGAGAGAGAGAGAGAGAGAGAGAGAGAGAGAGAGAGAGAGAAAGGAGACAAACAAGCACAGGTTTGACCCTTACCAGTAGAACAAGTTCAATGACATTTCGGTTGATGTTGATGTGTCTGATGTTTTGAACAAAATGAAAGAATAATGATTGTATGTTTTGACGGTCATTCCGTTATGGTCTGAAAAGAGCATAACGATCAACAACAAAAACATCAACCGGGATCCGGGATCATCAAACACAAATACCCAAGACCGGGCACCGTCATCCATCAAATTCAATTATAAAAATAAAAAACAAAGTTCAAATTCTAATTGTGCTCTGATTTGCATCGTATCTTATATTTACATTCTCAAATAACAATTTTCATTCACACAAAAGAATGACAAGTTGAACAACACTTTTATTCATTTTTTTTCTCTCTGTTTTGAAGAATGGTTTAAGAAAGAAGTATTTCGATAAGATAAAACACACGCACACAATTTTCCCATAAAAAAGGAGAATAAAAATGGGCGACAAGTTTAAAACAGATTTTGTACAGAATCCGTTTATAATCATGAGAAAAAGACATCCCAACATATGTAACAACTGCAATGATTTTATAGAACTGAATTCTCATTCTCCTCCAAAATAAATAAACTTGCATAGACATACTCGTATAATAGATATCAATTTAGGTTTCATTCAAACTTGCTAACATTATTAGTTGAAATAATTAAATGAAATAAAACGTTTAACGACAAGGTTGTTGTCACACTTACCAAAAAGTTGCTTGCTAAATGAAATTGCTATGGTGTCAAAGAAAAAAAAAGTATAATAAAAGTAGCAGAACTGAAATGGTTTCGCCACTCTTTTTGCCAGAAAAGATCGAAGCCAAATTTGTGTGCGAGTGCGAGAATGTAAGAATGATAGTTGATGTATTTAGTGTATTTTGTTCTCGTCTTTGTTGCTTTCGAATCGTCCGTTCTAGTCTTCTTCTTTTTCTTTTTGATTGGTACTAAATGTTCAAATTAAATATTTGTCGTTGTTGAATTGATTATTTGATTAATGAGAATGGCTGCCGATGTCACAATTGGTGAGATGGTTGTAGATTAATTTTAATTCAATCTAATCATTTCACATCACCAAAGTATGATGAAATAGAAGAAAAAAATACGAAATGAAAAGAAAAGAAAGTGTACTGTTCAAGACATTAATTTGGTTTTTGCCAATAATTCGTTTTTTTGTGTTGTGGGTAAAGATTTTGACAAGTGTTGAATTTCAGGTCTTATGTTGCGCGATTAGTGAGAACACTTGAATCAATGATTCTCTACCTTCAAGTTAAAGAATAAATATAAAAAAAACTTATTTTGCAATTGAAGTGAATGGTTAAATTTTTAATGAAAAAGAAAAAAATGGTGTGCCTCGTTGTGTGTCGACATCAAGTTTGAATGTCGGCAAATGTCGAACGAATGTGATAGACTATGATGAAAGATACTGTAAAAAAATGTTAAAGAAGAAGAAGAAGAAGAGTGAATGAATGGTTGAATGGCAAAAGTCGTTCAAGTAGTGGTCTTGGTTGTAGTTCTTCACCCGTTTGGTTTAGATGATTACTCTTTCTCACTCTATCTTCTCTTCTCTTTCTTTCGTTCATATATGCCTCATTCGGTGAACGTAAGATTTAAACTAACTCAACATCAACATAATAATCGACATTCATTCTCGAACAAAGATGATGATGGAAGATGAATGTAAATCAAACAAAAAAAAAGTTTTGGCAACACTTAAAATTGCCACTGGTAGAATGTATTGATCAATTTGAATGGTTGAGATCACGAATGAATTCCATTGTATTGAATAGAACGATGACTAGTTACAGTTGAAAAACACCTGTTTCAATTGCCTTAAAATGTACATCCAAAAAAATAAAGTACATGGAGAAATACTTTTAGGCCGATACGAATCAATAAATTGTGTAACGTCATTTCTCAAATTACAAATTAGAAAAGCAACGACTGGAAGAAACCGTTCTAATTGTTTAACTTGTCATGTAATCATTGCTGTACCGGAATTGCACCACTCCCATTGTCCACCCAATGTTATACTTATCCGATAAATTTTTTTATCTCCAAAAAACAATAACCAAAAACGCAAATGTCAAACAAATAAAAGCGATAAAGGGAAATGCATTGTCATACACGATGTAGACGGAAAATTTCATTTGTTTGGGCCAACTTCCTATTCTCACAAATAACAATTCGATTTCATTCTTTTGATGGTAGTCAATATTTGATCATCACAAAAAAATACATAAATGTGAATGGGATACCCACACCAGAATATATATTCCATTTGTGGTAAAGCCTTGAAAACCTTGTAACCAAATGGATTGTCATAAAGAAAACAATACAAAAAAAAAAAAAAAAAATGTTTGAAAGTGAAAACCTTGTCGTATTAAGATGGTAAACAACGTTAGTAGTGGCAAGGTCAGTAAGAACCATATCGGCCAATATAGCGAAACAACGCCCAATGTAAATAGCATTAGTTTCATCTAATATGACCACAACCTACATAGCCAATTATTAATGATAAAATAAACTTAAATTATATTGGCTTTTTCCAATAATGAAACTTAATGTTATCCATTGAAACATTGATGAACTCGTGCTTTTATCAATAAAATATGAAGTTCATATTTTGTAGATAATTTAAACACACACAAAAAGAAATCTGCATTATTACGATACCGATGTATAATTTCAATAAATAAAATAAAAAATAGGGCATCTAGGACTGTCCGTCTAACCTTAAACAAATATAGACATAATAATGTGAATACAAACATCAACTGTCCTGAAGAATAACAAAAAAAAAGAGCAAAAATTAGAAGAAGTACAATTTGCACCAATTTTCGTGTCTATTGTGTTTTGTAATGTAGTTAGAATGGTTCCTTCCAAAAATAAACCAGCTATGAAAACAATTTCAATAGCCAATTCTATAAAAAGTATGTCGCCATTGATGATAGTGGTGGACAATGGTGAGGATGAATATATAAAGTAAACCAATAACAACAATAACAATCCGTTTTGGTGCCAATGTACCAATAGGAAAACAAAACAACAAAAAAAGCGATTGTACTGAAATTTAATTCAATCGAAGAATATCGAATTAACGGCGGGATAATAAAGCAAGATTAACCATTCTTATTGACGTCAAAATTAGAAACGACACTCATCAGCTTAGATTGGAATTAGCAAAGCCAACAAACATTAAAACACGAACGTGCTAAGTATGGGAAATTTGATTTCGTTCCTATGTAATTGTACAATATTGTTCTCAATCATTGAGATCAGAACAGGATCACTTGCTAGAAGCATTACGAGATGCTGTTGTAATGGTTAGATTTGAATGCGATGTGGCATACAACCGAAAGGAAGTCGATTTGGTGTAAATACCCAAACGAAGAAAAAAAATCCGATCAAGAGAGGAAGAGAGTGATGAATGGAGACAAGCAAGTCAAACCAATAAGACGAAGGAGAAGGAAAACCCATTCGAACGAGTGAAAAAGACATAAATATAAGAATTGTAAACCAAACATAAACTTGGATTCTTGAAATGAATTAGAGAAAATTGTTGATTCAATTCATGTCGGTGCATACGAAGAATTATGATCCTTCCCACTAACTCTCCCACTCCATTCTCTATTGTTTTTGTTGTTATTAACGAAATGGATTTGAAAGTTTTGCCGCTTGGCAACGATATTGATGATGATTTGGTTACCAATCGGAACCATACATTATTTGTATTAAAATGTATGTAATGCTTCCAGGATGTGTGCATGTGCGCGTGTGACTAAACAGGGAGACTCGAACAGATATAGATTACCATTCAAGCACACACACACACACACACACTCAAGATTCTTTCAATTGTTCAAATTGTTTCGAATAAATAAAAGCCATTGAGAATATTAGAAATATTAAAAAAATATTGATTGCCAAATTCAATCACTAAAAATAACATTTTAGTTTAATTTAGCTAATTTTTAGTTTAAAGTACATATGAATGTTGGATGCGAATCAATAGAAATATAAATCAAATGGAAAAGACTAGCCCATCAAGCCAATTTCATAACTATTCAAATGGGTTGATTGATTGATTGACAAAAGATTATCATGATTGTGCAAGCATTGAATAAATGGAATGGTTTTGTAGAACAAACATGACCGTGAATGAGGATTACCATTACCCTAGTGAATAATGGGCAAACAAAATAGAGTAAAGAGAATTCACTATTATTCTATTGATTTTTTGTGATCTTTCACAACACACCAATTGAACATTAAACTAAAATTCCGTTTGGAAAATTTTGCGCTTTTTGTGCATTTTCCTATACAAAACTAAATGAAGAAAAAAAGCAAAATACACCTGATCATCCATTGAATGCACGACTGTGTCGCATGAGTAAATCAGTAAATGTACGAAACAAACCAACAAAAAAATAGATAGAAAATAGACAACTGGTAAACAACAATCAACAACAATAATAGTAAATTGAAGTACTTTTGTAGAGTTATAACTTATTACCACATTTGAAAAAACGATTCCCGAAATGTTTTGTTACAAAAAAAAATGTTTAGGATAAAGGTGTTTGTTTGGTCGTTAACATAATGAACGGACCCGATAATCATTATCAAAACAGGCTACCCTTTTTGCTGTTGTTTGTGTTAGTGAACTATTGCAAATAATGGTTGAAAGAGTTAACATTTTAACTCAAAATATTGAAGTTTCTTATGAAAAAAAACCATTGTACAACAATGGAAAGACGTTCACTGATTTGTTCGGGTCAATGATTGCTTTTGTTGCATTATTGAATTGACGATTGACGAAATAGATGGTTGTTGTGTATACCAATGAATCAAACGCCGCAGATAAGAACGATCAATTTGTGAATGTGACTGTTTGAAAAAAAGAGAATGAAATAAAATGAACGAAATAAAACAAAAGTAAATTCCATTTTAGTCATATATGAACGTATTGATAACAATTATGGTGACAGAACAATGACATACACAAAAAATGAATGATGATTATTAGCATTAATATACCAAAAATAGATGAAACCATTGATGGTCAACGTACGCTGAACTACCTAAAAATAGTGATTTCCCAATAAAAAGAATGGAAAACTAATAATTTGATAAACCAAATTGTAACCATTGAAGTGTCATTGGCATTGTTACTTCACATAGGAATATTCCATTTAGTAAAATTTTTATCCCATAGTGGTTAATAAACACGTAATTTGCACGTTTTATCAGATTTTGCCAAATCAACAAGATTTTCTTGTAACATTTCGATCAATTTTACTCATTAGAAATAATTTTATTATAAAGTATTAGTTATTATATTCAAAATCATATTGATTTTCTACAATTTTCTTTCAATATGAAAATAGTAGAAGCAATTCTTATTGTCAGCTCATATATGACCTAATTCATGTTCTAACAATGAAAATATATTGGCACAAATTAAATGATTTCAATGCATGCAATGCATTATTGCACTGAGAACCAGATGCATTGAATGTATTGAATACCAAAAATGCATTACAGTGAAACCAACATTTAATTAAATAAGAAAATTTTATTCTACAAAAACAATTTTCAAGTTTCAATATAATCAATTTTCTTTTATATTTAAAAGTTTTATTTATTTAAAAATTATTTATAAGCAAACAATTTATCTTGTAAAAAATCTGCGGTTTCAGATTTCATTCGTTCAAGTTGGTATCAATATTTAACACATAAAAGAAGTTTATTAACAACTAATTATTTAACTTAACAACGTAAACGTTGATTTGTGATCTCGGTTGGTAGGTCGTCAATTGTAAGCATCTATATATATAGTTTATATAAATTCAATTACACTTTGTACATGATAGTGATTTACGTCACTAATGCAAAAATGCAATGTCAATGTCAATCAAAATTTCAGTGTCACCGAATGTAAGGGTGAGTAGTGTGTGTGTGTGTGGTTTAAAGTACATAATATTATTTGATTATTGTTTATCACTCTAGTTTCGTTTCATGTCATTACATTGAAATAAAACCAATTTTTTCATAATTCTGTTTCTCTCTTCGACAACAACTGCAAAAAAAATCGACCACAAAAACGACACCACTTGTTAGGTCGACAAACGATTTCAAGGTTTCCAACTATTTCTTAAATGATGTCTATGTGTCATTGGTCGACTGTTGTAAATTGACAAACTAAAAAAAAAAAACAAAATCAATTTGATAACTAGGTTTGGTTTACAGTAGCAAATGTTTTTTTTTCATCAATTTGTAGCTATAAATATACAATGTAAATGGGCGGACCAAAACGTGAAAAACCGCCATCATTACATCAAATTATGATTATTTTGAAGTAAACCGCCGCAAACCGCGACAACGAAGAAATAGCAAGAAGAAAAAGAAAAAATATAAAATTGTTCTTCAAATTGTCACATATAAACATATAATATATGATGATAGACAGGTGTCAGATCAATGTCAGAAAGCAGAAAGTGGCACATGACTAACACTGAAATATTATACCATTTTGATATTAGTAAATTGAATTTATATACAACTAAAATATGTACACGAAACACATGGGTTAACGAAATAAAACTATAACTGACATTTGGATTTTTGAACCTAAAAATGAATCAATGTTAATCTAACATCATATTTAAGATCTTGATCTGCACAAGTAACGTCTCAAAACAAAAACATCAGAAACAAAAATCCAGGAAAAAAATTGAATACAAAAAGTAAAATTCCATACTAAATTAAAGTTTTATAGAGTTTGTCCATTTAGGTCAGCAAAAAGTTGACCGATCAGTAATGGTAATGAATGCAAATGTCACATGAGGGATTTAATTGTCGATTTCAAAACGAAATGGAAATTACCAAAGAATAAACACAAGAATTTAGCCAATCTGATCAATTGAAACAAATAGAAAAAGATCAAAATGCTTGAGTTAATTTCTTTCTATGAAAAAAAATAAATATGATAAAAACTTAATTTGAGATCAGATTTTTATTAGTTTACTCTTTATCTTAATTGTTTATCATTATTTCTAATTTATAAAACTAAAATAAACTTCTTAAAAGCATCATA
Source organism: Blomia tropicalis (assembly GCA_029204025.1). Lineage (NCBI taxonomy): Eukaryota > Metazoa > Arthropoda > Arachnida > Sarcoptiformes > Echimyopodidae > Blomia > Blomia tropicalis. The sequence continues at coordinate 9,444,305 of CM055088.1, forward strand.
GATTTAAATCAAGTCGTTATTTTTTATCAAATAATACTTAAATGCTTTAAAAATACCATATTTTCAAATCATGTGAGACAATATTTGTTTAATAAAAAAAATTAGCAAAAAAAGTTGAACCAAAAACAAAATCATAAATGACTAACATGTGCCACGGAAAAATACAATTGAGTATAATGTAAGAACATAAAAGACAAAACATTGTTTATCTCCTCTTCTATCCACAAGGTAAATGAAATCGAACGGTTAAACAAAAAGATAGAAAATGAGAGGAAATGAAAGAACAAACACAATGAAAGTAAGGACCAAAGATGACCGAAAATTATTCGAAGATATATATTATCAGTCGGACATGACCTAATATTGTTGTTGGATACACAAAACATATTTGGATGACACTTGTGGGTCATCTGATAATATAAACATTATACATTAATTAATAAATGTAGCATTGTTGTCTTTCGTTGTCGTACTTCAACAACGGCTTCATTCGACCAGAATGGTATGTTGACCATCAGAATAAAATAATGTTACCAAAAACACTTTTGTTGTTTTTCTATAATGGAAAATATGCTTCACTTCAACCTGAATAGAATATTACGACGACGATTCTAATTTATCTAAAAAAAAAAAAAAAACAAAAAAGCAAACAACCTACATAACTCAGTGATTGTCCAATCTGAGTTTTTTTTGCATAAATTTGCTAGACCTGCTTGTCCATTCGATCGAGTAATGTTTAAATGAATACAATCAAATTGTATTAGCAATTATAACATATAATGAAATAGAGAAAGAGAGAGGGTCGTTTGCAAAAAACAAATCATCGAAGCAATCATATTGTACAAACATTGGACAGTAAAGACAACATTTGTCGATTCAGAGGAAAAGCTTGTGATCTAGGAGAAATGAACAAAAAACAAAATGTAGATGTAACATAATCCAAAATACATAAAATGACGATCTTTTTATATATTTATTTGTTTCAAATTAAAATTGTTCTCAATTTTATGTATTTCCTTAGAAATTAGTTTGAAAATTGACATTTCCAAAACGTTTATGAAAATGCCAAAAGACTAAAAATGTTTCCTCCTTTTAATCTAAAAATTGATTGAAAAAAAAATAATTAATTAGAAAATTTAATTAATTTTTCCACTTATCATAATATCATTAATTTAAAATTGGGTTGTTGACATATTTGTTGATATTGGGACACTTTAATTATATTACATAATAATAATTAGAAGACACTTTCGGGTACCATATAATCAATGACGATGAACATACGACTCGTGTAGTCAATAATACAAACATTTGGTACATACTTAATGTAAATTTGGGTTAGCCAACCAACCAAACAACTGTTTAGTGTAAAAACTTGAAGCAAACGAAATTGTTCTTATATAACAAAATGTTGCATGCTTCCCTTCCAACCCCCCACTTTCAAGTGCAACATGCCCAAGAAACCTCATTTTTGACCTGAAAGCTAAGCAAATGAAAAAAAGCTACTCTAGAGTTTTTGAATAGACACCAATCGTGAATCAACCAAAAATCAACTTAGTCTATTTATGTTAACAGTTTTTTTGTTGATTTGACACTAAAGTGAACCAAATGTTCATTGCCGCCACGGTTCACTAGTCTCATCACCAACGTGCTCTTGGTCGTTGTTCGCATTTCAACGTAAACAAACCAAATCACATGAAAGCCATGAATCAACCGTCAAAGATAGTTAGCCAAACTTGAAGACATAGCATAGAGTTGTGATCGAAAATATATTCACATAGCAACAAAACTCTGCCATATGTACCAAAAATACAATCGTAAAGTATAAACTGAAAAATTATAATTTATAACGATTCTTGATAACATTGAATGTATGCTTGAAGAAGAACAATATATTATCATATTGTCCATCATAAGGTGGAAAACGTTTATGTAATTCAGCAAAATCATTAGATGAAATTGATGAATTCTCTTTCACTGCCATATTCGACATGTAGGTGTGCAATTGAACGCAAAAGTAATAGATTGCTTCGATCGTTGAAAGAAATGTTATGGGACGACGTTGGTCACATCGCCAAAAACGAGTCTGCTCAGCGTCAATTGCAACAGCTGGAAGACCTGAACAAATTAAATGGAATATTTTTCATTATTATTTTCGGAAACGAGAAAGTCTTATTAAAGCTTAATGTATCATTTCTGTTATTCTGTTTAAGATTTGTACTAGATTGCCCAAAAATCAAAACGAAAATGTCATGTTTTTGATATGTAAATGATTGGTGAAAAGAAAACAGTTTGACTTACGTTTGAAACGAAGGTCATTCATAATCGTTTTTGATTGTCGCCATGTGCTGCAATATAGACAAATAGATCAATAAAATGTATTGAAGACAAATGGGTTTTCAACGACAATAAAAATATAATTAATTAAAAACATATAGACGAAATTAAAAATAACCTTAGTCTAAAAACCAATTTTTACTCAAAATGACTTCACTGCATTTATAAACTAAAATGAAATTGAATGGTACAAATGTATAAATTAAAAAAAACACACTACAATGAAGCAAACATTTAAGTTTTGGAAGAACTATATGTGAATGTCCTATAGTCTTTGTTTGTCAAACAAATAGATTGAAAACCCGATCGCTGACATATTTTGAATATTGATTAGCAAACGATCTGGTTAACACCAGACCGAATTCTATTGACTTGTAAGAATACTCACCTATCCACGAAGACGACCCGTTCGAATGGAAAATCGAAACATAGATGGTCATTGCATTGGTTCCAACTAGAACCAGAACTAGTTGATAAACAAATATTGGTATTCATTATTGAAGTGGCATTGCTCGTGATCGAATTCATTGAACTGCAGGTAGTTGACGTTTCTAACCATAATAGAAAAGATCATTACTATAATGAATAAATAAAAAAATGAACCGATTAGTAGTTAAAGCATACTTCTTTGTACATCAGAATCGAGTCCGGCGGTCATAACCGTTTTGTAATGTTGATCCAAATATTGACTAAGCGTTGGCGCACCTTTCCGAGGAAAGATTAATAGAGTCTAAAAAACAAAATAAGAAATACGATTAAAATTGAAAACAATAGTTTTACGATTGTTTCCACTCTCACAAAAACTATTAGGGGTTCATGATTATAAGTACCTTTTGTGGATCATCAGACCAATCATTAGGCAAATTGGGATATCTGAAAACACGAACTTGCTCTCGAGCCATGATCAATGCATGAGAACATGTACTTTTGCCATCAATTTCTTTTATGTGTTTGATAATGTCGATTCGTACAGGCAATTTAATTTGTGGCAAATGTGAATCCAATTTTGGTGAAATCGTATAACAAGTATAACAAAAGAATCGACGGGATTTGCAACATTCAGAACAGATATATCGTTCTATAAAATAAAGTTAGCTGAATCTGATTCATTATAATAAATATAGTTACCATCAATTTGTTTGAGAATATCTCCAGAAGAAATTCTGAAAATATAAGAATAATATTAAACTAATTTGGAAAATTCATTAACTAATTAATATAAAACAAACTTGAATTGATCGAAACTATGTTCGCCAATGTTACCAGAACACTTTTCCACAAAATGTGAATTCAGGTGTGATTTGAAATCACGGCGAACCGTTGTACCTCGACCAAAACATTTATTAGCCCATTCTTCGTTTTCCAGTTGCGTTTCGTCGTCCTCCACGTCAAATGTTGATGTGAAATTGGTGAATTCAAGCAAAAAATTTGTATCATTTTCAGCAAATTTTTTCCTAGAGATCATTTAAACTTGGCGATTGTTTTACTTTTTACTAATCTATATATGAAATAAAATTATAAACTAAATAATGTTAACAAGCTCGATGAATCCAACACATGTTTTGTCGATGTTGACATGTGGAGGCAGTTAAGAACGAATACCCTGCACTCTGGTGACAGTAATGTGTAGTTCAGAGTTCAAACTTAACTTTTGAACTTTCACAAGCAAATTTACTATTTAATAAAAGATTTTTGTACATTTTTTTGCCATTTGTGAATTGTGAATTAAACAAAGTTTACAATATTATCATCAACAATGACATCTTCTTCACCTTCGATAGCAATGGATTCTGCAATTACGTACCATAGGAACCCTGCCTCGGGATTTGAACCGAATATCAAGACTAGACAAGACACACCAGCTCCAAGGCAAATAAAATCACGACTACGACAGAAAAAAGTTAAACAATGCATTTCAAGTACAATTCAATGCGTTATGATTGCATTTTTCGCTATGGTTTTATTTATCTTTTTTGCCTATTTGTTTATCGTTCGTAATAAAATGGAAGATTTTAATCACAATTCAACATTTACAAACTCAAGTTTGAAAGATACGACATCAACACCGATGAACACGATTATTGTGCAAAAAGACGAGAAAAGAAACGTACCAACTCAACACATGTCACAAATATTGATAGATCAATTGCACAACAATCTATCAGATATCAATTGGAATCTTGCCGATACACGAAAATATTGTACTGAGGGCAGTTCAATCTTCAATTGTCAGTTAAATTGGACAATAATTGGTTCACATATTGATGTAAAAGCAATTCAAATGGATGTAACCACAAATACCACTGAAGAACATTGTTTTACCATTAATTCTTTTATTACCTGTTTTCATCCATTCAATGGAACACATCATGAAATTTTTACCTATAAATTGTTGTACAAAGATGGTACTTTAGATCTGGAGTCGATTCCAAATTATACCTTTTATCCAAATTATCTGTTAGCGTTAACACCACAAGATTTTCTTCTGATTTTCAAAGCTGAAAATATTCATAATTTAGCTGATTGTTGTATTCTTAGTCTGTATGAAGATAAATGTAAATCATTTGATCAATTGAAAAAACAAAAAAATATTATTACATAAGTTCATTAATTTTTTAAAAATGTAGTTTTATCCCATTTTATCAATTGAATATAAAATCAATAAATAAGTTTTCATTTGATGCACCATGGACGTTAAGTAATAGAATGAAACTTTCATAATAAAGTTAATAGTTAAAATATCTAATATTGAAAACTAAAACGTACCCAAACCTAAGATATCAATTGAACTTTCTGATGATGGGTCCCAATTCAATTTAGCTATCACAATTAAGTTAAGCAGGCCATTTATATCACAAAAAATTGTTTGTATCTCTTTCCAATTTCAAAAGTTTTAGGAAATGGTACAACATTTCGGTTTAGTAGATGTCATTGCAATTTGATGACGTTTCATCTCATACTCTTCATCAGTATTACTGGGAATGATTGCAATCTTTTTTGGACTTTTCTTTTATCTTTCTTGGATTTTTTCTTAGTTTCATTATTATTATTGTTATCATTTGTTTCAGTTTTGGTCGGATATGTACCGACCAACTTTGGCCGTCTATAGCCATTTATTGATGTTGAATATAAATTTTTAACCTTTAATTCAGTCGTATTTTCTTTGACTTCTTTAGTTGGTTCAATTTTATCTTTATCAATTTTTATATGATTTTCAGATTCTTTAACGTCTTTCAATTTTGTTTCCATTTCATTCGAAACACTTTTGGTTAAATCTTCTTTAACATTAGTTGATTCCGATTCCAATTTTGGTTGACTTTGTACTGCTTCATTACCATCATTAACCAATTTATTCTCTTTACAGATGATATCAGCATGCTGCAAATAAATTTAATTAATATTGTTTTATTTATAAATATAAAATTACCGAAATGATAAATTCACAATTCATTATCTGTGGTGGTTGTGCCGATTGTGCCGGTTGCGGTTGTTGTACAATTACTGGTTCCTGGTGGATGATTGTGGTATATGGTGGTGAATGATTTAATTGTGCACCAGAACAATGTTCACAAAACCGTAATAGATCGGTTTGAACATTCATATCATTGGTAGAACGAACCTTCTTTTGTGGACTCGATTCTCTCGATGTTTGCGTGATTCGTTCAACTAACTTTATGAACGATTCGGTTTCACATGACTTTTCCAACATTTCAACCTTTATCAAATCGGTTTGCATTTGAAAATCTTTTAAATCGATTCGATCGGTTTCTATCGATTGATCACACAATATTCTTGGTTGAATCATATTCAACTTATTTATCACTTTCTTATTCTTCTCATAAATTGTTTCCGCATCATCCATTTCGAATTGATTTTCATTGGATTCATTACCAAACTCGCCACTTATCTCACCGCGAAGTTTTGCTAACTCTTCAACAAATTCACTATCATCCACCTGTGATGAGGCATAACTTTTACTATAGTTTGTATTGTGATTATCATTTAAGAACAATTTCAATCGACTTTGTGAGAGATCGTGTGCAATGGCAGAGAAACCCGATGTTACCGATGCAATACTGATCACATCAAAGTTATCGTCACAATCGGTTTGAGTTCCACGTGAAACTCGATTAACTAATGATTTAACCAATGATTGTAACGATGGACCACGTGACATGAAACCACGATTGTTGAACGATGGCGTCCGTCGAAGTGCATTGACACTCATCATTGGTGATGGTGAAGTGGAACGTGTCAAGCCAAAGCCGGCAACGGGACTGGCCATCTGTGATAACAATGATTGACTAAGACTACGACGAGGCGTTTCTTGATTGGAACCTGAACCATCCATTCCATTATTGGTTTGACCATCTTGTTGAGTGTAGATTTGGTTGTAATTAAGTGGTAAATCTATAAAAAAGAATAAAAAATAAAGTTAGTAAAATATTGTTTTTCATATTCACAAATACATTTCAATAACGAAGGAATTGGCAGCGATGACATTATTGGTTTGTAAATGATTTAAATTGTGCTATGTTTTCGATTTAATATTATTTTAAAGTTTCCATTTCAAAAATAAGTAATCTTATGTTTTCATAAATAAAACATTGGCAAATGTCTTGTGGGTACAATACGAATGAGTAAAGCCAATTGTATACAATTAGTCACTTGTATTAGAGAAGAAGGTTGCTTCAACATTGAGGCATTAACATAAACATAGCCATATTTCAAGGATGATCGATTCTAAATCTACATTGTTGACTTGTTTGCTGAAACGACGTTTGTAAGCGATGAAATTTTTTCTATATAATAAACTATGCACACTACCGATTTGTAATTGACGTTGATTATTCAAATCCTATGCAATCGATTCCATAATCCAATGACTCTTTTTTTTGACTATGTTGTCGTACAATTGTACTGTACATTCCATGCTCTCGTACATTGGAATGGAGTAGCGGTTGCTATCACAACAGTGAAAGACTCATACATTCAACCTCTAAACTAAACCAAACTTTGGAACAGACTGTACTGCAGTAGTATTTCATTGATTGTTAATAGGCATGCGCGGATAATAAAATTTATAGAATATTCTTGAATTTTGCAAATTTAATAAGATCTTACCTTGATACGGAAATGAATCCATGTTCAATGTAATAAATTTTGTTATGTTCCGTTTGTGATTGATTTTGAAACAGATAATCCAATTTAGGTTCACAGGTAAATTAAATTATGATTAAAGTTAACAATTTAATTGTCCATTTAAATTTAAATCTTGAATTTTTTTTTCAATAATTGAAAAATGAATATTTTTGTTGTTGTAATGAACAAATGATGATGTTCGTGGACGATTGTCGATGATCAAATGTTGGCGATGAACACGTTTGCTTGTACTAAACACTAGACACGTTTGTATGTTTTCAAAGAGACGTGATGTGACGTTCGTTATGATAATGTTCGTACATTGATTGTTCAATGATAATATTTGGCTTTGAAAGTTGAACGAAGAAATAAAAGAAGATGTTTAACAGTTAGCTACCATGAATGACGTTGAAAACCGAACTGTCGGCATTTTAGCGGTTTGTACGATCATATTTTCTCCTTCTTTACAATCTCTTCATAATGAAATCTATTTCGGTGACATAGATTCAATTCATCGTCTGGTTCGCTGATTTTTGTTTTCGTATTGCAATGGGTGCGCCCACATTTTGTCTTCTCAATCGTACAACAACAGCAAAATGACAATGCCAAATATGATACGTGACTTGGACATTATGTCCCCATTAACCAGATTATTTTAGGGAACAACTAGGTTTTTAAGTTCATTATTGGATACATTCCAATACATTTCAACAATAGATGAAATCATGAAAATCTTTTTATTTGACATTTAATATTGTGTTCAAACAACACTAGTAGTGATATTTGTTGATTAAAATTTTATTTTTGCTTAATAATAATGTTAGGTGATAATGGTTTTTTGGTGGTTTACCCCATTGACAACCACGATACGATAGAGCAAGCAAATTAATAATAATAACCAATGATTATCATTTATCGAATAGAAAAGAATTGATTGAATGATTCAGTATACGAGATTTGTTGTTAACCTGTTAAACTGAAATAACTCAATTCATCTCTCATCTGAATGAATTGACATTTTTCTGTTGCGAGACAAAATATAAATCAATTTGTTTTGTACTGTGAAACAAAAACAATGAAATGCAAAACGGAACAAAAGAGGATCAATTGGCTCAAGGAGGAATTAATTTATAACTAAGTTTAAAAATTGGTTGCAATGTTAAAATTTTTAACAACAGAAATTAATATAACTATATCTATAATACAATGGTGTTGGTTGACATCAATTACCTTAAAAATATATTGAAAATTTGACAAGTTTATAACATATTTTAACATTATTTTTCTTTATATAAAGGTGAGAAACAATAGATTTAAACACGATTAATGTTTTATCACACAATTTTATCAATTTTACTAACATTTGGTCCAGTTAATAAAAACGAATTTGACGTCACTGAAATTCATGAGATCTATTGATTATACACACAAAAATATTAAAAACTCGAATGCACGTTTAAAAAAAATTTAAAAAATTATACAAAACACTAAAAAATACAATTTAAATGTATGGCCAAACCAGTCTCATTTAGAAACTTGTTCCAAATGTTCTGCATTTTCACTTTTGCATTCATTTGATGATTTATCTTCTAACGATTTAGATTTGATGACTTTTGTTGTCGTCGTCTACGATGATGATGATGGCGATGATGGTGGTGGTGGTGATGATTATGTTTAGAACTCTTTGATTTTTGTTTTGCATAAGATTCATCAATAATTTCACCTAAATCATCAGTAGTAAGATTCAGCACAACTGCATTTCTTCCATTTCGAGGATTATGTAACCTCATTGCCGGCGTATATTGCAAATAATATGGAAAGCCATTGTTGTTGTTGCTACTATTAATAATAGACGATTCAAGTTCATCATGTTCTAAATCATTTTTTTCATCAGCATCATCATTTGGATTTAATGAGATCGAATGTAAAGTCATTTTTTGTTGAAACGATGATACATCTGTAGTATCGGATGTATCGTTGAAATGTGATGTCCGATGGTTTGAATTCACTGAAAACGGTGACGGTAATGTTTCGACTAGAATACGTGACCGATTCCGTAATCGATTATTATACATTTGTACCGTTCGATTCCATGTATCATCATTGTTGGCCGTTTCCATATTACCATTGATCAATTCATTAGAATATTGGACTAAAGCTCTATTCATACGTCTTCCATTCAAACGTGCACGGCCAATATTGTGCGCATTTATGGTGGACGTGTTGGTGGTGGGTGGAATCTCCATGCTACCATTATGAAACAATCTACCATTCATTCGATGCCGATTCGATATTGAACCAGTTCGTGCCAATCGTCGATAGACTCGTACGCCACCAAAAAGTGGTAATGCGGCAATTCCCATAGTCAAAACGATTGCACCGGCACATAGGCAAACCATACTTAAGACGGGAAGAAGCATCAATTTTCCACTAAAAACTGTTCCACGAATTATCTTCCGTTGTAATGGTTTATCCGGTTTATAACGGTATTTACATCCCAATATTGATAAGCGAGAATAATGATCACCAAAAAATTTGATTTGTCTCAATCGATCGCCACATTTGTAGCAAAAGTCGGTTTTACATTTTGTACAAAGCATATGATCACATCCGCTTGTTCGTTGAATATAGATCTAAATTTTTTAAAATAAAGATTAGTTATTACACAAACAAGCAATATAAACTTCATACCTTGCATTTGGGACATTTCTGAGCGTTCACCTGTCCATTAAAGTCAATATTCTTTGCCCAGGACTTTAATAAAGTGTCTCCTTTCATAAATTGCTTACAAGTAAGACCTGTTTGTCAAAATAAAATATGAACATCATAAAAATTGTTATAAAGTTTAATGAATAATAAAACTTACCTTCATGCCATGGACTGTGACATTTGAAGCACCAATTAAATTTACATCGTTCACATTCAACTCTGTTGAAGAAAAAAAGTTAATTAATGAAAAAAAACATTTTAATGAAAAGTCCGTTACTTGAAAATGTTTGCTTCAAACATAAATGAAGATGACTTTACGGAATTCGGTGACGATTCTTTTGATCGTTTCTTCCATCTAAACGTTTCCAATATGAAACGTTTTGCTCCATACAATAGTTTATTGGTTTGTTTCATTTTTTGTTCCGTTTCCGGTAACAATGTCAAAATTGTATTGCATTGTGGACATGGTTTCGATCGATCCGATTCGGATGATTGAAGCAACAACAATCGATTGTATAGTGAACGTTTCTCCGGTCCGAGACGAGCGTTTACCTCGGCACGATAGACTAATTCGTGACATTCAGTACGTATACATTCGATCGATAGGTTTCCCATCTCCACCCGTCCAGTATAATATTGGGATAAACAATCGAGACATGCCGGAAATAGGCAACATGTCCGTACCAAAAGCCATTGTGTCTCACAACAAATGGCACATTCTTGATATGACCAACGATTGTTGGGCGCCAACAATGTTTTGCCCTGATTCTTCATTCGATCCAACATTGAACGTTTCTCGCTCAATGAAATCGGAATGTCGACTGAATCGTTTGACGATGAAAGCGAAGAACGATTTGTTCGCCCTCCAATTCGGTGCCGTTGGCTATTGCCACCACTGTCTCCATTGCTAGTCGTTGCATATGGATCCATTGAATTATTGTTTACGTCAAATGACGAATGCATTGAAACCTTCGCTAAAGGAGGCGGACTAGTCGAGGTGGGACGTGATTCAACATCGGAATTATTCGCGATTGATGATGATGACGAAACCCAATTATAGTTTGAAAAGTTACTTATCTCCAATGATGAAACTGAAGACGTCGATGATGAAGGCGTTGATAATATTGACGACGGTGATGCTGATGCCGATTGTGGACCAAGATGTTGATGATGATGATGATGCTGATGATTCACATTGAATGTAGTTGAAGAATTGGTAACCATAAAAATACCATGATCTAAATGAATCATTTGTTCATCGTCCATATCATCCAAATCAATCATCAATGGATCGTGATCGTTTTGTTGGTTCTGAAGATCAAAGTTGATCGAATTCAACTCACAATCGATAATTTCCACCGATTGTTGAAGATAGGTTCGAAAATCAAAATCTATTTGAATAAAAAAAATGTTATAAAATGATAGTAATGATGGAAAATTATGTTACTAAAACTTTTTCAATCAAATACTATAAAACGTATCAAATTATCAATTAATTAATTTCAAACAGGTAAGGTATTACAACTAGATCCTCAAATTGATCAATTCATTTAGAATTATTAATAGATTCAAGTTTGTACGTACACTAATCGTACCTAAAAAAATGTTTTAACGTTTCAAGTGGTTGAACATAGATTTGATCAAAGATCAAAATACATTGATTGAATCTGATCGTTGATGGTCAGCTACGATAAATGATAAGTGTACATGTATGTACGCACAATCTTATACTACCATTGAATGTGTATTAAATAGTTGTTTAATCTTCAAATGATAAACTCTGCTTGTGCTAGATATATTTTGGCAAATGTTAGATCTAATCGAACATTTTGAATGAAGTGGTGCATTGATGGTAAAAGTTATTTTTTTACACTTTTGTGTTCAACAAAAAAAAAGGAAAGATTCAAGGCAAAATAGGTGGTAAAAATTATGGTCATCGATAATGAATGGAACATGAATCAAATGACAATTTGTATATACACTTTGTGTATAATAGAAAAAAATAACAATGATGGCAACAAGAGGCAAATGTGATTTTTGATGTTGGTTTCTGAATTGAAAACAAAATGAACGAGTGTCAACTTTATGGACTCATAGATCATTGAGTGAGAGAAAGAAAAAAAAGGCGAGAAACACCAGTTGAAGGCAAATATCACAATCACAAGTAGAAATGGAAGAAAAACTGTTTAGATCATAACAATATATGAAAAAATGCATGGAAATTAACATTCCCAAACATTTTTCGTGGTTAACATTTGTTTTCTTTTAGTCATGTTTGAGTTGATCGCAACGTAGTGAGTCCGCCGTTTTGGTTCAAATGGTATGAAAGTATATTATGAAAGGTGGTAGAACACAAGAAACCAATTTTAAGCGTGAATTGGCAAAGGAAGTCTCTACAAATTGGTAAGAGACCAATGACAATTGTTGTTGGCCAAGAAGTTGAAGTGATTTGAACAAAAAGTTAATTTTCCCTTTTTCTTGCGTTTTTTTGTGTGTTCAATGTGTGTGTGTGTGTGTGCGTTCAATGTTATAAATCAAGCAAAAATGTACTATTTTCAGACCTTGTCCAAGATATGAATGAATAATGATAAAGGGTTTCTTAGACGAATTATGATCAAATGGCCATAAATAAAAGTAAACAAAGGGTTATATGTTTAAAATATTTATATACGGTCTGATACCCTTTTTAAATGTTCTAGATGTACTAAATGTACTGAAAATGAACTAAGAAACCGATGCAAACGATAAAAATGTCGTTGAACGAGTTAATCGATTTGATTCGGTCAGATGTTAATAAACTTGTACTTATAACTCATGTCTCCCATTCAATGATGGTTCCTGTTTAGTAGAGAAAGGAGAGAAGATAAAAGATGGATTCGGTACAATGGTCACATACGCCGCTATTGGAAGAGAATGATGAACTTTGACAATATGAGGGGAAAAAATTATTTTAAGATGTAGAACGTTTTAGATGGTGGCGGAAGAAGATTTTGGTACCACAAGAATCGATTGATCATAAAGGTTGATTGAAAGTTGACGTCAAGAGGTCAATGTTATGATGATGGGAGCCAGTATATTAAATATAGGGAAAAAATTGATAACACAAGTTTTTTTTTACTGACATGCTTGCATGGTCAAAGACTTTGAAATCAACATGCACGATTGAAGAGGACAAGACAACAAATGGCGAATGAACCAACCAACCAACCACCCAACCAACCAATCAACAAACATCGAACAGACGCAACACTTATGAAGTGGTTATGAACGCACAACCTGTTTCGTAAAGAACACTAACTGTTTTAACGAACCTGTTGCTCATCGAGATTTTGGAGGGTTTACGATGTTGTCTGATCTCCATAGAGATGCTCTTTGATTAGAGGGAGAGGAAGAGAAATGGATTCCTCAACTAAATGACACAAATTTATACACATTCAAAGAAATATATATATATAAATATATATTCACCAAAAAAAAAGCTGACATTTTAAATTAATATATTTGCCTTTGTATTATGTATACGCACTTTTTTTATGATCTTGTTGGGGTATCAAATAGACGTCCTTAAACTTACTGATATGAACAGCATTTTCCACCCCCTATTCCCCTATTCATAACCTTCTCTCTATCATCGTTTCAACATTTCATTTATTTCCCCTGATCGATGATTGTCGTTCGTATATGCAATGACCTCTAACTATGAGAATTGTTGTCGTCGACATCTTCCTCATCGTCTTCTCCCTTCTTCAACATCAAATCACATCACATCACATTGCATGAAAAGGTAAACCTTGAAGAAGGTATAGTTGTGTGACGTCGTATAGTTGTCATTTCATCCCCACACAAAGTGCAACAACAACAACAACAACAACAAAAATATGTACTGTTATTAATGGATATTGGTTTTATGAGATTTACGCGACAACTGAATCAATTATGGTAAAAAATGGATGATTATAAGAACAAAAATGTATGCTGTCACATGAATATATTGACGATTGAGTATTGAATGAGATGACTATACTTTCATATATTCATTTTGGTTTTTGTTTTTTGATGCTTAATTTAAATGCTATGACGGCATCATTAATTTAAAAAACAGGCAAACATTCAAAATAATTACAATCAATCAAAATTGAATTCAATTGAGTACACCTCATACTCCTTCTTCCTCAAAATGTTGACAACATGAATTTCATACGTGTAAACGTGTGATTTGAATCCAACCTTGACAATGGGAGAATAAGAACAAGAAAATCGTTTTTTGATGCAAGAAAAAATAAATTTAGTTACATTACTACCCTCCTTTCACTCTCTTCCTCATTTTCTATTTAATAAATTATCATTGTCTCCAATTCCGCCCATAATCGTGCAACACATTGAACAATATTCTAATTGATACAATCATGTCGGTTTACAGAGCAACGAAACAAAAAAAAAAAAAAAAAAGAAAAAAGATTAGAACGTCAATCAAAGCGCATAAACCAAAGTAAAAATTAACTTTTAATGCCATGCACGTGCACAAAGATGTATGATTGAGTGAGTGAGTGCATTTTAGCATTTTTTTAATATTCTAAATTTAGATAACTCAAGTAAATTTTTATGATAATAAATGATGGTGTACAATATACAATTATGACACAAACTATCAATTAAAATGTTCAAATGATCATCTAATTGATTTTTCTCCTTTCATCAATCACTTTATTTTTAAATAATTCCCTATTATTAGAACGAAAACGAATGGAAAACAATGAAATGTTTGCCCTGTTGATGGTCATTGATGTGTATCAAATTGGCATTGAATGTAAACACACACAAACACAAGAATGAAAGTGAATTTTGCTGTTGTTATGGTTGTTGCCGTTATTGATGTAGAAAATTGACATTGGTTGAAATTCTAAATGTGAATCGGAATTCTTAATTTAAGCAAAAGAGAAAACAGAAACCAATTGTTTCCATCTATAACGAATTCTAATTCTATTGAAACGTAACCTAGATTTAGTCTCATCAATGGAATAAAATTGTTTCTCTGCCTATTCTATTCTGAATTCTATTGAATTCTTGAAATCAAAAGCAAACAATGAACAGATGTTATTGAAATGGGAAATTCTAAAATCGACTAACGATCGTTTACAAAAAAAACGAGTAGCAAATAGACAACATAATTTAATTAATTATTCTCTGCTATATATCATTCTTATACAAAAATTAATTGCGGAAATTGAGAATTAAATGTTCCATACCATAGAATATTCAAGTGTAAATGGATTATAATTGAGAAAATTATAAAAAAAATTCTACTTACCATCAACTTGGATTTGTAGTAAACGTTTCAGGAATTGATTTCCAACATCGATGGAATAGACCGATGATAACAGAATTAATTGTATCGTTAACTTGTATAGATGGCCGACCAACATACGGCAAACTGGTTCCGTAAGATTATTAATTGGATGCGTCGAATAGGAATGTCGATATGATTGATGCAATTCATTGTGTTCAATGTTTAAATTTTCCGAATCAACTTCACCATTGATAAAATCGCAACCAACCGAATTGATCAAACAATTTGCATAACGACAAATGGTGGCACGATAACAAAATGCAACCAGTGAACGATGATATTTTTCACCATTAATATCGTTTATGTCAACCGTTAGATCGTGTAACACGTTCAATAATGGTGATTTACGATTAACGAATGCTGATCGATAAAATTTTTGAAACAATTTTTCATTATTTAAGCTGGGATCAAGTTGATATCGTCGTTCAATTGATTTACAAAACTTTCCACGAACAAAACTAGCAGCTGAATAATAAAGTTGAAATAGTGGAACCAAATTGTACTCTGAATAGAGTGATTTAACTAAACGATCAATACGTGTTGGATCTAATTCAAAACTATTCAAACAACCGGATTCGTTTTTCATTGCACTGAAATGTGCCAACACTATTGGAACGGATGGAACGTGAATGTTGGGTAAGGTGAGATAGCCTAAACGTTTCATTAGTTCGGAAAGTGTTTCAGCCATGTCTTGAATCAATTCTGGAAATTGAGTGAATAATTTTAAACAAAAATGTGTTAATTGTTTGGCACACTTTCGTTGTCGATTGCTAATCTGATCAGCAATAGAATCAGGTGTAGATTTATTTTGTTTCATCTCTTTTTGTTCATTGGTAATATCGATCAATTGCTCAATCAAATCGAGATATGCTTCAATGAATGGTTGATCAAGATATGAAATAGAGATTTTTTTCGTTTGAAAATTTGAATTAGTAAAACCTTTCAAAATTCGAGATGTCTTTTCACAGATGACATACTGGGAATCGAGCGGTGAAGTACGGTGATGACTTCTGCTTCTTTCCGATGATCTACGTTGTAATGGATAATCTTGAAACATTTTCCGGTATATTGATTTAGAATCATTCATTTGATTAATTGATGATTGATTATTGTCATCAAGAAAATAGTGTACGAATTGATCCAATAAAAATAAGTGTAGATTAAAATCATTTAAATCAGATTTGGTGCAAATCTTTTCAACAATCATCGATTGTTTATTTGGAAAATCCAATAGATGTGTTCGATTAATTGCATACGATTCAAGCAAAAGTATGTGATGATCACTATAACCAAACGATTTATAAGGCGATTTTATGTTTCGAAACGTTTCGATCATATCCAAAGTAAGTGTTGAATCATTCGAATTTGTCGATCGATAGGAAAACATATCGATATAATCATCATCGTTATCATCTTCTTCCTCCTCATCTACATTCACAAACACACTATCCTCATCATTTAAATCTTGATCACTATCAACATCTGATATCGATGTTGTCCTTTGTTCAGTTGCATTAAAATTACATATGACTAGACTGTGGTTACATTGATGATCATTTCCGGAATTAACTTGATCCCGATTGCACGAATCACATTGTGTTGAATTTGAACTTGTCGATTTGGTCGAAATCGATGACATTGAATCCGTACGTTGCACTATTATCGATTGATGGCATTCATTGCTTATATTTTTATTATGGTTGAGATCATCATCCTCATCGTCATTTTTCAATGGAACCGATTTTAGACTTGTATTATATTGTTGGTCGTCGTCGTTGTTCATTTTTGTTGTCGGTTTCATTGAACTATGGTCGCAAATATTTGAAGACATGATTGCGAAAAAACTGGCAATCGAATCGATGCTTTTATTGAAACTTTTGTGTTGTGCTAGAAATTTTTTGACCCACTTTTGATAATTGTTATGAAATAAAAAATGGTTAAACTAAGTAGAAGTAAACTATATATTTTTTGAATGTGTGGTTGAGATTTAGATTATGTAACTAATTTAACGGTTTCGTTATGTTGTTTATAGATGATGTTGATGATGTGGTGGTGGTGGTGGTGGTGTAGTGTTGATGTAGGTGGTAGTCAATGACTATCGCCAAAACAAGATAAGATTGTTGTTGTCAAATAATCCAAGCAACAATCATTTTATGGAATGTGTTTTACTATGTTTCCATGTTTTTTTTCGTTTGGTTGTGTTGCTAATGAATTATGCCAACAAAATGGTGATAACAAAATGCGATTGGGAGATTTATAAGGGTTTCAATGTTTACACTTTTTCGTTGTTTCTTGTTTCGTATCCACACAAAACACAAATGTACGATTTGCCAATTATTATGGTGCAGTTGTATTTTACATTGTAGATGTTCTTGCTAGTTCACAATAGTTTATATGCAATTTAGTTTGATGAAGGCAAATATTCATAAAAGTATTCATTAAACGATATTTAAACGTAAATTTTGCAAATATTTATCAATTAAAAATGGTTAATAAGTTTGGCATTTTGATTCACCAAATTTTGACAAATTTAAATTGCAACTTTTTTGAAACTTCTCTTGCTGATCTTTAATATTTTATACAAAACAATAATGATGGAATAAATTCTGTATAAAAATAAAAGGTTATTATTGACAAAAAATGACATTTATTTTTTTGATAGGATTATAAGGTTAAATTTAAAATATCAATAGTAATTAAAAATAAATGTCAGTCTGCTCAAGTTTAACTATGAAAAACGAAATGATAGAACAAAATAAATAAATTAATGAACTTTTGAATAATAACTGCATTAACTTATTTAAACTCCTGAATTAATATTTTATTTATTTATTATTTAGTTAATTAAATTGCATAATCAGAATCATCATAATAAATAATTTAGACTTACTGAAACTTGTTTTCGTTGAACAATGATAAATTCAGTATACATGTTTGCTGAAATAAAAACAAAAAAGTAATGAATAAATAAAAATTTATTTCTATATATTACAAAAAAGCTAAAAAATTAATAATTCTTTACATTGAGTTAATATTGAAGAAGAATGGAATATTTTCCAATGACAATTGAGCACGCATTGAAAAAAGAGCTTAGTAATTAAAAACATTCGTTAAATTCTTAGTAACGCATGTAACATAAATGAAACTAATGAAAAAACAACTTGAATATATATATGGAAATATCTGGATGCTAATATGTTGGTTGCATTCGTTTTTATTTTCATCATTAATCGATCTAATAATAACCACAAAATCACATCCCATATATATAGAGAATGAAGGGTATGTTACAACAACCTACAAAAGTTTAATTTTAGTACATAAAAGATCAAGAATTAACTCATTAAATAAATATTGCATCAATGCAAAGATAGTGAAAGACAAATATGCGAATGAGTTCTTTTAAATATAGCAAATAAAACATTATTTTGAAATGAGGTTTTCAAGTTCAAGAGCATTTTAATGCATGTATGTTTGTTGGTTGAATGATTTCCTATTGATTAAATGATCAGTTGAAATTGAATGCAACACCTCACAACAACTGCACAGTTTGCCATTGGCATTAAAGATTATAACTCAATATTGAATTTAAATGTTAAGGGTTGTATACTGTTGTGGTTGATGTTGACGAATGATGTGAAATCATAAAAGTGATTTTCAACAGAATGAAGCAATAAGGTATAAACTATGAATAAAAATGTTTTTATTTTTTGCTGTTTTCAGAATCGACAACAAACATTGAAACCTTAAAATGTGCAGCTGTTGGTTTCTAATTATAACTTTCAATTTTTTTGTTAGTTGGAAAATAACCGATTGCATCATTAAAAATGAGAAATGATTTACAAATCGACTCTTACTTATAAAATAATGGTAAGTTATCCTACACTTGAATGAATCAAAAATGAGAAAAAAATAATAAAAATTGAACTGGAAAAAATTAATAATAAAAAATGGTTTTTAAATCACAAATATCGATAATAAAACGTTCACATCTAACGTATATGATAAATTATAGGTAATAAACGGAAATATTTCACTTTCACTTTCGTTTAATGGAATGGTTAAACTCATTAGATATATCAATCAATGCAAACCAAATCAAACGATAAGCGAATTTGAGGAAGGAAAGAACAAAATAAAAAAATAAAGTTCCTGATTTTCAAATTCTTGGTTCCGGTTTGAAATTACCTGAATCTATAGATAAAAGACGTAAATTTTCTATGTCGCTGTCGTTGTCATTGTCGTTTGCAGAATTAAAGTGAACATTCATTATATTTATTTGGTTTCAAGCAGTACACGGAATGTTCCGATCATCAAATTTGGTCGAGATAAACAATAAAATGTACGGCAAATGACGACATTTACTACAACAGCAACAACTTATGATGACGACGATGATGATGAGGAGGATGAACAAATGAACGGTAATAAACGAACAACAAAAGGCAATTTCATTCCAACTCAAGGTGCGCCAAGCATGCTTGTGATCGTTTGCTACCAATATAAATAATATTAACAAAAAAAACAATGGTCGTTCCGCATGAATCGATGTCACAACGGGGTTGATTTTGGTGTCGACGGGGAATCTAATTTTCAATTCGATCAAATGAAGAAAATGTTAAAATGAAACAAACCGATATTAATGAAATGTATTGGCAACACAAGGCCGCGTTTCGATGATATGAGACAAGGCTGGAACAAATAGCTGAAATCAAAACCACCAACTACAAATTGAAAGTAGAGAAGAAGAAGAAAAGAAATAATGAACACAAATAAAACCTATTGTCAGTCCAATGTCTCCTAATGAAAATGGAAACAACCGAATCAGTTCATTAGTCACATGACACTTTAAATCAATGTAATTTGAAGTATCATTCGTATTGAACATTGAACTGAATTTTCCACAAGTATACAAACGAAGGAAACATGAGATAACGAAATTAATGAATCAATAATTTAAATAACATGATACATAATCTATTTACTAATTAAATAATTAATACGTTATATTTAAATGAACAAAATTGTGTTTAACAATTTAAGTACTAAAGGTAAACCAATAATGAACAAATATATGGCTGAACATAAGACAAAAGAGAGACAAAGATTGTAAAGCCTTCCGGGTGAACGTAAATGAATTGTGCCATAATATTCTTTCCATATAGAAGATTATTGTTTTAATGGCCGTAACAATTTATATAAAGCATGTAAAAACTAGTGTTTAAAGAAAATCTTTCTTAATAACAAGAATAATTTGTTAAAGAACTAAACAAGTATAGTGGGTACAAACTCGGCTCCCTAAAATGAAAATTTTTTTGCAAGATTTTTTCATGAAAAAAATATTCAATGAACATTTCAGAATATTCCGTGAATGATATTGTGGTTTTATTATTGCACGTCAAATAAGAAATGATTGAAATAAGAGATTCCACAACGAAAGTAGAATGCAAATTTTTTATGAGTATTGAAATTTATGGAAATCTTTTTATTTGCATTAATGAATCTGTTGGTCGTTATATTCAATCCGTTGTGTTTAAAATGTCTTTTACATTTCTATGTGAAAAATATAACTAAATTTTTTATCATATTTACACATAGGTAATAAATTAGTCATGTGACAAGAATCTGCATAATATATGGAGTTGCAAAAGAAAAAATAAATTGGTATATTTTTTTGCAATAATTCGCTAACCAAAACGAAAAAAACAACACAAGTATATAAACTAATGAGATGAGATTGTGATCTTATTTCTTTCACTCGATTCCATTAGCACCGTATAGTGAATGGTGCTGTAGTTGCGAGTAGCTCAATTCGTGTTGCAATAAACCGAACGAAAGTCTTATGATCCACTGCAGAGAACATATATACGTACAAAAAGTTTGGCAGAAATAAATTACAAAAAAAGTGTATTGAAGTGGTAGAATGGATAACAGAAAGGAGCGAAGAAGAAGAAGAAGAAGAAGAAAAAGGGAACAATGTCGGAAGTCATACGATTACGATGACGTTCCGTACTGATGGTGATGATGATGGTGATGATTGCTAACACATTCTACTAATCGAAAACTAAGAACTAGTTTACGAACTATGGTTAATCGGCTTGCGCATGGCACAAGAGTATAACATAGGTAAGAATATAAGAATTATACAGGAAATTGTGGCACACAAGTACATATTGTGGAGTACCAACTGTATAGTTATAAACGATAATGTGTAACATGATGAGAAAAAACCATAATGTAAACATCCGATTCAAATATTGACAATATGAAATATGAACCAGTACATTTGATTTTAAAATGTATGGAATAAAGAAAATCATTCCACTTGAACTATGACATTAGAGATTTTTTAACTTAAATTCATTTGCTTTTTATTCAGATAAAAAAAATACTAAAAAAAGATAAAAAAAATGTACAACCACAAATTTCAAATTATAGTCATGCGGTGACTTGCCACAAAACGAAAATTTCATTTTAGTATTGCACATCATATGATCCACATAACATGACACAGATTGTATTGGGGATCATTTGGGGAAAAAACCTATCACAAGATTGGTGCACCATTTAGATTATTAACGATTCAACATTATTGAAACATGTTGAAACATAAGAACGCACGAACACACAACTCAATTAGTATATATCGAACGTTAGAGAACTAAATAAAGACAAACCAAATAAATGTAAGATCAATAGTGGCAATAACATTAAAGGTATAATTGAACAGGAACAGGGAAACTAAATGTAGAGAGAAACAATTGAATAATAAAACTTATAGACTTACAGATCATAAAAGAATGGACGCCGAATGACAGTCATAAGAATTGACATTACCAATAAAGAATGATAGTAAGATGATGATGATGATTGAAGTTTTTGTTATATAAAAAAATTGATAATAAATTATATCAAATTTTAATTAATATTAAAAATGTCCGGTATTGTATCTATAGTATTGTACGGTTGACTATACTTTCCCGTACATGTGCATCTTGGTTCCATCGTACACATTCAAGTTATATGGCTCAATTGGGGGAATGGGTGTATGGCACAAACGACGATGGGTGAGAAAGGAAGGAACGAGTGAATGAGATAGTGAGAGAGTGTAGTAAGAGAAGCATGGGAACATAATATGACAATGTATACAGCACATCTGCAGAACGAAATGTAAAGTGAAATGCAACTGAATGGGAAATGAGCAATGAGAGTGGAATACAAGTGTAGAACAAAATGAAGATAGAGTCTTT
Organism: Blomia tropicalis; assembly: GCA_029204025.1. Lineage (NCBI taxonomy): Eukaryota > Metazoa > Arthropoda > Arachnida > Sarcoptiformes > Echimyopodidae > Blomia > Blomia tropicalis. The sequence continues at coordinate 9,467,090 of CM055088.1, forward strand.
TTGGTATGGCATATGCTAGAGTGACGCCGACGCCGTTGCTTAGCATTAGTTCATTTCATTGAAGCTCGATGTGAGTGAGCCTTTCTTCTCCCCGACTCACCCACCCACACACTCACACACACACAATCAATGGACAGTATAAAGTAGATACGATGTTATGGCTTCTTACCACACTTTCCACCATTTCAACTCATTCATTGAAAATGGTGAGACTGAACCAAACAGAACCGATAGACCATGGAGGTTCATCGTGATATATTGGGCTTTCTTTGAAGGCAAATATATATTGTGTTATAGATTCAATATTGAAATTCGTACACTTTGGAATGTACATGAAAAAAAAAGAATTCAACGGTTGGCGCATGACACTTGTTTTTTTTTTTTGAAACACGAGTACGCGCAAAAAATAACATTCTTGGACGCCGACAAATAAAATGAATGGAAAACAAACACCGGACATGAATGAATAAAGTGGGTGGAGAAAAGTATAAGAACTAGTAGTATTAGAAGAAGAAAAAAGGAGAAGAAGGCTTGAATCGGTGAAGATGAATAAAATTAAAAAGGAAAATAAGAAGGCAAGTGTGAGAAGAAAGAGAGAAAATTGCACCTGTCATTACTACTACAATTAATGATTTGGTACAATTCCACTTCCACAAAAATAAGCAGCTGCCACATAGTGAAAGCTAAAATAATCGAATACGAATGAACGGAATATGATTTCATTTAACCATGATTTGATGTCAATAGAAAAACATTTTAATTTGTGATAAGAGTACAGTACAAGGAGATCCAGAATTTACAGAATACATAAAAATTATTCATTAATTCATGAGAATAAGTAGACCATGGAATATTCCGTAATTAGTTAAAATTGACTTTGTGTTATTTTTAGTAACACACATGAATCAAACAGTAAGTTAATAAGTGGAATAAATAAATTGAATTTATGATCTATAAATTTATAATTGTCCCATCATTCAAATATATTGAATACATTCTCAAGATTTGTTGCCAGATATTTTGATTTTTGGATGCAATCAATTTGCCGCGGTAACCTTAATCTCATGGACAAGATCAATTTTTATGCCGATTTCATATCAAGTTAGTAATTCAATTAGAATAAAAGTTAAAACAAAAGCTAACCAATTCTAAGAGAAAAGAATGGTAGAAGGGTCCAATTTATATTTCATTACATAGACAATTAATGATCGAATGACCATGACGATGGTCACACATCGTACACTATTGAGTTACTCCCATGAAAATGCGCCGCACAAGTTAACAAGACTGGAACAATATCTCGCAAAAAAAACATAGAAGACGAAGCAATAGAAAGTATACGCATTGAATGAATAAAAGATAGAGAAGAAATAGAAGGAGAGAGAGAGAGAGAGAGAGAGAGAGAGAGAGAGAGAGAGAGAGAGAGAGAGAGAGAGAGAGAGAGAGAGAGAGAGAGATGCATAGTAACATTATACTAAGCTGAAAGCTTGAGGCACTCGAACTTGAAAATTTAAGTAGTGAGAGATGTAATGAAAAAAAGTATTGAAGTTAGAGAAAATGGCCTTCAATTAAAGTTCCTCAAACGGCGGTAAAAGTTATCTTTGTTACTGAAAACAAAAATCTACAGTTCTTCAACAAATACAATTGGAAATGGTCGTGGTCGTAGTTATTGTTTCAAGCTTTTTGTTATGCTTTCACTTTCTCATGTTTTATTAGTCATCATAGCATCGGTTACATTGGTTTACTATTGAATGTGAACAAAGACACGAACAAAGAGACCATAAATAGTAATAAGGACGTGTTGGATGATTGTGAACTTTTTCCTAATGATAAATTAGGTTCCACCTAAAAAAATAAATAAAAAAAACATTTACCAAATTTGGTATCAATTTTTTTTGTTTCAGGAAAAATATTGTTGATTGTTTATGAATATTTGAAAGCATTAGGCGACGGCGGAAGTGGTTCAACTTATATCAATATTGGTCTCAGGAAAACGTACATTTGGTACAGTAATTTACAAATTACAAACTTTTAAATAGTAATTTATATTTAAACATTATTTATGGAAATCTTTGATTGATAAATTTTTTAAATTATGCAAACATCCACGCCTACATGAATTATGAAATAACCTATTTGAAAAAACTCCCCTAAAAAATGTTATAACATCTAAAATGACAACGATGATCATCATTACGACAGTAAACTTTTATTTGTATTCTTTGTTTAATATAATTTTAAGGGTTGAGGGGAAAAATCAAGCCAACAATTCTAATCAAACCTTACATGTACATTCATTTCATATGAAAATAATTTTCCAGTTCAAATATTATACAAAATGCAAATTCAATGTCATTTTAATGCTTACACACAATAAATCGATCATTGACAAATTCAATTTAAACAGTGAAAAGAAAGGTTCAATAAGTTTCAAAGGGAATGAACAAAAATAAAAAATAGAGGAACAAAGAGATTGAAGAGGACAATCAATGACTCTACAATATGAAACATGCATAATGGAATACAATTGAACAATCAATCAACACTCATCATTGATTGATAGAAATAAATGAGAACGGACAGTAATCAATGGTCAACTCGTCTTTGTATATTTATTTGCTTGTTCAATCAATTAACAATTGGAAAAAAGCGTTTATTTCCGATAATTGAGCTTAGCTTTCCCATGAAAACAATAGAATCGACCATGTGGAACAACATTTGATCTATAATATATTGGATGATTAAGCAATGTAAATCAACAGATTTTCTAGGTCAACATTTTTGTCCTCAATATAATAGACTCTTCTTTACATCTTCCACCTCATCTTAACTAACTTCCTGGTGATTGTGTATTTAAAAAAATTATAATAATAAAAAATTTAAAGCCAGGTCAAATGATGTATAGAAATTGTACATGTGGAACATTCAACTATTATTAAAATAATTTGATCCCATTAAATACTTTTCCGTTTGTCTAATGTCATTAAAAAACAATGGTTATTTTTCAATTGCCTTTTCATCAACTTGTTGATAGTTATTATATCTACGTCGACATCTATTGTCCTGAATCGATACCAATCCAAATAATTGTTTTATTATTTGCCAATAGATGGAAGTAAGTCCACATCATTTAAAATGTAGTTTCATTACAAACGTTTTATATATTTGTTTTAAAACTGTTCATCCATTATTATCACCATTTATAACATTTTTTTCGTTACCATCAACACAAGAAATTTTATTGGGTAGATTGGAATATCAATATTATTCAATGGGGATGTTGATGGTGACGCTCAACCCGACGTAAACAATATACAAACTTGTATTTAAATACATGAAATTTTGAATTGATTTTTTGAAAACGCTATTGAATTGACTAAAAAAATAATGCTTACATCAGAAATCCTTCTCCCCCAGATTAAATAAAACAGATTTCAATAGTCCCTCCCCTTTTGACGCTGATGACATATAAGTATGACCCCCTACCAACAGAGAAAATTCTTCAACCGCAATATAAGATAATAAAAAGGAATCTCATATTAGACATATTCCATTTTTCTAACTGTATATCAATGATAATTCATCATCCAACTTTTTGAGTTTTTTTCTTGTTTACTTTCTTTCACTTCCTTTTGAATTCTCGACCTCAATTTGAAACGCAATTCAAGTCGAAAGGTTAACCAGGCGAGCATGAGCCCATCAATCCATTGAAACTACCGATCCATTTTAGTTAGATATATAAAGAGTAGCACAAAAGTTCCTTATTAATTTTAATTCCAAACAACTTTTCCGAAAAGAAGAGAAAAGTCATCAATTTAACTCATTTTGAAACATATAACCCATCAACTACTTCAAATAAATCATAGGAAAATATTTTTATTTATATATGATAATGCATATTAAAGGGTGTAACTATAACAAAGGTTTTTAAAGTGTAATCCTCCAGGTCTTTTTATGGACCCAAAAAAAGTTTGAGAATGTTCATTTAAGACCTGACAATGAAGTAATTATAACCAAACAAAATCAACACAACCAAATTGAACAATGATTTTGATATCACATATTTTATTTTATTAATAAATTAATTGAATTTCATTAATTATTATAAGATAATTAATATATAACATATAATTTTATACATTATATTAGTTTGATTGAACGAGTACAGAAGACGGTGAGTGAAATGATCAACATCTTTGGTGATAAAAAAAACAAATTTTTTTGATTGATTTCGATTTAATTCTTGCCTCATTAATACTTGAAAACAAAAATTGTTTAATGTAAGAAATAAAAATAAAACTAAGAACAAAAACAAGAATGTTAAATTAAGGAAAGAATTTTCCGTGTTACTAACGATTAGAATATAATAATGAATGGATGAATTTATAAAGAACAATAATTCAAAAAAAAATCAATTTAATTTCAAATAAATATGTATTGCACTCGGGGAAGGGGAAACAAATTCAGAGTTTTGATATTTGTCGAGTGTTTGTGGATTGTTGTGCTGGCTCACTAAAAAAAATTGCAATTATACAAGCAAAGTGAATGTCAATATTGGTTGGTGTTTTTCCTATAATCATACAAAAATGGATGTTTGTTTATGAGTTTCCGTCAAAAAAATAGTGCCCAAATTGTGACTATAACAAAGATTGAGTGTATTTGTAAGAGAAACTGTACAATTGATATTGTTCAACTATGATAATGAATGAACATCAACACTATAAATAACGTTGATAGGTAAAGAGATTGATCACATTGGTATTAAAGCGAATCAATGAACAACTTGGCGTTATTTGTCTGTACAATTTGTAAAACATAGAAAACAATTACAATAATAATAATAATAATAAATAAACTGATGATTTACATTGATGTAAAAATTGATGTTAGATTGATGCCCGTTTGGCATTCTCTTCAAACAATTCCTCATAGGTTGGATGGCTAAAGCGTACATTGTCGTTCATGGGACTATGTTCAACAATCGTTTGACCATAGTGTGAACTTGGAATCGTTTCTCTTAACAATGGATCAGTTGAATGATCATCGGGAGGCACTGACATGGTATTCGGGTTAGAGTTGTTGCTACAATTGTTTGAATGTTCTTCAATCACATGACCGACATACATTGCGGTTCGAGATGAATTGTTGGAACAATTGGACGACGTTCCAGCCAATAGATATGCGGACGAACTATTTGGCAGTGTTACACTAGCCCGTTGTTGATGACGGTAATGGGACGATGACGATGAGCCTATTGATGATATATCGTTAACCGTTGAACATAATCCACCGCCCGGTGGTGGAAGTTGTGGTGAGCCGACTAATCGTTCATGATGATCCACAGTATCAAATGATCCATCATTAATATTAGCAAATCTCAGTTCGGTCATATTGATATCGGTACCCTCATAATTCATTTGATACATTTGTTTACTCATTTTCGATCGTTTACCCTTCTTTCCCATCGACGTCGTACCAGTTTCTATCGTTAATGTGCTTTTCATTTTATCAATTTCATTTTCATTCACCTCATGATGGTGATGATGATCACCATTATTATCATCAATTGGCGAATGTGCTAAATTTGTCGTTCCCTTCATTATACATTCATCTTCATCATCATCGGGAATGAATGAAATCGATTGTCGAGCATTGTCCAAATTATTATTATTATTATTATTATTTTTAGTTATTCTATAGTTCATTTCATCATCATCATCATCGTCATCGATTTTGGCATCAAATCTTCCATTGCTAGCTCGATTGGTTAAACGACCAAAAAATGATCGATTCCCACTACCAACACTACCAATACTGCCATTGTTGGAAATTTTTCGAGAAAAGAAACTCTTCTTCCCGGCACGATCATCCGATTTTCGTTTTCGTTTCGTCTTTGCTAGCGTAATCACATCCTCATATGCATCGACCGATTTTACATCCATACCTAACAATGAATCATCGTTGTAGATATAACGTACCATTCGTACCTTTGGCGACGTTCTACTATTATTACTATTATTATGGTTATTATTATTGTTATTTTTTCTTGATCTTGTCGATGATTTCATATTATTATTATTATTGTTCATATTCGTATTAAAATTATTATCAGAATCAATATAGGCACGTGATGTCGATGCATTCCAATAACGTGTCGATGAATTTCCATAGCACGTACACGAGCATACAGAAATGTTTTCATCATCAAGTCCGCCGCCCATATAACCACCATCGGATCGGCCATTCTTTCCCGCTAAATGTTCATCGGATCCTAGCACCGAGCCATTTGATTGTATGACATCACCATCTAACCGTACGGCTGTTTGTGCCGCCGTAGCCGCCTCAGCCTCATCTCGTCGTTCGTCTTCGGTGTTGAGCGTCAAGAAACGAAGTACGAGCAGATTGATGGCGGCAGATACCACCGATAGGCCAAACAGTATAAAGATGAGTGAAAAGGCAACATATTCGGGATGCGTTTGCAATGCCGAATCCTTTTGCAAGGCAACATAATCGCCAAAACCGATTGTGGTTAGCGTGATGAAACAATAGTAGAAGGCATCAAAATAGTTCCATTGTTCTATTGCGGAGAAGGCGGCCGCACCTGTGGTCATCACTATTGTGGAAAGGATCATAACGAAACCGATCAGATCCGTTTCCGTTACCTATAAAAATGTTTTAAAGAAAAATTATTTCATTTCATTTCTTATCTCGGTTCTTACTTCAGTATTTTTTGCTTTGCAACATTTCTTGCAAAATTTCAGTCCTTTCTCTGCAAACGTATTGAGCCGTTCACCAATACTTTGGAACATGACCAGTCCCATTGGAATTCCGGCCAATGCATAGAACATGCAAAACGTCTTTCCCCACATACTGTTAAATACAAAATAGAAATCATGTTAAGGATTCATTAATAGTCATTTGAATATATGCATTAACGTCATACAAAAATAATGAAAATAATTAGATAATGAAAAAAACAGGTTAAATTAAGCAAAATTCATTCTGAAATGATGTGTTTGTGTTTGATACATGCGTTTTTTACTCTTTTTTATCCTTATCTTATTTGAAGACATTTGAAGTTGTCGATAACTTTGTTTTGCTTCTACATTTTTGTCAATTGAACAAATTCCTCGTGGGATTTATCGCCACCTAATTCGCAACGCAAACACATTTACCACTCTTATTTCACATTAGAATTTGTCAATTTGTTTGCACAATTCGGGTTGGTTGTGTCCACATTGAACTCACAGTGAAACACAATGTTACAGTTGTCACTTTGTTGAACAATAACGATGACAATAACGAATAGAATTGAACTCATTAAATTTGTGTGAGTGAGAATGAGAATGATAACAAAAGAAAACATGAAATCGATTTAAATTGAATTGAATTTACCGATTGACTATTGAATAACTGGTTGACATGCAACACAAAATGAAACAAAACATGAAAAAAAAGTAAAAAGTAAAATAGTTCAATTTAATCTTTAAAATTTTGGAATGACATTCTTTTTTTTTGGATGAAGTTTCCTAAAAAATTGATGTACAAAATTTACTTTACAAGTAAGGACGTAACTACTTAACGGTTAATCAATGTTGATGGTTTTAATGGTTTTCAATCTTTAAAACATTTCAACATTATTGTTTTTAAAACTGCTCACATACTAGAAATTGTTAATAAATAATTCAATAAAATTGATACTTACGTTGCTGGAGTTGAATGTCCATAACCTGTCCATAAAATAAAAAAAACAGTTATAAGAATTGCGAAATTTTTAAAAATAAAACAATAAGATAAGTTAGAAAACTATTTTTTGGTAGGAAGTTGCAGTTTTTTAGGTTGGTTCAAAAGCATATACAATGTTCAGTAGACTGGAACAAAGTATGGTCTTCAAATCAAAAAGAAAACTTATAAAAATTTATCCACAATATTGTGAAAGTATTCCATTTTCTCAAATACAAAAACAATGGACTGTTTCATTCATATTCATATTTCATATTGAAGTAGTGCAAAAAACAAAAAATATAAATTCATACACTTTGCCAGATGTTTTATCTATGAAACAGAATTTTTTTTTGTTTATCAAAGAAACACTTCTTCCATACTAATAATTTTTGTCCAAAAAAAATAAAATTTTGTTTCTGTACATATCTGAACAATGATTATAGCATAAAAAAATAAAAAATGGTAAATGATGATTAAATTGAAGGAAAATTTGACAAAAAATTTTGTAATCAAATAAATAAATGGGTTGTGATCGAAATGTGAAGTAACAATTTTAAAAAATCGATATTAGAAATAGTGAGAAAAGGGTCATAAACAAAGATTGAGTATTTTGGTATGAATTAGAGGTTCATTTATGAACTCAAAAAGAGGTTTAGAATAAAATTCTTTTAATAAATTTCTGTCTACTTTATTTTAAAGTACAACAAAACCAGCGTTTAAGTTTTTAAACAAAATGTAATCATCGCATAAAATGTTTGAGAACCTCTGTTATGAACCAAAGCAATTTCAACATTTAGGTTTTTAATAAACAATAAAATGGACGACAAATTCCAATATTGAAATAAAAGATTGCAAAGTGAATGGAATGTTCCTTCAATGTGATATCTGAAGCAAAATTGAAGAAATATTGCTTGTATATAAAAGTGTTAGTCGATGTTAGTTAATAATGTATGGAATTGGATTCAATCATAAAGTAACGATTGGTTTCTTTTTATTTGAAAAAATAATAAAAAATATCACAAGTCTAGCTATATTTGGCTAAAAAAAACTAAAGAACAAAAATTAAGATTTTTATTGTGAGCAATTCCGTTGTTATTTGGATGATACGTTTTTTTTGAATTTTTATGCGTCTCGATTTTGTATTCAAAAAATTTATTTTTTGTGCTATTTTGTTTTGTTTATTTGATTCCATCACACAGTCATGGCTCATTAAACAGACAATCAATTGAAAGATACGAATACGAAACACGAATAAGATGGAAATGATGATGAAGGAAAGAGTGGTACGATAGACTAATGTGAATTGTCGTTGTCGTGAAATGCCGGGCCATTTCATCAATCCATCAAGGGGAAAGTGAGAGTAAACTTGAATGCGAATGAAACTTTTCGTCTCTATCTCTAAGTGGAAATCTCAATGACAAACGACAAATAAAAAAAAAAAAACCGATAAAAGAACTTTTGATTGTGTTGAGTTTGTTACCCAAATTAGGTTATACTTTTATCATTTTATCCTTAGCTTGATTTGATTCAGAATATACTTTTTAGTACAAGAAAAGACTGTTTGCTAAAAATCAAATTCAAAATGTATTGTTAATGTTAGAAATGTTTAGGAAAAACTGAATGACAAATGCAAGAAAAAGTTGGTAAATTCAAGAATTATGTTGATTATATACGTTCACAAGATGATGATGGAAGAAATACAATAAGATCTAAAATGATGATGATAATGATAATTGAGTTTGGTTGGTAACAGAACCAACCGATCATAATATGATAAAGAAATTGAACAACCTAAATTAGCTTAAATTGTCAAACGTTTTTTTTGTTGTTGTCGTTGTTTTTATTACTGGTGTTGTGTCGCCTGGACACAAATAAATTGGTTTCATTTGACCATAAAGACGCCTCGATCTTCAATTTCATTGTTTTGTTTCATGTCTCATTTTAGGTTATTGGTCACACCCAAGTCCAATAAAGGTCAAACGAAAAAAATGAATGTGTACGAATAGGAAAGTATCAACATCAACATCATCATCATCATTTTTTGTTTTGTGTTCATCGTTGTCTCCTAATCGTGATGACCATCATCTTCGTGCCAATCTAATGACCACTTATGACCGACCATTATCGTTCACATTTCGCATTCAATTTGGCCAAATTTATTCTGCTGTTGATGCCGTTCAATTGGTTGTCAATATGGTACATTTCATTTTCAAACATTGTGCAATGTTGTGTCAATACTCAAACATCAAAACAAAGTGAATTAACCATGTGTCAAGTGCACCCCCATCTTTGGTTGTGTTTTGTTTGTCGCCTCAATTCACCCACAAAATATCATGGTTGATCTTTTCTCTTTTAGATCTATACTAAAATTAAAATATTTAGTAAGAAATATTTTGGTTGTTTCAATGAAATCGGCAATTTGATTGGATTCCCATGATTCGACATTGAACGTTTCAAACATGATTATTTTTACATTGATTATTTCTTAATTCTTCTATAAAAGCATTTTAGTTATATTTGGTAAGTTTACAGTATAGTAATTACAATAGTATGGTGAGAAATAAATCTTAAACGTACAAATGTCAAAAACAGATTGAATTTCATCAAGAGTGGCAGAAATAATGGAAAAAGAAGTTTTTTTTTATAAAAAGCAAAGAGAAGACACATGTCAACAATAAGTCAACTCCAGTGATAAGAACAAAAATAATAACATAAAATAAATCAATTTTACTCAAATGATCATTAATAAAGCAAGTAACCACAATAATAAACTCTAGATTAATTAACACAAGAGAAATGGCAAACCAAATTGTGAGAGGAAATACAAAATATCATAAAATAAAAAAAGTGAAATTAGCATAAAGTACTATTGAGGTCTTATAGTGGCACCAATTAATTGGTTTCAAGTTCATTTTTTCCACATTATCACAAATTAAATATCGATGACTGGGGTTCAAAAATGTTTTGAAGATACAAGATACATCAATAGTTATTAAAGGACATATTTCGTGATATTATTTCATTCCGATTTGGATGGTTGGCAGAAATGTAGTTTGGTCACGGATACAAATAATAAATTAGAACAAGACCTAATTAAATATGGAATTATACCAAACGACATTCTCTCAGTGACGTTGCCACCAAAAAATCCGATTAATTGTTTTTCATCACGAATGTTGCCATTTGACCTTTAGAATAAAATCTTAATCAATTCAATAATATTCTATTGTAATTTTTAGCTCAGTATACTGACATAAACATCAAATTTTCATTCAAAACTTTAAACTTAATAAAATTCGAATCAAAAATAAAAATCAATAAAAGAAAGTATCTTACAAATTGAATAAAAGAAAGAAAAGTCATGATCCAATTTAGAAACAAAGTGTCGAACATAATCGGATCTGACACTGACACAATACACTAAATTTCGTATAGCTGTTTCAATTTTATTTTTTTGTATCCTATGTCGACATACATAAAATAAATTATTTATTAAACAATACATTACAATACAGTTGAAAGTGGACAAATATACAACGAGACTGTTGGAAATGTTGCCAATTTGTCAACGGATTTTCCTTCGACCGTCTCAAACATTGTCGCATTAAATAAAAAGGGATATCCGTTCGAATTGTTGTTTGTTTTTGTCAATTGAGTTTAAAGATATTAAATATACTTCAATACTTTAAAATTAATGTTTGTTTAAGAATATTGAACTAAATTCCATTGGTTCATTCATCCGTCAAACGATATATGATTCTCCTATAAATGATCTGCTACAATGAATTTAGTAAATAATGTTAACCTTTCTTACACTTAAAAATCAATTTAATTTTTTCAATATTACAAAAGGTATATGTAAACAACAAAAGTGAATCAAAGATTATATATACTAACTTCAAACTTATAAGAAAAAGATTTTAATTGAAATTCATTACTTTCTTTAAAATTTAATAGAATTGATATCAAACGATTCAATAATGACCACAATGTTTTAAAATAAAGTTTCACTGCTGATTCAATTATTTGACAGCTGTCAACTTTAATGGGTTATACTTTTAGTATTTTTATTCTATAATTTGAAACCATTTTCAAGTTATGAAATTTAAAATAATGATACTCCCATTGTCCCACTAAACTTGATAATATAGTCGATACGGTAATTGACATAATTTAGGAAGCAAATCTATGGTTGTATATTGGAAATGATGGAAATAAATTGAAACAATTGTCGATTGTTGATGACAACGCAATAGCAATAATTCAAAATTATATTGATTTTTTTTTAGTAGAAACTTGATTGCGAATCCGTCTACAAGCTGATACATAAAAGATGATCAATATTATTATTGACTTTTAAAAAAGTTGAACTTTGAAATAAAACCAAGTACAATTTAAATTGAATATGTTAATTACTTTTTTGCAAATTCAATACTCATTAATAATTGTGTGCCCTTAATTAATATGGAACTTTAATTTTAGATTTTTAACACACGATTGATAATAAATTAATTTCACTAGTAGTAAAAACCTATTGACAAATCAACTAAAAACGACTAATGGACATATTCCATACCGATTCGTTTATACATCGATACATTGAACAACTTTATGGGAGAACCAAAGGCATTCCACTGTCAAATCGTACCAAAATCTTATATTTCTTTTATTATGGAACCATTATTCAATATTCATTACGATTCTGGCTATTATTATGGATTATTGAGAAAAGTAAAGATTATAAAATAAATCCAATCGAATTAGTACCATGGGGACATTATGATTATTTTCTAACAATTGTAACATATTATGTTCCTATTGATATTAAAAATATTGTGGCAGCAACTTCACTACAAATTTCATCAGTTCTTGGTCATCGAATTATATTCAATTGTATTGATCCTTATATATGGCCATTATTATACGATATTGTCAATCGTAATCGTCAGATTATTCAGCACTTTAATCCTAATTTGTCATTTACACTTTCCTATCGTTCAATATTGTTGCATCCATTTTCAACTATAAAACCATTTCTAAAAACACTTTCTTTTCTATTTGAATATTCAAATGATTTTAATAAAACGTGTTATCGTCGATTGAGATTCCATTCACAAATGTCAATTAGTGAACGAAAAACAGTTCTTGCTATTGTTACTCTATTTGAGCTAACATATAAAACATTTCAAATTGGTTGCGGTAAAAAAATTATTTAAAATATAATTGATTATTTTTTTAAATTTTTATCTTAAATTGATGTTTAGTATCGGCAATTGTGCATACATTTTACATGCATTATCATCATCACAATTGGATCAGCATGTTGGTGCAAATCATTGATGGATTATTATTCGTTATCAGTTTCTTGATGTTCATCAATATGTTAACATTTATGTTTGCAATTCAAACCATATTTGTCTATACTGCCTGTAAAGAATTTAAACAACTCAATACTCAATTAATGTCAGTGATTGATGATCATAAGCGAAAGCAACATAAGAATGGATACAAATTCTCTCCAAAATTTGAACTCGATCGATATCATAGTAGACATGTTATACTATCATTTTTTACCTTCAATGCAAACGAAAAATTGGGATCACCATTGGCAGCTAGTTTGATCTTTTGTGCATGTATGATCAACATATATTTGATTGTATTCCTATTCTTTCGTAACATGTCGAATGTTATTCGAGTAAATTTATTTATATTTTGGTTAGCTCAAACAATCTTTACAACTATTATTGTTTTGGAATTTATTTTACTAAATGAAGAAATTCATAGATCATCAAAACCATTACATTATATGTTGTCACATCTAAATTCACAATTTCCATTTCAAACACGTTGGAAGATTTCAATCTATTATGAATTGTTGCACCGTTCCATACAGCCGATTATGATGTCGGCCGGAATATTTGGCAATATTACTAAACATAATATCTCAAAAGTAAGTTGAAACTTTGTTTCTCTTTGTATGAATCTATACATTATTTTTTATTTTCAATCAATAGATGATAATATTTTATTGGGTTACATTGATATATTTCTGTGGAAAGTTTATAAAAAAAGAATTTTAAAATATATTTTTAATGAGTATAACTAATTGTGAAATTCGATCGCATATGCATGAAAATTATCAAATTTATTGTTAATTACCTTGATACACCTCATAAATCAATAGATATATTTAAATTGTGCAATTCGAATTTTGAAATAAGTTGAAAAAAAATGTAAATTAGTTTATTTGTTTCACCAAAATGTAAGTTTAGAAAATATTTTATTTTTAAATTAACTAAGTTCAAAACTGTATAAAATTGTACACGAAATTTTAACTAATTTTTTCATACTTTAAACTGTAATAATTAAAACCGACATTAATTTTAAATATACTTTTTTATTTTATTACAATATTACTTTTATTCGACATCATGGATATAACTTTTTTAGATTCAATAGTTTACCGTAACATAGAATATCTTTACCAAAGAGGAAATGGTGAATCATTATCAACTCGAAGATATATATTACATCTATACTATTATATAATAACTATTAAATTTATTTTGCATATGTGGATAACTGGTTGGACAATTGATAAAAGTAAAACACTTCAAACAAATCCAATTGAACTAGTGCCATGGGGAAATTATGATTTCTTTCTTGGTGTTGCAGCATACCATTTTCCCATTAATTTTTCACTTATTATTTGTACAAGCGTTTTTCCTATATCCGCAATAATTGAACATCTTATAATATATAGACAAGTTGATAATATTTCGTGGTCAGTTTTATATGATGTGACTAATCGAAATCGTCATTATATTGAAACTATAAATCATGATTTGTTTTTTCGTTTTCTATACGTTCAGTATTGAATAAACCTTAAAACGATTAAATCTTATGTGAAAACCTTTTTAATTTTAATTGGATATATTTTCGATTCGTATGATATTTATTATCATTGTTTAACATTTTTCCACTTGTATCAATAACTAAACGAAAATTTTTTTTAAGTAAAGTAATGTTTGTTGAATTGATATCCAAGTCGGTTCATATTATTGCAGGTATTAATTTTGTTGTGACTAATTTTTTAATTATATAATAATTTTTTTATGTATTAGTTTTACTTTATCCAATATTTTTCATATATCATTATCATCATCACAATTTTCTTGGATTGGTGATTCAATTAATCGATTTTCTTTTGTTGGGAATCAATTTTATTAATGTTTTTTGATTTGTCCATTATTATGATTCTTGGAAACTTTGCGTTTACTTATTTTTATGGCAATAATCTTCAAAAAATTTGTGAAGAACTTCAAAGAATAATTAATGAACAAAAAGAAAAGAAAAAGTTGAAAATCAGATAAATTGTTTAAATGGGATCAAATTTATAAATATTCAATCATTAAATGCTTTTATGAACATGCAAACAAGT
This sequence comes from Blomia tropicalis, assembly GCA_029204025.1. NCBI lineage: Eukaryota > Metazoa > Arthropoda > Arachnida > Sarcoptiformes > Echimyopodidae > Blomia > Blomia tropicalis. The sequence continues at coordinate 9,482,256 of CM055088.1, forward strand.
TGGTCATCATCTTTCATATTAATAAAACAATCATTTCTCCAATGTTGTTTATTTTCACTTTGGCAGTTTTAGTATTTAGCACATATTTGATCGTATTCATCTGGTTTGGCAAATTACCGTTTTTTTATTGCATTGGATTATTTACACTTTGGTTTGCTGACATTTCATTCTTTATGATAGCAATATTATATGTTTCTCAATTAAATGATACAATTCTCAAATCAGCAAAACCATTTTACAATACATTGGCAATAATGAATAAAAACGATTTAAATATTCGAAATCGTTGGAAACTCGCTGCATATTATGAGTTGTTGAATCGGTCAATTAAACCTTTGCAGATTAACGCTGGCCCTTTAGGTGATATAACCAAAAATAAAGTTTATGAAGTAGGTTAAATTTTTTTAATTTTTTCACATAAATAATATTTTAATTTATATTATTGAATTCTTTTTTTTAATAGATGGTTTCTTTCTATGCTGCAATTTTGATATTTTTTATGGGAAAATTTATAACACAAGAAAGCCAATATACATCAATATAATGAAGTAATTATTGCAGAAATTTTATATGTGCAATGCGCATTTTTGAGCAAATAAATAAAAATTTTCTTCGATGAATAATAAATAGTGTCATAGAAAAGTCGCGTTTTTCAGAAAAATGATATTATTTTGACAGCAATCTAAAGAGTTTAAAAAAAGATTGGCTGGTTGAGGATAAAAAGTGTTATGAAAACGGATGTACGTATGTACCACTATCAATACAACATACAATGAGCAACAATGAATTTAGCGAACATTGAAGGACGTTGAGATTACCATGACCATCAAATGAACAATGTTAGAGTTACTGAACCGTTGAGAGAACCTGTTATCGTTGACAAGCCAGGGGACACCAGTGTTCGGACAATAAATAATAATATTTTATTGATTTACCAATGGCCGGCTGATGTCTTCTCCGCACTAACACTTGCGAGCAAAAAAAACTGTCAATGCTAAGTAGTGGTTGTAACTCAACGCAGTGCTCCTCTTTCAGATACCGCATACCCCAAAGACAAGACTAGACATTTTTTATAAAGAAAATTATAACAAAAGAATTTTAAAATGTATTTTAAATTATCATTAGATATAAAATTCTGCTGTCTTTGCATTCTTGAAACTGTTAATTACCAAAAATACAAGTTAATTAAGACATTAAGTTTATTTATATTTAAGTAATAATAATTTTTATAATGATGTTTTTTGTTATTCTTAAAAATCACAACTATAAATGGGTATTTTTATATTTTGTAATTTGAGTTTTAGAAAAATACTACTAAAAAATTTGAAAATAATTGTTTTCTTGATAATGAGAAAATGTTGCTCATGGAAAGTATTCAAAAATGTACAAATATTTAAGTTGAATATAAGTATAACGTTCATTTTAAATATTTACTCATTATTCTATTTGACATCATGGACATAACACGTTTAGATTCAATAGTTTACAGAAACATAGAATATCTTTACCGAAGAGCAAATGGTGAACCATTATCAGTTCGAAGATACATGTTAAATCTCTATTATTACGTATCAACTATTAAATTTATTTTGCATATGTGGATTATTGGTTGGGCAATTGAAAAAAGTAAAACACTTCAAACAAATCCAATTGAGCTGGTGCCATGGGGAAATTATGATTTCTTTCTTGGTTTTGCAGCATATCATTTTCCCGTTAACTTGGCGCTAATTATTTGTGCAAGCGTTTTTCCTATATCAGCAATTATAGAACATCTTATCATATATAAGAAAGTTGATAATATTACATGGTCATTATTATATGATCTGACCAATCTAAATCGTCATTATATTGAAACTATAAATCATGATTTGTTATTCTCGATTTCTATTCGTTCAGTATTGAATCAACCTTTAAAATCGATTAAATTTTATGTGAAAACCTTTTTAATTTTAATTGGGTTTATATTGGATCCGTATGATGTTTATTATCATCGTTTAACAACATTTCCATTATATCAATAACTGAACGAAAATTTTTTTAAGTATTGTAATGTTTGTTGAATTGATGTCCAAGTCGGTTCATATTATTGCAGGTAAAGAACTTTGCATTAATTTTGTTGTGACCAATATTTTAACTATATAATATTTTTTTGTGTGTATTAGTTTTAATTTATCCAATATTTTTTATCTTTCATTATCATCATCACAATTTTCTTGGATTGGTAATTCAATTAATCGATTTCTTTTGTTTTGAATCAGTTTTATTAATGTATTTTGATTTGTGCATTGTCATGATTTCTGGAAACTTTGCATTTACTTATTTTACTAGCAATAATATTCCAAAACTTAATAAAAAACTTGAAAAAATAATTGATGAACACAAAAGAAATGAAAAATTGAAAATCATAAATTGTTTAAATAGGAATCAAATTCGTACTAAATATAAAATCACTAAATTTTTCATGAGCATGCAAATAAGTTGTTTATCATTTTCATATCAATAAGACAATTATTTCTCCAATGTTGTACATTTTCACTTTAGCAATTTTAGTATTTAGCACATATTTGATCGTATTTACCTTGTTCGGAAAATTACCGTTTTTATATCGCATAGGAATGTTCACATTTTGGTTTGCAGACATTTTATTTTTTCTTGTAGCAATATTATATGTTGCTCATTTAAATGGTAAAATTCTTGAATCATCAAAACCATTTTACTATACATTGTCAATAATGAATAGAAAATTATTAAATACTCGAATACGTTGGAAACTGGCTACATATTATGAAATGTTGAATCGGTCAATTAAACCTTTGCAAATTAACGCTGGTCCTTTTGGTGATATAACCAAAAACAAAGTGTATGAAGTAGGTTTAATTTTAATAATTTTTTATATAAAAGTAAATAACTTATCATTTTAATTTGTATTTTTGAATACTTTTTCATTATAGATGGTATCTTTTTATGCTGCAATTTTAATATTTTTTATGGGAAAATTTATAACACAAGAAAGCTTTATATAGTGGGGCGTTCCACGGCAATTTGAATATTTCTAATTGTGGAATAAGGAAGCAAGATGTGATGGTATACGATGAATTGAACATAAATGCCCAATGAGGTGATAAGAAAAAGAAAGTTGCGAATTGAAAATGATTTAGTCTAATTATATCTTCAAACACCTGTTTTAAATATAACTTAAGGAAGTAATATACCACTTTCCGCGACATAGGCGTCCTCTGATCGGTCATTACAAACGTCATTCTAGAGGGCACTCATGTATTGTCATGTTATACACCAATAAAATGTATTTGCTATTTTTTAGGGTAGCTTTTCTTGTTTTAGTCAGCACAAGCATTCTTTAAGATAGATAGATAAATAATAATATTTAATTTAACTACATTGATTGTTTTGTGATAAATTTATTCTTAAAAAACTTAAGGAATAAGTTACCTCAATCATCTAAAATAAAGTTATTTACATATAACAACCATAATATAAATTATTGGTTAATTAAGAGTTAAAATTATCAAATAATAACTTTGTAATGATAGTTTTCACCTTGATTTAATTACTAAATCAAAATTATAATATAAGTTAATTTAAATTTACTTATTTGAATTTCAAAACAAAAACTTTTAATAATATGATTTTTGTTAAAAAATGTCATTAGTTTATAAAGTTATATAGTTTTTAAATTAAGAATATTCAAAAATATAAAAAAAAAGTTGAACTTAATGTGATTTTTGAATTGGAAATATTATTGTTCAACTATTCAACTATAATAATAAAAATGAATTTTCTTTTTGTATGTTTTTTTTTATTTCTTGATTTCACATCATGGACATAACACGTTTAGATTCAATAATTTACCGAAACATAGAATATCTTTACCAAAGAGCAAATGGCAAACCATTATCAACTCGGAGATATATGTTACATCTATATTATTACCTAATGATTATTAAATTTACTTTGCATATGTGGATAACTGGTTGGGCAATTGATAGAAGCAAAACACTTCAAACAAGTCCAATTAAACTTGTGCCATGGGGAAATTATGATTTCTTTCTGGGTCTTGCAGCATATCATTTTCCCGTTAATTTTGCACTTATTATTTGTACAAGCGTTTTTCCAATGTCAGCAATTTTAGAACATCTTATCATATATTCACGAATTGATAATATTACGTGGTCATTTTTATATGATGTAACCAATCGGAATCGTCGTTATATTGAAACTATAAATCATGATTTGTTTTTCACGTTTTCTATACGTTCAGTATTGAATCAACCTTCAAAAACGATTAAATCTTATGTGAAAACATTTTTACTATTATTTGGATATGTTTCCGATCCATATGAAATGTATTATCATCGTTTGAAATTATATTCTCATATTTCAATAACTAAGCGAAAATTTTTCCTTAGTTTTGTAATGTATGTTGAATTAATTGCCAAAATGGTTCATATATTTTTAGGTAAAAACTTTTTCAAAACATTTTTATGTAACTTGTTTGTTTACTTAATAATGATATTCTTTTTATGTTAGTTTTAAGTTATCCAATATTATTTATATTACATTATCATCATTTTAATTTGCTTGGATTAGCAATTCAATTAATCGATTTATTTTTTTGGGAAACTATTATGCTAATGTATATTGATTTGGCCTTTACTTTAATAATTGGAAACTTTGCGATCACCTATTTCTATGGTAATATTCTTCAACATATTAATAAAAAATTGACTACAATAGTTGGAAATTCAAAAGAAAACAAAAACTAAAAAATGTAAATTGTTTATATGGTGATCAAATTCAAATTCAATTCATGATTACGCAACTTTTCCATAAACATATTTTTTATTTGTTTACCATCATTCATATCAATAAAACAATAATTTCATCAGTCATGTACATTTTCACGTTAACAATATTAGCATTTAGCAGCTATTTGATTGTTTTCATCTGGTTTGACAAAATACCATTTTTATTTCGTTTGGTATTATTGACTTTTTGGCTAGCATATACTTCATTTTTCATTATTGCATTAATTGATTATGCTTGTTTAAATAAAAAAATCATTGAATCAGCAAAACCATTTTACAACATACTGTCAAAGTTGAATAAAAATTATTTAAGTATTTTAAAACGTTGGAAATTGGCTACATACTATGAGTTGTTAAACCGATCAAATAAACCTTTGCTGATTAACATTGGACCTTTGGGTGACTTAACCAAAAATAAAGTTTTTGAAGTAAGTTAAATTTTGTTATTTCCGGAAAAAATACAATTTACATTATAATACATTTTTTCTCATTATAATATATAGATGGTTTTTTTCTATGGTGCAATTTTGATATTTTTCATAGGAAAATTTATAACAAAAGAAAGCTTTATATAGTTCGTAACAGCACGTTGTTGTACAACCACCGGCGACCTCTGGTTTGTCATCGTTGACAAGCATAAATAAAATAAAAACTTTGTCTTAATTTGATTGTTACCAGTCGATAGATGGCAATCCAAAGGAGGGAGGAAGGCCGCTACCCAACGGTCAACTTTACAAGTAAAAGCATGCTTCATTTCGTCCACACAACGTTCCACTCCTCAAGTGAAAGCATTCTCGCTCTTCGTCTAATTTGTTTTAAATTTGTTAATCTTTGAATTGTGTAATTTTTTATTGTCGAGATTATTTTTGTTTATGGTAACCCATTTCCATGTTTATTATACATTTATTCTAATTGTTGTCATTCCAATTCAGTATCGTATCCTCACTTATTTGATCGGAAAGTAACTATTGCATCATTTCGACGAGAGCCACAAAATTGGTAAGTTCACATATCCTTTAATCCTGTAAATTATTAATCCTTAATATTCTTAGAAATAAATTTATGGTTTAACCAAGTTGTTGTTGTTTCGAAAGCAAAAGACCGTTGGAATTGCTACATTTGATATTTTGATATTTTTTTCGTAGAAAAATTTATAAAAAAAGAAATTTTGATACTGTTGGTCTATTAATTTTATTTGTTTGTTTTTGTTATTTTAATGTTATGAAAATAGCTATATAATTACTTTAATTATGTATAATGTCTTAGTAACCATCAAAACAACTGAAACACTAATTTACCATTCTACCATTACAATAATTTTAATATATATTTTAAATTATTGCTTCATTCAAAAATTCAGTATAACTGCAATAAATAAATGTACATTTAATTTTGGTATTCACATTTTGACTAATGTCATCAGTTTTTGTTTACCAAAATAGTTCCAAACATTCTTTAAATAAAGGTTTTATATTCATTCTTGTACTTGACATTATGGACTTAACTCATATAAATTCAGTAATATATCAAAATGTTAAGTATCTGTATCGAAGAGTAAATGGTGAACAATTATCAAGACGAAGATATATTTTACATCAATATTTTTATGTAATGAACCTTAGATACATTATTCAAATGTGGATAGTTGTTTTAATAGTTCAACAAAGTAAACAATTTCAAATTGATCCCATCGAATTGGTGTCATGGGGAAAATACGATTTATTTCTTGGTTTTGCTGTCTATCACATTCCAATTGACATCCCACTTATCGTATCATTTAGTGTGTTTCCATTATCAGCAATTTTGGAACATCTACTTATATATAAGCATATCGATAAATATATTTGGTCATTATTATATGACGTTATTAACCGAAATCGTAGAACGTTTGAAATGCTTAATCATCAATTAAATTTCTCGTTACCTTTTAATTTGATGATGAATAATCCTTCAAAAGCAGTCAAATCTATTTTAAAAACTTTTTTTATTTTACTTGGTTACATTTCCGATTCAAACGATATCTATTATTCACGTTTAAAATTATTTCCTCAACTTTCAATTATAAAACGAAAACAATTGCTTGCTTTTGTAATGTTTGTTGAAATTTATGCCAATGGATTAACATTGTTTCAAGTAAAGTAAAACACTTTATATTATTTAATTTTATATAATTTTTTTCTAGTTTTAATAACTCCAATATTCTTTTATTTTCATTATCATCATCACAATTGGCTTAGTTTGGTGACACAATTTATCGATATTTATTTACTGGCAACGGTTGTATTGATGTATTTTAATTTGTGTATACTTATATTGACTAGCATTATGATATTTGTTTTCATTTATTATGCTAATCTTCGGTTAATCAACAAAAGGTTGATAACAATAGTTTTTAAACATAAAATGATAAGAAATAATTTAGATAATGGTCAAACACAAATTCAATATAATGTTTTTCAATGTCTTTATGATCATTTTCAAATTTGGTTTTTCCTTATTCATATCAACCGAAAATTGATTTCTCCAATATTTTACATGTTTAGCTTAACAATTTTAATGCTTAACACTTATTTGATTGTATTCCTTTGGTTTCGTAATATATCAATTTTATTTAGTTATATCTTATTTTTATTTTGGTTAAGTTTTATTGTATCTTTCATATTTGTCATACTGAATCTTATTCAATTAAATGAAGAACTTCTTAGTACTGCAAAACCTTTCTACAATATATTGCTATTATTGAATCAAAAATATTTAACTATTCATAAACGTTGGAAATTGGCAACATGTTATGAGATGTTGAAACGTTCAATTAAACCATTCTATTTTACTGCTGGACCATTAGGTGATTTAAACAAACATCGAGTTTATGAAGTAAATTTAATTTCAATCAACTTTTATTCTAAAATATTTTTTTATTTATTTCCAGATGATTTTGTTTTATTGTGCAATTTTGTTGTTTTTTGGCGGAAAATTTATCACAAATGAAGGTTTAATATAAGTAAATTAATTGAAAATAATGTCACATCAAACTTTTTGCATCAACAGAAAATAACTTTTTTTTCAATTTCATATATGTAATCATCAATTAAACAAAACGAAAAATGCTGAACAAGTACCCAATTCTCAAAATATTCTTGATCGCATACTTTTCATTTTAAATGACATTCATTCACATTGCCTTTAGCAATAAAATGATTGGCACTTTCTTCAACTTTAATTTATTATCAAATGAATAATAATCAACATAAATGAAAAGAAAAGTTCAACGTACAAATTGAAGACAAAGTGTGGCTATTTAAATTATCTAAAAAATGATTAGATTCTTTAATTCTAGTTTAAGTTATGCGAATTCACGGAAACATTAATAAAACTTGTAATAGCAGCTGACAAGACTTTGGGTTGTCAAATAAGAAACTAATTGCTATAAACAGGAACAAACATAGACACAATTCCGGAACAACAATATTTGGACTTATAATTAGATGACACTATTCTAGTGTACAAAATTTACTTTTGGTTTATGACAAATAATACAAATGCAAATAAAACTTAATCATAATCAATGGAAGTAAAAGCCAAATTTTCATCTAAATGCAGTAAATGGATTTATATTTTCAATTTTATTTGAAATTAAGTTAAATTTTTATTAAGATTTGTGATTGGAAAAAAAAATAAAAAAATAACATTAATTAAAGAAAAGAATGGTAATAGTCATAGTCAAACCAATAGCCATCATGGAAGTTGTCCGAAGACAAGACAACATTTTAAAAAACAAGACGTACGGATTTATTGTATCATTGGATATCACCGGCGCGTTTGATAACGCATGGTGGGATCTAATAATAGTCATGCTCAAACGTTATAAGGTTCCTGGAAATCTCCTCCGTATAATGCAGAACTATTTTTCAGAGAGGAAAGCGACCTTGCCATTGGGCGGGAAGGAATATTCAAAGAATCTAACACGCGGATGCCCTCAAGGGGCTAAATGTTCTCCATTACTTTGGAACGTACTGTATAGTGACATGCTAAATTTGAATCTACCAACTGGATGTTATCTTCAAGGATTTGCCGACGACGCTATATTATGCGTGGAGGGAAACTCACTCGAAACAGCATTATTTCGTGTCAATACAGCATTGGAATCAATCGTTAATTGGGGAAACAACTGTAAACTTACATTCAATCCAAGCAAGACTCAAGTTATGCTAATCTCCCGTAAAAATAAAATAACGCAGTCTCCACAAATAACTATGAACGGAGAAGTGGTGGAATTGGTGAAAGAAATGAAATATTTGGGAATTATTATTGATACAAAGCTGAAATGGAATAAACATGTTACGTATATATGTTCCAAAGCAAAAAGAATCTTACATCAGATCTTAAGAACTACGGGGAAGAAATGGGGAGTATCTGGTGATCTTCTGAGATTACTATATACAAACGCTATTGAACCTTTAATTTCATATGGATCGAGAATATGGATAAATGGACTGGAAAATTCAACAATTAAACGAACTCTCATTTCTACACAAAGATCATTCGCTATAATGATTATTAAAGGATACAGAAGCATATCTGCGGAAGCTGCTTTGGTTCTGGCTAATTTAATGCCTCTTGATATTAAGCTTCGGATGACCGCGAGTAAAAGTGATTTGCGTGCTGGAGTAATACCATCGTATATCGAGGAAATTCAAAACAAGGAAATGGACGGAAATGGTCATCACCTTGAACTAGGACATCCGGCTCAGCACAAAAAATGTCTGTATGGAAAGTGTAATGGAGTACATGTCTTGGAAGTATTTACTGACGGTTCAAAGCTGGAGGGATCAACTGGATGTTCTTTTGTCGTATATGAAAATGGAATCAATATCTACGAAAAAACGGCCCGACTGGCCAACTATTGCACAGTCTTCCAAGCGGAAATACTGGCAATAGATTTGGCTATCGATTGGATTAACAATTCCAACAAACACGCACGAATAAACAGCGACTCTGAATCAGCCCTTAAGGTGATAAACGGAAACAGTAAATATAAGATGGCAATCAAGTGTCGCAACAAGATCAGAGAAAGCAATATACACATCTGTTTGAAATGGACAAAAGCTCACGTTGGTACAATAGGGAACGAGAAAGCAGATGAATTAGCCAAACTCGCGACAAGGAAGGAAATCATCGAATATGACAAAGTCCCTATCTCTTATGTAATGAACTACATTCGTAATTTGTGTGCAATAGGGAATTTACAATCATTTTTATTTTCTTCATTCTTATTTATATCAAAGAATTAAGTTAGCTATTGGTGAATGAATAATGATCTGGCAACCGCCAATGGCAATGATAATTATGGATCGTTTCGTTTCCATCCAAACTTTAAATGGATGACACTCTACATTGATGAGCAATTTGGGTACAATCAATAGATAATCATTCAAGAGGAAAATAGAATACGAACACCACATATAATAATGTTTATATAAGAGAAAAGTATATTGCAAATTGCAATCAACATAAATGCCGTTAGAATTTTGATGGAATAAATCCGTTTGTCTTAAATGTATGATATTGGAATATAATAACAAAAACTAGATAATGAAAGAAAAATCTTTATTTACCAATGGTGGTGAGAACGGTGGTGGCAAAATAGAAGGCGCCGGAAAATTTCCATTGTATTCCGGCTTTGTGTGGAACCGATTTGATGACAACAGTGGTCAAGATTCGAAAATCGTCCTCGCTAATGTTGTATTTGCGTTTGAGCATATTTTCAAACGTTTGCAATGCTACCTTTTGTTTGTCTTCGTGTTCCGATTCGAGTGCATCAAAGATCGCCGCTCCGACCAACAAGTACGTGAACGTGCAAACGATCAACGATAACGTTCGAATATTCTGACGTTTCATGGCACAACACGGCGGCAAGACGCTCGACTAGGCGGCGACTTATGCTGGTTGTGGTGGTGGTGATGATGTTGGCAGCGGCGGCGGTGATCAATGATCTCTTTAAAATTGATTATCGGAACTTGTTCCAAATATACGTTGCCGAATAGATCGAACGATTTTCGATCAAATCGAAACATGTACGGAACGCGTTCTTCAAATGGATTATGATAAAATTAAATTGTAGGTACTTCATGAAGATAAATTGACATCTTGCGGTTGCAAGAAAACGCTTTTGTAATGAAGCTCGCACATGAAACAAATGTTGAGATTGATTTTATTTCGATTGATCATCGATAACTACAAAAACGTAATATTGTTAGATGACTCTTTCGTTGGTTGAAGTTATTATGGTTGAAACGCAAACCAATGCAAACAAATACATTTGAATGCCATTGTTGGAAATGAATTTGATGACAATGGCATTGGTGCGGAAGACGAGTACGATTGTTTCATTTGTAGTTGCTTTTTATAGACGATAATTTTGTCAAATATTTTTATATTAATAGTAGTAGTAGACAACTTATTATTTAGAGTGTACACTATTAATAGAATAACTTACTGACCATTTGGTCAACCATGCTGCCAGCCATTCGGATGGTAATCAACTCATAATTATTGAACATTTGACACAAGGTGAAACTATACACAAACGGGAATTTGGTTTTGGTCTTATTGTTGAAACAAATTTGTTGAGCAATAATCGAATGGAATGTTGTTGACAAATGTTGATAGTTAACGTGTGCATGATTTCATCACTACCAAACATATGGTTGCGAGTGTTACACTGATTAATAAATAATTGATTGTCAACTCGCCAAAAATGGACCATATAATATTGAATAGATTTGTTACTTCCATCAGTTTTGTGTTGGTTGTATCAAAATGTGTTTCAAATTGTGGAGTGTTGCCAAATTAAAGCATAAACGAATGATGAAATCTCTTCCTCTTTCTCTTACACACAAGCACGAACAAACAAAAAAAAACAAAACGTATAAATATACTTAAGACTAATCACCGTAATGGAACGTGACCATTATAACAAAAGGCAACTAATCTTTCAATTCGCTTTTCTTCAAACATGATATGATGGACAACAAAAATTGGTAATATGATCATTGAAATCATCGTGGTTTTAGTAGAGAGTAAAAACTCAAATATAAGTGAATGAGATGATGGAAATAATCAAAGGTGTCACAAAATTTTCCTTCATTCGTTAATTATTCAAACGGTTCCGTTTCAATTCGAACTCAATACGATTCGATTCCATATTTTATTTGTCCTTCAATTGAGTGATCATCATCCTCGTCGCCATCATCGTCATCATCATCATCATCATAATCGTTCAAACTAAACATTTGATAACGATCCAAAATGAATATTTGAAACCACAACCGTACGAGAAGAAAAATGTCAAGATCATTAAATTGCAATTTTCCGCAAATGTCAATGGTTTACTTCATGGTTGGTAAACGATGAATGCAACTCTTCAAAACCAATTTGAAGGTTCACAAATTTTCCATTCATGGGTCAGTTATAAAATCTGTTATAAATTTGGCAAATGAAAAAAAAAAAAATAAAGTACATTAGTATTGATATGATCATCATAATAATATGACGGCTTTTGTGGGTTACTAGAATTTACTAAATTGTCCATGATATATGTGAATATGAGCAGAGCGTAAAATTTCAATACCACTATTCTTATAATGAAAAGAATTATTGAAAGTTAATGCTTTAGAAAATAAAAATAAAATTTTGTTTACGTTTTACTTTACAGAATAAAGTAATAATTTGTTATTTTTATCAAAATAAGGAAAATATGGAACAGAGGTTCATAAACTTTTTTTTGTGTTACTCCACATATTGTGCTAAATATAGTGTTGGAATAAATTCTTTGCTTTATTATAATGAATTCTTGTCAATACATTCAATACAAATACAATACAATTTACGAATACAAGTTTTTTGGTGCTGAATGAATGATCTTAATTAATTAAGTGATAATTTGAAATCTGTATAAATAAGTCAACCTTTCCTTCACACTCACGCACAAAAAAATAATCAATGATTGAGAAGAAAAGGTGGTATTGTATTTTGTTGTAAACAATCGTAATATTGAATGACTGATTGGAAAGTTGTGGAATGTAATTAATGTGTGTTATTGATAGAAAAAAGTTCTATAACAAACAACAAATAAAAGAAAGAAAGACATCGATGCAATTCAATTTAGGTCTTTCATAATTGAACTCGAACGAATTGGACAAGAAAAACGAGACTATATACACAGATACTGTGTTCTAATGATATGAAACAAACAATAACAGAAAAAAGATAACTAAAACAAGATGATGATGATGATGATGGTGATGGTGAAAAAAAACAATTGTATAGAACAATTGTTACATTGTGGCCATTTGCCAAAATAGTTTTGACAACAAAAAAAATTGTTCATAACGGGAAAACATTGTCCATAATTCATCATTTTTTTACTTATTTTTACTAGATATATTATGAACATAAAAAAATAAAATCAAAGCAACCAAAATCATTCAATACTCAAATGATCTCAATTTCGCTTCAATTGAAACATGATTGTCGTCCAATTTCTGACCAACAACAATTGAAAGAATAATTCTGGTCTTTTGTCGTAGTCGCCGTTTTTTTTTCTGTTGTTTCCCCAATTGACAATTGGTCTCACCATTGAACACCCAAATTTGGTGATTAATCTTAGCAAAAGTTGTCAATATGAAATGTCATTTGTCCATTTGTAGTTATAATTGATAGCTAAATAACCAAGGGACCTAATGATAATAATAATAAATGTGTTATACCTTTTTCATTGTATAATATAATTGGTTAAAAATAAACAAATGTAGTCGTATGACGCTTAAACATAACTCAAAATAAAATAGATTTAAAACAAGACAATGCAAACAGAATGAACAATGAATTAAAAAATGGGTTGGTGAATTGTTTCCTATTTTTGGTTTGTTTTTATTAAAATTGGAAATAAAACATTTTTTTGTTTGAAAGTGTGCACTCAATTTTGGTTTTTATCGGATTATTTGTTATGGTTCAATAGAAAATTCAATTGAAAACGGAATGACCATTTGGAATAGTTGACTGGTTTGCAATATAATCCACTCTCTTTCTCTTTAATAAGATGTACATTGTACAAAATGCCAATTTGTCTTCTGAAAGGACAACAACAACACCACCATAAAATGGCAACAAAAATCTAGATAGAGAAAACGATAGGTTTAACAAAAAAAGGAACGAATCATACAACAAAATCAACTTTAGGAGATTGCGAAATTGAAAAATTACATCCTTACTTTGACCATTGAAATGAACAGTTGAACAAGAAAAATTGGAACCAAACGGATACAACCTCTCAAGTGACTGTTTGATTAATTGAGATTTCACTTCAAATAACATCTTACTATTAAAGTATAGCATAAATATTAGTAGATTGCCTTTAGTGAATAAAGAGATACATTTCATTTTATATATTTATACAAAATTTAATCAAACAAATTGGCTGAATAAATTGAAATTTTATAATGTAAGATGAAATCTAGTTTAGGTTTGAAATGATGTATATACATACACACACCATGAAAAGGTGTTGACAAATTGAATCAACATTGATTTGTTTGAGAGACAACAATCATCATGCATGTATGAACATAAGAATACATTAAGCATTGATGTCCTCAATAATGCGAATGATTGGTGAAATTGAGGCAAACCAAACAACCAAACAAATGATGTACCATTTCTGGCAAACTGAACAAAATCAAATATTGTCACGAACAAAGACAAACGATCAAAATGAAGAAAAAAACGGAAGAAAGTAAAATGCAAGATCTCTAACATTGTTGTCTTGTTTTTCATAGATTACACAACATTTGGTTTAACCAAACTGATCGATTTCGATCTTTTGTGCTACTTTAATGTATATAACAAAAAAAAAACGAGAAAAACAAAAAAAGACTACTTTAAAGATTGAAAAAATTGGTTTGTAAACAATTGATATGAACCAAATAAATGTACATTCCCTTGGTGATGATTGTTTCGATGTAGTCTTAACAAAAAAAAGAAGCAAAAGATTTCAACTATTTGGTCAGTAGATTTGTTCACGACATGAAATGGACGGACATAAATTAGGTTTGTGTTAGTAGCGTGTGTGTCAATCAAACATGATCGATATATTGTCTGTATTTTTTTCACACATTTGTGATCACATTGATTTGGTCACGTTCAACTCATAAGCTAATAAGTGATTTTTCATTATTTTTTTTATCACACAAACGCTTACCTCTAATGTAGTTTAGTTGTTTCATTTTTTGATAAACAATTATTCAGTGACTTGAATTTAAACAATTTTTTGAATACAAATAAATACAAAAAAAACTTATAAATAATAAAATGGAATAGATTGAACAAAACAAAACTCAAAAGTACATTTTGATCTTCTTGTGTCTGTGTGTGAGGTTTATGATTGATCGATCGACAAAGGTAGATTATGTATCAAATGAACTATTTCGATGGGTGGTACATTGTTTAAATATTATATAGGATTAGAATAATATATTTTAACACTCAATCACAATATGAGTATAGGATTAATAAACCCTTGTTGATGGATTATTTAAATAAAAAAATGTATATCAAGCAACCACATCAACCAAACCGATTCACACTTTTTAAACATATAAATAATATTAATAATTAAAAATTAGTTTAAAGCAAAGTTCAAATCATGCAAAATGTAAACAATCATTAATGAATTTGTGTTATCAATTCATATGGTTTTGGCTTGTTTGAATGTTGACACATTGAAGACATTGAGTACAAACAAAATATTTGTTTTCTGGTTAGGGACAATAACTGTCAAACTTTATGTGGCATTTCATTATGAAATTGATTTGATAGAACTAAAACAAAAAATAATCAAAAAAAAAAAAAAAAAGGAAAATCACAAAAAATAGATTTCGATGGTAATCATTGGTGCAAAAACAATTAAAATTGTCACTACATTTTCCAAAGATTGTAATTGATTTCTAAATGAGTTTGTGACAAGATTGTCGACAACAGCGCTTAAAGCAAAATAAACTCAATTCAAATGTCAATTGAAAATTCAAATTGTATTCTCATTTTGCGTACAATTGATCTTTGAATGTTTTTCGTGGAAAAGTAAGATTATTCCTCCATGATGTTAAAAATAGTCTAATTCATTTTAAGATAAATGGAAATACTGGTTTCTTCCAAGAAGGAAATTATCATATAGAGTTAACCCAAAATAAACCACATAAACTTTGTCGGAAGCTTATTAGGGAAATGACGGAGACAGACCAAATTCATTAATTTGATAAGTCATTGCCATAACTTTTTGAATGATATTTAGAGACCGTAAATGTATATTTTTATTTGTATAATGTATTTATTGAAGCATTAAAGTATTTATAATGAAAAAAATAATGATCTTAGAAAATCATTTTAAAAGTGTTAGCATTTCTTTTTTTTAATAGCATGGTCTTAAGAGAGCAGATTTGATTTTTCCATCAAAAATATTTGCAAATTATTTTTGAATAAAATTATCAATATTTGCTAATAAATGCAACAAACTTTTTAAATTTTTAAAGTTTGTTTAATAAAATACGTTTAGTTTACTGAAATTTATTTTAAATTAAAGATCATATAAGAAATACTGTACGCTTGTGTGATTTACAAAGAAAAAGTTTTTTACATCATACAAAACAAAAGACATTTAAATACTTGGTTAATAGATTACGTTGGTTAGGGGACAAAGAAATACGAAAAGGCCACACAAAATAAAGTTGTTGGAATCAAATGCAAACGAAACGAAGTTTCGAATGAAAACACAAATTCTTGGTTTCTCATCAATTCAATTCTCTTTTTGCTTTTCTCACACTATCAATGAAACAACGGCAACAAATTGTGAACACAAGCCACAACGACGTCGTCGTCAATCACAATTAATCTCTCCTTGTCTAATTGTACAGTGTACAATAGTTCAAAGAAGAATAAGAATAGGATGATCAAGGCAAAAAAAAAGAATGAGCAGTATGAGCAAACTCTGCTTTTAAAACTAGATAAATTATTCAACTTGAAATTGGAGGACTTGAAAATGTGCTGGTTCAAAAGCCAGACAAGAGTGAAAATACGATGGATAAGCAAATTGTCTTTACTCTACTACTGATGCTATTACAATATTTGTAAATGCTAATATAGTCCAAGTTTTGCTTAAAGATGGAATACTAGTAATGAACATACACACATTTATATATATAATATATAAGTACTGGCTTGGTGGATCTAATGGTCGGTCTTTCCTATATATGCATACATAATGGCCTTTATGTGTTTGACATCACACAAGAGTTGACGACCAGAAACGCAAGTCAAGTCAAGTCAAGCCTAGTCAAGTTAACTCTCATTTTCGATAATTTCACATTTTCATTCTGCCACTGAACAATCATACACGTCACGGGTAACGTAATTAACAATGCAACCCGATCATTTACACACATTTTGGTTCTCATTTCACATTTTAGTTTATACCGTTTTTCACATTACACTCTCTTGTTAGTTAGTTGGCATAGATTTATACTTTTTTTTTATATTTAGCATTAAACGTATATAATTGCCATCCATTGTGTATGGATTGCGAATTGTAAACGTGCAATAGTTTGCATTACGTTCCATCATGTATGGAATGGTGTACCAAAGATCATGGGACTTGTAATGGTGCATATATGCCACCTATTGTATAATAAAGGATGTCTGCATCATGTCGTCTCATTTGCCATCATGTAGGACCAGAATGTGTAATGAGATTAATGTTGATTGTTGTATGTACACCACAAATGTGTGCATATTGAGGGACATGTGTTCAGTTATGGTATAGGTCAATTCGTTTCATTTGAGGTGGCCAATTTTATAGTGTGTGCTACAGGAAGGTAAAATAATCATTTACAATTTTGTTCCAAAAACATGTCCCAGTCTCATGTTGACTTAATGGTTAAAACTGATTTCACTTGGTTGGCAATCAAAATTAAGTTTAGTACTTTGCTTAATCGGTAACTCAATATCATGGGAAATGTTTTAGACGTAAACATGGATGCAATTACTAAATTATTGAAATACAAACCAAATGCATATACTCAAATGATAGAATTTTTTTCTTGTATATTGTTTTAGTTTATTAATTTTACCTTTATTCAAATATTAGACATGACTGGTTTCAATTAGATCAAGTGATGCAACTATTCTACATACATTTATGCAATGATCTTGAACCGTTTACTGCTCAAAAAAGCAAACATTCAAACACATCAATTCAATGTGAATAATTCATTAAATGATTATCCAATATATTTGTGCTGAGTGTGAGTGTATGTAGCATCAGATCAATAATTGGATCGTATGGATCACGTCACAATCATCAAAAAAGTAATGTCTAAACCAATTTGACCAATGTCGTAGATCATGATTGAAGTTATCAGATCCAATTGCAAATATATGTTGGATAAAGTTATAGAACAGATCGTGTACAATTGTAAAACGACAACAAGCAAGCAAGCAATCAAACTACAATCCCTATGGAAACCCACAAAAAGGTTGGAAATGTTTTTCACTTCAATTATAACGTGACATAATTCCATTATTTGTACGAAATTGAACCAATTGGTCAGTAATGTAATGTCAAAGTTGTAGTCGTGGTTGTTGTTGTTGGGTGCCGTTCTGGATCTATTGTTGATCAACTCAAATCGATTCATTCGGTTTGTTTCATTAAACGACACTCCCAAAAAAATGTAATAACAAATTTGTGTTCGGGTTAACAATACTGTCCCATTTGATATTTATAACATAATTAATCGATTCAACAATTTTTTTTTTCAAAATTAAGGTACCGAATATTTAAAAAATGAAAATTTTGAATTGAAATTTAAAACAATTAAATTAAATTTGATTTGCTTTTATACGATATAATACACTAATGCAACAAGCAAATAAAACGAGAAGCACAAAAAAGCTTATAGAAACTAATTAAATTAAGTACTTACAAAGTAAACCACCGAATGGAGCAACCAAATAACAAGAATATATATAAAAATCAATTTAGGGTTGTATATAGTCTTACGTTTTTTGTGTATGTATAAACTTGTGGGCTAATGTCAACCAAATCGTTGTTTGACAAAATCAAACAAAACCCCTGAACTACAAGCTTTCCTGCATTGATTTTTCCAAATATATTAGTAAACGGTTAGGAATGAGTTTCTAATAAAGATATTTGATGTGCATTTTATTCGAGTAAAGTTTTATATTATAATTATATGCATGCAAAACAAAATTTAATTAATTAAATTAAATTTAAATAAACAAATATTTTAGAATTGTAATAAAGGTTTTGTTATATTTCGAAAAAAGTATTTTAGAATATAAAACAATAACGATAAGAAGCTTAATTGAAATTTGGGTGAATAAAATTGAACAAACCGTAATCCAAACATTAAACAAAAAATATAATAAGATGATTATGAATAAAATAAATGATTGGATGATTGTGAAAAACATTTTTTGGTGTTTTAACCAATAGATTGTCCATTATAAATGAAGGCACATAATTCATAACATGCACGTACAAAGAGGCAATCAAATATAATTCATTTATATGATTATAGTGGTGTAACAGTATTGCATAATCATCATCATCATCATCATCATCATCATTACACAATACTAACGTGAAAATATCTAAATTCTGAATAAAGCTTAAATGGACAGAATAAATTCGTGTCGAATGTACGAATAATAAATTGATGAGTTGAACTAAATTTATCCATTTAATAAAATAAATTTATAATATATAATCAATACAAGTAGACAAATAATTTAAAATTTAAATTAATTCAATTAATGCATATAAATCAATATAAACTAATAAATTATTGAAATTATTTACAGATCATAAATTTTTATTGTTGAAACGTAAAAAATAGTCACCATTATCATATAATTAAATTTGTGAATTTTTCTTGTTCATTATGAAATTATATGAATATTTAATAAAAATTAACACAAATATAGCTAAACCATATCAATTTTTAATACATTTGTAGTTGATAAAAAAATTCAAAAATAACGGAATCAATCAATCGTTAAATCAATCAACTATATTTGACGTTCATTTGGATTGTTTGGCATCAAAATAAACTATATACAATGAACGTAATAATCCAATCTTTTATCGATGACAATAATTGCATTGTCAGTTGGAAAACTTTTCAGAAATAGCAATCATCAAATGCTATGTATTGTGAAACCCAACCAAACAACAATAGTTGACGACAAAATAATATTAATGTGGTTATACTAAGTTTATATCCAATTATGTTAAAGTCATGGAAAATAATTGAGACTCGTTCTCTTATAAGAAATGAGCAAACAATTTTTGATATCATACAACATATCAAAACAGGCAAAGACTAATAAGGTTAGTTGCTTTATATAATTAAAAATCAAATAATAACTACAATCAATATTATTATAGGGTGAATCTTTAAACAAAAATTTCAATTTTATTTTTGTAATAACCGGTTATAAACAGTTGAACAATTAGGTGAAGACGTTAAAGAAAAAATTGCAATAAAAATAGCATTAACGTTAAATGGTCAGATGATACCAAGTTAAGGTTATTGACGTAAATGATAATGGATAATTGATTTTATCATAGAGTATTATTGTAATTTTGTTGAATTTTTTTTTATTTTTCATTAAAAATTGATCAAATAAAAATAAAAAATCAAACACAAATAAAGAAATAACAATAAGAAGACAATTTGTAATTTTGAAGTCTATATATATTCCAGTTTCAAACATCAAACTTTAATTAAAAAATAATTTGTATTTTGCACAAACAGCATAAAATATTTAATTGGAAATTTTTGTTGATGGAACAAAACAACACAAAAAAGTAAATTTCTTAAAATTTAATTGTTTCATTATATAACAAAATAATAACACATTTTTATTTTAATGATTATAATATCTAATGTAAAAAATGACAATGTGTGAAATGTGTATTCAATCATGAAAACAACAGAAAATTTTTCAATCAGAAATAAGGTTATGATTGTTCAACTGGAATCATTGCTAATAATAATGGTAATATTGAATCAAAATTTTAAATTTGTCTTATTACCACTTAACTCGTAAAAACAAACTTTAAAGATAGTAATGACGGAAATCGTTGACAAATGAATCTGTCAAGCTTCAACCAATTTTCTCAAAAAAATTATCTTTGGTCGATGATCAACACAAAAAGAATTTTTTCATTTTTACACATTTTGCGACCTTCGTTCCGTGAAATTCCAAAGCAGACATCGTTATCATTGTTAAAATATTTGACAAAAGTGTAGTATAAAAATTAAAAAAAACTGAAATTTTTTTTCATTGAAAAAAATGTTTTCTATATTGAATTCAATATAAAAAACGAACGCATTCATTGAAAATAGGCCTGATGCTTGATTTCCGTTACTACCAAATTTGAATTGATGTCGATTTTTTATAAAAATGTGAGATAGCAAATATTTTATAAATTTATGCAAAGTTTTTCTGGTGGTCTGTTGTATTCTCAATGTACGATCATGGTCTCGATTCAAATGACAATAGATGTAGGTGAGAGAATAAAAATATGGATGAACAATAAATGAATACAAACATAAGAACCACATGCTGCGACGATGATATGGAAAATATGAATAAAAACAATTGAGTAAAACTTAAAAAAAAACTATTGCAAAACATTGATGAAATTCGAACAAAGAATAGTAGGTAAATATAAAAATAGTGAAAAATAGTAGCTTTCTATTTTGGAATAGAAAATGGAGGCAAAACAAAATAAAGGGAAAAAAGTGTGAACCAACAATGACAAATCGTGAGACTAAACCTGTCATCATCATCAACTATGGAACCGATGGTCTCGGTGGTATTGGTCGTCAAAAGGTTCAATTTTAAAAGTAAACACACACACACACTCACAATGGTTGACAAAATGAATATACCCAAAAATGAACTTGATAGTATAAAACAAAATTTTGATTGAAACTTTTTGTGGGGGAAGGAACCAAACGCTCAAATGATGAAGATGGAGAACCGATTGTATCTACGATTTGTCATCATCGTCTGCTACTGTTTGAGTGACAAGGAACTATGAATGTAATAAAAAAGAGTGCAAACGATTGAATGTCACAATCTTCTTCATTCATATTTTCTTGTTGTACAAAGAATAAAAAAAAACAAATCGGTTCAAACATAAATTCAACAACAACAAAACTAACAAAATAACAAGCAACTAAACTATTTAAAAAAATTCAAATTATTTTAAACGTAAGAATAAAATAAATTTGTTTACTAAATTATAGATAGAAAACGTATATCCTAAACAATAACATTTTAAGTTGATATAATCCAACAAAATTTGATTCAAGAATAAATATTTCCTGAAAAATGGCCTAACATAACAAATGATGTCGTGAAAGTGTTGGTTGGTAGCTAAATTGAGATCAAAGCAAGGGCGTACTTCAAAAAATAAGGAAAAATATTTTGAAAAGAGAAAGATAACAAAAAACTAAATTTTAACTAAATTGAGCACAAATAATATGTAGAGAAAAACGGGCAAAGAAACCATTTAAACATAAAGTTGAATCTTTCACAAAAAATTCCAGTTTTAAAAATGGCAATTACTTTTACGCAATCTTTTTGTTTCATCCATAAAACGTATTCAAACATAAATTTTAACTTTATGTTCTTTATCACCGTAATGTTCGTCATTGTTTGAACAAATCTTTTACCTAAAATCATTAAAATTATTAATAGTATAAATGAGAAATAAGTGTTCAAAAAAAAAGATAAAAATGTTTAATGAAAATATAAAGTAAACGAAGAATAAAAAAAAGTAAGAATAATAACATCTTTGTAACATGAAATTTTTTTAATTTATATAACATTTAATCTGTAGCGTGAATAAAAGCAAAAATCCCAAGCGTTATGATTAACTAAAGAAGGCTTTCCGTTTTTAATATTTGATATGTGAAAAGATATATAAATAAAAGAATTGAGTTCCTTTTTCTTTGTTTTTACTTTATAGAATAAATGTAAGTTAATTCGTTTTTACGTAGGTCTAAACTCAATTGGATGGAACACGCACAGATTCATTCTTCATTTTCAATCTTTATTCAACAATTCACAAAATCATGATTTAAGAATGGAATACCAATGATGATTGTAACAAACATGTAAAGTTAAAAAAATGATTGAAATGATGAATCAAAATTCTGCCTATGTCTTATTGAACGTTAAAACCTAAATTGAAGTGTCTGAAACTTGATTCGGATTTTTTGAACGTTCATTCAAAACTGAAATTTGAATCGATTTGCAATATTCAACGTTTCCAACAACAATATGTTAATGATCATGATCATCATTCCATATGAAATGTTAAGGAAATAAATCAAAAAAAAAAAAAAAATTATTGCCGTGAAGTGAATGTGTGCCGAAATGTGAGCAATGAAATATGACATCGATTGTAGATGATTGAACTATAATGAGAAAACTTACTTCAAATAGAATTTTGGTTTAAAATGATCTAAGACCATCGTGATAGGAAAATCGGTTTGAGAAAGAAAGTGAGAAAAAAAGTGAAACTCTATTCGTTCTTTCATTCTCTCCATAAATTGGTCGTTCTCAATTATCTCAATCGTTTGACAGATGGATTGATTGAGATGGAAATGAATCATGTTCAACTGTCAGTGAGGCAAACTGAAGTGGAACGAAAAAAAAAAAAAAAAAATGAGAGACCAGTGATCCAGCCCATTCAAGACATGGCTGTTAGTTAAGTCAAGGGTCTTCTTTCACTTTCCTTTTACCAATGGAATCAATTGTATTCGAAGAACATCAAATGAAAGAGATAGAATAAAGTGTACGTGTGTGGGTGTTTGTGTGCTATAAGGCAAGAGTCAGCGGTCGTTGCCATTCCATTCATCTTGTTGCAATTTTCATCCTCCTTCCCTCATTTCCACTATGGTACACTCACATATGTTGTGTCGGCCCATTCTAGAAATGGTGTATGAACGTCGATTTTATGGAACAAAAAGTAAAACTGTTAAAGAATGGAACCAAATTTAAATGGAACAAAAGAGATTGCCGTTTGTTATCACACAGATACAAGTAAAAGGGTGTGTAGGTGCCGGAGGGGGGAGAGATGAAATCACAATAATATGAAAACCAAATAGGCAACCACGATTGATTGGTTGGCCACCAATTGGAAAATATACGTAATTATGGTTCAAGTGAAAGGGGTTGCGTGCTATATTCCGGATCTAATCATGCACAGACTCACTAGAACGGAAACATATTCCCGGTGAAGAAATTGAACAAAAAATGGGCAATGTTAGATCTAAAGGGAAAAAAGGAAAGATGGTACCCACAACTGGAAACGATGTGTACACAGATGATTGAACAAAATGGGAAAAGACTTCAATGTAAAATGTACCGATCAATGAAAAAAAAACAAAAAATATCTTTTTGTTAGGTAACATATTATGTGATCTAATGATTTCTTATTTTTTTTGTTGACATTCTCTAAAAAAAAAAAAAAAAATGAAGACACAACCACAACAATTCATTTTCTTATTCCTTTTCTTTCTTTCCACCATCTTTCGTACTCCAATTTAAGTTATTCTGTTCTTTTTTGTGCTGACTAAGTTCATTGGCAAACCCAAACCACAAAATTGGTTCAATCCAACAAATAGTGAACATGACCGGAAAACGATTCCCGTTAAGAATAGATCTAAATATTACGAATCGCCCACATATCATAACGCGTTAGTTAAACATACAAATGAACAAAAGTATGATAGCTATTATAATTTATTTAGAAGAAAATGAAAAAGTCTAGAAAAGAGAAAAGAGTATAGTGCAGAACTAAAGACGTAATTTGAATGGGCAACCAACGAATATTCATGAAAAGCACAACAATTGTTGTTGTTTGCTTGGTTGAATGAATGAAAAAGAGAAAGGGGAAAATAGAATGCATAAAAGTGGCACAAATTCAGAATGGTTTGTTTCGGGTTGTTGGACCAATGTACTCGCCCTATTCCGACACCATCTTCTCTTCCTTTTCTTTACTATCGTTCATTATTGTCCCCTTTTCTGTTTGCATGTATATACACGATTTCGAAATATAACATTGCCGGTTTGTTTTTGTGGTGTACTTGCTGACGTCGTCGTCGTCGTCGTCCTGACTGCGCCTAGCTTTTTTTTGGTACTATTCAGTAGGTCATAAATCTGGAAATAAATGGCCACAGCGAACGACATACAAACGAGAACACATGCTCGACAACAACACAACAACAACAACAATAGCCACAACTAACTATAATGTACAAGCTCAATTTCTAGAAACAAAAAAAAAGAAAGAAAAAAGTTTAGTTTTCAACTAATAAAACGGTACCGGAAACTAAGTACACAAACACGATTGGTATACAAGATAAAACTAAAGCTTTCCAGCTTTTAAAGAATTGTTTCTATGGAAAAGTTTAAATGTTAGCAATTAAGGGTTTCAAATTTAATTTTATTAACCTTGTTAGATGCATCAAGGTTAATATATCATGTTGCCAATAGAAAAAATTTGAAATCTTTAAAACGATCTGTATTTTATAAAATATAAAACATAAACATTAAAAAAATTTAGGTGTTATTAATGGAAAACTTTGATGAATTTTACATTCAACAAAGATATAGAATGGAATCAATGAACCGTTACAACTTCACTTCTGCCATTTGATGATGATGATTATGATAATAATAATGTTGGGAATAAATTGAATTACCTTTATAAAAAGTGAACGTACACAATCTTTGGCATAAACACACGCACATACATAACACAAATTCAAATAAAAATCAATTTTATATTCTATAGGAAATAATATTGAAGAATCGAATGTATGAAGAACGTAAATTGAGTTTTCGTTACCAGAACAGTCACAAACTTCCAACCAAGAAAAAAAAACACGCACCTAAAGTGGTTATGTAAATTTACGTTTTCATTTTTCCTATTTTATCTTGTATTCTATATTCCTTATCTTTCACTTCATCACAACCATTACAATACATATGTTTCAGGTTTCATCAACATCAAAATTGTGCTAAAATTGTTGTAAAAGTTTGTCAATTTTTTTTTATTTATAAAAATATCAAAAAACTAAAATAAAGTCAAATGCAATGAATGTGAATGTTTCCAAATGTTGAATGAATAATTGATTAACGTGCATTTAATTAACGAAACCGTATGTAGTACAGTAATAAAAACATAAATGATTCAATATAAAAATGGTGTTGTTAGTGTTGGTGACGGTGCAACGACCGAAAAACAACACATCAAATAAAGAATAAATAAAAAATCGAGTCAAAATTAGGGTATGCTAGAACAAAAGTGAATGTTATGCTAATCATATAAAACTGCCTACACCAAATAATAATCAAACAAAATTCTTCTATTACTTCTTTAGATTGGAAAATACAAAATATAGAATCATTGTTTCCAAATAAGTTTAAAGTAAAAAACAAAAAAATAGAGGTAATAAAAATAAAAAATGAAATTAATGATTCAAATAAAAAACATAAATAAGATTTTTCCATTGAAGACAAACCTTCAAATATAGGAAGCAACGTATTTTGGTTTTTTAGTATTTTCAAATAAAAAATAGTGAAATATTTGATCTGATAATTGAAAGTGATCATAAATGCCAACGACAAAAAGTCAATTTCAACATTATTGTTATATTTGAATACGTCAATTTCAACTCTCCATTCAATAGATAATATTCATGTTGTCATCACAGTCCGTCGCGAAGTGACCAGTCTTATCGCACATGTTACATTTCCGAGATGATGTTTCTATAGCGAATACTTTCTTCACGCTGGGCTGATTCACCTTTCCATTCTTGATCGCTTTCTCCTTGGACGTTCCCAAATACGAAATCGACGCTTCGTGTAGTCGTTCGACTCTCTTAATCAGTTCCTTTAATGACATCGACAATTCTATCATTCTTTCCATTTCTTCCTTCCAAAAGTAGTCGGCAATCTGTCGAGCCAATTCGAAATCTCTCCCTTTCTGGCTTTTGCCTAGGTTTCGTAGTAGCGTTTGCAATCCCTTAATCAGCGACAATATCTTACTTAATCCAGATCGGTCGTATTTTGACTTGACTGGTTCCATATCAGCAATAATGGATCGAATTTGGACGTTCACTCTCTGTTTGCTTTCATACAATGATCGAACTCGTTTCCAGCATTTTCGTAGCGGCAATCGTTCCGCACGAGCTTGTGACCACGTCTTTCGAGGATCACCTTCCAATAGCTTTCCGATATACATCATTCTCGTCTTTTGATCGACTTCGGATCTATTCAATATTAGTTCTTCCACGTCGGCCTTGAATAGAAACCATTCGCTAAATTCTCCGTTGAAGGATTTTATCGTTTTGGAAGCCTCTTTGATGCTGATGGTAGCATTTTCCGATTTAGCTTCTTTCTTTTTAGTCTTTTTCTTCTTCTTTCGTCGTTCCTCAGAATCGGAATCATCGGTTGAATTGCTGTCGGATGAACTGCTTGATGTGTTGCTATCAGATTCACTTTCTTTGTTCTGCTCTCGCTCATTCTCATTGTCATCATCATTGTTTTCCTCATCGCTATCGCTTTTCTGACTTTCGTTGTCGCCTTGATCGTCCAGGTTTATCTCTTTCAACGCGATTCGGTTCTCTAAAATCGTTACTTTCACCTCGTATGCTTTCCATGATTTTTTGTCGTCCTCATTTTCCAATAAGCTTATTCGACTTTAGCATATATTCCATCAAAGAATGAACGAATAAAATGAACGTAAATATTGATCGATTTTAGTATAGCTATGCAAAAAGTAACGACACTTTTAACTCAATTGATAGCAAAGTTTTTTTCGGAAAAATGAGAATTGCAAAAGATAACAGAACATAAGAAAACATGGTAGGAATAATGAATCGGAAGAATAAAACGAAAAGAACGTGCAAAAGAATGTAGAGAGAGAGAGAGAGAGAGAGAGAGAGAGAGAGAGAGATCACATTGCAAGTGAAAGACGCTGAAACGACAAAAGAACATTCTCCAAATGACCATAAATGAAATTTGACACTCAAAACACATCAACAGTCCCGGTGTGTGTATGTTTTTGCTTTTTTAGTATCAATTTTTGTTATTGTTGTGGTTGTCTGCAAAAGAATAAAAAAAAGAAACCACTAGAATAAGATTGCAATTTTAATGTGAGAGTGAGAAATGTGGTTGACATTTTTTTTCGCCAAACAATTGAATCGATTCAATCTATCATCATGTGCATATAAGAAAGTCGATCTATTCATGGACCTGAACCATTAACTATAGCAAAGTTACTTTGATAAATCAAATTTATATATAAAAGTAGTAACAGTAATAATGATGATATTGGGCAATTGATTGTCTCAATTGGCGCCACCATTAATGTCAAGTACAAAAGAAAGATAAAGAAAGACGATAAAAAATAATAACACAAACATGAATCTACACTGATTGTCATCAATGTTCATTGGAGTCGATTGTAATCGATCGATTGGTTTCAATCGATTCCTGTGTTTGAAACAATATTTAATTTAATCGATATATGGTAATTACATCACAATGGTACTCAAACCTTACAAAACCTAGATCAACAACAAATGAAATATAATTGTAAAAATATTTGCTTCAATAACAAATAAAAACTATATAGATATTGATTAATTAATAAATTAAACAAAAGAATTAGATTAAATAACGTTCAACTAATATAACTGAAAAGATTTTATCAATTGCCATTTATCGAAAGAAAACAGCAACCATAGTTAGCAAAAACCTTTTAGTGTTTAAAAGTGTTAAAATAAAATAACTATTACAAAAGAAAAATAAATAAATATTTTGTCATTCAAGCCCATGAAGCTATTGCAAATTTTCAAATTGCTTTAGCAAACATTCATAAATACATGAATGGAAGTCACACACACACACACACACACAATTTGGTCACGATAGAATGGATTATGGTGATGGAAAAATTGGTCTAGTTTGTTATCGAAATAATAAATTTCAATTTGTGGTGACGGTTGTGTCGTCGTTGTTCCAGATTTAGATATGGACCAATTTTAGTGTAACGTTAAACTATGAGTGACAAAATAAAAATGAATCCAATATGAAATCGGAAAGGCACTACACTATAGATAAAACGTTTTTGTTTGTTTATTGTCATTTTATTACAAACAAAAAATATACTTAAATCATTTATTATTAATAAATTCAACATTTGCAACGATTTTTTTTAGTTTTTTGGGTGAACTTCCAATCATATAGTTTTTAAATTAAGTTTTTAAATTGAGTACGATCATCATCATTATTACTTGAGTAAATTTATTGGAAACAACATAAAAAATCATGTACTAAAATTTGGATAGTATTGATCGAAAAAAATTTGTTATAAAATTTAGGAAACCAATGATTGATGAAGAAAATGAAAAGATTGAATGCTGTGGTAATGATGCTGCGCATTGGTGATATATACAAGAAACAGGAAATTGATCTCGATTAATTGGATTCACTGCTCAGTGGGTAGGAGAAGAATAGAATTAAAAGCTTGAAACTTGAATCCGGGACCACAAAAGTTAGTATTGAGACGATCAACGAAAGGAAAGTCCCACTTTTAGTTTTCGTATTGGAACGTGTGATAAAATGTGCAACACAATGCAATGAAAAAAGAAAACAAAGTGATTCTAGAGAAATTCTGTTGACACACACACACGAAATGCCAATATATGATGTAGTGAGACAAAGTTTGCCACTTAGCAGTTTTAAACCAATGTACCATAAGTAATGAACATTAGCAGTGAAAAGTAAGAATGAGATAAGACATGGCACGTCGACATAGACAACGATGATGGCAAAGAAAACGAATATTCTTTTCAGCAAATAACAAAACAGCAAAAGTTCAACTTTAGATTTAGTTGCTTAACTATTGAACAGTTGCTGCATATTCTGCCTTTTTTGTTTGTATGTATGGTCGGCTTTTTTAAGAACCACACATGAAGTCCATCAATGGATAAAAATGTGCACCATACTTTTTGAACCAAAAAAAACCATCTGCTACTTGTAGAAATCAAGACCAAAAATGAGGTTAAAAACACAATGATTTTATGTTAGTGTATGTGGTTGCTTAAAAAAATAAACGAAAGTAAGGTAATATTGAAAACAATAGACAAAGAAATCGTTGAAGCAATAGCCATCAACATCTTGTGCAATGATAGCCATTTATTCTTTTATATTTCTATTATTCTTTAAGATGGAGTATAACTCCAAATGGCAAATATATTTATTTTTATATATAATACATCTTTCTCTCATATTGATATACAGGATATATGTATGTATGTATGTATGTATGTGTGGTCATCATTTGAAATCGTCTCCCTTTCTTTCAACGTGTTTACTGACCATAATGGTGTGAGAAACGATGGAACAATTTGAATAAAATCAGTCACCGTAAAGGATGGCGCTTTCTCGAAACATGTCGGAAACCACAATGATGCACAATGACGTGTACTCAATCAAAAACATTCCTCGTTTTATTTCTATTCTGATTGAAAGAGAATAGAAAGCAAATTCAAAGTGAATTTGAAATGAATCAAGCAAACAATTCAAATTGTCGTTTGTATGTGTGTTGATAATATACGGTAAATTTAACCAATGGGTAAAATGATTATTTGTAAGTAGTGTTCATGCATCGGAATATAACACTAGAACTATACATACGATTTGTTTTTAGATAATTTAAAGTAAAATTCAATAAAAAATAGCTAAACTTGTAGTTTGTGCGATCACCGCTAAATTTAACCACAACATGAACATGTTATCTATTTTAAACAGTAATTTGAACAAACTGATCAAATTGACAAATTCATTGTCATAATCATTGTTTTGATAACGAATCAAATCGCTAATAGAGTTGACAAATTTGCGTAGTTTCCTGATCGATTGCTTGATTCACGGTTATTGAAGGAGGCATTAGTGCAAGCCATATTCATAGTTTTATAGACATTCAAATACTTTTCCAAATTATTCAATGCGGTAAAACTTATAATAGCGTGGTGAATCTGGTAATAGGCTGATAAAATATAATGTATGCATAATTAGGCGAAGGTACTAAAATTATTTTTTTTCAATATTTATGACGTCAAACGAATGGTTGTGGTCATCCAATTTTCCTTCTTTTGTTTCTTGAAATGGTTAAATGTATGTGCAAATGAACTAGATCGATCACTAAAATGAATCTTGACACCACGTTGTTGGTTAAACGTGTGTGTGTACCTAATGTTTTATACAATTGTGCATGTGTGTACGACCATAAATTAGAATCGATAACTCAAACAACCATAGAATCGATTTTTCGAATATAAATGTAAATATTGACCATTCACATATTAAGTACACAGACATGTATACACCAATAATAATGAAATGATGTGACTAGAATTATAATCAAAATGATAATGATGAAATAATATATCTGTATAAAATCGAACGACATCGACAGCCTGGTAGCAATGTAAAAAATAGCCTTAAACTACAGATGGACATTTTCACATGAATTATTGGAAAGTATTATTATAGAATGAAAAAAAAAGTTTGAGTTGACTTACATAGTATGGTTGATTGGTGGGTTGTGGGGGTCTAAACACACACATGCAATTATAATGTCGGTATTGAAATGGAGAACAAACACGACAGTAAATGAAAAGAATGACAACACTTTTTACTTGTGAAATATTGTGGTAAATATATGAAATTTTGAACAAATATCAAGTTTAATAGATGGAAAATTAGGTGAAATAATTGAATTGAATAGAATTAATGAACAAACGTTTTTAGGTGTTGAAA
Organism: Blomia tropicalis; assembly: GCA_029204025.1. Taxonomy (NCBI): domain Eukaryota; kingdom Metazoa; phylum Arthropoda; class Arachnida; order Sarcoptiformes; family Echimyopodidae; genus Blomia; species Blomia tropicalis. Next base: position 9,514,070 of record CM055088.1, read on the forward strand.
ATGGTTTACATTCATAACGGAATGTATTTGTAAAAATGATGAAAGTCCAATCCACTCAAGCACATCAAAAATTTAAACTAAATTGATGAGTATAATGGAGAAAGAGTGACGAAGTTTGCGTGGAAAATGGCGGTAGACTTTTAATCCAATGAACACAGCAATTAGTTATTTAATTAATTAATGTTGACTGATTAATTGATTAATTACAAGCACAAATTGAAATGGTAAATGAGCTAAATGGTGACCCGCACAAATATATGTTTAAAATATAAACGGAAAAAAGCAGCACTAAAAATTCAAGTGAGAGAATGGAAGATTACTATTTGACCACCGTATTTAGATGGAATATTAGTTGAATGCTGAAATTGACAGAATAGCAAAACAAAAATGGTGGACGTCAACGGACGATAACGAGACAAGTGGTCCACTGCATCAAGTAATCAATCAACGACATAATGTCTCTTCTTTTCCAATACACAATGTTGATCGTGTTTGTATGAGATTGAGCAAGTTTAATTACCAACAACAACAACAACAACAAAAAATATACGAAAATGCATTGCAACGAGTGATGAGGTCGAAGATGTGGAATAAGAAAAAGAAGAAGAAAAATTGTCATATACAATTGGATTGGCAATCCCTCGGTGAAATCTATGATGAAAAACTTTTGATTGGTGAGATGTCCCTTGACATCTTGCATTGAAACTCAAAATAGCATAAACGCAAACATCCGATTAAAATGAAATTCAAAGACAAATAAAAACACACAGACACACACAAAAATAATCGATATTCACAGTAATAATAATAATAAAAATTGGTGCGAATACAAATTTGTGAAACCACAAACTGAAGATAAAATCAAGTAATGTTGAAATATTTTCATTCATTTAAATTGACCGTAAACAAACGTAAAAAACGATTTAATTTAATTAGAAGATTGTGGCATTATCTATTGTTTTGCATCTTCATTCAAGTATTAATCCACATAAATTTAAATTGTTGCAAGTTAAAATTAAGAATACGTGTATTTGCATTTAAGAATGGGATTATAAAATGACAGAACAAAGACAGAACAAAGTCATGTTTTTCTTTCTTGGTGATTGTGAACCACGTTGATGTGCGTTAAACATTAAACGTTTGTTAGATTATAGAACATAAGAAATAATATAGTGTACCGTACTGCACCACACCAAAAGTTCGTCTGATGTTGAACTGGTTGACTTGGCACTCTCCACAATCCATTCATTCATTCATTCATTCTCTCCTCATCAGCTTGTTGTACTTCACCTCGATCAAGGCTGAGAGAGTGAGTATGAGAGTGTCTGGTTGCAATGTGTGATAGTGTCGAGGGAGCAGTATCGACCAGAATTGGACCAACCATATTCCAGAATTGAGTTGAGTGAGACGACTTTACATTCTCATGTGGTCGTCATCCATCGATTCAAAACGGAATGAGAGAACATGAACACACACACACACACACACGCACGAAAACACTATCTCTCAATTCGGTTGCGATAGCGGCAAACTGACTTCAGCATACCCAATTTGGAACCATTCATCGACGATGGATCGACGAGGTTTAACACGAATATAATATAAGAACTGAATTGAAAAAAAGTTTAAGAGAATGTTAAAAATAACAAAAAAAAACGATTACAGTAAAATCGTCTGTTGAGACGTATAATCGACTAACTCAAATGTTGTGATTGGCGTTCGATTCAAAGTTGACTTTGGCTAAAAAACTAAAAAATGGGAAATGGGGCAAAAAAATTATTCACAATTTGGATCGATTGACAAATTAACACCGACAAATCGTTTATTGAATAAATGATATTTTTACAATATAAATTGTAACTGAATCGATTAACAATTTAGTTCAAAGCATTATTAGTTTCATGCTGAGTTCTATGTCAAAAACCAAATGTCAAAATAAGTTAAAAAATTGAATAAGTAAGAATTAATGAAATTTCTTGATTGTATAAATTTGCATAACATGAAAAAAACATTTCAACCGAAAAAAATACATAATTTATTATTATGTAGTGGGCGAAAACTTAAGCAAATAAATAAATACTACGAAATCGGAAATACACCCACTTGTTTTTAAGAAAAAAATTATCTTAGTAGTAATTGTAAACATCTTTTTTATCCGTTGTAAAAAAATTGAATTTGATGATAAAGAAGTTCAAAAGAAATTGACAAAAAACTATAATGTAATCTTATGATTATAAATTCAATTGAAAATATTGGAACCATTGACCTATATGAATAAATGTCTTTATTCAATTTAGTTAATGTCAAATGATTTTATTTGTTCAATTAATTTTATATTTTTAATAAAATAAGGTAGTCAATTAAAAAAGAATAAACGTAACGGAAAACTTATTTTATTTTTGAATGGAAAAAAATCTTTTCATTTTGAATTGAATTGGTTTGAATGAAAAACAAACTTCCATATTTGTTAGTGTTTGTTTATTTATTTGATACCATTTTCATCGTTAACAACATATGTTTAGCGTAAAATAGTTTATTTTTCCTATATAAAAATGTATCTAAAAATAGTACCATTTTATATCATCGTTAACCTTATCGAAATAAGACAAAGTCGATCACACGATGATCCTCGAAACCATAGTAGGCATATGGAATAAAGTAACGGAAATTGATTAACTAAAATGTCCAATTTAAGACACCGAAAACAAGATAATAAAAATTTCAATTGGTCTTAATTGGAATCGATAGTTATGATAGTAAATAAAAAATTTGAAAAAATAAACAAAAATAGAATTAACGTTAATGAGAAAAAACGGAAAAAAACAAATTAAAATCAGAAAATTAATTGATGATTGTAAGTTATCATTGATGAAGTATAGAGTTCTTTTGATGTAACCAGGAGAGTGCAAAAATGCAAAAGAGTGGAAAAAAGAGTTTGTTTGAAAAGCATGGAATGATTTCTATTTGTATTGAATGTAGAGCATCGGAAACTTCATATGAAAAGGTATTGACGATGGTAAATGGCCAACTAGTACATTGAGTGTTAGTGAACTATTCGGTGAGTGCAAGGGCACACACACACACACACACACGTTTCTAACGGGGGTTCCATTGACTCTCTTTCGTAATGTTTGTTGTTTCGATCGTTTCGGTCGGTCGATCGGTCGGTGGCATCAATGATCGAGGCCAATTGGAATACACAAATGCATAAGAAGGACATCATCGTATCGGCGTCGACCGACAGTTTAGGCTGCAAACACACAAAACTGGCACACTATGAATGTGTCGGTCTCGATCTATCTATTCGATGATGTCCTGTTACCCGCCTCAGTAGTGCAAACAAATGACAGCAATTTGCAAACATTCGTGATCAAATATCGTTCATGTCGATTAATAATTCGCCTTGTTTGCCTGAACCACACACACACACACACACACAAGTTGAAACAAGAAAGAAACAGAAGAAGAAGAAGAAGAAAGAAAAAAAACGAATAAGAAGAAATGGACATTCAAGTTGAACGGGTCGACAAGCATTGACATTTGCCATCAATTGATGATAGAGGCGAGACAATTTAGATTCACGAATAGTAAAGATGAACTAACAAACAAGACAAAACACAAAAATGAAATGAAGGGGAAAAAAGGTCTACCAATAATAATGGCATATTGATAGGTTAAATGAATGGGAAAAGATGAGAAAAATTGTGTGAACAAGGAAAAAATGAACGGAATAAAATATGACACCACAATGAATGAGTTCAAATGGATCAAAATATTAGTAACAAAACCAAATGATAACGTTTTTTTTATTTATGTCCTTGAACTCACTAAGGTTTAATATGCAATGAATAGATTATAAAAGTTCTATGTTAAGAAAAGATATGTTTTTTTTATTATGATTATGAAAATTAACCATTTATGTTTAGTTAGAATGAAAGCTTAACCATGATATGAGGATACAACGTCTATGGTCCCGGACAAAATGATAAAACCAATGGATCATATTATGGAACAAATAGAATGAAATGTTGATGATGTTTACATTGAACAATGAAGTGTTAACAATGAATTAGATGACGATGACAACGACCTAGAAACATCAGAATCTAGAGCCGGATTTCATTTCCCCTTACCTAATCTAACCTCATCGTGAAGTGTACTCTTTTTTCTCACCAACATTTGCTATTTTTATCATGAAGGACAAACATACGTTCACATAGTACGTAGTTCTGGTTTTAGATTTTTGTTCATCTTCAATGATTGTGAACAACATTTGGCACTTCACATAAAGGGTGTAGAATGGAAAAAAGCTGTCAATGACAAGAGAGAAATAGAGAGCATTAGCAATAGTCGTTTCAATTTTCATTGGAATCAATCGTTTTGTTCAAATTGAACACATTCAAACAACAGCAACAAAAAAAGAGAAAAAGAATGATGATGACGAGTGCTTCGATCATCAGCAACATCACCAAATAGTTATAATCGATTCACACCCATTGAAAAATGGTGACGACAAACGAACACTAAGAATAGAACATTTGGGCCCACAAGAACCAGAAATATCCAAGGATAGAATGTATGCAGCTAAAATTGATTACCATTAATTCTGTCTTTATATTATACATATATATGTTACGTTTCTAATAATAAACCAATCCAGGCACACCACAAGGCAAACATAACTTAATGATATATATTATTATATTATATTTGACGTATTTGATATAAAATTAAGACAGCATCTAAACAAAACGTCCACAAATAAATGTCTATAACCTCAAACTTCAATTGAAATTAGTGTCTGGTCTCAACTTGCTTCCCCTTGCCTTGCCTTGCCTTGCCTTGCCTCAATTCAATGATCAATGTATCTCAAATTGTAACATTAAATACAAGAATAATAAGAATAGGAAAAAACGGAATAAATAAATATACAGTGAAATCAAACTTGAATCAGAAATTGATTTGATTTCTCCCCGGAGAGTTGTACAAAAGAATTGAAATTTGGTGGATTACACAAAGAAGTGGATTGAAGGAAACAAGCAAATTGCTTTCAATTCAATTTGATTCGCATTTGTAATCATAAAAAAAGAAAAGCAAACAAAAACGATCGATTATGATCGATTAGGAAAGGGTCTAATTCAAAATTAAATCAAGTAAATTGGTAACCCAATAAGACACAAAAAAACATTAAATAAAAACAAATTAAAATGGATTTATCGGTAGAAGCAATGTGTCAGGAAGGACACATGTCCAATTGTTGTTTGGTTTGTTGAAATGGCAAACAAACGAGACTATTGGAGAAAGTTCGAACTGTTGAAAAGAATGAAACAATACAAATTGTTTTTCATCAATGAACCAAAACCACAATTTAAACTCTTTAATGTTATAAAAAATAGAACTTTTAATAGAACTTTAACCCATTAAATAGAACTTTTAACCCATTTCAACAATTTGATACAAGTTTTTATGATATTAAACAAAAAGATATCCAATAAACTTGCATTGTACTCATATTTTAATAAGCACAAGAATGTATCTAATCATCAAATAATCTACTTGTGTTAAAAAAATTTTTACTAATTAAAATTGGTAGAATGTTATAAATTTAAGCTTGATTGTTAATTTTGTGAAAAAATTAATTATTTTACAATTAATTCCATCATATTTTGAAATTAATTCTTGTTTCATATGGGAACCATCTATATAATATTTAAAAAAAACCTTGCTTCTAAAAGAATTTCATTGCCATTTATTGTTGAACTTAAAAAAGGCCAATAACAGAGATGAAAAAAATAATATTTGGTTGAAAAGTTTGAAAAGTAAAAGTTGAACAAAGAATTTTTTGAAACATGCATTGGAATTGCAAATTTATGTCTCTTTTATTTGAAATGCAGCTAAATTGGACTCCGTCAGCTCCAGTGGTGATCTATTGATGAAAATTATTGTTAGGCCCTTCACTCATTTCATCTTATTTTACAATTTCACAAATTATAATATTGTACTTTGGAAGCAATAGAAAATGAAGAATATAAAACTTAAATAATATTTATGTGTATAAATAAATCATAAAATTCAAGCATAAAAAATTTAATCCAGATTTAATAAGCAATTGTTTTGTTTTGTTCTTTTATCTACTTAAGTTTTTGTAATGTTTTCTAACATTTTATGACAATTCATTATTTTACTTTATAAAAAAAGGAAAATGTACGACTAATAGACTTTGTGCGCGTGTGTGTGAAAATTGATAACAAATGAGACGAACAAAACTATGAGATACAAATTGAATTCACTAATCGAAATAAATAATGAAGTAAATCATGTTGATGATGGAGTTTTTATTTATTTATTTATTTATATTTGGTAAAGTCAAATTGTTTAGAACTATGGCAATGTTTGATGACTTTTCGTGTACGCGCACAATTTGTTCTACTTATAATTTGATTATATCCCTCATTTATGATGGTTCTCGATTTAAAATGTGTGTGTGTGTGTGCATTAGATCCGATTCAAGACATGCAGTTTCAGTTTCATTGATTCCATGATATTGGTTGATGGTGCGCGTTTTACGATTAGTCGAAACTGGAATCGTTTCCCAATGAGCTATACAATTAATTATTTGATGGAAAATGCCATTGAGAACCAACCAGAAAAAATACTGATAGATTGATAGAAGGGAAGAATTGAAGAAAAAAATAAAATAGAAAGTAATATAGAAACATGAAACATTTGTTTTAGATTATTTTTTACATTTAGCTCAAATTAAAAACACAGCAAACAATGGAAAATATATTGACCGAATAAAAATTGACAATTCTGGCTCGTGGATTTGTTGCGTTACGTTGGTTTATCGTTTAAATTAAAATTTGTATTTGCCTTTGTATCTATACATTAAAATTCCAAGCAGTAAATTTTTATTCCTTCATTTTCAAACAGTATAATGTTTCAATATATTGAATGGGTTAATAAACTGAATATTAAGAATGATGAAATACATTACAAAACGTGAACTCAACACAACAAAAAAAATTGATTGAGAACAAATAAAATAACAAAAATAACAAAAAGTCTCATAGAGTGTGTGTGTGTGTGTGTGTGCGTTAACGAATTGTGTTTATATGTTTCCAATGAAATGGCTATATTGATGTAAGTCAATGCTACACAATTTCAAGTTGGGTCATGATTCTGTTGTTGTTGTTACCATGACGCCCGGCAGCACTAAAACATTGAACCAGAACGAACTGGAAGTGAATTCACATTGGCGTACGCACACACACACTTGTTTTTCACACTCATCCATCCATCCTCCTCACCACTCCTCCTCCAAAGGCTCGTGTACCAATGTACGTCACGTAATGTGCAATAATTTATTTAGATGGATTTGCCATCCAAACTGATATTGTGTTCCCTTCATTCGCCTTGTATACAACATCATTCGCTCTTGCATTCAGTCTCAACTTCACAATAAACAGTCCGACATCATGGCGGTCATCAATATGAAGGCCGTCGTCGTCGTCGTCGTCGTCATTCGAGTTTATTATACTTCATGAAATGAATTGAGATGCAACCAACCGGCCAACCAAATAGGCAAACCATCCAGTATACTGGATAGATTATATCAATGAGAGTATAAAAGGCATGTTTTTGTGGCCAATGATGTCGCCGTTCAAAAACGTTCTAGTTGTCTATTTGACGAATGATAATGTGCCCATCACAACACGACGATTATGATTATTGTAACAATTCTAGTTTCTTAACTAATTCATAAATCTAAATTAGATTAATTTAACGAGAGATAGACTCACTCTTGGGAGATCTATATGTAGGCGTAAAATGTAGGATTATAATGAAAAAAAAGATTCAACTCAAACTCAATTTATCGGAACAAAATTCTTAAGACTTGAATTAGTAACAAAAATAAAATAAAATAAAATACTACATTCAACTAACAAGTTTTCATTTAAAAAAAAACGGAAACAACAACAATGATAAACATGTCATACATAATTGATCATTTATCATCATCCTTACATTAACTTAAGAATATAATTCTGATTCCTCAGATAAACAATGTACTTTAGATTTTATTTTTATTATATCATTATAACATATATATAAATCATGTTTAATTTATTTATATTCAACCTGGAGATTCTCGAGCATAAGCTTCAATAATTTGTTTTTTTTTTGTTTGCACTGATATAAGGCATTATGAAACAAAAAAAAGTTGATAAAAACAAAAACAGAACAGAGATTTCAAACTTTTTTGATTACGAGCACACATATTGAACAAAATTCATTAATGATCCTGAAACAGAAATGTTGGCTTTACTGCAATATATTCTTTGTATTCAATACACTCAATATGAACTTATTTACGTACTCTGCACAATTTGTGTTCATACATTTTCATTGTTAGTGACCATTCACAAACAATCCTAGTTTGATAAGTGGGCTTAGAACCCATACTTTGAAAATCTCTGAGCTAGAATAAATATTGCACTAAAGATTCAAGAAAGTAGACATGAATGAATAAAAATAATACAAAGCACAAAGGAAATAAATATAGATCATATTATGTTTTCAAACAAAAATAAATCAAACACCTTTACCTATTTTTAGAATAAGGAAGACAAAAGGCAGACAATGCTTGTCAACTTCAATTTGAATTTCAATTGGTAAATTAGTTTGTGCAAACCGTAATAATGGAGAAATAAATGGAAAAATTGAAATAATATAGAAACTTTGGCAAAATTGTCTCAATCTAAGGTTAAAATATTTTCTATCATATTAAATATGATAGATTGAATTGAATAAAGAATCGTAAATTATACATAAAACATTTTAATATAATAGAAAATGAGAATTAAACGAATAGATGGATTGATGGATGAATAGTTGAACAAATGAATGAATGAATGTTTCACGCCCTCTTTTCTCAGAAAATGTATAAAAAAATGATGAGCGTGCTATTTATTGGCTTGTCATTGGCAATAAGGCTCGTGTCTCATTCATTCTCTTATCAAACTATTTTGGGCCAATGAACCAAAACCAAATACAATCGAAAATATGCAACAACGATGATGACAAGAACAGTAACAAACAAAATTATACTTGATCATAACAAACACATTCATGTACATTAAGAATATTGAATACAATAAAAAAATATGCAAGCAAAGCATAATTTGCATAATTGTCACAATCAAGTGTTCTCATTGTTAGCACATGGACAAACAAACGAACCAAACGTACACACACTTAAAGTCAAGTGTTGGTTCTTGTGATTACGCACACGAGTAGATCGAAAATAAAGGTTAGGAAAAAAATATGCCAATAAATAACTACCAAACAACAGAAAATGGAGAAATTTGATGATAAAATAAAATATAAAGAATATACAAAAAAAAAATTCTGAATCCAGTTCTATAGTATATTCACATAATTAAGGGCAAATATCATACCATTTCAGATAATAAAATGCAGCCACAATATTTGAAAAAGGAAAAAAATAATCACTGAAAAAAATAATAATAAAATTCTAATTTAAAAGAGTACATGTTTATGCATGAATTTGATAAAATATAAAAACGACAATTAAACTTTATTTGAATGCAAATTGTTGTTAAATCAATATTTTTTTATTTGTACTTTTCTTAATCATCAACATATTATAAAAAAATTGATAAATATATTGTTCTAAAGTTTTACTTAAGAATCATTGAACTTAAAATTTTAGTAAATAAACCGACAACCAAATAATATTTTTATTAAATGGATATTGCAACAAGAATTTGAGTTAAAGTATGTGTGTGATATTTAGCAATAATATTCTGTGTTTGATTTGAGTTTTGAAAATGTACGTCTGTCGAAAACAGATTCCGTATAATTCCTAATGGCCTTTTACGCCAGATACCAATTGAACCTATTGGTAGAATTTTCCAAACTTTACAAATTATATTTTTTTTCTAACTAATTTTGTCTGCATCAAATTAAAAGTTTATAAGTTTTTAATATCAGATAAACAATGGCAACAACAAATAAGTTTTTGTTCCGATTTAGAAATGAAAATAGAATAATGACTCTCACAGAAACAATTTCACGACAGAATGAAAAAACTGTTTAGATGGTTCTATAATTTCACCAAATTTTTAGACAATAATATAAAAAATAATAATTGTTTATTTTATTTTTTAATTTAATAGTTTTTAATTGGTAATCATTTCACGAACACAACATCATTAATTAAATGAAAGTTTAATTTTTTAAGTTTATAAATTTACCAAAAATTCGAAAATAATTTATAGAAGAATGTATTTATTATAGTGTTTCAAAGATAAATTAGTTTGAATTAAATTTGTTTACTTTTATGATGTTAAAATTGTTTTTTGTTTATTGTTGGTTTACCATTACAAATGGCAAAATTAATCAACAATGGAAACATGAAATGTCTCCAAGACGAATGCCATTGATGAGAAGTGTGTTATTAGACAATCATCGATTGAATCAATCAGAATTATTATCTAAATCATCAATTGATCTTAGTTTATTGACTGATTATGATTTAAATATTGAACAAATTCAAAAACCAATTGAAATCAAAACAAATCTTCATCAAAAAGAACAAACAAATGTTGAACGAATAAATAACGAAACATTCAAAATTCATTCGAAACCAATGGATTTCGATGGATCATATCCATATTTGGTTATTGTTCCATAGTAATAGTTTTTTTATTGATTGCATTTGGTATAACACGTTTTTCCAGAACCGAAATTAGATCATCGATTATTGATAAAACCGATCATTTAAATTCATTTGATAATGATGATGATGGTGATGATAAAAAATCAATAAAAAGAAAAAAGAAAAGAAAACGTAAAAACAATAAAAGACAAGTAAAGTCACAATCAAAAAATGCATTGATTTTCATATCTGATGATTCTAGTGTTTCCATTAGAAGAAAACATCACCATGACAATAATAAAGACAAACGACAACAAAAACATCATTATAATTCATCAAAAATAGCCACAAATTTAAATGATATTGATGCAAATCATCATTTTTTGAATGAATTGACATCAACACAATCAAAATGGATCAACAATGAAGAAGAATTTACTAAAAATACATTAAATCGATCCGATAATAGTGATAAACTTATCTATGTTTATAAAACAAATCGATTGAACCCAAACTTTAATCAATCATCATCATCATTGCATAAAACAATACCAAAAATGATGTTAAAATCGAACGAAAAAGTTAACAATTTACCAATTGAACTAGAAGCGGAAAATGGTACGGAAATATTGTTTCAATCGAAAAACTATGAATCTATAAATGGAATGAATCAAAAGATATCATTCGAAACTGATGATATTGGTAAAAGCAATTTAGATTGTCAGCAACAGCGAATGTTGCGTAAACAAACAATTGGTCAAATGATACAATCGGACAATGTTCAGTCGTGCAGAAGAAGAGCATCCAATGAGAAACATAACGATTGTATGAAAGGTATTCTTGTATTTATTTAACTTTGTATTTAGAAAAAAAATAATTCACTATAATTAATTCTCGATCTGTATTCCATTTCCAGATGAGATGATCACAATGCAAAGTAATAATAGGCGCCAAAAACGACGACAATCGGCTTTGGCCAATTCGAACGATTCGACCGAACCATTCGGTAAGATGAATCGGCAACATTATCAACAATCGCGCCCGAAGCAGGTTAGCTTTTTACGTAAATTGGAGATTCGTTACATTAAATGAACCTTCACTATCTTAAAGGTTGATCTTATTCCAAAAAAAAAAAAATTTGATGAGTTTTGTTCTTTTTTCCCAAGAGCCCAGAGGTATACTTAAATAATACAAAAAAAAAACAAATTCGAAAACCAAAAAATAGTCAATTTTGTATTTTAGTTAGAACTCATAGGTTAATTAAACCGATTGAAAACAATTGCGCCAATCAAACAAAACAGCAACTAATAAAAATATCGATTTTTTTGCTATTGAACCAAATAAAAAAGAATAAAAAAATGATTTATTATAAGGAAGAAGAAAAAAGAGAAAGAAAGCAATTTATTGCGAACAACTTCATTTATTGAATGTGGAAATAATTTTAGAAATAAAGGCAATTTTTTTGTTGCTTATTGAAATGGAATATAGCTCTTAGAGGTGCTATAATCAATTATGGAATCAATCATCATTCAAAATGCGTTGAAAGTGAGAGTGAAAGCGTCGTCATCGACGAATTTGGTTTTGTTGTATATATGAGATCGTTGTGTATTGAATACGAAATATTCCCGGGCACAAAATATTCATTTATGGGTGTGTGTGAATGTTGTGCGTATGTGTGTGCTAGTACTTGAATACATTTTTTTGGGGTGACGAAATATACTCAACGAAGTATATGAACGAATAGAAACAAATCGGTAACATAGATTACACTTCACAGATAAAACATTTGGGCGAAACCCAATGGACGGCATATGTGAAGTGTGTGTGTGTGTGTGTGTGTGTGTGTGTGTGTGTGGCTCAACAACGGCAAAAATGGGAAGAGGGAGTGAGTAATAATAAGATTAAAACAAAAAAAAATCAAATTGATTGTAGGAATTCTAGGATACCCAGGATTCCATCGTTCTCAACTACATAATCTGATTATTTCAACAAATACTAACTTGAAAAGCGTGAAGCACTCAAGCAATATCAATGCTTTTTCAGCTATGTGTGGCTTGAATATGTTCGGAGAGATCGGGGGAGGATAGGAAAGAAACATGAAACATGCAAAATAGACATCCGCGACAAAAAAAGTATAAACTAAAATTAGATAAATTTGTTAACATCGACAAGTTTCAGATTTGAATGTATGGCAACCAAATGTTAAAGCAAATTATAAAACCAAAACTTTTCTTGAACATGTAAAGTTTGTATTCTTTTGTTGCATTTGTTTAAGAGTAACGGTATAAGGTAAATTTCCTTCATCATTGGTGTGAACAATGAATATGATAATAGTAAATGTAGATCTCAAATCAGAATATTGGAAACAAATGGTTGATATATTAGCATAATTTTCATGCAAGCAAATGATCAATTCCCAGATGGTAATGTCATTTTAGTGGATGTTCAATTGGAATCATTTCGAATCATATGTTTTCATGATTGAACTCTACGAACAATGGCGTAAGAGAATATTATGGAAATGTACAATAACATTTGAAATTGTTTCGAAATTGTCAAATCTTTTTTCTTCAATATTGGTCTCAACAACCGACTCAAATGGTGACCCAACGGTGTTTATGACCATAGTAAAAAAATTGAATTAAACGAATTGGCCAATCATACATACAACAGCAAAACCAACAACAACAATAACAACAACACACAATTTGGCAATTCATTTTCTATTCAGTTCAACATCTGATGTATATCAAAAGTTCAAAACAATATTGTCGTTATTTTGAAAAAAACAAATTTTATGATTTAAATGTACATTCAAAAAAAGTCATTTCTCAAAACATAAGTTTTTTCCATTTATTTTACTTCAAATTTTAATATACATTTTTAAAACAATAGATGGTCATCTTTTTTTTATTATTTAATCATATCAAATTTATTTTATTATGAATTTAATACAAGTAAGTAAATAAACTAATAAAATTTCCAAAAAAGTTGAAGACATAAAAATTATTATTCATTTGAAAAAAGAAATAAATCTACTAAAAGTATATTTAAATGAGAAAAAAATATCCATCAAATGGTAAGAGTATGAATAAGATTTCCCATTATACTTCACTTATCTTACTAAATTTCAAATTAACAGACACGTTCATATGTATAGATCCATTAATGTCTTGTGTCGTTTGCTTATTTCCGACAAGAAAATATATTTATTTTATATACCTCGATCAATAACGAATGCCAAAACACAAATGAAACTTTTTGAAACGTTTGTTTTTAATTCAGTATATTTATGTATGCTTGAAGACCCAAAATACTAAATTTGTGTAGCAAATAACAACCTAAGTAATGGCCAACACAATGTGAGAATAACGAGTTTGGATCGCATATAAAAAAAGTCGAAAAACAAAACAACACTTCATTTCCTTTAATCATAAAAACTTGAACATTTTGGTTGCTACTGTTCTGTGTCGATTGGACCATATCCGAGTGAACCAAATAATAAATAGAATTCTTCCATAAAGTTTCAACAATAGAAGAATAAACTTTACCCATCACTTTCACTGTTAATATTTTATGAAACTAAAAGATTCCAAATAAAAAAATTCTTTATCAACTTTAACATTAAAAAATAATATACTTAAACAAAAAAGTAATCAATAGTTTTTAATTTAATTTAAATAGATATTTATCAATATCAAACATTTTAACAAAATTTACATTGAGTTTTGCGTTTGTTTAAAATTTATGGACACAGCTATCAAGGTTAATCCAATAAATGTTTCAACATTCAATTGTTTGTTTGACATTACGGATAACATTGTACACATTAATTTCAATATTAACCAATACATTAAAGCAAACAAATGAAATTGGGTTATTGTGGATAAAGAAAAAGGATGTCGTTATAACGATGACCCAGTTTGTAAAATAATTGGTAATCTATTTTTTTTGTTTGGAACATTTTGGTTAATGACAATTATCGAGCATCAAACATATCACATACACATACATGGTCCCTTTTCTGGTCTCTATTTCAATATAGTGTTCCAAATCTTCTTGACTAGTGTTCAAAGGATATTGGTTTGAACCACGACGACGACGACGGTGATATTGACGTAATAGTCGAAGAAGGTCAGAATATAGTTAGTTTTATGACTCTATGTCAAGCAATATAAGCCATTTCCTTGTTTTTGTGTTATCACCATCAAATATATTTGTACTCACATCAGACAGGTCATAAACCGATGAGCCTGAAACCAATTTTTTTTCTTCTCTTTTATTATAAGAAATAATTCCAAAATTAAATTGGAACACATTCTTTTTAATCCAAAGATCTATGGATTGTGTGCTAGAAATTAACCAAATCCAATGGTTTAGTTTGGTTTGGAATGAATGGAAAATAATTTGCAACATTTTATGTTAGCAACAAGATGACAACGGTTGTACTATATAAGATGGAGTCGATCATCAACTTGCACCAACCCATTCGTCTCCATTTTTTTTTTGTTCAACTAGTTAGATATACGAAATAATTTGTAACCAAAATGATTTGCAAACTTTTGTTGAAAACTTTTACAATTTTGGTCATCAATCTAATGGTACAAAATGTCCGTTCCGATCCGTTAAATGAACCATCGTCTTATTTGTCACAATTGGAAGATAAAGCATTGTATGAATATTTGGAAAAATCCAATTATTTGACACTTGAAGATATTCCCGATCGAATCATTGGCGGCGTTGATGCGTTACCAGAAGAAGCACCCTTTCAAGCTCAATTACTACGAAAAACAATCTTTAAAACCAGTTTCATGTGTGGTGGATCAATCATCTCCGATCGAACCATTCTTACTGCTGGTCATTGCGTAAGTTAGTAAGTATATATTGTTTTATTATCATAATTATGGTTATATATAACATCTACAACAATTTAAAAAATAGTTTTTTCAACTATCGAATTCGATATGGAAGTAAAAGTCGATTGACATCACCATTTGATGATCTAGAAATAAAACATATTCGATTACATCCTGATTTTGACCTTTCAAACGTACAAAATGACATTGCATTGTTCATATTAAAATCGCCAATTGTCCCGAGTTCAAATGTACGTGCAATTGAACTACAAACAACGGAAATTGAGGTCGATACCAATATGACATTGTACGGATTTGGTTTGACCAATGGAATGGGCAATGCACCGAGTATTAAATTGCAAAAAACCTACCTTCAAATATTAAATGAAACACAATGTTCCGATTTCATTACGAATCTGGGAATTACCAAAGGTCCTGGAATGATGTGTGCCGCAGCACCCGAACGATCAGCATGTAATGTAAGTGATAATAACTATAATAGTAATAATAACAATGATAATAGTAACAACAGCAAAAAGTAGAATTGCAAAAACATTTTGTTCAATCGAACAAGTGTCGTGTTAAATTGTGTATACAGAAGGAAACATCATTAGAAGCTAAACATATTGTTAAATCTAAGTTTTTCTTTTTATTTATTTATTTTTTTTATTCGTTGTTGTTGATAGGGCGATTCCGGTGGTCCATTGATTGTGTCGGAGACCGGACTTCAAGCCGGTATCGTATCATTCGGTACTCGTTATTGTCCTCCAGGCGCCACCAATGTCTATACAAATGTATCCCATTATATCGATTGGATCAATGAGAACATGGAAAAGTGAATCGAATGCAATCGTATGGATAGGACCGTTTGCCTCATATATGAGCAGATGGAACCGTAATCATCATCATCATCAACAAATAGTATATTTCAAATATGTGAGCCAATATGTCGGAAGTTAAGTGCCCGAATCGAATGTCGAAACACACACACACACACAAATAGTGTGAGAGTCAATGAATGTGGATGTTTCCATCGATTCGGATGTAATCAATCAAATGGTCGTCACCGTGGCCACAACCTTATATTATACACAAATTCAATGAGAAACGAACACATTCATTAATGGTTCAACACATACATACAAACTAAACAAGTCTGGTACTTGTGGTTATGTGCAGTTCCCATTAGAACATTAATTCAATAATTCACAACAATTCAATATACATATATTTTTATGCTTAATGATGACGTTCCACTTTTGCAACAAATAGTAAAATATATAAATAAATATATTATTCAGTGACAATAGTGCAAAGAAATACGACGGTGACGATCAAACTTAAGAAATGGATTTATCAGTAGAAAAAGAGCTATTAGATCATAGTAATCATGATGAAACATTATCAAAAACCATGAATCTAATGTTTATTATTTTAAATGTATTGATCGTAATTTTAACTAGTTTTGGTTTATTCATTATCCCAATTGTACGAAACTATTGTTCAAATAATCGATCGATAACAAAACCGTCGACACGACGTACACGAGATGATCAAGTTGAGGTTGAGAATGCTAATCTACGTGTGGTCTATAGTCGATGGAAAGATCAACAACAGCAACAACAGGAGCATCGACCAAAATCGCCATCTTCAAAAAACAATAAACTTAAACATTAAACTTAATATTGAATTAGATGATTTTTTTATTATATTATTAATATTGTTATAATTGATTTTATGCACATCTTCCATTGCGACAATATTTCCCATAACCACACGAGGTATTCTCCAATGCTGGATGTATATCGATGTGAATTAAATCATTTTGACATCCAATATGAGTACATATATTGAACAATGAATTGGAAAGTGGTATCGCTTCAAACGTACTACCCAATTGAATGCGACATTGTTCAGTAGGTGTCGGTGAGTTTATGGTATTATCAGGAAAGATTGCAACCGGATCAGGTGGCATATATCTGAAACAATCTGCTGCAAATGGATGTTTTTGTAACTTTTTTTTTAATTCTTTACGAAGTTGTTCCGTATTGCACCGAGAGAATCGAGTCTTACCAGGACCGGTAGACATTGACATGATAAAATTGCTGCCACAACCCATCTTTTCATCGTGTTCTAAGCCAAAACTGTGACCCAATTCGTGTGCTAATACAAATGCACCACGATATGATCGACTTTGTACGATGATAGCACGATCAGACATTTCATTACAAATGGCGCCCAAACGAGACAAACCTTGAGCATCAGTTTTATCCGAATTATAAAGAAAATTGTAATTGGTTATCAAGATTGCTGCCGCGTATAAATTATTTTCATTTGCCTCAACGTATTGACCAAATTTTTGACGATAAATATTACCATCACGATTTGAATCGATTGTAATCGATGAGGGTAACTTTTTAATCGATTGAACAATTAAAATTACATCTGCTACATCTTTAATTGGGCTATCTTGAAAGTTTAAACTGACCGAATTGACAATCGTTAAAATGTATTGATGAACCAAATCGACATTATTATTAAATTTGATCAATAGATCATTATCATAATAGATCAATAGGTTGATGTAGAATTTACTAAGTTTTTGCAATTCTTGATTATATCCTTTGATTGCTTTATCTGCTAATAATAATACAATAAATATAAGGTTAATGAAGCTATTTAAAATAGCTGACATTATTGTACAAGTTAGGAAATGTGGGTAGAACAAAATTTGAACTACACGAACCATTGACACTGGTCAATGGATCATTTTATATTGATCAACAACAAAAAAGTATCGAACAATATTGTTCTAATAATTAAAATGTTTTAAAATGATAAAATGAAAAGTTTCCGATTTCGATTAAAGTTCTACAATATATATAAATTGTTTTATAGAATTTCATCATCTTTATTTACTAAATTTTAAGCTATAGTAAATGTTTTGAATGACCAAATTTTTTTTTGTTTGCATTTAAGCTTCATTGAATTTGATTGAAAAGTAAAAATAAAAAGATAGTAAACAAACAAACACAGAACATATATTTGGCACAAAATTGATGACAAAAATATTAAAGAGTGCCAAGATTTTTTTTAATAAAAACTAATTTTCAAAGTTTTATTTGATTTTAGATATTGACAAGATCAAAAACAACTTTTAACTTTTTCTGTTATATATATATATATATATATATTGAACATGGTGCACACATCTGTTTCACATGTTTCAAAGTGGATACTTCACAAAAATAGATTAAAAATGAACAATGCTTTTGAATGAATAAATTTTACCGTTTTAAACACTAGTATTAAAGAGTAAAAAAAAGTTGTAAAAAGAAAGAATAAAGTCAAAACGGGAAAAAGTAGAAATTGAACATAGAAAACATTTGGAAAAAGACCGAGTTCTATCCAATGAAGGACGAGTAAATCTAGATTCTAGAATATCAATAGTGTAAATGTTTGTATGCATAATAGTATAACTAATGGAAAATGCTGTTTGCAAGTTGATTGCAATTGTAGACGACGATGACGGCGAATGGAAAAGGGAAAAGGACGAATGCAATTTAACAATATGTGTGTCCTGTTTGTTCACATTGTCCATAACCCATCCGTAGATGGCTTGATTCACGGAAACGTTGCCCAGTGGAATTTGGTTTCAGTTGGTCGGAAGAGAGATGTGCAATGGTCAACCAAAATGAACTCAAAACATTGACAATGTAGCCAATAAAAGCCAATCTAAGTACATGAATTCCAAATTTACTTGAATGCAATTATAAGTGGTTCCTTCTTTCATATAATCATAAACGGAAATTTCACTTTTAATCAAATAAAAGTGTAAAATAATGTGTTGCAATAAAAAAATATGGTTATTAAAATCTAAAAAACCAAATTACATAAACTTATAATTATTCTAAAACATAGTTTTTTACAATGATTATATTGATACACATGGGTAATCTTTAAGCAATTTAAATTTACTTACAAACATAAAAAAGTTTAAATCATCAAAAGTCCATTACTAATGATAATTTAACATTATCAAATATCATAATGAAATCGACATAAAATGATACTACAATCTTATTAAGCTAAGTTCAAAGCAAGGTTAATCGTTTTTTTTTCGTTTGTTTGCATTTATACTGTAAACAGTCCTGATTTTATTATACTTTCAATGCTTATAGGTCATCTGATTAAAGGAAACAAATTGGTTCCATTATCGTTTCGTAAAATATAAAGCAAGCCAACATTGAATTGAGTTTATTCAAACATACAAACTAATAAGAAATAGCAAATAAAAAAAATGATCAAAAAATCCGAAATAAGAATACAAAAGATATCAAAACAGAATGCTAATTCCGTATTCGACACCATACACTTTCGGATTGTCATAAACATTTTGTTTTACATTAAAATTCAAAGAATCGTTATCAATTTTAATTTAATCAAAATAAATAGACAAAAAAAGGTAAAATAGATTTTCTAATTTTACAAAACAATTTAATATTTTATTCTTGTTCATTTAAATGAATCTCTAATAACAAAATTGCTTATTAGGTCACGGATAACTTCTCTGTAATGTTTTTGTTGCCTTTATTCAAATTTTTAATATCTTTTTCCTTTACAGTTCAACAATTTCCTTTTATTCAAAAATTGATTATTTTGTAGATCAATCACAATAGTAATATGATTTAAAGCAAAATTAGTTTTGTTTCGACATAGAAAGTGGCGATTATTTGAGACAGTATTGGTTTATATTTTCCCACTGAAACATGGACAAGTTGAACGATTGGAAAATGGCCGTGATTGGAATCACGAACCCACAAAGCTAAATTACTCATGGGACTCAACCCCATGTGCATTTTGGTAACCTAAAAGATAGTGTGGACACCAAATCTGGTTGTCTCTATTCATTTGTACCATTGGTCACGAATAGAAGAATGAACCAATGAACCAACCAAAATACAAGAGAACATATGACAAACATGAAACAAAACGAGCATAACAACAACAAGCTTCATAAAAATAAAGTTTTTCTGGTTTTCGATTGGTTCAATGTCCTATAGATTAAGTGATTTAGTGTTTTGCCACAAACACAAGGCACTTGTGTCTAATCATTGCAGTAGATACAGTAAAACACCAATCGCCAATAGAAATTTTGATTGAATTGATCCACCCGTACATATTTCATACAAATGACACGTTGTAATCATAATTGAATCAAAACGACCAACACAAAAAATTATTGTGATTAAACTTGGATATATAAATCAATAAATCATAAATCTATGCTTTACTTGACCAAATTTCATAAATGTTCAAAACAATTTTTCATTCTTTTATTTACTAAATATAATATTCAAGTTTGATGATAGCCACCGATTGAAAAAATAATCAAAAAAATTTGCCATTGATTACGCATTTAAAATGAAAGTGAAACTAAAACAATGACACCGGCAAACACTTAAGAGGTCGACAATGTGAAGTGGAAAGTTCTTGATTGAAGTGGTAAATCAAACAAAAACGAAATCAGTTACGAACAATATAAGCACATTCTACCTATTCTTGTTTAAATAAGGCAAGGATTGAAATTAAATTCAGACAAAAACACTATTATTTGAATTTTTCAAGACCAGAACAAATGTAGGAGGCCAATGTTACAACAGAATCAAATACAAATTCTACGCTCAATTCACAATCTTATTATTATAATTTTAACCTTTTCCGACATTTTTTCTTTCATTTCAGTAAACATGAACACTTTCGTCTTACATACATCATGTTATGAATTTATTATAATTACTCAACAAAGAAAAAGAATAAGAGAGTTAAAGTGAATGTAAGAAAACGAAGATTGATTAATTAAATAATTAATTAAACACTAGAATAAAAGTATCATAGAACCAAATAAACGTCACATACATTTCAATGTTATATTGTACAAATAATTCTTGTGAAAAATTCAAGAATAAGAAAATATGAAGATCTTAATTAATACTCAACACTATAGTACACTAACTTGTGAATCTAGAAGAAATAATGAGAAATATTAATTAATATAAATTATTATTATTATTATTATAACCCATGACGATGTCAATGATTAATTAAGAACATGAAAGAGTTTAGAGACAAAAGTAAAAAACCGAATTTTAGTTCATTTGCCGAAAGAAAAACTTTACTGTTGCAATTTAACATCATCAAACAAATACAAGAAAAAGAAACCAAACTTGAACATTGATATCGATTCTGTTGTCAAAAAGTAATAATAATAATAACAACACAAATATAAGAGTCAACAACAACAACAAAGTTAAAGTTTTATCTTATATAAAAAAGAGTCAAAAGAAAATGTTTAAAAGTAAAGTATGTTGATGACATCTAACAACGTCACTGACAATGTGACAAGCAGAATAAAGTGTAGGTTATC
Organism: Blomia tropicalis; assembly: GCA_029204025.1. Lineage (NCBI taxonomy): Eukaryota > Metazoa > Arthropoda > Arachnida > Sarcoptiformes > Echimyopodidae > Blomia > Blomia tropicalis. The sequence goes on from CM055088.1 coordinate 9,536,037, forward strand.
ATGAACACAAGCAGCAATAGATGTTGGAGTTCAGTGTTGATAACACCAAACAATGAATAAGATCATTTAATAAAACGTTAAAAAATCAATGTGAAAAACTATTTTATATATTTGGAAATATAGGATTTAATCATAAATGATTAGAAATAAATTCCGCGTGATTTGATATTCGTACAAAATAATTGTCAAATTGTTTCCATAGACCGGCACGATTGCCCATTCCGGTGGCAATGCCAATCTGTTTGCCATCAATCGAAATTAAAGGTCCACCAGAATCGCCCTTTAAATAAAAGAAACACAATTACATAATGTCAAAAAAACAAACAAAATTTTAAATTAATTTACATAAAATGAAGTACGATTCATACTATTGGTAACAATGAAATCATCATTATCGGTAATTTTACCATTAAAATTGGAACACCGATTGATCACCATTGTTTCCATTGTTTGTAAACGTTTCTTCCAAAATTGGTTATGTCCATTATCATATTCATAGGTTTGTCCAAAACCATAGAAACGTACCGATGAATTACACACGGGATCATATCGATTCATATCGAGATTAACCAAATAATTTTTCAAAGGACGACGAACGGTGATTGGTTTCCAAAGTTTAATGATTGCAATATCATTACGATGAACACCCTTCAACGGATACGATGGATTGAGATGTGCCGTTTTGATCGATGCACGACGTAAACGTTTGATCAATTTTATCCTATGAGAAATGGTATTGGTTCGATTGGATTGAATGAGTACGTCCGTCTTCAATAAACGAATGCTTGAATAGACGACCATAATCGTATCATTCCTAGATTTATTTAATGGAAACAACATCTATTATATATACTAGGACTTTTTTTTGGAAATGACATAAACAAGAATATTATAATAATAAATAAATACAGAATGAGGAAAAACTGGTTCGAACCAAAAACATTGATGTATATATAGATCGTTACTTACACACAATGGGCGGCGGTCAACACTGAATCTGGTGCAACGATCGAACCGGAACATATGGTTTGATTGTGACGATCGACCAATTGTACCATAAATCGATTGGCTTCGTGTCGTGCATCCTCGCCACCAATCACACGTTTATGGATTCGATGATGATGATGATGGTGGTGATGATGATGACATCGACGATCAAATGTACACGTGCCCATATTGCAATGAATCATTGTTACTATTAATATGAATAATAAAATTGAATTATAGTGATCGATCAATTGGTTCAGCATCATTTCATATATGCAAATGTTTTTGAATATAAGAACCTAGGAATACAAAAATCCACTCTTTTCCTTAAAGAAAACAACAATAACAACAAAGATTTGACTCAAAACAAGTATCAATGCTTAAAGTAGGATCAAAGTTCACACTACTATACTAGAGTGAATTGACTTCTACCCCTTTTGACTAATCCCTCTTTGCTTTCTTCATTCTCACTAGGCCTTTAAAAGACAATTGATAAGAGAAGTAAACACATTATTTCCCTTAAACTTTCACAAATTTAATAGTGTGTAAAAAAATTGGTAATCCTTTTTTTCTTGCTTATACGAATCTATCTTTGATCAAAGACGACGTCTATGTGAGTCTATATATATATATAACTAACATCTACTTTTGTCATAGTAACGAACGTTCATTTGACGCGAGAATGTAACCGTCTTTAAGTTTGGTTGCCGTTTACCAAACACAATCTCACTATTCTCATTGCCTAATTCATTCTCATCGGTAGACAATAATGAGTTTAAACTTGGCGACAATGTAATAGGATTTTTCATGTCTTTCAATTCGGCAGTTTCATTTACAACTTGTTCCATCGATGGAATGTTTTGTCTATTCTTTGTATACAATACTACCGTATTGCTTGATGAATGAATCTTGGGTTTTGGTTTAGATGGTAAGGCCGATTTCGATTGAATATCATCAACATTGGTTTCATGTGGTAAACAAATTCGTTGACTCTGCTCATCAAAATTGTTCTTCTTCATTTCATTCTTTTTTACATAGTTAGATTTGATTGATTCATATTGATTGTTGACCGATTCATATAGATCATTCGATTTGAATTGACTCAAATGGGATGATTGTTGTTCATCGTTTGCCGCTGAAACAAAGAATGGCTTTACCAATTGGGCACGTGTCGAAATTGTCGATTGATCGAATGGTTTACCATTTTCATCTAAACTGGTAATACGAATACCACTTTTATTGATCTTTGCCATTGAACAATTGTGTACACATATTATGGAATCGGTATGATCATCTTCATCAGTAATCGGTGGTTTCACCATTTGCAACTTATCGTTTAATAACTTGTTTGGTCCATCATCATGTGACGTGGCCGACATTGACGACATACTCATTGATGTACTAGCATCCGAACTTGAGCCATCATCACTTGATGCCGATTGACTACTACTGACACCATTTAAGCCAGATTTGGTAAATTCCTTTAGGAACAATGCACTCCGTTCTTTACGACTTATTGGAACGCGATTCAATGCAAATGGATTGTGTTTATCTTTGTTGGTGGTCGGTCGTCCATTCACATCATCATCACCACCATCATCATCATCATCCGAATGGAATCGACCACGAATTTGAATATAGAGAAGTGAGGCAATAGCGATCAATGTTATCATGAATAAAGAATATCCAATATATCGAAACATTGTGCCATTATCATTCTCATTAGAACCAGAATCGGCAATATTTCGTTCACGAACTCTTAGACTGGAAATATCTTCACCATCATCAGTGTCGTCATCGGTTGGAAACATGTTTGAATGTATCTTTTGCGTTTTTATTGATTGTGAAAATCCATGACCAGTACCGTAACCAACGGGAATTGGAACCGATTCCATCATACGAATATTCAAATAAAGTGAAAATACAAACAATGGAAACAAAATTACTGACAATCGTTGTTTAAAAATTAATTTTTGCATTTTTTGTTGCAATATAAAATAAATATATTTCTAAACAAAAGAAGAAAAATAATAAAACTAAAAATGGAGATAAAATGTTACAAAAATGGTTTCATATAGTTGCAATTAAATTGAATAACTAATTCGAACAGGAATTTAGAACAATATTTACCAAAATTTTCAATTAAATATTTAAAAACTTGGAATTAATTTGAATCTTTAGAACATGACAGCCGAGGAAGTGAATATTTTTTAACCAAAATACACAGAATAAGTATTAAATTAGCTCATTTTTATTTTCGTCTTAGCTTGACCATTATTTTTTAAGCAATAACTTATCCTTATTTTCTTTCTTTCTACATTTAAATTAATAATGTAAAACAGTAGAGATGATTAAAAGTTTGCAAGTTGCTTCAGAAAAAAAATGTTTTCAATTTGATGAAAAACATTGTTTTTGCCAACTGAATGAATTTGATTTTTGTTAACAAAACATGTAGCGCCATCTAATGAACAATCAAACTAACTAACCTACTCCATATCGTATTTGTTGTGATCCACTTTTAACAAGGATATTCTACTAAGTTTCCCAAAAGAATCCAATCCAAACTTCTAATAGTGACGTAGCATGTCATCAGCAATATCATGTCCGTTTTGTAATTATACATTTGGCACAAGTGATGGATTACTTAAACATAAGAAAGCTAAACATCCTATTGAATTTAAAAATCAATATCAAAACTATATTTGCCATTTTTGTTCTGAACCATTTCGCACACATGTTCGTTATATTGATCATCTCAAGTCAAAACATGCAAACGAATTTGATCTAAAGTTTACAAGTTCAAGTTTTCCAAACAAAGATGGTAATTTTTTATTTAAAAAATTCTGTATTTACTATGTTTTATTTTGCTAGAATTTTGTATTTGGAAGATGGAGACTGAATCACAAACAAAATCAAATTTTGTCGCAAAAAGAACTCCAGCAATACGAAGAACCTGTACCAATGTTACTTATTATTGTAATCGTGTTGGAACAAGTCGTAAATCGTTGAGCACTGGAAAACGGAAACCAAAGAATCATGGATCACGAAAAACGACTCGTTCATGTCCAGCAGCCATGATTGTCAACATTGATCAATCTGGAGCGTATCATGTTAATTTTTATGGTGCACATCTTGATCATGATTTTAATTTGCAACATCTAAGCTTGACTCAAACTGATAAGTTGAAATTGAAAGAAGCAATTGAAAAAGCAAACTTTAATAAGTCAATGGTGTTAGCTAATTTCAAAAATTTTGGCTGCAATGAAGAAAAGAAACGAATTAATAATATCGATCACAAGGATCTCAACAATATCATGTATAAATTTCATATGATTCCAAAAGGACAAAATCCTAATTTTGATACAAACGACGGTGATGATATCTATGTTGACCAATTTGAATGTTTACAACGAAACATTGAATTCTATAAAGACAAACAATTCAATCCATATGCTCATGTTGATATCGTGTTTGAAGAATGTTTGGATGAGATGCAATTTAAAGTACAAAAGTTTAACCTACTAATAATGAACGATGTACAGATGGAGTTGTTGAAAAATTTGGTTCCGAAATGGTTTGTTTCGATACATCCGATCAATCATATACGCCATATTCTGCTGTTAAACTTATCAACATTTTAGTGTTTGATCCAGAGAAAATGGAACCGATTCCCGTTGGTCACATCTACACGTTACATAATGATGATGAAGAAAATATGATTACATTTTTTTCTAAAATCCGTGAAAAGTGTTGTGAAAATATACTTTCAAAACTATTTATTTGCGACATGACTTCAATGCAGTTGTATTATGATGCATGGGTATTCGTTATGGGACCGCCAACCGATAAGATTATTTGTGAATATCATTTAATGAGGTATTGGAAATCACAAATTGAACTAAAGTTGAACATGTTAGATAAAATGGATGAAAAGGAGAAACGAACGCTTTCTACTGATATTGAAAAAAGACTTCTCAACTTGATTCAAATACTTGATCAATTTGAATTTGAACAAGCTTCTCAAGACTTGCAACAGTTTTTAAACCGAATATGTCAAATTGAATTAGCACATAGTCTCAACGGAATTCTCGAATATCGTCATTATTGGGCAAGTTGCTACAGAATAATGACAGATTCTATAATAAACAAAAAAATTGAAAACTTTAATCGGTAATTTTTATTAATCCATTTATTTATTTATTTATTTTTATCTAATTTATTTTTGACAGAAAATTTAAAAATTATTTTTCGAAACGGCAAATTCCTAAACGAATTGATAAGGCAATTGATATTCTTCTTAAATATATTCTTATTGGAAGTTCAGGTAGAAACAGAACACGATCATCAAATAGGTTGGCCCCTAAACCAAAAGTTGAAATGGTCGATTCGGATACTGTTTATTCAAATTTGATGGAAATTTATGGTGAATCTTTGAAGAAAAGAATTACTTTTAAACACATATCTCAAGATAAGTTTGAATTAATCAAAAATCAATTTCAATCTAATATGGATAAATTTATCGCTGAAATATTTGAATAATCTTTTTTTGCAAAATTTACTTACTGTGATTAATATTTTCATCAAATATTATATAATTGTTGGCATATTAGTTGTTAATTAATTTTAAAAGGTGAAAACGTGTCTATCGCCATTTCAAATTGATCATGTGCGGTTTTGGGAATGTTTTTATCTTCCAACAAACGTTTGGATAGTACCAAAATTTTTACCATCAAAGTTTCAAAATTAGTATAATTTACTTTTTTATCTAAATTTTGAATAAATTCACTCAATTCAGAATCTTTATTCACTAATATATCATTAGCATATATTAATCGTTTAATAGCCTTGTTTAGAATTTTATTTGAAGTTTCTATTGAAACGGGTTTGATCTTGCAATAAACGCATAGTATCAATGTTAAAACAATGAAAATTTTCATAATTGAGCTGGTTAATAAAGAGAATCTTCAGTGATTCATTAAATTCAACTGACACATTCACACTGATACTAAAAAGTTTTAATAATTAAAACAAACCGTATAAATGGTATTTAACAATATTTAAATATCAAATCGAAATTAAAATCATAAAAAATCATTACGACCTGTTGCAAAAAACATTTTTGGTTAAATAAAGCTTTCATTTGTGATAAATTTTCCAATAAAAAATATTAAAATTGCACAATAGAAAAATGTCATCTATAAAATTGCACAAAGAAAAAATATCTTTAAAAAAAGAATATTTAATAGTTAAATTGTAATAAAATTTTAATTTAAATCAAAACTTACTTCATTAACGCTTTGTTTAGTTAATTCTCCCAAAGGTCCAACAGTAATCAAAAGTGGTTTAATGGAACGGTTCAACAATTCGTAATATGTAGATAATTTCCAACGTAGTTGAATGGGTAAATAATTTCGGTCCAACAAAAGTAATATATTGTAGAGTGGGGTTGCTAATCCAATAAGTTTATCATTCAATTGAATAAGATTCGATAAACCAACAATAAAAAAGATCATTTGACATGCCCAAAAAAGAATAAACATGTTTCTAAAATGTGTTGACATTTTATGGAACCAAAGAAATACGATCAAATAGGTACTTAGTGTTAAAATGTTTATGGTTCCAATGTATATGAGAGGTGAAATAAATTTTTTGTTAGTATAGAAAATATGAGACAAAAAATAAACATGTTCATGATGAGATCGAATCAATTTGGTCCGAATTTCCATATGATTCTGCCTTTTTATGTTTAATCTAAGATTTCTTTTGTGTTCAAAAATTATGAATTCTAATCTTTTATAGATTTGTTGTAGAATACTACCGTATACGATAACAAATGTGAACGAACAAACAATTAAACATATACAAATATCGTACAACATTAATGCAACCGATACGAACATAAACATGTCAATAAGTTGTGTCACTAAGCTAATCCAATGGTAATTATAGCAATGAATGTAAAACGATATTGGAGCAATCAAAACTATAATGAAATATTAAAATTACATTAAAACATATTAATTAATTTTATACTATACCAATCAAAATATTAACTAATTGTTTTTTGTAATTGTGCTTATAAGTTCAATAATGCGTCGCTTAATCGAGAGCGGCGCATTATAATACCAAGCAAATATTTACGTTTCTTAATTGTCAATTGAGAATATATTACCAATTGTGAATAACTTGTATCGTTTATATCAGAAATAAATCCAATCATTATGAAAAAAGTTTTTCCAAAAGAATATATCATTGTTTTAAGATTTTGTATTTCAGATAAAAAATTGAGTGAAAAAAGCAAATCAGGATTGATCTTTTCCATCTTTTGACGATTCCGATTGATTGCATCATAAAATAGAAGCCAAATAAATCTGTCTTCATCATTAATTACAATTAGATGTACAAAAATGGCTGATAATGAAAAGATATTAATGCAAATAATCAATGGAAAGTCAATTGGAACATGATATGCTATAACACCAAGAACAAAATCATATTTTCCCCATGGAACAAGTCTGATTGAATCCGTTTGAAGTATTCTACTTTTTTGAATTAACCAACCAATCGTCCACATTTGAAATATTAGTTTAAGATATACTGCGTAATAGTACACATGCAAAACATATCTTCGTGTTGTTAATGGTTCACCGTTTGCTCTTCGGTAAAAATATTCTATGTTTCGATACACTTTGGAATCCAAATGAGTTATATCCATGATGTCCAATTAAAGAATAAATAATAATATTCAAAATGCTTCGTAAAATTCTGCAATAAAAAAATCAAGTTTATAATTTAACGATTTGAATAATTTATGCATTTAAATAATCAACTTGAACTTAAAATAATTTAAAATAACACCATTTTTTATGTATATTAAAGTACTGTTATAAATTATAATAAATGTTAAAAATATCATTCAATGAACTCTTGTAACTAACAAGAACATTTTTGCTTTAAATATTTGAACCTAAATGATGATACATTGCATGTCAATAACTTTGAAAAAAGTTACATTTTATTTAAATAAATTTATATTTTGTTATGAATTTTTTTATGAATATTTTTTAAAGTTAATTAACGGCAATTTTAGTTTAATTTTAACTGTGGCTTATATGAAAAATCAAAAAAAAAAAAAAAAATATAAAGTTGAATCTTTGATCTATAACTTTACATTTCAACTATGTTTATTGATTTTCTAAGAAAATAAATGAGAATTGTAAAATAGAACCAAATTATCTTTAAATGCAAAATAAAATGAATAAAAATATCGTTATATAAATAAAATTTAACTGTTACCAGTCGATAGATGGCAATCCAAAGGAGGAAGGAAGGCCGCTACATAACGGCCAACTTCTCAAGTGAAACCATGATAAAGGCAAGGGCTGAACAACTATCCTTTCGTAAATGCTGTAAGCTTGTCAAACAGTGGTACGAGAGAAGAAAAAGAATTAATGTACAAATTCGATTCGACAAAGACACATCGAAAAACTTGAAAGCTAACTCTTCTTTGCTACGACAGATATCTACGATCGAAACTGGTAGACGATGTAACCTTTGTGGTGAGATTGGACATTTTGCCACTGACTGCACCACTGACATGCCAATATGTGAACGGAAATCGATCGAACACTGAAATTGTCCACATTGCTACTGAAAGTCGTAGTGTGTTTCGTTTGTTTGATTATCGTATGTCGCACCACACAAGCTGTTAAAATCAGAGTTCCGGAAAATCTATTTTCGAAGATACTCAAAATGGCATTGTGGGAAAATATAGGCTATCCTCGGTACATATGGACTGACAACGGCACTAACTTCGTGGGGTTGAAAAAAGGATTAAATCATCGAGCCGAAATCGCGAAAATAATTTGAAATAATCCTGAAATAATTTGGATGACCTCTACACCCCTTGCACCATGGCAAAATGGATTAAGCGAAAAAGCGGCGAAAACCACCAAAGAGTGTCTCGCTATGCTAAGTCGAAAAAGCCAATCTTTATTTGATGCTAATTTGAAGTTTCAAAGAATCGAGGAAGTGATCAACAAGCGGTCCAATATTGCGAAATGATGATCGAATTTACTCAGCATTCGACCTATCCATGGGACGAAACCTTGTACACAACTATCATGCAAAAAAAGCCGACGTCACCCAATAGAACAGTAGAACAAATTTATGGATGAATCAGTATGTGCAACAATTATCCAAATTGAATACGAAAACCACGATTAAGTTGGAGGTCGGCGACTGGATGATGGTGCCAGAACTATTGAAAAAACGAACTGAATGGCCGTTAACCAAAATCACAGACATAATGATTGGAACGGACAGAGTCGTCCGCAGCGTATGACTTAAAATCGGTGACGGTGAACATTGGCGCTCGACAAACGGATTAACCTCTTATAAGAGGATACCCCTAATTACCTTCCAATATACGAAACACATTTGGATAGAATTAAACTGATCATGTTTTCGTACAGAGAGACGATAAACATGGCTAAATCAATTAATTCTATTTTAGAACCAATGGTAAAAGAAATAATTCATTTGCAGAAAAATGGTACTGAAATCATAATAAATGAATTATCTTAGAACGTTCCTATCGTATTATCACATTTTATCGGCGATAATCTTGCAATCGGAGAGATTTTGGGTTTCAATCGATCGTTTTGTAAAAAATGGTTGTGTCGGTATTGTGGGGAACCATATGACGTTGCTATATTAACTCACAAGAGAAATATAAATATGTATAAACTATGTAATATGTAACTGAACAATTACAAGAGAAATATAAATATGTATAAACTATGTAATATGTAACTGAACAATTATAATTTTTTAACATAACTAATGTGTTTGATCACCAATATGATTAAAATTGTTCAGAACACGTCTAAACGAGTTTTTTTATATTTCGGAATTCGGTAGACGCTAAAATACGATAATTAATTTTGATGTTAATTTGTTTTTTACAGTTATAATAATGAAATTAAAAAATGCAAGAAGATGCATCATTTCACAGTCGGTTGGGTATCAGTACCAGATCGATTTTGGCAGATATACCAAACCTAAATATATTCCATGTGTCACCACCTGACGTGATGCATGACATAATGGAAGGTATTTTGCCAGATGTTTGCGAATTTATTTTCAAAGAATTGAAAATTAGTTACAATATTCTCAAGCTTAAAATAAATTCAATACGTTGGGTAAATGGATCTGTTTCGCTAACAAAGCAACTTTTAGTTAGAGGAAAGGCCATACAAGTGAGTTTTAAATTAATAACTTCTTCAATTCATGTTTTTTTTAAAATTAGAAACTGGAACTCTTCTCCAGATTGTTGGAACTATTCCCAGACTGGATGGATAGTCAAATTTCAATTATAAACTGGTACAAATCCATTAGATGTATTGTCGCCATTGTGTTGTCGACTCTTCCAGGACACCATTTGGATTTGTTGAAAGAATCCATTACAAAATTTATCAACGTAACAATATCAGTTATACTTTAACAATTTGTTTTACAGATTAAATACATAATTTAAATTTTTAGGGGAAGCCGGTTAATTTCAATATCAAGCCTAAATATCATTTTGTTACACACTATCATGAAATGATAGTGTACTATGGTCAACTTCAAAAGTATTCAACAACAAGATTTGAACGAAAAAATGGCTTTATTAAAAAGATGATACAACAAAGTCGAAATTACAAGAACATTGTAATTTTTGTTTGTAAAGCTAATTAATTTTTGTTTGAATTAATGTTTTGTTTTATTTTTTTTTGTTTTCATCATCATCATCAACCATGGAAAAAAGACATACCCCTAAACCGGGTTTTCCATTCATCGTGGACAATGAATTTGACATCGACAACTATCAATTTCCAGAACTTCCATCCATGTTCTTGGAAATTGATAGGCCCATGGGGGAGGACGACATCACCAAGACGGATTTTACCCGGATCTTCCGGAGGGTGGCTGATGAGATCGGTCGGTCGATCCAGAGACGCGGAGATTCGAAAATTCAAGATTTCATCCCACTGTGACTGTGACTTGGTAATGGTGTGCTGGCGAGAGCGTGTTTACACCAAAAATCTCGCGAAAATTCAAGAGTTTGCATCCTGTGGCAAATGCAAACTTCTTGATTTTCCGAAGCTACAACCCCAACATCAAGTTTGGTAATATCGGCGTAAGTGATTAACTTTTAAAAATTAAGATCAATTCATTAATGATTTTCTTATATTTGTTTTTAGGAGCTTATGAAACAATCGTTGGCTAAGTGGAAAATGGCTCGGAGCCATCGTTTGAAGCGAGCCGATGCCTGGCAATTTCGTCCGGGCCCGTCATTTGCCAGGCTGGAAGAAAGCCACAAGTTGCGTGTTCAGATCCGGGCGGAGGAGCGAGCTAACAAACGTCCGGTGAAAATCCAATTGGTGGAGGCACAAATGGAGAACGCGCAGCTTAAAGCCCTCCTGGAAGAAAAGGGTCGCGAGATCCAGTGGCTTTCTTCCCACCAAACTGTAGCACCACCAGTACCACCACCGTCGTCGTCTTCCCCACCACCATCATCACCGCCGCCACCACGACGAACACGTGGCCGGCCAAAACGAAAAAGGCAGTAATATCCTTTTTCGCTTTTTCATCCAAACTATTGCATCCATTTGGTTTCGAGAAGAATGAATGGATGGACGAGCTTTCAAGGCACATTGGACATTTCGGATATTGTTGATGGTCATGCATACGAATTGCATTTGATAGTCATTTTAAACATATTATTTCGTTGATGGTATCAAATTGTATCAAAGATGAACAATTCAAAATTGTTTTATTTTGCCTCGATAAACGCATTGTGTGCTGAGATGACATCCAAGTTTGGCCGACGACATTAACCATTGGTAAATTTGTAATCGCAAAATGGTGGTGGTGTGTCAAGTTTCTTCGTGTTTCTATCGTTTAATATTATTTTGTATTATTATTATTATCAATATTTATACCTTTAATATTTTGTTCTATTATTATTTATATCTTGTGCTTTCTTTAGTATTTAGTATTATTATTATTATTTTTTATTTCTTGTAATACCTTCAACATTTTGTATTATTATTTCTTAAGTTGATCATTGTTTGTTTACTTCTTCATTTGTTTAATAAAAAGGTTATTTTTTTTGTGAATAATATTAATAACAATTGACTAAATTCAAGATCAATGAAAATTCTAAGATAACAATAGAATACAGAAAATGAATTCAGATATACTAAAGAATTAAAGAATTAAATTCTAAAATCTTAATGTTTCAAAACTAGAATGTATTTCAAAAACATTTGAAATGTATCCCAAAAATTACATTTTGATTTTGTACAATTATAACATTACATTTTGATTTTGTACAATTATAACATTACATTTTGATTTTGTCCATTTATAACTTTACATTTTGATTTTTGTAACTTTATAAGATGACATTTTGATTTTTGTCCAGTTATAACATTACATTTTGATTTTTTCCAGTTATAACATCGATCAACTCGCTCGTCTTTCTCGCTTTTTGTTGCTCGTAGACGCCTGAGCTGATCAACTACTGAAAAGCATTGTTTTTTTAAATCGTACTCGCTTAATTGTTGCAAATTGTTGCAAATTGATGCAATTTTTCAATTTTCTAAATTTTTTAAAATCTTCTATACAATCCTTATATCTACGATCTAATACGACACTGCTGGAACTTCGAGAAGGGCCTAGCCCAACAAAGATGGAAAACAACCATCTATTTGATAAAATGAACAATTTTTTCGTTGAGAATCCCGATTTGGGACCCAAGCCACCCAATCCTAACACAACATCGGAAGAGGCGAAGGACCTTCTAAAGGTTATCGCCGAAGCTACGTCTCATCTTCCCTCAAGCATTGGAAGGGGGGACCTGAAATTGAAGAAGGCAAATATCTTCAATGCATTGTTCGAGCTTTCCTCCTACATTGAGGCCCTAAACAATGAAACCGAATCTTAAGAGCCTTGCTCTATAAACAGCAAGGGACTAGTTCAACCAACAACATGGTGGTCCCGATAAGCACCACGATCAGTAAGGTGGATGATACTCATCCCACTGGATCAAGACCTAAAAATAGAATCGGTACAGAAAAACCCAGTTGGTCAGAAGTAATCATAAAGTCCAACTTAAACAAAACAAACACTGTTGATGAACTGATAAAGATCAACCCTTCGGTAAACATTTTGCGAACCAGGCAATTAGAAAATGGTTGCAAAGTCGCGGTTTCAAACAAAGAAGAAGCTGAAATACTCCGCCGGGAACTAGAAAAGAATAACTTCAATGTTAGAATCATCAAAAAGTTCTTGCCAGTACTAAGACTTACTAGAGTTCCGACGGCTTATTCGGATGAATTCTTAATGGGCCTATTTGAGGACTCAAGAATCCTTCGATCATTTGGAAGGGGTCCACACGCCCGGGATGTGCTAATGACTACTAACCCAAAGAAATTTAAAGAAATTATTAAGAACAATGGCAGGATTAATTTTGATAAATGGACCACTATAAAATGTTACGAATCTAACGAAGCCCCTATATGCAAGAAATGTGGCTCCCTTGGTCATGGAGTGCCACGATGTAAGGCCACGTCTGAAAGATGCAGTCATTGTGCTCAACTGGGCCATTCTAAAAGTGATTGCCCATCAAAAGACAGTCCACCAAAATGTATCAACTGCATCGACAAGAATTGTCAGATAATCGACCATCCAACGACAGATAGGAAATGTCCTACCATGCTCAAGTTCATGGTTCACCGTCGACAAAATACTGATTATGGCTGCTGAACAAACTTTATATGGAGATATCACCAACCTTTTAATGACGGTTCGATGTAATTCCCAGTGTTCTAGAATAGAAGACTGCACCCACTTCAATGAGATGATTTTTACTCCAAAACCAAGAAATTTTGAAAGAAGGAATCACCACATGTTTTGCATTTATGTCGTACAAGACTGAATAGTTCAAATAAGTTAGTAAGTCACATGGAAGAATACCATAGAATTCAAGCGAGATTCAATTGTTTTTATAATTGTGATCACCCTCTGATGTTGTCACTTAGCGGGACATCTGCCCATATGAGATGGTGTAAAGAAAGAAAAGAATGCATCATACCTTCAGAGGAGCTCGCCTCTCTTCCCATTAATACTGAAAATGCAACCGAAGAACTTGAGTCTGAACTTAGACCGTTCTTAATGGATAGGATCATGGAACTGAATGACTCTGGGTTCAAAACGCGGGCCTTTATGCTGATTGACTCGGGGGTGACCTAAATTGTTTGGAAACCGAATTCTCAGCACTTATACCGCACAAAACAAAATTCAGAAAGAGGGGAAATAAGAAGAATAATAAATCTAAAGAAGGAGAATGAAACAATCGACACTTTTGCCGCAAGAATCCGAGAAATAATGTTAAACTGCGATTTCCCACAAAACGTTCACGACCGATTAATGGGAGATAGAATCATCACAGGCATAAACAGCGAGAAACTACGAAAAAAATTACTTCTAATGAGAAACCCGACCACAGCGGAAATTATGGAAGTCGCCAGAGATTTCGAGGCTGCCGAACGTCAATCGAAAGCATTCCAAAACGTTAAATATCAATTATAGTAGTAAACATCGGTCATGTTTTTGAAAATTGGAATCGGGAATGGATCGAATCTAATAAAGGGCGATGGACCTTCAAATGTTTTCCAACTATAAACCATCGTAAAAAAGCAATCGGGTTAAAGCTAAACTACACCACCACCCAATTCCTATCCGGACATGGAAAATTCGCGGGTTACTTATTCGACAAGAAGCGTCGAAGAAGCCCAACCTGTCGATGTGGCGAATTCCAGGATGTGGAACATCTAATGTTTGCTTGTCCTGATATGAATGATCTAAGAGATCATATGGAAAGATCATGCTTCTTCTCGAATTTGACGTATGAAGTAACTAAACTTCCAACTATATTGGCCGATAATAGTCTCAGTACGACTATTAAACAATTCTTTTCGAACTACATCGGCGGCTGTGTCAGTGGGAAGCTGAGTCTGAAGCTGATTTCGAAGATCTATTCTATATTTAATATCGTTATCTATTTATTTGTTATAATTATTGTCCACTGTATACCGTGGGATATGCCCTCTGGGTCAACCACGGTAAATAAATATTTAATAAAAAAACTAGTATCCCAAACTACTAAAACATGGCAGTACCCACAAATGCTAAAAAATCTAGTACTTTTAAGTGATTATCGCAAAAAGTAGTAGTTGAGACTACTAAATTTGGCCTTTATTTCTTTCAGTATACCGCATATTGGGTCATATTTGGCACAAATCATTTAAAAATTAATAAATTGATGAGTATATGGAATACAAACGTTATCAGTGATTCAATATATTTTTGAAAGTGTTGATAATAGATGTACCAACTTTGATTGATCCATGCCATTGGTTAATGATATTAATAGAAGATATCCGCTTTGCGCGCGGGAGAAAACTGTTATCAGTCGATAGATGGCAATAGGAGTAAACAACTATTTTTTTTATCTTTCACCTTCTTAGTGTTGGTACAACCAAAAACAGAGCAGTTTATACCGCTGGAAGACTGATATTCATTCTTACTTTTTTTCATGGTTGAATGTAATTAAAAAAACTGGTTTAATCAATTATAAAACAATATACGCGCGAAAATACAGCGCGTTGACAATAGAGCCAAGCAGGCAGGCCTCATAATTTTTGTCATGTTTTTCGCCACTAGAGGCACAGCCGTTCGTTGTTGTTGCTCCCTATAGCCTTGCTTAGAAATTTATATGTCGTTTCTATTGAAACGGGTTTGATCTTGCAATGCATTTTAAAACAATGAATATTTTCATAATTGAGCTGGTTAAAAAAGAGAGTCTTCAGTGATTCATTAAAATCAACTGATACATTCACACTGATACTAAAAAGCTTTAATAATTAAAACAAATCGTATAAATAATATTTAACAATATTTAAATATCAAATCGAAATTAAAATCATAAACAAATCTTTACGACCTGTTAAAAAAAACATTTTTGGTTATATAAAGCTTTCATTTGTGATAAATTTTCCAATAAAAAATATTAAAATTGCACAATAGAAAAATGTCATCTATAATTAAAAAAGAATAATTAATAATTAAATTGTAATAAAATTTTAATTTAAATCAAAACTTACTTCATTAACGCTTTGTTTGGTTAATTCTCCCAAAGGTCCGACAGTAATCAACAGTGGTTTTATAGAACGGTTCAGCATTTCATAATATGTAGACAATTTCCAACGTAGTTGAATAGGTAAATCATTTCGGTTTATCAACAACAATATATTATAAAGTGGGGTTGTTAATCTAATAAGTTCATCATTCAGTTGAATAAGATTCCATAAAGCAATAATAAAAAAATCATTTGACAAACCCAAAAAAAGATTAATACTTTTTTAAAATGTGGTGACATTTTATGAAACCAAAGGAATACGATTAAATAGGTACTTAAAGTTAGAATGTTTATCGTGCCAATGTACATGAGAGGTGAAATAAGTTTCTTGTTGATATAGAAAATATGAGACAAAAAATGGACATGTTCATGATGCGATCGAATCAGTTTGTAACGAATTTTCATATGATTCTGTTTTCTCACTACCAATCTTTTTTGTGTTTGAACACTATGATTTTTAATTTTTCATAAATTTGTCGTAGAATACTGCCGTATACAATAATGAATGTGAATGAACAAACAATCAAACATACGCAAAGATCATATAACATTAAGGAAACTGATATTATCATATACATGTCAATAAATTGGGACAACAAACTATTCCAATGATAATTATGGCAATGAATATAAAATGATATTGGAGCAATCAAAACTAAAATTAAATATTAAAATTTAAGTAAAATTTAAAAATTAAATTTTTGCAATATATATACCGATAAATATGTGTAACGCTTTGCTTATAAATTCAAATATCATTATAATACCAAGCAAATATTTACGTTTTTTTATTGACAATTGAGGAAATGTTACCAATTGTGGATAATTTATATCGTTCACATCGGAAATAAATCCTACCAATATCAAAAAGGTTTTCCCAAAAGAGTGAATCATTTTTTTGAGATTTGATAAACCTGAAAAAAAGTTAAATGAAAAAAGCAGTTCGTGATTGATCATTTCTATTTTTTGACGATTTTGATTGATGGCATCATATAATAACAACCAAATAATTTTGTCTATTTTCTTAAAAACTATTTGATGTACTAATATTGCTGTAAATGAATAGATATTAAAACATATAATAAATGGAAAGTCAATTGGAATATGATAAACTGCAACACCAAGGAAGAAATCATATTTTTCCCATGGAACAAATTTGATCGAGTCCGCTTTATGTGTTTATTTTGGTTCATCCAACCAATCGTCCAACTTTGAAATATTAGTTTAAGGTATACTGCGTAATAGTACAAATGCAAAACATATCTTCGTGTTGATAATGGCTCACCATTTGCTCTTCGGTAAAGATATTCTATGTTTTGATACACTTTGGAATCCAAGTGAGTTATATCCATGATGTCCAATTGAAGAATAAATAATAAAATTCAAAATTCTTCGCAAAATTCTGCATATTTAAAAATAAAAAAACAAAATTTATAACTTGACGATTTGAATAATTTTTTCATTTAAATAATCAACTTAAACTTGAAAAAAAATTTATGTAAATTAAAATATTGTTATAAATTATAATTAATGTTAAAAATATCATTCAACGAACTCTTGTAAGTATCAAGAACATTTTTATTTAAAATATTTGAACCTGAATGATAATACATTACATATCAATAACTTTGAAAAAAGTGACATTTTATTCAAATAAATTTAAATTTTGTTATGAAATTTTTTATGAATATTTTTTAGTTAATTGATGACAATTTTAGTTTAATTTAAATTGTAGTTTATATGAAAAAACAAAAAAAAATAAAAAAAAATAAAGTTGAATCTTTGATCAGGGGTGGCCAAATTGCGGTTTTTTGAAAGATTGTTTGTGTCTCTCGATGAATGCCTTGAATTCTTTTTATAGTGAAAGTTCTACTTTAGAGGTGGCCAAACGGTTCTTAAAGATTATTTCTTGACTCTTTAAATAATTTTGGCTCGCGAATAAACTTAATTCATAGGTAATATCCGAGCGAAGCGAACTAGCCGTCGGCGACGATCGCGTAGCGATCGGTCGACGGTTGATAACATAGAGTGACAGAATCATAGCAAAACCGTTATTCAAACTGTCAATCACTTTTTAATAATTATCTTTCATCCACAAACAACACATTTAAATCATTTTTTTCAAATTTTGTACCAAAATTCATATCAAATCAGTTCACCACATTATTTTTAACGGGCAAAGGCCCTTTTTTAAATTTTATTCATATCATAGGTTCTGTGCAAAACGACACATGTAGCTGTGGAGCCGAGTCTGAGACTGCTCAACACCTACTGTCCAATTGCACCGACACCTTCAATATTATCGTTTCATAATTTGGCTACATACAATCTCTAGCCACATTCACCAGTTCATCTCATAATTTTTCAAAATTCAAATCCATTTGTTCGGAAATTTTTAATCTGTAAGAGCTCGAGTAGAGAGCGTGTAGCGGATGTAGTCAGGAGCCAGCGATGGAGCCAAGGAGTGTAACAGCTGAAGACAGGAACCAGCGATTGAGCCAAGGGAGTGAATGAAGACACGAGCACAATGACGGAGGTCATGAGAGTAGTGCAGAGTGTCTTGAGTGAGCGATGCTGTGGCAAGTGGTATGCCAGCAATGCTGATTGAGCTAGTCATGCGATTGGTCTTTTATACTGATTGATGGTCACCTCGCCAGCTTAGTCTTGGTTAACACTCGGATGACAAGACATGAACGTCGAGTCATAGAGTATCGTGAGCAAGAGTTGAACAGTATGGTGACCAATGACTAACGCTTGATCATTGATGGGTCAGATTGCAAGCAATGCAAAGGACATGACTGCACATGAGTATGACGTATGATGTGAACCAGAATGAGTGTCGTATGTGGACAACCCATTAGGTTCCAACAAATCTAAAATTATGTGACAGATAATTTTGTTAAATAGTTAGCACAATAGTCATAACGACTTCGTGCTTGTTTCATTTATTAATAATAATAGACAACTAAAATCAATAAAAAAATATTTTCAATTATATATAGCTTTCATTTGTAATAAATTTTCCAAAGAAAAATATTAGTGTTGCACAAAAGAATAATGTAAACTGCATAAAAGGAAAAAAGTTTTTAATTTAAGCAAAAATTTGTAATTCAACATACTTCAAATGCTCCATTTTTGGTTAAATAACCCAATGGTCCAACAGTAAGCAGTAAAGGTTTTGTTGAACGATCCAACAATTCATAATATGTTGACAATTTCCAACGCGTCTGTAGATTTAAATAGTTTTGATCCAATAAAGACATTATATTATATAAAGGTTTTGCCAACCTAATAAGTTCATCATTTAATCGAATTAGATTCAATATAGAAATAATAAAGAAGGTCATTTGAAACAACCAAATATTGATTAATATTATTCGAAAATATGATGACATTTGATGAAACCAAAGAAATACGATTAAATAAGAATTGATTGTTAAAATGTTCAATGTCCCAACTAACATTAAAGGCGAAACAAGTGTTCGGTTGATATAAAAGATTTGAAACAATGAATGAACATGTTTATGATGATATCGAGTCAATACGGTTTGAGTTTGCATTCGATTTTTAATTTGAATGTTTATTCTTCGATTTCTTTTGTGTTTAATAATTATCAAATCAATTTTTTCATAAATTTGTTGAAGAGAACTACAATATATAATAACAACTGAAAATGAACAAACAAGAAGACATATGCAAAGATCGAATAACATTAATGAAGCTGAAAGTAAAATAAATAAATCGATTATCTGAGCTATCAAGTAAATCCAATTGCAATAATAGCATGGCATAAAGAACGATATTGGAGCAATCACCGCTAAAATAGAAAATTTAAATTTAACTAAAATATGAAAATTTGTTATACATTTTGTTATTACCGGTCAATATGTGTAAAACTTTGCTTACAAGTTCAACCATCATAACAATGGCAAGCAAATGTTTTCGCTTTTTAATTGATAGTTGAGGAAATAGTACCAATCGTTGATAATAAGGATCGTTGAGATCAGAAAGAAATCCCGTCAATATCAAAAAGTTTTTCCAAAAGAATATGTCATTTTATGAAGATCTTTTATTTTTACCAAAATTTTAAACGAGAAAAGCAAATCTCGATTAAGCATCTCAATTTTTTGACGATTTTGATTGATCACATCATAAAATAATGGCCAAATCAATTTATCTACTTTTCTAAAAACAACTAAATGTACTAATATAATTGAAAATGCTAAAATGCTAAAACAAATAATAAATGGAAAGTCAATTGGAATATAATATGCGGCAAGACCAATAAAGAAATCATATTTTCCCCATGGAACTTGTTCAATTGATCCGTGTTGAAATATTTTACTTTTTCGTATCATCCAACCAATCGTCCACATTTGTATTATGAGTTTAAGAAAAACTCCATAAAAGTATAAATGCAAAATATATTTTCGAGTTGATAATGGTTCACCATTAGCTCTTCGGTAAAGGTATTCTATGTTTCGATAAACTTTGGAATCCAAGGGAGTTATGTCCATGATGTTTGAAAGGAAAATGAACAACAGTTCGCAGTAGTTTTAATATTGTTATTTTCTAACTGAATTTTCCAATTTTGTATAAAGTGAGTTTTCCATTAAAATATTATTGTTATTGTTAGCAATCATTATTCAAATCATAAATTAAATATGAAGTATTGTAGGCCACACTACTGAATTTTAATTCTATGTTGATAATTACATTGTTACAATATTAGTAGAAAATATGTTAATTAACAATAATTTTAGTTAAATGCAAATTGAAGTTTTTATAAAAAAGACAAAAAATGGTTTGAAGATCTGGTTGAATATTTGATTTATAACTTTAACTTTGATTATTGGTTTTTATGTTTAATGAATTTTCCAAGAAAATAAATTAGAATTGCAAAATAAAACCAAATTATCTAAAAAATTAAAAATTAAAATTTAGAAAAAATGAATAATAATAACAACATAAAAATAAAATTTAGCTTACTTCATAAACTTTATATTTGGTTAAATGGCCTAAAGAACCGGCAGTGACCAACAAGGGTCTATTCGAACGATTTAACAATTCATAATATGTGGACAATTTCCAACGTTTATGAATATTCAGATAATTTCGATTCAATAAAGACAATATATTGTATAATGGTTTTGTTGATCGAAGTATTTCCCCATTCATTCGTACAATACTAAAAAGAATTAAGATGACAAATATTGTTATGAAAAACCAAAAAATTGATAATATAATTTGTAAAAAAACTGACATTTGTTGAAACCCTATGAATACAATCAAATATGTGCAAAGTATTAAAATAGCTAAAATAAAGTTAAACAATAAAGGTGAGATTAGCTTTTTGTTAATATGAAAGATTGCCACAATTATATAGATGTGTTCACGATGACATCGATTTAAGGTGTATTGAGTTTGTATTCGATCGCGTGAAACTCGTTTTACTTGAAATTTTTCAACTATTGTCAACAGTCTATTACGAATTTGTTGTAGAAGATCACAAAAAAGAAAAACAAAGGTTTCTAAACTGACTAGTAAAAATATCCCTAAATCAAAGTACATTGAGGCAATCGATAAAAATAAATAAAAGTCAATCAATTGAATTACTGTAGAAACCCAATTGTGATGATAGTAATGTTTATAAAAGAAAATTGGCATTAACAAAACTATTTAGTTAAAATTAAAAAAACAATTAATGAATGAAAATCATTTTGGTTAAATATTTTATCATACCTGTAAATATATAAAAAAATTTGTAAAATAATTCAACAAACATTATAACACCAAGAATATATTTTCGCTTATGAATTGGAAATTGTGGAAATAGATTCAATCTTGAATAATGAATACGATACGGATCAGGAATAATTTCAAACAAAATTAATAAAGTTTTTAATAAAGAATAAAGTGTTTTTTTCGGATGTTTCAATGCCGAACGAATGGTAAATGAGAGGAATAGATCATTATTTATCAATTCAATCTTTTCTCGATTTTGATTGATTACATCATATAACAGTGGCCAAATTAATCTATCTATTTGTTTAAAAACGATGAGATGATCAAATATTGCTGATAGGGGAAAAACACTAAAACATGTTGTTATTGAAAAATCAATTGGAAAGTGATATTTAGCAATACACAGAAAAAAATCAAATTTTCCCCATAATACCATTTTCATTGGATCCAATTTAAATTTTATACTCTTATGAATAATCCAAGTAACCGTCCACATTCGGATAATATAGATAAGAAGTAAAACATAATAATATTGATGCAAAATATGTCTTCGTATTGATAATGGTTCCCCATTTGCTTTTCGATAAAGAAATTCAATGTTACGATACACTTTTGAATTTAAGTGTATTATATCCATGTTGTTATATTTAAGAATGAATTGAAATTTTAAAAAAATTTTATTTAGTTTCAACTTAATTTTGAGCACAATTAATGTTGGCAATTTCTCATAAACAATGTGCAAACTAATTAAAATAGATATTCAGTCATAGGATTCAATTTTTAAATTAATAAAAAATTAATTATATTTTTATAACTTTTACTTAGGTACGACTTTTAAATTACAAAATTTACATTTATACCCCATTTATAGGTACAATCAATTTTTGAAATAAAAAAAAGAAACAAAATGAAGGTCATTATTTCAACTAAAACTTTAATTTATTGTTTGCTAATTGTTTTTATCTTTAGGCATGTTGCAATACAACAGGTAACTAAAAAAAATTAAAAGTTATATTAATTTTATTTTTAAATATAATACAATAAAACTCATACTTTTATTTATTTTATTTCTTTGGAACTAAATCCTATAAAACATTCATTTTTGATGAAGTATTTTTAGAAGAATATTAAGATAACACAATAAAACTGCCATCTACGGTAAAAGCAAAAATATTATAAAATTTAATAAAATTACATTAGCTAAATTCAAATGTAACCAAACGGCCGTAACGATCGGCAGTGAAGGATTGAAAATTGAATAGTTTATTTTACTAACGGTTAATACAAAGAAAAATAATGATAAGTTGTTGCTTACATCGTGGTGAATTTTGAATTAATTCTATAGTTAGAGTATGAATGACGTTTTATTAGTAACATGATTAGTATTTCAATAAACTACAATTATAATAGTCGAATCGTATCACTCCGCTACATCTCCCTCGCGTTTCTTGGACAACCACGTCCACAAAACGAATCCAAAGGTTCATCGTTTTTGGACAATTTTAAATTATTCATATTGAACAACAATTCACTTTGGCTATAAAATTCAATAACTTCGTTGAGTTCGGTTGAGAACTTTCCAAAATTACCAAAATCTCTTTTAGAACTAATACGTCATCACTGTTTTCAACCTTGACCTTTGCCAACTTTAATACCAAAAATTCAGAAAGCGTATTAAAAGATGAATACTTTCGTTTCAACACTGCTTTCAATTTGCCAATTGACAGACCAAAAACAACAAACATTCGATGAACAATTAGCATGCTTGCACTCGACGATCTCAATGTTGTGAGGACGACAAAATCAAGCATTCTTTCTCACTGGACGAGGGTATCGTTGTTTCGCAGTATCACTCCCTCCATCTTTTGACTGGCAACAATCTGACATACTTTCAATTGAAAAAACACGACTTTTAATAGCAGACCAAAACGGTGGGAACAAATATGATTCGCTACTCCAAACCGGAACAAGTTCCCTTGGAAGTCCATTTGATTTTCCTTGAGACGATCCTTTTCCAACTTAGCTTTGAACTGTTCCATAACATAACTTAACTTTAACTCTGATGAAAGACGTAACATGATTAGTATTTCAATAAACTAAAATTCTAATAGTCGAAATGTATTACTCCGCTACACTATTGTGACGGTTGTGAGAGTATATCGATATTGACTATATAAAAAGAATGTAAACATGAAAGACAAAATGGGTCGAAACAATACCTTGTGGTCTTAACAATAATTCTTTGTCAAAAACAGAGATGATTTTACGAGGGGCAGAGATACAAAATTTAATGAAGACACAAATAATAAAAACACGATGATTCGGTAAAAAGGCTGACGATGATGGATAGACAATAAAAGCGGATGATGGTGACTTTCATTAGGCAAATGACAATCAAAGCAGTCAGAGTCAGGGAGTGAAAACAATTCTTTGAAATTCGTATTTCACACGTTTGAACAAGTGAGGTAATCATCGACGTAAGCAACTCGCAATTGGTGGACCAGTTGTTTTAATATGATGTTCGATTGAATGGTTCAACTCTGGTGTGCGTGTATGGGATTGTTTCATAATGTTCGAGAACGTTTGAGAAGTTCTACCACCGGTAATTTGTTTTAATCTTTGACAACGATGGCATATTCAAATTACAGTGACAGTGAAATAAAAATGATAGCGTAGGCATAAGAGAATTCGAAACATCATCAAACATCATCCTTGAATCGAACATAGAACTATGTTATTCGTGTAGCAACTAAATTTTAAATTTGTAAAAGTAACTAATTTTTGAATGACTTATATTTGCTTCGTATTGCCCACTCGAAACTTTGCCCACTTTGTATTGCTTTCACTCGCACTTGCAACGAAACTTTAATTCTTTGATTTAAAATCATCAAACTTTTGTTTGATGACCATTTGATTCTTTTTATATGAAAAATTTGATTGAAGGGATAATTTTTCCATTTTATTCTCTCCTTGAATGTGTATTGCGGGTACTGTCTGAAATAAAAAAAATTATTACTATTATTATTATAATGATTCATCTTACTCTTCATTAGGAAAAAGCTTCAATTTATGGAGCGTTTGGCTCCGGTAGTGAAACTTATTTTTTATCTTATCAGCAAGATAATCCTAAAAATCAACCAATAAAAATACTATAAAAAAAAAAAAAAATACTTACAATTTCAATTTTGAATTTATTTAATTTGGCAAACTTCATATTTTTCAAATGCGACCATACTATATGAACATTATTATATTTTCCCAAAACTTGCAGCGAAATTAACTTTAAAAAACAAACAGGGACTTCATATACGAAAATTTGCGACAATTTTTTAAAAATTAATTTTGCAACTATAGCCATTTGCTTTGAAAACATTAAATAAACTTCATTTTCATTTGATGAAACAGCAATATTTTTCCAATTGAACTCGATTTCAAAATTGATAGGTGAAAAACAACCGTGTTGAATAGATTTATCTTGGTACTCTATGCATTCATGTTTATGCATTTACCAAATTTCAACCCAATCCATTTTGAATATCAATCACCTTGCGGTCCAAACCAAACCAAAACTGTTCAAAGTACTGAAATGTGTGGAAAAACAAATGCATTGTGTAGCGTTTTCGTAGTGTCGATATGGGTTTGCAATGAACACAGACAATATATTTACGATTTATCAGAATAGACTTTTTATTCAATCTTATACTCTGACAATGGATTTGGGTAACATTAATCGGTATGAAGAATTACAAGTCAAAAGAAAAAAGATTGGAATACAGCTTAAGTAATTATAGATAGGGTACAACACAATAATACTGTTGTGGTTATAAATGTAGTGATAAACCTTTAAAATTGAAATCGCTTCGGCTGAGAAACTCGAGGTCTGAGATTAAAACGAGCGTTACGACGGCTGCCTGGAACTGGGGATGTTCGCGGATTATCCATAGGTAATGGTAGCGCGTTCACTATGGCGTCGATCCGTTGATGATCCCTTTCATGTCTTTCGACGCTCGTTGGACCATTACCATCCTTCTCTGAATCTCATCTCGGCCATAATAGCATATAATCGCCGTAATCATCACAACCATCGTCGCTTGTGACGGTAAAGGTAACCAACCAACCATCGCGGTAAAGGTGTAGTTGACTCCGCTTGAGACGAATTGTTTTCCTTGCCCTTGAGATTTTTAAACTCAATTATCACCCCATCCATTATGAACGGACGGTGGTTCACGACCTTTGCACCACTGTTGCGTATGCAACTGGCATGTTCCCTCGGGTAGCATAAAATCGACGCGTAATGCTTCCTGACGACTAAGAATGAACGAATCAATACTAGAGCCCTGCATGGGTTACCCAGGGTTGGGTTGGGTTGGACAAAAAAGAATTCTGGGTTAGCTAATGGGTTACCATCCAAACAAGACGTTAAACTTACACATACCTTAGCGACACGTTGTATATGAATTTTATGAATGAAATTATTAACGAAGTTAAAAATCAAGGTTATAGTTCAAATGGAAAATCTATTCAAGAAGAGGCTCGAGAGTTCAAGATGACAATTTTTGAAATTAATGAAGTTGGTGATGAACTTCTCAAATTTTGGGCCACACAAAAATTCAAATTTCCTAAATTATATCAAGCTAGTCGCTTTTATTTGGCTATTCCGGCAACGTCTTTAATAATTGAACGCCACTTTAACATTACTGGCATGATAATAAATTCAAAGAGATCTTCATTAAAGAGTGACAATTTAAACTATTTATCGTTTATAAAATCTAATTCAGATAAATTTGATTTTTTAAATAAAATTGTTTGGATGTTTTAGCTAAAATATGTTTAACAACACTTTTTTTCAATTTAAGGTTTGGGTTAGGACTTGGGTTGGTTTTGGGTTCAATCTGGGTTGACATGGATTGAAAAATTTTTTCACTTGGGTTGGGTTGGGTTGGGTTAGAAAAATTTTGTGTTTGCAGGGCTCTAATCAATACTGATGGTAGGTGATCGTCCTTGCAGTAGTCAAACACCCAGTCTTGATCACACACGATGTTGGACCATAGGATCAAACTAGCTCCCGATGGGAACGCGATTCTGCAATTGTCACGTGACACAATATGGCCGACTCGAAAATCACAAATTGTCGACACATTTGCCTTTTCCGCTTTCCAGTCACTAGCTACTGTTCCATTGGTAAATTTTATTGGCACATTTAGACTCACAACTGTTGACACTAACAAACACAAGTAAAGTTGAAGCGTTATTTCAAACATGATGATTAATTATCTTCCTTGCTTATTCTTGAATTTCCAAACTGTAGACCGTTTCTTAACTAACCAGTCAAGATGAGCATACGTATTAACAACGAACCGTCACTATTGAACTCAACGTGTGTGCCCATGTTTGATCCATTCTGTGGAAATTGTTCACGTCTTCCAACTTAAGGTCACCCGAATCAATTGTCAGAGTATAAGATTGAATAAAAAGTCTATTCTGATAAATCGTAAATATATTGTCTGTGTTCATTGCAAACCCATATCGACACTACGAAAACGCTACAATTGTCAATGATACTTGCAACACGAATGAATAAGCGAACAGTTAGCTGATTACTGTGAATGATTTCAAAAAACTATTTCAACCCAATGTTTCAAATTTTGAAAGTTAGTAAGGTAGAAATAGCTTAAGCAAAGTTTGTTTACTTTTATTTTTGAAATAATAATATACTATTTATAAATTATTCAATAATATTATTGAATCATGTCACTTTATGGCGATATATTTAGCAAAAAGGATTCCGGTATTACCAATGGTTTGTTTTGTGTTGTTTTCATAGTTTAATAACTTATAATTCTTTATTTTTGAATGTATTTGTTTAGATTGGTCAAACAAATCATCGAGTATCAAATTGTTGCAAGACCATTTACAAATCAAACGAACAACACAAAATTTGATAAAGGTTTATTAAATTGATTGTATTTTTATTTTAAACGGTTATTTTATTATTAAATAACGAACAGAATAATGGAGGAAAATTACCCCTTACGAAAACTAAAACAAAAAATGAGTTTAATATATTCACACCCGAAGTAAGCAGTCACCATTTTGATGTTGCTTCAAAAGATTCAACTTTATATGGGGGAGACTGGGATGCAAACGAAGAATACGATCCAAGATGGCCAAATGATTATGAAAAGATTATTAAAGAGAGAACACAAAACAAGGGAAAGGATAAAGTGAAAAAGGAAAAAAGGAAACGGGAAAGTACAAATTCTCAAGTTACGGCCACTCGAAGCTTGGGATTGGATTATGGCGACGAGGACGATGATGAATATGAAGAAGAGCGATCAGAAGAAAAATCCAAGTCTAGAGCCAGTGCATCATTTGCTCCACCAGCAGCTTTGTTAGAAAACGTTGAGAAAGTTTCGAGTTCGATTGGATTCGAAGTAAGCTCAGTTGCTGCTAAAATTATGGTAAAAATGGGTTATAAAGAAGGTGGTGGTTTGGGTAAAGATGAACAAGGCATTAGTAAGGCACTTCAAGTAGAGAAAACCAGCAAATCGGGTGGAAAGATAGTATATGAAAATGAGGCTAGTAATCGAAAGAATGAGGAACAAACCATCACTGATATGCTTAAAAGTCCTTCCAAAGTTGTTTTATTACGAAATATGGTTGGTCCGGGAGAAGTGGACGAAGAATTGGAACCAGAAACGAAGGAAGAATGTTCCAAATATGGCGAAGTATCTACTTGTTCCATATATGAAGTAGACAACTATGAGAGTGATGAAGATGCCGTTCGAATTTTTATTGAATTTGTTCGCGTAGAATCCGCTATTAAAGGCAGGTTTTTATTATTTTTATGTTTTATTTTTAATTTTATCATAATTTATGTTTCAAATAGCTTTAATCGATTTGAATGGCAGATATTTTGGCGGTCGTATCGTAAAAGCATCATTTTACGATGTTGAAAGATACAAAAATCGTGATTTTAGAATTTGATTTTTTTATTCTTCACTTCATTTACACTGTAAATAGTTAAGTTCTTGTAATAATAATAAAAATTTAGTAAAGCAAACAAGCACAAATGTTTATTATTCCATGGTTTGTATATTGGAATGGATTTGAATATTTAGTTGACACAATGTTTTACCACGTGCAACCTCTTCCGGAGATGGCAAGTGTGTTCACGGAAGTGACACATCGAAGAATGTATGGTACCGTCGGATGCACTGTAAATGGATATGATTAGATAGTTGAGTTGAATCAATCAATGTTTTTTTCACATACCAAATTCTATTAGAAGATTGGTTTGTTTTGGGACAATCAAGTTGACATGTACAATGAGCATTGATACCATTATGTAAACATATAGCTCCATAGTGGCATTGATGATGTTGACATGGATTTCCATTGAATTGTTCGGTTTTAATTGGCACACATCCTCGATTGGTAAGTTGCCATTCCGTATTATGACATTGGTCACACTTGAGGCCAGTTACACCTGCTCGACAACGACATTTACCTATAAATTGAAACCAAATCAGATGGATGATCAGTTTCGTTGTTTTAAACTAACCAGTCAATTTGTCACAATCTTCACTCAATGAACCAAATCGATTGCAACTACAAGCTACAATTGAAAAATTAAATAAATCAATTAATGGATTCATTTCATCACAATCATCAACTGATATAAGTTACGTTTGCATCCAACTGCACGTGGATCATCTGTGAATATATATAGAGTATATATTGAATTAAAAAATAATTGATTAAATAAATTATGAATTACCGATAAGATAACGAAAGTTCCAATAGTTTTTGTCACACTTGTCACATTTGGTTCCCGTGACGCCAGTCTTACATGCACACTGTCCGGTCGATGGATTACAACCGGGAATGGTGTCCCGTTTCAAACCATATCGATTACAATGGCAATCTGCAATTGAGAGTCGGGTTATGATCACAATTAGTATGAACCATTTGTTCAACTTTTTTTTTGTTAATTTAGTTTGGTCAATATTTACATTGTCCACACTTGTGTCCATTGTTTGTGTGTCGACATTCAAATTCGACCATGTCGCATTTAGTTCCAAATAATCTATCCTCTTGAATATTCAAACCGAATTGAATTGATTAGCAAATTTAAAAATAAACATCAAGATCAATTGCTTACCACAAACATAGACGTCATCCGCTTCTAAACGAGCCTGTCGACATGTCTGAAACTTTGATCATAATAATCATCAATTAATAGAATTGATTGATTTGTAAATGTTAATTATGCACGTTAAATATAATTCTACACAAAACTATTCAACACATACCAAATGATGACACTCGGATGGAGTTAAATGCAACGATGGATCAAATTCTTTTGATGGAAGCATATATGCACTGTCTTCCACATATTTTTCACTGTTTGACATTGATTCTTCACACTCTCCATAGAATAAACTGTCGATTGGTCATAGCAATAGAATAATCTTAATTATATGATATTCGTACTGAAAAAAAGTATGAGGGTTCGTTTGTAATTCAATTCAAGATTGGTTAACATAATAATGGAATAGGGTGCGAATAATTGAGATTGTAGCAGAAGATAAAGATATTTATGATCTGGATTTATGTACTATGTTTTTGTTTTGGGGTATTTTGAAACAACTATGGATTATTTCTTACGCGATCAATTCCTTTTTAGTGGTGCACGCTTTTCGGTTCATGTCACATTCATGGATGTAGGTTGTCCCATCTATGGAAAGTACAATCATTAACCACATTAAAGAATGGTCCATTGTTTCTGATGTTACACGCTCTTTGACGTGCCAGAGTGTGTGTGTGTGTGTGTTAATCAATTGCGTTATCTTGTACGTACCATTAGCGCACAATGGTTCGGGTGCTTCATTCTCACAATTGTTGTCGCATACACAATCGCCGTCGATACAAGTGGCTCCTGTTTCAAGTGTAAAAAAATGGAGTTTTTTTTTCACCACAAATTGGATTAACACTAATTGATTCCAGTTGAGAGTGATCATTACCATGGGGACATTGAACGTCGTCGCATCGGTCTTTTTTGTTTTGTTAAATGTGAAATTAGGAGAGAGAAATAGAGGGGGGAAGTGAATGAAATATATGAATCTATGCGAACATGAGAATCATTCACTTACCACAGCTGCCATTCCATCGGACCGTAATGTGTTTCTGCAGACGGCACGAATCGACTCGCAACTCGCAGATATTCATATATGTTACGCCTTATTAAATAAAATTGTACTCAGTCAAATGTTTGGGGTGCGCACTCGAATGTCGCTAATGTTACCATTATCTCCACAAACAGGCTGATTCAAGCTATGATTTTAAATGGTTTGCAATTAGATTCATTCAAACATTTACAACAATAATGAATGATGATCACAATGGATACTAACCTTTCACATACACTTTGACACATACACGTTGGTACACCAAATTCGTTCAATTTACATTCTGAATGATGTTGACATTGTTCCGTACATTGTCCTAATTATATCAAACGCACAATTAACATTTTCACTTCATTCGCATCATTTTGAATTGACTTACCACACTGACCACGATGTAAAACTTTAAAATTCTCTTGTAGACATTCAAGTTCGCAAATATTTGCAAAATTTCGGTTATAACCTTCATCATTGACACCACAGTATGTTTCATTGCCTTGGTTGATTGTTAATTTGAATTTAAAATGAATATAATAATAATAATAAAGGCGAATTATTTTACCTTGAGGGCCACACTCGCTGGGACATGAGCATGATTGGTTTGAATTTGATTGAATCTTGCATTGAGCATATCGAACACACGTCATGTGGTCACATTTGTTGCCGACTCTTTGCCTATTGTTATCGGCATGAGCCAGACACGAGTTCAGATTGGTGGTGGGCATCACATCAAGATTGTTTTGACACGAATGTTTTTGCAATTCACACAATGAGCCATATAGTTTATGATTCGAGCCGCACACTTTACATGTTTAATAATAGATTTGCATTGAACACATACAACAACAACAAAAAAGTTCTTTTTTACCTGGTTGTTGTTGTTGTTGTTGTTGATGATGCTTCCAATCATTACCGTTACAATTGGTATTGATAGCGCACACACATTGCGCCTTTCCATGTTCGTTCACCTGACACTTTTGGTAGCGATGACAGGTGACATTATCGCATTGGTTCGTTGGCTCTAACAAAAAGAACATGAATAGAAACAATCGGGGGAATAATTTGGTCCCAAATGGGACTATAGTCCAAAGTCAGTTTCAGTCAGTTGGTTCCAAAATGTGTCTTATCGCACTGTGTGGAATGATGAAGATGCCAGCCTCGGCATGCAGGAGTGGGGGTAATTTGTTTTCCACTATCACTCTTGTGCATCTTGCTATCGATCAAACTGTCAACAATTGGCAAGCATTTGTTTTCGGGTATAAGATTGCATTTACTATCGTTCTCTCTCTACCTCCCTCTCTTGAGGATGGAATGGGTTCCTTTTGACATGCTCATGTTGGCAACGATTCGATAAGACCAGTAACTTGAGTTCACATTTGAACGTCGAATGGTAATCTCGTCAATCTTTATTTTTTCACTACTACATTATAATAGTTTATTATCTATTAAAATAATAAAATGTATAGTATTCATATCCCCCCCTTCGTTTGAAATCTGTTTCGATCAACATTTCAATTTGCAACCCAGTCTTTGTTGGCATGTTTGAACATTCGATACGAATCCGTGTTACGGAATACACTTTGAATTAGCATGAATCGACGACATCAATTACACTTTCATTCAATAGTAAATGCAATGCAAACTTGAAAGCATCCAATCATGATCCAATGGAAAATACAATGAAAAGTCAACGTTGAATAGTAGCAACACAAAACGTGTTTGCCTAACGAGTCGTTTGGCTCATTTTTGCTTATCGTTCATTTATTGGTTTGATTTGTAGTTTGGGTCGTGTGCACTTAGTCTCATAGAACTTTTCTTGTGTCCCATAGTTTGTTTCACAAAAACGAACGGATACAATGACAAGCTAAACAGAGTTTATTAATTAGACAAACATTGACTGCCAAACCCGAATCAATTTGCTGTCTTTCTCTCTCTTTCAAACTGTATCGACTGACAATGCGTTGAGCTTAATGGCAACTTCAATCTTGTGTGTGTGTGTGTGTGTGTATCAGCCGGGCCCGAGACATGCATTGCTGCTTCTCGCAATGTGATGTATACATCATTGTCTTTTATTCGGTGTGATAAATTAAGCTAATTTTGTGTTCCAAATAGACATGACATTCGATGGGCGCAACATTTGCAATAGTGCGTGGCGTAATTCAAATTTTAAAATTTGATTTCTTTACACAGCACACATACACACAATATTAGCATTAAATCTCCCTTATGGATTCTTGTCAAAGTTAGTTAACTTGGCCCACAATGTCTTATTGTTGCAACCATGTCTATGTCGATGTCGATGTGTGTGTGTGTACCCGATTCGGGCCAAAGTGAGAGTGATAATAAATTATAAATGCATTAATTTCACTCAAGTGTTAGTACCAATGGCAATGTGGCCCAAACCAGTGTGCAAAGATAAGAAAACCAAGTGTGGCAAGTGAAAACTTGTGCCAGTTCCACCGGCACCCTTTGCTCCCCGTCTTTGCCACTTTTTTATATTTATGCTCTTTTCGGGTTTGCTACCAACTAGGCTTAGTGTGTCATTCGACGAATTCTATTTACTTTCCTTTTTTACGGTAATTAATTTTAATTTTAAATTTCCAATTTCTAGATTTTGTATTCAAATGGAAGACAAAAAAAAAAAACAAACGACAATTGTCAACACTATTAGCTAGTTGCGCATTTAGATTTAAATAAGACATTATTGATGTTTTATGAATATTATATATATATTTATCCATTGGATATATGTAGACAATATTGAACTTTCTTTGGATCGATTGCCAATTGACCATATGTCATATGAATGAGTCAAATCGAATCATCTCCTCGGGTGTAGCATCTCGATTATGGAAACCCGTTTCTAAAGGGGAAATTGCTTGCTTAGTTGTCGATGGAATATAATTGCATTTGCCTTCGCATTTTTCTTCTTATTCTTATTCTTGCAAATGAATGAGACAATGGCGTTTGTCGTTTTGAGTCTAACACCGATAAGATCTTGGTGGCCAAAGTGGCCTCTCGGGCAGTCTATAGTTTAGTTTAATTCGTAGACTCCCGTTTGTGTTCACTAAGTGCACAATTATTGCCTTCTTTGTGGATTGTTGATATTTGCAATAATAATTATTGTCCATTCATGTGTTCGCTATCATCGTCATTCTTTCTCTCTTTCTCCCCACACACACACACACACACACACACACACACACACACACACACACATGCATTAATGTCGTTCTTCTTCTACTTTTGTGGGCATTGAGGCCATTTCCATTCATCTCGCTCATCAGGGGATTCGTCATTTCCGATTGCTATCCGTGACCATCGATTATCGTTGATTCGGCATACACACACACACACACACACACACACACATACATACATACGCACTCGATTGTTTGACGTTCTTATTAATTCAAACATTGTGTTGGCGGGCATGTCGCCGGGGATGTTGTAGTGTAATGTCGTTTCTATTGTCGAAGATCATGTCGATCTTTGTATCAAGCTTTTGCCCTACCGTCTCAATCAATGAATGAATAGAAGAATAGAATAGATGACCAAACTTTTTGGTAAGTGTTTGCCATCAAACGATGACCACTGTCGTAGTTTAGTGGTTACCATTTGTGTGTGTGTGTGTGTGTTCATTGGAATAAAAATGCAATGCAGGAAAGTGTGTTACATCTATATCGATTGTTTCGTATACATTTAATTGCCATTTGCTATTGAGATCGACACTTTTCTTAATCTAACCCATTTTGAGAGGACTTTGTTTAATGTTGCAGAACTAAGGCATAAAATAAAAATAGATCAAGTTGATCAAGACTTACCACAAGCGCCATTGGTCAACACACTAATCGGCTGCTGTTTGTTACACGAATCGAATCTATAGGTTTAATTAAAAGTAAATTTTGTTAATTGCTTTATTGTTTCAACATTAATAATGATTGTACCGAAGATGACAAAGATTGAGATGAGTAATGCCATCTGATCCTATACCAAATACAATGCAAACAGTTAAATTTAATAGATAATAATTGATTGAAATTGGAATCTTACCACAAACAGGCTCATAGTCGTCGGTACAACTGAGTGGACAACGGCAGAATGGTTGATTTGTATAATCATCAATAATACAATCAGCTCCAAAGGAACATTTAGATTTGCACAAGTCTACAATTGATTCTGTTATTGAACTATGAAGTTATACCGGCTTGAACTAACTTACCATTCTTATTGGATTTACGTTGTGCAAGCTGTTGTTTGTCTACAATTTGGACGGAAAGTATGAATGTTATGCAAGTATAGGAAAGAAAAAGGGTAATGAAAAGAGGAACCCGATTTTGTGGAACCCACATGTGAACACCCACACTCACAAATATATTTGACTCGAACAAATTAATTGTCACCTTGGTTCAATGAATAATTCACAATGGTTCAATTGCGAATTGAGTCTTAACTTTTTTTTGTTGAGTACTCAAACCCTTTTTAGTCTATTGTATTATTCAAGCAATTTGTCAAGAACAATCCATACGGGAATAATGATGGAATGGTCTTGTGTGAACCAATATACGATCAATGGGCCTCGGGCATAAATGTTGGCCCAACGGCTAATGCTAACATTCTAATCGACTTGAGTGCAACAACTTACGAAAACGAAGACAACTCTGACGACGCTGACGACGACGACAACGACAGCTTGTCTTTCATCTCCCGACGGGTTAACCTTTCAAAGCGCAATCATGTGTGTTCGATCAATTATTCCAACTATATATTGTAGACTGATTCGCTGTCAACCCTCAATCATCCCCCGGCAAATATGAATCGCAAATGGTTCATTCCAATTGTGTGTGTGTGTGTATTTTATTTTATGCTCTCTTTTTTTCCTATTCTATTTTTCTTTGGTGTGATGTGATTTGTACCACTTACAGTCTATGTATAGGAACGTACTTCCGATTGGGATCAGGACAAGCATCTAACAAACAGCAATTAGTTATGATGATGATGATGATGATGATAGTCGTAGACCGACAACATTGAATAGTTGCGGAATGTTTGATTCTGTTCAAAACTTACCAAAATGCCGATGGCTAATATTGATGAGAGTGCATAATAGGCCACTTTACCGGTGACACAACTTGGCTCAATGACAACTTCACCCGCAATTTGTAACGTCTTTCGGCATGATTGTGTCTTCCCACTCGATGATTTCGGATAAAGTTGTTCACTTTGACTTGGTTCAATTGTACTATACTCTTCACTGTACATGATGGCAAGGTATCAAATGATTGATTCTAAAATTTTTATAAATAAGATATCATTTAATTCACATATGATTAAATAGAAATAAGACATTTAATTTGGTACGGAATACTTCTCACAACCTCATTGAATCGATAAAGAAACATATTTAAAGGTTCTGTTTAACTGTTCAAATAGCAAAAAGCAAGTAATATGTCACCATCGTCGTCATGCCTTCATGCTGGTTTACATACTTATACTCTTACTGAAAACGGGAGCCAATTTATGAAATACCTTAGAATTCTATCAACCATGTGAATGAATGACGAGTTTGGAAAACGAATGATGATGATGATGGTGCTGCTGCTGCTGTTGATGATGGTGGTGATGATGGTGGAAATAATAAAATGAAAAGAGCCCACTATTTGCCCACAGAGATAGGCAACTCCTTTCCATACAACTATTGGGCCCGATTATTTACACAGCAAAATTAAGAGCCAAAGTGGAAAAACTTAGACAAACATTTAAATATACTACAAAAACTTGGTTCGGTCTTCTCCTTTTATTCGAGGCGCTCTTTGAGCTCGTTCTCGGTGAGTAGAATTAATTACAAATGTCAATAGCAAAACACGATAACGGGTCGTGACGACGATAATAGGGCACGATGAGACGACATGCCACTGAGACCGCACACGACCAACGATAGGAGCAAGTGAGGGAAAGTGAGGGTGAAAATAGGGAAGAAATAGGGAATATCATCTCAAATGCAGACCGTAATCAATGTCTAGTTGAGTGCAACATTTGCACGCGTTCAATTTGAATGTTTATAATCATCATCATCATCATCATCATTCACAAATGGAATGAATTAAATGAACTTGAATTCAAACTTGTCCGGTCACATCATTCATTCATCAAAATTCATGAAACTTACGATTGATAGATCACAAGTCCGTTGGCGATTGTAACTTTTCAAATGAGTTTTATGTTTCTATTGATAGAATCTTGAATGTTTGAACTTTAGGTCAAAACATTACGCTTTGGGAACAATTTTGATTTTAAATTTAAATGTCACATCACATTTTAATCGTTTTACAAATAATATTTTTAGCATGAATTGAGGAAATAGAAGAAGAAGAAGAATGTACACGAACTAAATGTTATGTTGCAATGTGTCAATGTGGCACTAAAGTTCCCTTGATTCGAGTGAACGCGCCATCATCAAAATTGGGCGTCAGAATGAATGAATCGGTCGTGTTTGAGTGAGTTTGCGTTCAACATTAGCCGATTCTCGATTGGCCCAAACAGCCGACACCTCGCACTCGTGCGCTTTAATCCAACAGTTCGCCCGCATCTTCTTGACACACGCCCCCGTACCCACTGGACTCAGCCCAACAATTAGCTTGTTGATGCAAACAATGTGAAGATGGAGACCAAAGTGAATGAGTATACTTAAGTTACATTGCTCATTCATAACTTCCAAAAACAAAAGAACAACAAAGAACATATTTTGTAGTGATACATATTTGTTGTTCATGATCTATCACGGATTAGGTTACGGTTTCGACCGAACAAGAAAACGACATTATATAACATTTACTTTTTTATTATAAGATTGAAAGCAGCAGAATGGGACACGCGTTTAGTTTAGGTTCAGGAGATGCGGGCGCTAATCCGACATAATGGCTTTACGAGATGAGCTAATTAAATGGGTGATCGATTCGATGTGGAATCTGTTGGAAAACCATTCTAACGGCAATCTCATTTCAATCGACGCCTCGATTCAATTTCGACGAGTGGCAATTTAAATATATTGAATCGAATCCAATCGTTCAACTTGAATGAGAGAGAGAGAGAGAGAGAGAGAGAGAGAGAGAGAGAGAGAGAGAGAGAGAGAGAGAGAGAGAGAGAGAGAGAGAGAGAGAGAGAGAGAGAGAGAGAGACAATGTAAATTTGAAAGAAAAAGTGGCGGCTCGTTTGGCGGAAAATAAATGTGTTTGCCCTTTCCATGTATGGAGGAGAATTGAACCAACGAATTCACTAAGCTAGACAAAGTCAGAATAAATAAATCTGATTCTCAGCAGAATGGTGGCACACTTTAATTGCGCTAATCCAACTCGATCAATTATGTAATCCATTCTTATTTTAAAGTTTGATTTTAAATCGAATCGACTCGTAAACCATTACCCAAAAAATTTGGAAGTCATCGTTTTTGCTAAACATTGTATGACTTTACCCATTCAATTGTGATTTGATGCCTCAATTAATGCTTTGCATCGGATTGTATTGATTTAAAGTTTGAATCACCAACATACTTGGAGAATAGTTGGAGAATAAGAACCAAAAAAAAAAAAAAAACGTTCAAACTGCGCAATCGATCGAAATGCTTTTATTGATTTGCCTTTAATTTGGCATATGCAAGTCAATCCAAATCGGTGCGGTTGAAATGAGCCGATCGTTCAAATATATTGGTCAAACCGATGGTTGATCCTCTATCAATGGCGCCGTCGTCGGCGGTAAGCCGATCGGCTTTACTTAATGGTCAGAACATGAGTGGACACGGCAAGTTACAACAACTTCTTTGTGGCATATTCGAGCACATGGTCGTAACATTCGAATGTGTACAAAAGAGTGCACAGGTGCTGGTTCAACCATTATGGTCGCCACCAATTGCCCGAACGGCAAACAACACAAGTGCTCTTTGTCAGTTTTGTGCACTACACACACTTTCCCACATCTTTTTGATCCAAAAATATATTGGTAGATCAATTCAATCTCGTTGCTTATCATCTAGCTCTCTTTAGTCGACAAGACACTTCACTTACCCAACCGATTGGGTGGCATGTCCACTCAAGCAGATAAGCAAACACACTTCGACGTTACACAAGTGCCCTTCCAATTACATGCTCCATGGCTTGAACATTATCCAGTACAGTACATTAGCAATGCAAAAACGTCGCATTGTGCTTGAATTCATTTCAATCAATTTAAATCATCAATTTAGTACATACCTTTCTTATGTTATGATTTTATAAACTTTATTATGATCTATGGTTGAATAAATAAAATATTTAGATCAAAAATCAAATAATTTAACATTTATAGTGGCGCCATCTTTACATTTGGAATGTTATGATACATTTTGGAACAAGGAACTATATAGGAATGTTATGTTTTGATCCATCCAATTTCAAGTGATGCTCAACTACAATTCATAATTGTTATGGTTGGGAAAAACCAATCAAGACCAATTAAACAAAATGTTGATTCGTTGGTTCAATATTTTGTTCATCTCAACGTTGGTCTATGGATTTGTGTTAATTGAGTGTTGTTTCGAATATTCTGGTACACTTCGAAATCCATGTACGGAAGACAAGTGTCCATTTGGTGCTGAATGTATTCCATCATTTGATGGTCGTTCATTTGAATGTTCTTGTCCAAAGTGTGCATCCTATGGCGATTCGCGAGATAGTCGCCCAATCTGTGGCAGTGATGGTCGAGACTATTCCTCTTTGTGCGAACTTAATCGTCGATCATGCAGTCTTTCCCGTTCAGTTTCCGTCCGTTACAATGGATCATGTGGTAATATATCTCATTAATCTTAAATCAAATAATTACAACATTTTACGATTGTAGATCCATGTCATGGAGTGAAATGTCCCGATTCACAGATATGTACAATCGATGATAATCGTAATCCAATCTGTAAATGTAATGCTGCATGTGAAACTGATTACGTTCCCGTTTGTGGAAGTGATGGTCGAGATTATGTAAACGAATGTGTCCTACGCGTTGAGGCGTGCAAAACGCGTAAAAGTCTTCGAATTCTTCATCAAGGAACATGCTCAGATGCGAATGCATGTAAAACGATCAAATGTTCGAATGCATATCAAGAGTGTGAAACTAATCGATACGGAATTGCCGTATGTCAATGTCCATCCACGTGTAGTAAAGTGTTGAAACCAGTTTGTGGAACCGATTCGGAAACGTATGATTCATTGTGTGAACTTCGACGACAAAGTTGTAATTCTCATCGAAATGTAAGCGTTCGATATTATGGAGCTTGTGGTAAGTTGTATATATCTTCCAAGATAATATGTAATCATATGATTTCTGTGTCAAGATCCGGATAGTTATTGTCATCAAAATCATGGTGTATGCAAGTTTGGTTCAATCTGTTATGCTTCTGGCGAAAATCACACTTGCGTTTGTGATGAATGTTCTGAAGACTATGCACCAGTTTGTGGTAGTAATCAGATCAGTTATTCCAATTTTTGTAAATTCAGACAACACATGTGCGAAATGCAAACGACCAATGTTACCGTTCGACAAGGACCTTGTGGTATGTAACGAATGAAATTATGATCAATATCTTAACTCTTTTTTAAATTTCAGATGGCTGTGCCAAAGAAATCTGTTTATTCTATAGTCATTGTAAATGGGATTATCGTACAAACCAAGCTAAATGCGTTTGTCCGTCAAATTGTCCCAAGGTTTATGAACCAGTTTGTGGTAAGAAGTTAAATCTTAATGAAATCTTAAATTTTGGCATTGTTTATTTAATAAATTTATTTTAATTTATAGGATCGGATTTGGTTACATACCCGAACGAATGTGAGTTGAAGAGTACAGCTTGTGAACGACGTAAATATGTTTCGGTGATCAAACGAGGTCCATGTTCATCGTGTCAAGGCGTTCGTTGTGATTATGGTGCTAGATGTGAAAATGGAGTTTGCGTTTGTCCTGCCAAATGTCCCACTGATTCAATTGAACCAGTTTGCGGCTCTAATAATATCTCCTATGATAATCTTTGCCAACTTATGCAAGCAAGTTGTGAGAGTACGACTCAAATTACCGTGAAATCAAATGGTCCATGTGAAGATTCACTACAAACTAAAGGTTAATCTTGAAAAATTTTTTATTGTTTAACAAAGTTAACTTGAAATTCATTAGGATCTAATTTGTACGGACAAGTTTGTTTGGTCAACACTTGCAAGTATGGTGGAATATGCGTCTATGATCGCCGACAAAACATGAACTGCATTTGCAAGTAAATTAATTAACTTAATTAATATCTCAGATGATTGATTTATTTTATTTTAGTTTTAATTGCTCAGCTACTTCAGGGATGAACACTGGTCAACGTATTTGTGGTAATGATGGTCGAATTTATGCCAGTGAATGTGATATACGCGAAGAGATGTGCAATCGGCAACAAGAGATTAAATTGATGGAAAAGATATTTTGTGAAAAGTATCGAAACATTCCATGTGAAGGTGAACCATCGTTGGTTGATCCATCGACACGTAAAGAATACAATTGTACCGAACAACGTTGTCCGGACAATAGTTTTTGTCATCGTGGACCAAATTTTGCTAAATGTTGTCGAGACAGTGATCCTGATGATGATTGTTATGATAGCACATTTGGGTATGACATAAACCATTAAATTATTTTAATTTTTTTTATTAAACATTTTTTGCAGATGTTGCCCCGATGGGAAAAGTCCATCGCTTGGTCCCAACTATGCCGGATGTCCTAGTAAATGTCAATGTAATCGATTAGGATCATATTTGTTGAGATGCGATCCATTAACAAACAAATGCTATTGCAAACCGGGCGTCGGTGGTGTCCGTTGTGATCGATGTGAAGCTGGTTTTTGGGGATTGCACAAAATTTCAGAAGGAAATGCTGGATGCATTCGTAAGTACGCAACTTTGTTGATTTATATTTATTCATTTTTTATCATGTTGTAGCATGTAATTGTAACAAGATTGGTTCATCACGAGATGATTGTGAACAAATGAGTGGGCGATGTGTGTGTAAATCAGGATTTAAAGGAATGAAATGTGACATTTGTCCTGATGGATCGCCAATTGAATTTGGTGGTTGTGCTAGAGGTGAGAAATGTCTTGAAATTGTTCTACACACAATAACAATTTACATTATTATTTTAGCTGAGAATATGACCTGTTCCGATGATTCTCATTGCAAGTTTGGAGCAATATGTAAAGATTATATTTGTCATTGCAATCTTGACTGCCGAGATAGTCCCAAATCGCCAGTGTGTTCTAATGATGGAATTGTTTTCGATTCTGAATGTTACATGCAACTATGGTCCTGTAAAGCACAAAAAACAATGACGATTCAACATTCGGAACGATGTCGTTTAGCAATGAAAAATTCTGCAACAACAAGTCCCATTGTTCGACGATCTACAGAGTATCAAAACTATGAAAAATCAACAGCAAAAACTAATATGGAAAGGGAAACTATTTCCAGCACTCAACCAACAATGCCAACTATTCAATGGAACATTCAAATGGAAAGATTTATTCATTTTGGTGGTGATTCTTACATTGAATTAGCCACTTTACAAGCATATTCTAAGGTATCGATTCAAATCGAATTGGTTCCATTTGAAACAGATGGAGTAATATTTTTTAATGCACAAACATTGAGCGGAGAAGGCGATTATATTGCTTTGTTGTTGAAAAATTCTTATGTTGAATTTAGATTTAATCTTGGTAGTGGAAGTGTTGTTTTACGTTCGAAGCAACCGATAACATTAGGTCAGAAAACGTTGATCAATCTGCGACGGCATCTTTCCGAAGGATTCCTTTCAATCGACAATTTAGCTAATGTTACTGCCAAAAGCGAAGGTCCATACAAACTACTCGATTTAAGCCATAATCTAATTATTGGCGGTTATGGGCCAAATGTTGATCTTAAACGTATCGTAGACATTTTGGGAATGAAACAAAATTTTACCGGTTGTATTCATTCAATGCAAGTTAACGATGAAGAAGTCGATCTTGCTTTGGATACTTCGAAAGAAATTTTACGGAAATGGAAAGTGGGTAAGTGTTGTTTAACCCAAAATTGAGTCCAAATGAATTTAATAAATTTTTTTTTATCTAGAACCATGTTCTCAACAAAAATGTTCTCAAACCTATTGTAACAGTGGCGGCAAATGTCTTCAAAACAATCATCTCAATGTATGTTTGTGTGAAGCACATCGAACGGGAACAAGATGTCAACATGTAATGCAACATTGCATTGATGGTGATTGTAATGATCAACCATCGGTTACATTGGACTTTTGGGAAGAGTCATACATTGAATTGCCAACATTGCAAGGTGTTAGTCAATCGTTTGTCATTGAAGGTACTGTTCTATTTATTTGGGTTTATTAATTTAATTATTAATCATTTAACATATTCATTATAGTGTGGTTAATGGCACGATCACCAAATGGAATTGTCTTATATAATGGACAAAGTAAAGGCGATTTTGTTGAACTTGCAATTGTAGACGGATATGTACAATATAGTTTTAATCTTGGAGGACAAAACAACAAGAATGGCATTGTTTCTATCAAGTAATGTTTATTGTAATGTAATTTTATATATTTTATATTTATACTTTGTGTTCATTTATAGATCCGATTCAAAGTTAAGATTAGGCCATTGGCATAGAGTGATAATTTCTCGTAAGGTGAAAAATGGTACACTTCAAATCGATGATGAGTAAGTTGTTATTGTAAAATTGGAAATTTTCATTAACCAAATTGATTTATAGGCTTCCGGTGGAAGCTATTGCTAAAGGTAATCTTAACGAACTAAATCTGGACGAACCATTCTACATAGGAGGATTGGGAACATCAAAAAGATGGAATAATCAAATGATTAGCGGTTTCAACGGTGCTATACAACGAATATCATTAAATGGTCAATTGATGCGTGACAATCAATCACGAGCATCTAAATTGGTCAACATTCAACCATACAATGGACCACCATGTGATAGTTCAAACTTGTGCACAAATCATGGTACATGTGTTCCTTGGTGTAAGTTATTGTCGATATGATCAATGATAATTCATTTTTATCTAACTTGATTCTATTATAACTTGTAGTGGATAGTTTTTTATGTAAGTGTCAAACAGGTTATCATGGAAACGAGTGCGAATTTGGTATGTATACTCAAAAAAAATATAAACATTTTCAACTAACAATAAATTTCCTAATAGATAACGACGATAGTAGATG
This sequence comes from Blomia tropicalis, assembly GCA_029204025.1. Classification (NCBI taxonomy): domain Eukaryota; kingdom Metazoa; phylum Arthropoda; class Arachnida; order Sarcoptiformes; family Echimyopodidae; genus Blomia; species Blomia tropicalis. The sequence goes on from CM055088.1 coordinate 9,580,493, forward strand.
GTCAATAAAGCCTAGTATGGTTAATGACGGAGCTTTGATCGAATTCACAAGTAATAACTTTCCGGGGTAATTCACAATTGACGATAACATTGTATGATAAAATTAACTATTTTATTTACAGTTTAAATCAACAGCAAAATATGATTGAAATGACCCTTCGTATCAAATCATCAAATGGTCTAGTGTTGTGGATCAGCAAAGATACGGAAACGATATCGGACTATATGGCAATAGTATTGTCCAATGGCTATCTTGAGTTTGCATTCAATTTAGGCAAACAAACGCAATATTTTTCTATTCGAAGTCCAATAAGGATCGATGATGGAAACATTCATCATATTGTAGTTAATCGAAACAAACAAATTGGAATTGTTCAAGTTGATAACAAATGGATGAATAGTTCCGTATCAGAACCGGGCTCAACCGATCTCAACACTGATGGAAAACTTTGGTTCGGAGTCATGAAGGTGGAGTGTGACATGAAAATGGAACATTGCCTAAAGACAGGTCAAAGAATGAACATACCACCGGGACTTCCCGCTTCCTATTATGCACAATTGAATGGATGTCTCCATTCTGTTCGCATACAAGGAATGGCTGTTGATCTATCGACACTCGGAAACGACCTCGCCAATTGTTAATGCAAACGCATCGATTATAATCAACTGCAATATTACAAAATGCTCACATTTTAGAGGTTTTCGAACTTGACATTGAAAACGAAAAACAATTTGTTTCTGAAACAATAATGTTGGCTTCACTGCAAGAAATTTTATATAGCAATATCTTTAATGAATGAATGTATTGCTGCGAAGTCATCATACTTTTTCAGATTTAAATATTTCGGATTCATTCTCAAAATAGTTCGAACTACGTTTTGGAAACCTCTATGCTATTTTTATTTGTTTAATAATTGCTCATCATTTACTTGTATTCAAACAACGCATCTAATCGCATCAAAAACGTCATCAATGCTACCATACGACCAATCAGTACTGATTGTTGTACATATGATAATCCACTGCGTGGAGACACTTTCGACCCATTCTCATCCTATCATAACTAGATAGACCATATTGGGCAGCATCATTCTCATCAACATGATACCTATTCAATTGTTCAACCTGTTACATGAATCAAATAACAACAACGCACAAGAACAACAACCTGAATGATCATAAAAAATTCAATTCAAATGCAATCAATAGAGAAGACAATGGCAACCACATTGATCTATGTATCATTGGTGTTTTCCACTCTGTTAGTTGCCATCGTATTGTGCCTTCTACTCAAACGCCAAATACGTCTCAATAAGTTACGAAAACATTTGGCCCCAAACTATGTGATCGAATGTAAGGACATCAACACGGCCAACGAGACTCGATTGTTGTTGGTACAGGTCAATAAGGACGGATTACAAGAATATTATCGTCAACAACAAAATCAATCAATCTCTTATACAACTAGTCTATGATTAGTCAATGATTTTATATTTTATATTTATTTACAAAACAATATATTAATGTTCACACTTTTTTCATCGTATTAATTATTATATGAAATAAATCTTCATTTTAGTTTTATTTTGAACTCTTTAATTGATCGACTAAATTCAAAATTAATTTAATATGGGCCTTTATCTTGGACGAACTTTCCACCAACGTTTCAAGGGTTTGGTTATATAGTTCAACACGTTTTTCAATAAAAATCAATGCTTCTTCAAGTTTAAGTTGTACGAAATGATTTAATCCAACATCAAGATAGATCATGTCCGAATTGGGTCTATGTAACGAATGTGTTAAAGTTGATGGAGTTTTACCGAAGTTTTATATAAATAACCAAAGTACTTACACAACACATTTAACATAACAATTAGATCCAATATCGCTCATTGTCTTGAATTCATTAATTTTATTTTCAATCAATGTCTTGATCGTTGTCTTTATGTTCATGTATTCAACGACTCGTTCGCATATTATCTCATATTCTTTTGATACACGTTTAAGGTCACCCTTGAGAACAACATCGATAAAATGTTCATATTTAGTAATTTGATCTTCTAATGAAGATCCGGTTTGTAATGGAAAATCCATAACGTCAACTAGGAAACTGAATCAAAACATTGAAAACATGTGATCACGGATATTAGCAGGTTTAGACGATGTCAGTATTGCTCGATGTTTGCAGAGGAGAAAACACCTGCACAATATTGTGTTGGTCAACCTTACCATTGACAATGTTCGGTTGTTCACGAGTTCAAGTTTTTTTGGTTATTCAAGCGGTGAGTAGTGCGCAATCTTCATATATGGGAAACAAAGTATACATTTTGTCAATTTAGTCACCATAGATTTACTAATGTTGTTGTTATTGCGACTAGCTGCAGCAAACTGTTAGTTCAACTTTTGAAGCTTTTTATATCTAGGTAAAAGTGTACTCGAATAAATTGAAACGATGTCATCGATCAAAGGTTCACAGGAGATGACCGAAGATGAACTCGGTGCTCTGTTAGATGGTAAGCTCAAGCATTTTTTTTAAATCAGTTTATAATCCTTTCGACTTTTTATAGGTGCTTTAGATGACTTTTGTAAGATGTCTGTAACCGAGCCTAAAGAAACTAATGCCTCCGCAATTCAAAATAAATCAAATGAAAGTACCAACGCTAAAAAACAATCATCAACACAGCAACCAACAGTTACGAAAGAAAGCGGAAACATTGGTTTCAATCAATTTAGTGGTGATATTGATTCTCCTTACAAATTGTTCGAATCGGATCCTGAACTTAAGGAGTGTTGGTCAAAAATAGTAAAATCATGTAACGAGCCAGGTATGTAATCATATCATATGATTGATTACATTTACTAATTTACTTACTCGATTAGTTGACGGATGTGACAATCAATTTCGCGATTCATTACATGAAACTTTGAAAACGATCTCAGAGAAAGCGAAAGAAATTGTCGGAGATGAAAACTCATTGTCGGAAGATGAGATTGCAAGAACATTGACCAATTTAGCCGAATTGAATGGTGGAGATTTTGGAAGTGGCGGAAACGAAGGTGGTGAAGGTACATTTGAGTTGAACAAAATTATGCCACTCATGTCGAATATTATGGAGAATTTACTCTCTAAGGATTTCCTATATCCTACACTATCCGATCTAAAAGAGAAGGTATGACAATTCCAATTATTGCTTTTAATGTATCGTAAAATAACAAAAATGCCGATTGCTTTTTTTAGTATCCGGGATATTTAAAGGAGAACAAGGATAAAATACCTAATGATGACTATGTTCGGTATGAGAAGCAATTCAAGATAATTGTGAAGATTTGTGAAGAATTCGACAACGAAAATGATGATCGTAATGACGAGGAAAAACATGCTCGATTCAATCGAATATTGGCTTTGATGCAGAACATGCAAAGCTATGGTACGCCGCCGCCGACATTGGTTTCGCCGACGTCTCTAAACACGGAAACACATCCAATGAATGATTTGAATATGTTCAATAATATGGATCCAAGTAAATGTACTGTGATGTGAGATCAAATTCAACTTTATAATTATATACTCCGAAAACACTACTAATACTTTACAAATAGCCTTAAATTGTCATAATATTTGATTGTTGCAATAGAGAAATATTTTATCATGTCGTTTACAAATTAGGGTATTCGGTTTCTATCAATATTTATTTAAATAAAATGGTTTTATACGGGTACAATTTGATTTTTTTGCGAAATTGAGATTCGCATAATGGAAAGGACAATTATTATAGTCGATCCATATGATCCAACATGCAGGTGTATGATGATGGTGAAGCAGATGGTCCAATTTAGAAGGCAAAGTTGCGATTCGTTTTTTTTTATGGAAGGCGGGACTTGGATTGATCACCTTGCTTATTTCCCAACGGTCAAATAACCTACGACCTACGCTACGATTGTGTGCGCTTGGTGGAAACCGATGTAAACATTCATTTTGGAGACAACAATTTTAAACTAATTCCATCAACAATTAAGAAGAATGAAGATTATATTGGAAGAGCCGAGACCATTTGTACGATCCCGTTTTAGGCATACAACACTACGAAATGATAGCCGATTGCGACGTATCGATCATCAATCGACTTCCATCTTCCGAACATCGGTTCGCTTCTCTAAACGGCAACAAGTAAGATTTGCATCTCCATTATATTAATATAATAATAATAATATAGCTAGCTATTGTCATTGTTCTTTTTTTTTTTGATTCAATCACTTAACCACTTGATGAAGCATCAATCGTTTGAATTCAATTGATCGATTGATGAGTGTGAGTGATTGGTAAGAATGAATGAGGGGAGTGTCGCCATCAATTGATGGCAACTGATCGCACCTTACGATGTTTAAGCCTTCATTTCCATTCAATGGAAAAAGTGTTTAAAGAAAGTGTTGTCGCATCATCAAAGTGATTCATATATAGGGAAAATAGTCCAGTTCAATGATGCAATGGTGCAATGGATGGTTGCCCCAAAAAAGGCGAACCATTTTACAGTTATAGTAAGATGGTAATATTAGTGACGATGTTAGCACAAATGGGATTAACACTCAACTCATACACCTGACATGAATGGCTCATCATTGCAAACGAACGAACAATGGATAAAGGGAAAAGATGGAGACGAGCCCACACCTGAACAGTTGTGGAACACAATGGCATATTAACGATTCCCAATAGTCTCGACATTCACAACCATTTGAAAATGAAAAAAAAACGCAAGACCTCCGTAGAGGGCACTATACAAACAATGTTGACATTCATTGTCCAAAGTTCCAGTCCAAAGTGATCCTCATATATGGTATAATGTAATTTATCAACGGTTTAATTGCCGTTTAATTTGTACGGACAAGCTTACCTTTCGTAAACGACAAACCTACTCGTACATGTACAAGCTTGTACATTCGACGAATAGAATGACGCTAATCGACGCTTTCATTTTTTGTCTTGCATCGTCGCACTAAATGCACGTTCCAGTGGAAATATCGGTGTGTGTGTGTGTAGTTTGAGTGTGGCATTTGGCAAATGCAAGTCGACGATTGATGGCGCCATTCGTAAATGAACATTGCATGTGCATCACTTACACAAACCGGCATCAATAGATCATTATAGTGGATATATTGTGGTGAGAAACCGTATAGTTTTAACATTCCAACCTGTTGCCGCGACACGAGACACTGACACATCAAACATAGTTGATGCACCATCACACCATCACATTATTAGTGTCCTTTCAATCTTAATCAACAGAGCATCAAGTGCATCATTTTCATCACCCTCAAACAAACAACAACGACAACCACCACCACCACCATAATCCACATTTTTCACAATTCATCACTCATCTGTGAATGTGTGTGTAGGATCATTTGTGGCGTTATAATCATTTCCGATGAGTGGAAAAAATAGAATTAATTTCAAACGCCATGCACCGATACATCTATGCTATTATTGATAAGACGACCAGCTTCTGCTATGTAGATACGACGGCAAGTGTTACATTTAAATTTTAATTGTATTCACAAAAAAAAACAAAAACAATGTTCCGAAAAAAACAATCTATGGTCGATTAATCGTTATTTCGTTATAACGCCCCCCTCCTTCCATTATTTGTGTTTGTCAATATTTTGACAACATTTTTTTTTGTTTTAGTTTAGTTTAGTTGCGCATTGTCGGTTTTAGATGAACAAATTACTGTAGGGCTTTATTGTCTTCCGCTTATTTAATACTTTTAGCACTGTTTAAACTATGTATAAAGATTAAATATGTATTCCGATTTATGGTTGCCAACATTTGGTGTCACCAATAATAATAATAAAAATTGTACTATTGTGTTTGCGCAAACATTTCATACAAAACGAATGCAAGGTCGCTCGAACCAAATCTATAGATCGTTTTTGAATTGTACACCTATTTAATTGTGTGTCACATGCAATTTACGTTCCCCTTCAATGTCCTCTAAACTAAATTAATGTTAGTTAGTTGTTCAATTAAAAAAAAAAATGTTGTACGTGATTTACGTGCGAATATTTGATGAACATTTCATTATATAATACGTTCGATTGTAATAGTTCGAAGGTATTTCAATTGATTGCCACTCTTAGCAATGGCTATGTCTTTTTCGGTGCTCAATATTGGCAACCACTAATCGTTAGTGAATGGTTTATTGGAGACAAACCTGTCTGTCTGTTCATCTAATGTATCCTGTAAAGTACATTGCAAAAAGAATGTGAGTGTGTTTGTGTATTTCATGTTAAGAAGTGTTCTGATCGATGCACAAACAAGTGGGCATCGTCATCATCATCATCGTTTGACATGTCGATCTAATTTGACATTTATAGAATGTTGTAATGCCAGTTTGCATTATATGTTTGGTCGTCATGTGAATGCACCAAAATTTTTATTTTTGGGGGGAGGAGCGGAAGGGGACAAATCAAATGACAGTGTTAATTATCTCAAACATTTTTTTTGTTTGGTGACGGATGGCGATAATGCGGCAAACTGTAAAAACCGATCATCACCATTCGATGATGGATGATGAGTCATGTTTCACCTTTGTTGTTATATGGATGGTTGTCCATTCTCGTAGACATTATTACATGTGACATATCGATGTCATGTTCCCTTCAGTTTGGTGCCATACATGGATGGCCTAATACAACTTAACGAAGAAGCATCCATTCCAACTACGCATTATATGCTAACAATATTGGTGTAGTCGTCTCGTTTCGATGGCTATTAATATATCAGAACCATGAATATAAGGTTAGACCGACTCGTCAGCTGTGTGTTCCGACTGCCAGCAGCAGCAGAAGCGGCATTTGGTGATGCATCAACGAGCATACACTTACACACACATTGACATGCTTGGGCACGGCGAGGCAACAATCAAACAAGTCTTCTACGTGTTGCTTTCGCTTATCAACTTGTTTTAGGATTGTTTCCACAATGAACAGCAATAGCATCGTCGGTTGCAATTGTCTACGACAATGATGTTGATGATGATGATGATGATGTCGATGAGTGTACACTCGAGTGTGTCTTGTTTTGTTGAACAACGTCGCTTCTAGTCGTGCATCGAGTCACATCCGCACGAATCGATGTCGCCTTGTCGAATCGGTCTCCGACGCCGACGCCGCCGACGCCATCAGGTCACTAAACCATGGGTCTTAGGTTGGACAAGCCAATCACGACCAGGAATTCATTCCGACGTCCTCGATTCGTTTCAGCATCGTTACGTTCCACTAGATCACATCTCAACAACAATAGTGACGCATATATTCTGCGACAAGTTGCGTCAAGGCGTAACGTATGGATAATGTTTGATTAGCTCATTGTGTTTATTTGTACATTTAAGTTATTAAGGACAAATGTGGATATTTATCGTCCATAATTGTGTCAATTGTTGATTGTCATTGAGCAGTCTATCATTTATATTTTGGTGTGTTCCCATTTTAATTTTTTATATAATCATTTACCATGGTTTCACAGGAATATGATCTACAACAGAAGATTGATCTCGAAATTAAGATGCGCGAAGGAACGGCCAAATTGTTGGCAGCATGTAAACATGTAAATCAAAGTTTGGAAGCGGCAAAATCGTTGCTAACATCGGATACAAGATTGGCCGAGTTTCGTAAAGAGTTACAAATTAAGAAATCGGGCATTAATAAAAATAAGTAATTAATTGTGAAACTCAATTTAACATTATGTAATGATTTTAATTTGAAACAAATTACATTCATAGAAGTAGAAAAACTGTTATACATCATGGAAACGCTTCCGTATCGGGTAAGTTCCGTATCTGCGACGATGACCACCGATGACATCTCTGTTTTTTTCCTCTCTTTTGTAGAGATTCGTATCCCATTAATATGGAAGGAAACTGAATATTTTAAGGGTAAAGGTGATTATCGCCGATTTGCCGTATTCTGTTTGCTTCAGGTTGGCAGTGAAATCTATGATACCGTCATGGTAAATGTTGATCGTAATGTTACCGACATTTGCTTCGATGATACATTCAACTTTCATAAAGTACAACCCGATTTTCAATTTAAACTATCCGTTTATGCTCGATTGATACATGAAGATCTCAGTATGGCTCCGACTCATAAAAAGTTTGCACAAAAGATATCCAGCTCAGTATCACGTAGTCTTGGCCGACGTTTCTCTCACATGAAGGATGACTTTGATTCTGAATCGTATGTGAAATGGGTTTATGATTGTATTTTCCATTTATTTCATTTACATTTTATTACAGGGGACCTAAATTTTATTTAATGGCAACGGCAACACTCAACCTCAAAGACGCTTCCGATGCAATCAAAACCCATGATTTAACATTGGAAAATGTGGATAAAAATCTTCAATTACCATTGTTTGGCGACTTTTGTTCACGATTTGCCGTTCAACCCGAATGTCAACTTAGGGAGTTCATTTCCGGTTTGGTTACCTACAAAGAAGGTACAAATGTTAAAATAGACTTTAGCCTCTATTGGTGTAGTTTGAAAAATTTTAAATTACATCTTTGGCCGGTAAGAGAGGAGTTGCGTAACGAGCCAATCTTCGTAAAACATACCATTGGCCAATCACCAGCCAGCATAGTGATCCCCATTAATAAGGGCAGTAAATTGTCGCAACAATCGGATTTAGTGAACATTTCCAATGATGATAAATGTCATTATTTAAAAATGAATTGTACAAATGCTGCATCCGATTGGTATCGATCATTGATTTCATGCAAGGAAGCTTTCATTGCATGGGAACCAATCTCAGAGTATCAAATGGATTTAGCTCCATTATCGTCATCATCATCATCGCGATCAAATTATTATCTTCCGGATCGATTACCAGGAACATTATACGACCAAACTCCAATACAAGGTAATTGAATCGCAATTTATATTGTCGACATATTGTAACCATATTCTTTTATATTGATTCAAATATATAGGATTAAAGAAACGGCATTCGAAATCTCTTTCCAATGTTTCTTCATTAGAAACGAAATATAATTCGTTTGTAAAAGGTTCCAATGGAACAATGCGTAATTCAAAATTGATTTCAAATTGAAAGTTCAGTCCACTTATTCTCAAGTCAATCATCATCATCATCATCACCTTTGTACATAGGTTTTTATTTGTACGATATATTTCATTTTTACGAACTTTTATTATTATTATTGTTGTTTACTATTTATTATTGATCAATGATCTAAATTTTTTTTTAATAAAATGATTTTAGAGGTATAATGGTTGTTGTTAATGGGATAGATTGGCCAAGAAATTGTTTGGCAACTTGACCTTTATTCGATTCTTGTTTCGATTAACCGATGATGTCAATTCCGATGAAAATGGAACGGCACCAAACGAATCAGCCTTCTTAATGGTCGTAAGGAATGGAATAATTTCTGCTACCATCTTATATAAAGTTACCAATTTTGAACCAAATTCTTCTTCAACCAAAAGTTCAGGATATCGATCAGCTAGTACGATTGCTGATGTTACAATCTAATGAGAAATAGGAAAAAATGGTAAATCTTTAGTAAATTGAAACCAATTAGTGAAATATTCAAAAATAATAATATTTAATGGTATATTGAAGCATACAAATATTGACTGGATCAAACATTTAAGCCGAATAATCGGGATACTCGTCAAAATTGTTAGTGTTAACCGAATCGAATAGATCCCTAAGATAGTTTTGCAAATTGGCGCCTTCATAATAGCAAATAACTACCGTTGTGAGTACAACCGAAGCAAAAAATAAGGTAAGAAATGCACAAGTTCCACACGAGCAACACATTGTTACACACGATTAGTCGAGATTCACACTCAGGTGCCAAATGGTTTCGTGTTTTTTTGTTTTGTTAGCTCAAATCATTGACACTAGGATTTGTATCGTGAATCTTTGTTTACGACTTAAGGTACAAATTGTTTCGTATTGTTTACCAAGGAAACAAAGCAACCATATTTCCTTCTCAACCACCAAATGGAACAGATCGACCATTTCCCATGAGGTGGATGAACTGTCACTGGTTTCTACATACAATAATATAAAATATATAACCCACATATCATCGGACCACCTGAATGGTCTCCCACCTTTTTCTGGTAATTTGTTTCTAGTAAACTGAGATTCGTAACATGAAACTTAATCACAACTTGATTGGTTGTCAACACAAATGTACTAAATCGGATGTAACCGACCACCCTACTGTCTAATCGATATTAGAAACCTATTTAACATGCAAGTTATCAAATAAGTTTATTTCAACGATACAATTAGCTCTACAATGAAACATTGACCCCAAGTCATTAAGAGTTCAAAGACCACAAAAACATGAACATAATGTTTACCGAACAAAAAAAATTTAATCAAATCGTTCGATCAGATGCAAAATCAAATCTCCAGTAAATGCGAGATACACCAGAAGGCGCCTTCGGTTTGTATTGCGAAAAAAACTTTTATAATCAACTTGGTTTGCTATCTAGTTTAGCTGACGTAACTGGATTGGGATACGTTGACCAACCTCTTTCTTGGCGTAGGTAAGCATGCGCCAAATAACGCGAACAGGTTCGAATGGCAAAGTTGGCCGCAACAACAAACAAGCAAAAAAAAAATGTCAATTCATCGAATGGAAAGTAAAGGTAAAAATGTGAATGTCATAAGTATATTGGACAGTCAAGATGGTATCGATTGAAAGGAGGCGGTAATGGCTATCATATTTACCAATAGCATATTGCACATAACTGTATGAAAAGTATCGTTTACCCACTATATCCTCAAGTTGGCATCCATCTAGTTCATATGTCTAAAGTTGTTCTCCCAATTATCGTGCTCACACACCGAGATGTAAGGTGAACAAGAAGAAGAAGAAGAGGGACGAACAATGCCAAAAATGGTTAACTTTACGACCAATATAAGTACCAATCAATAAGGCGGCTTATTGTGTGGTCTGTAAGTGACATTATTAAAATGCCAGCTTTCTGCCCATGTGTCCTTGTGCTTGTGTGTGCCTTCGATGGATCGTTCCAGTATTAAAGGTGGATTTGCCTTCGCTCTCACTCTCGATGGCTTTTCTCCGGCCTGTTATGGTGGCAGCCTTCTCTCTCTCAATTTCCTCTGGTTCCATTCTCTCTCTCTCTCCCTTGGTCATGTACTCTCTACCGACTCCATCGGTAGCAATTGGTTGATGCACACACACAAACACACGCCAACACTCCAACACATCTGGTTGTGGTGCAGTGTCCCATTCAATGTGTGCAAGTGTGATGTGTGTATGCAACTAATCTGGCTACAAATTACATTCCAATTACGATTCATGTCTCATTTGGTTTTGGGTGTGTGCTGACACTGTCAACCATTTGTGATCTTGTACACATTGTTTCTGCATCATAATTCTGGTATAACTTCAAAACATATTCGTCACATCTGGCAATCTTAGAAACGTATCGTTGACCATAGATCATCACCCTTGTGTAAGTTTTGTACACCATTTTCATATAAATATATTTAGTTAATGTAACATTATAAACGGATCGATTAACACTTATGTTCGTCCATTATCACCGAAAAGTATTGTCACTTGTGGACAATTAGTTCAGCACATTATGAATTGGTCAATTTGACAACAATAATAACCGACAATAGAGTTTGGTTAGCTAATACGCACGAATCACTTGTTAACACTCCCCCACACATATTTACAAACACTTCAATTCCGATTTGAACATACAATATTTACACACAATTCACACGTATCTGTAATATTGTGATTATATTTGTTCACGTTCATTCTTTTCTCTTTTTTTTCATCATCAGTTTCAGTCCTAATTGACACAATCGACACGAATCAAAAGAATAAAAAATGGCCGCTTTCATCGCAAAACAAATGGTCGGAAACCAACTATCCGCTGTAAAAGGTTTGCGTATTTTCTGTTATTATGTTTTCTATGCGTCTATACATTATTAATTGAATTACCAATTTCACAACAAATATTACTATTTTAAAGATATCAGCGTTGGTGACAATTTGAGTGCCGAAGAGAAGGAACGTCTTGCACAGATTGAAAAGGAACGATTGGAAGCTCTCAAGTAAGTTTATTTATTTATGTATTTACGTGTATGGGTGTCTGTGTTCCAATCGATGTCCCCACACTTGTGGCCGGGACTAGGTCGTGATCTAGGATAGTCCTAGTAAAGAGTGGCTTCCTAGCATACTATAGTGGTCGATATTGGTTTGGATATTAGTCAATCAATCGAGTTAATTAGTCATCAAGACTAAATTGATATACTATCGATTTGCTGAACTATTTGCTGATGTGTTTTTCGATATATAAATATTCGATATATCTATATTCGTCCTTGCTTCCCTAAGAGAGCAAGAAGAACGTCGTAAGGAGAAACATAAAAAGATGGAAGAGGAAAGGGAAAAGATTCGTAAAGGCATTCGCGACAAGGTAGGTTGATCAAAAAACAATCTTTGTTGGTGTTGGTGATTCTTGGGTCGGGTCAGTAATGTCTGCTCGACAACCCACAAACAGTACAACCTGAAGAAGAAGGAAGCGGCCAGCATGGACGAGCCAGACGAGTTACAAAAGCGAGACTCGTTCAGCTCGGAAACTAGTCTGAATAGACGCAAAAAATCGCCCGATGAGCTGATGTCTGAGGGCGAGGAGGACGAGTTGACAAGTATGCTTTGTTGCATTTAGTCCCATTTAGTCCCAATTTTCTCCACTCGAATGCAAATTTGCATGATGCCATTTGTTTGTACGTTCGTTCGTTCATTTGTTTGTTTGCTCCAATTGGTATGTTTCGTACATTGCATGCATGTACATTAGATGATTTATAGTTCCAATAGAAGAGATGCAATTTACGCAACACAACACCAAATGTCTCATTAACCGGCACAGAAGTGCTATTCGGAACATTAAAATGGCTAACCGTTTTATTCCTTTTATTCTCTTTTTATACCTATTCCATTCATATCCAAATATATGTGTGTGTACCCCTTATATTACAAAATAGAATTGAAGAATTCACTTGAGCAACGTTTTGCTGATTGGAAGAATTCGTTTGAGTCTCATTGTGTGGTTAATTAACGAGGCCCCGATTTTTGTTCGGCCAAGTAGCGTGGCACCTTCCTCCATTGTTCGCTTGAGGAATGGCACTCGCCATCGTCGTCATCGTCGACAGCTTCCACTTCTATTAATTAGCCGTCACCGAACCGAGCCGTTACACCGAATTCCATTGAAGAATGTTCCCAATTCTTACCAGAACACACACACACACACACATTATACACACAAAGGTTGCTTGTCGAACCAGAACGAACGCATCTGTTAATATTAATGTCCCTTTTAAATTACTTTTTTCGCCGTCAAACAGAAACAACGAATCTGTACAACCCATTTTGTACAAAACCTTATAAGCTTAAACAGTCAAGTCCTAAAAATAGTACACAAAGTCTATGATCTTTAGCCTTTTGTTTTTGGGAGTTTTCTTTTGGTGACAAGTACACCTTTTATTAACACCTTTCACACCTACACATTATACAAGGAAACTATTGTAGAGAGAGACAAATCGATGTTAATCGACGATCACCTCTGCACAGCTCAAGAACGATAACAATAATTGATTGGTGCTGACGTAAAAATTGTGAACTACAAATCAAATATAAAAAACACATTTATTGATTAGAATAGAATCAAAAATGATCGATCAAAATCAAACGTATGGTCGAATGGCCAATGTGATCGAAGCCACGACCTGCCCCATCTAAACTTTCTTCATTTCATGTGAATAAAATCAATTGGTCAAATCATCTATCATTTATTCATTTATTCAATCACTAAAGTATATAACAAATTAGAGACTTCCAATCAATTGGCAACAAACAAAACACTCCTTTCCTTTTTATTTTATTACTTTTATTTTATTATTAATGTTGGCTTCCATAATAATCGATCGCTACTCTTATATAGCAAAACTTCTCTGCATTGCATTTTGGTTGTGTCAATTTAAATGGACAACAACGACAAGAATGGTATACGAGAACGATGGACGACGTCGTATGGAATGCGCCAGCGCCTCTTTAACCCGATCCATAAAGACTACCGAGCGTGTGTAGTCGATCAATTGTTTGAATCAAGGCTACGACATCAGAAGTACAAGGCCATCATTTTTGGTAGCGTGGCCTCTGGCGAGAACATTTTCAACTCGATTATCGATCGAATGTATAACATTGCTTATTATTGGAGGCCATTGTATATATATAGCACAAACTTGGAATCAATCAGAAGGTCTGTGGGACACGCAGTAAGCACACATACCAAATAACACTGGATATTACAAGAGAAAGTGAGGGAGAGAGAAAACAAGAACACGGCACAATTGACATTGGAAATTGCGCATCGACTCGCATGCTCGTGGACTCTATTGTATGCTTAGCAATGCGTACAACACCGAAATGATCGGGTCCCGAATTGTTGGTTGGCCAAATTGTTTCGATCTTTGTTGACTGCAGTAGCTGGTTTACGTTTCATTGATCGTTCCATCGTTGTTGTCGTTGTTGTCATTGTCGTCGTCGTCGTCTTCGTTTCGAACAAGTTCGATCATCATTAACACTACCACCACCGCGTTTTTGGAACCGGATCCGAAACCATTTTCGTTTCGGTTGCAAGAGATTATGTCTGCCGTGCCACTATCGTTACAGAGGCTCACTTGTGATATGCCAGACTCATTCGTCTGGCAGTGACTTGCACTTGTCACCAGCACTATCATTCTCTCTCTCTCACACACACACACATACACACAAACACACATTTACCGAATACTCGGCCACCAGCACCAGCACCTTGAAACCAGCACACTCCCACACTTACATTCACCAGACACGACCAAACACGTCCTCGTCCTCCACCAAAACACAACCATCGAATCCATAAGTTAACAAACAAACACAATTTGGTGAACAATAGCTAAACTCACACAAATTGGAAACTCAACATTGCTCATCTCAACAAGTAATCCATTCCAAACAACGATTTCATACCAAAGCAGCCTTCGTTAATAAGAAAAACAAAATTAATACACTGCGACTGTTTTGTGTTCAACACTTTCTTTTTGATTGAACATATTAATTGATTATATTTGATTGATTGACCCATTGATTGATCGATTTGATCCTATTCCATTTGAGATTGTGACACCTTTCATATATAAACGAACCAAACAACAGCAACACCATGGCAGCCTTTATTGCTAAACAGATGATGGGCAATCAGTTGAATGCCGTCAAAGGTAACAACAAATTATGAACATCAAATTATGATCAATTCACACCAAATATATTTAAAAACTTTTACTCTATACAGAAATGGGCGGTAGTGAAGGACCAACTCCTGAGGAGAAGGAAAAGATGGAACAGCTCGAACGAGAACGATTAGAAGCATTGAGAGAAGCTGAAGAGCGACGAGCTGAAAAACATCGAAAAATTGAAGCTGAACGAGAAGAGATGAGACAAGGCATTCGAGATAAGGTATAGAACAGATACTGATTGAATGACATTTACTATTTTCATACAAAAAAAAATATTGCAGTATGGCATCAAGAAGAGAGAAGAAAAGGAAGCTGAGTTGAAAAAGCAGCAAGAGGAAAAGATGGGATTGGCCGGAGCCGAAAGTGGCATCAATCGTCGTAAAAAGACACCAGAAGAGATTGCTGCCGAACAAGCTGAAGCGAATCAAGACGACTTGACAAGTAAGTTAACATGACATAACTTCATGTTGATCGAATCAATGAATTAATGGATATTTTTATTTGTTGTAGAATTGAAAAATGCAGTCGAAAATCAAGTGAACGAGATCAAAGGCCAATTTGAAGAAAAGTGTTCCATTCAATAGAATGGTGAGATGTTGAGGATATATACATTTGTGCGCGTGTCTGTGTATGTGTGTTGGTTCTTAATCCACACATTTCCCAAAATTCTTTCAAACCTTGCATACCATACCATACATTTAACCACTTGAGAACACAAAATATTCTCTTGACTCATTCTCTTGAAAAGAATCGAATTCATTTGGTTAGTGCGAATTATTTTGAATTCGCAAAATATTACTATTACTTCTAGTGCCACTTATATCTAAGTTGTTTATTTACGATTGTGAGATATAATCTCTCTCTCTCTCTCTCTCTCTCTCCCTCATCATTGTCGTTTGACCCTGATCTTGAGTTCTATTATTTGCTCGAAATCGGTAAATACGATTTCAAATCTCTCTCTCTCTCTCTCTCTTCTCTCTCTTTCGCATTCTCTCTCGTTCTCTCATTTTTCATTATCTCTCTACAATTGATTGGAACAAAATGAACTTATCTCTGCTGTGTCTTAGTTCAATCTTCCTAACCAACGAATTTAAAACGAGATAGTTATGTTTTCTAATCAATTGTTCCATTTGTTGATTGAACATTCTACTTTATATATTTTGAAATATTGTTAACTATTTGCTGCTGTTTATTCGATATTACAAACATAGATACATAGATTAGTTTGATTTTGGGTATTCTATAGTGTTTGATTGGAAACCTGATTCTTTGTGATTCATATGATTCTATTCTTTCGTACAAACCGAATATAAATGCCTCAATAGGTTTCATTCTCTTTCTCTCTCTCTCTCTCCCTCTCGGTCTCTCGCTCTCTCAATTTTCACTCAAATGTAGATCAAGTGCAACCAAATTTAATAGCTCAATCTAATGGCTGTATTTTATGTACATAAGGAGCATAAACCTCAATAATCTATTTTATATGATTACAATCAACCTATATCTATTTATAATAATACACAAACACACAACAACAACAACAACAAAAAACAACACAAACGAAAACATGAACACAAATGTTAGAATCAATTCCGTCTCATTTGTTAAGTACGGTCTCGGCTGGACAACCATATAAAATTAATTTGATTGTTAAATGGCAATCATCATTTGAATGTGTTCTTGTGTCTATGAACCTATTCCGTTCCAGTTGCAACATTATTCAGTTCCGTTCCAGTTGAAATATGTGCCAGCAAATACATTAGTATATACAAAAACATTATTTTGGCTAAAACCTTGTTTCGGTTCCCTAATATATAATAATATAAATAAGTTGACTACCAATGTAACGTTACATTGGAATTCGTAAATTGAGAGTGAAATGAGAGTTAACTGGAGTGAAAGAGAGTCAGATGATGTTATATGGTTGAGGCTAATGTTGATGACAACGAGCAAATATATTTTTTCTATATATATATGAGAAACATTGATCAATTATAGATGTACCTGTTAATGGTAGTGAAAAAGAGGGTCAATTAATTGTCCAAACTGTTTAGTGATCATTGTGAGGCCACATTATTATTATTATTATTGCATATTATATATATATTTATAGTTGGTGTATATATAGACATTCATTCATGTCTATTATAATCAATTGGTGGCCACACAATTCCCAATGTCCCAAACAAGCAAACAATCCAATTTCATTCTCTCTCAGACAACATTGGCGAGTAAATGGCGTCGACCATAAGGGCGCCATCTTTCTCTACTTTCCATTTCCATCTTCTATTATACTTGTCTGGTACAATATTGCTTCTGGACACAATCGTCAATGATGGCCATCATCATACCCTAAATGATAATGATGATGATCATTGGATGCCGTTCGCATCTCTATACATTTTCATTCTCAATTCGAAACATAATGAAAGATCATAATGTAGATCTTGTGTGCGTGTGTATGCCATTAGCTATTTAGCATTTGCCGAGCAAATAAGCGAACGGCCTCGAGAGTACCGAGATTGTTATATCTCGTTGTTATCTCCGTTTTTGCGTCCAAATTACAGTCCATCGGTTATACAAAGCCGACTGACCATCTAGTAGCCTTATTGTTGCAAACTCAATTGTCTATCTATCTGTCTATCTATCTATCTATCGTTCTATATATTCTAATGATCAATTTATTCAAATCACACTCATCCGATTTCTGCCCTTATTGTTTGAGAGAGATTTATCTATTTTTCCCACATTCCGGCTTCAATTTGAGGCTAGACACCTGAGTTGGAATGACACAATGCATAGATCAGTCCGAAAACTGCTTGACTACTACTACTATTATTAATATTAATATCAAAACATCAAAACAAACAAATATACTGGCAAACGAACATTAAATTATCATTATTAGTTAGTGATCGATACCGATTGATTGATTCATTCGAATCGCGATACCCGCCCGATGATCTGCTTCAACCGCCCTTGTTTGTTTCACGTAAAACCACCATAGATCAATCGAGTACTCAATGATCATTCAATTCAATATTTAATTTCATTCATTTATTCATATTATATTAGCTTTTAAAGCTATTCTAAAATTGACATTGTCGCTCATCACTAGCCGCCTCGATGTCTATGTATCAATGCCAACAACTGAAATTTAGCAACAGCAAGCAGCCTTACCCAAACTTCATAAACAAAAATCGGGTTTCGATGCATTCGTGTGACCGATTCAGGTAGAACAAAACAACGAATTTTCGCTCCTCCATTTACACACTCAGCTAGCCCGCTGCTCGTGATGACCCAAATTGCTGAGTGGCAAACCCAATACCCAATTCTCATCATCAACATCATTGTTTGACGTCCCAAGTGACCAACACAAGCCTAGTGAGCTATACTCTTTCATCATCATCACCATCACCATTACCATCATCTTCATCTTTTATCATACTAAAACAAATACCAAAATTCTCTTTCTATTTGTGTGATCCAATTCCTTGCTTACTTAGTATATTTATTTTATTCGATTTGTAATAATCACTTTAAATGTACTAGATTTAATTGATGTAGTGCATTCATTATCGATTGTTGTTGATTACATGTCCATTTCATTCAACATAAAACATTTTATTGATTTAGATACATTTTAGGTCGACTTAGGCCTCATACACAAACACACACACACTCACACTCACACTCATACATACATACACATGAACACAAACACAGAACATTATAAAACCCTCGACCATCCATTCTTTGTTGTACAACACGCGTTCGTAGACGCGTCAGAAGTGATGATCACCATTGTCAGAGTGGTGGTCTCGCGATCCTCATTGTATTCGCGTTCGTACTCAATAAAGTGCCAGCAAAAAAAAAAAGAAGATAGCGTTCGTATCTTATTTTGTTCGGATGCAGATACCGAACAATGTAATGTATGGTATCTACAGCATATATTGGTTCAAGTGTGCCACTGTGTGAGTGCAAGATCCATTTGGAACCTTGCTTCGTTAGTTCGTTCGTTTCTATGCAAACGACCGGTGGCGACGGTGGTGGTGGTGTCAGTATAGGGCGCAATAGATCACGCGCGCGCGTTTGCGTCCACACCATAATGAAACTCTGGACTGGTGGTGGTACCCTGGATTCCCCTTTTTCGTTATGGGGGACGAAAAAAAATGAAGCAATGAGAGCACGATATCGTATTGTATCCATTGCCAAATGTTGGCTTCCACTCGTTCATGTTCTCTGGTCGGGCAAGTGCACACGCATACACTATTTGCAGCATTCACTGAGTTCGACGTCGCGAACAAAGCAAGCAAACAAACGAGCAAGCAGAAGAAGAAGAAGCAGAAGCAACACCATTAGTGTATTAGCACCAGTCGTACGGCTCTTTTCCAACTGCCTCCCTCCGCCAAACTGGAACACAGCCCAGCCTGGTCGACAACTATACTCTCTTGCACACTTAACGCACACACTCACACACTACAACTATCCATTTGTGTTTGTGTTCGCTCTCTTCTATCGTTCTGTTGGAGGATCGTTCATCGATTGGCTCGATACGATTGCTCCTGCTCTCTCTCTCTCTCTCTCTCTCCTGCTTCGGCTCGACGTTCTGTCAACGCGATTTGCCGACCCCGTCAAAACCGCCTTTCAATCAATTGATCTGGTCCTCGTGACCGTACCGTACAAATATCGTACAAAATATACTATCCACCATTTTGGACCATATCTTTATTCATTTTTATTTGACATTGTTCCATTTGGACAACACGAACCCCACCATTCATTGAACCTGGAACTTGAACAGTGGAATCGACGAAGTTCAACGCCTGTCGCGAACCACAACTTTAGTGGACCGATTGGGGCACCAGGAACTTTGAACAGATCTGGAGGACCGAGTCCATCATGCAGTCCTGTATGGAGATTTTGTTCTAATATTTCATTATTTTTCTTATTGTATAAATTGTGTTTATTAAATTTGCTTAGGGTCACTCTAACAATCTTGGAAACCCAAACGTAAATAGTGTCCCGCATCCTATGTTGTGTGGTCCTCCTCCGTTGCCACCACAAAACGGCCCACCAATGACTATGGGTCCATACAACCCTGGAGCCAATTCGATTCCGCATGTAATGCATCATCCACCACATCCAATGCAGCATCCAAGTAAGTGTTCCAATAGTACATAATATCTGAAATTGTCTATCAATGATTAATTCATTGTTTCAGCTGGCCCACCGCCGCCACCGAATCACATGCAACCACCTCATGGGTAAGTGCAGTATATTATTATAATAATCTATTCGTTACAATGTATCATTGTTATTTTCATTCTAGAAGACACACACCATTTTATGAGATGCGGCAGCCAGAATTTCGTATATTTGAAATGAATAAACGATTGCTTCAAAGAAGTGATGTAATATTTCAATGAAATTTGTATATAGTTTGTTGTTTATTTATTTATTATTTGTATAATTTATAGGAATCGGATAACTTGTGGTGGGATGCATTCTCTACCGAATTTTTCGAAGATGATGCTACTTTAACAGTGACATTTTGTCTTGAGGATGGACCCAAAAGATATAGTAATTTTAAAGAAAATTTAATCTCTTTCATGATAATAATTGATTATAATTTTAGCCATTGGTCGCACTTTGATACCAAGATATTTTCGAAGCATATTCGAAGGCGGTGTTACTGAACTGCAGATCAATTTAAAACATTTCAAAGAGAGTTATCATACTACAACGATCACTTTGGATTGCGATCAATCATCGATCATAACCTATCATGGAAAAACCAACTATAAGGTGAATAATAAACTATTATATAGACATGATAATTACCAACTTTTATTGTTTTCAGCTTGGACCATATCCACATCCACAAAACGATCCAATGAAGGATCAAATAATGAAAGAGAACTCAGTCTTTGTATGTACCGAAGGAAGATTAATTTTGGAGTTCATGTTTGATGATTGTATGAGAATCAAATCATGGCACTTCTCCACCAGACATCATCAAGAATTGATCTCGAGAGGATTGGTCGCAATGCAACAAGCTCAACAAGATCCAGCTATGATGGAACAACTCACAAAAAACATTACCCGACAAGGTTTAACCAATTCCACTTTGAACTACCTAAGGGTTTGTCCTTTTTATGCCATTTTATCTATACACAATTGTTTTAATTAAAATAATTGTTTCAACAGTTGTGCGTCATTCTTGAACCAATGCAAGAGCTTATGTCAAGGCACAAGGCATATGCTCTTAGTCCTCGAGACTGTTTAAAGACGACGCTCTTTCAAAAGTGGCAACGAATGGTTGCTCCACCAGAAACATCGCGGCCACCGAGTAAGAGAAGAAAAAGAAAGTCGTCCACAAATGCTGGAACAACGACAAACAGCAAAAAGAAGAATAACCAAAATAATATGAGTCCCGTTCCGCCACCATTTACTTTGGCGACACAGGTATTGTGGTCATTTACAAACATATCGAATATTTTGAATATAAACCCAACCATATTTACAGGATGTAATGGTAGTCGGTGAGCCATCTTTGATGGGAGGTGAATTTGGCGATGAAGACGAACGCCTAATAACTCGATTAGGTATTATTAAACGAGGGTTATTGTTTAATAATAATTTACTTATTAACTTATTTACTTATTCATTTCAATAGAAAATAATCAATATGATCCAAGTGCAGCATCGGGAACAAATGGACTTGAGGATGCGGACGATTTCAATTCACTTGGTTCGTCGACAAGTGGCGGGACCAACGTAGCAAACAATGGTGGCAACAATTCGGCTGGAATAATTGGTCCAGGAACCAATGGCGGGCCACCGAATTGGCCACCAAATGGTTCGAATAATAGCAATAACACCAACGGAGCTAATTCGGGTCCTCCGCAAGGCGCTAACGGGCCCATACCTGGACCACCGGGACCGAATGGACCAAATTCTCAAGACGACTCAAAGAAGCAATCACCAAATCTGAGTCAATGAATATAATCCAATAGTAGTGGCAATGGAAATCGTGGTACACATTGGAAACGGTGAATTTCAACAACTAGTTCATGCATGTTCTTTTACAAAACGATCAATGTGATACCATTTATTTACATTTTGCACTGGATGATTGATTTTATTTGAAACACTTTCCGAATAAAAATATAAACTCGGCAAACTTCCCAAAGAAAAAGGGGGTAATAAAAATAATGATTTTCTGAAGTAAACTAAAATTACTGATCAATCATTGACATGAACATAAAAGTAGCATAAGCTTGTTTCAGCAGCATCTTCTTGAATCGTTGAAAATGAAACTTCTATAATTTTCTCATCATTACATTTGAACCATTTTGAATGTTCAAAATTGAAAACATATGAAATAAAATGGCCACTCTTTAACGATTCTCCTATATGACATATAATCGAAACCAATTGATATTTTTCGCCAGCGTTTTCTTGAGAATTCATTGATGGTGATAAAATTGTAATTCTCTCTTGAATTATGTCTGATTCATTTGTTGTCGTTCCATAATGATCGTTATTTGTGCCATCTGACTCTTCTTCTCCAAATTTTAACTTTTTTACAAACGACTTTTTCTCGCCATCTGAAAACATTGCTCTCTTGAGACTGTAAAACAAAAAAAAGATTCAGGATTTTAGATTTGAAATAATAATTGTAAAACAAACCTGGCTTTATATGGAGTGGCAATAGGTGTTAACGAATAATCTTTTTGCAATTTAATATTATCGTTCGGTAGAAGAATATTGCATGCAAACAGGACTTTCTCTGTATCTTTGTCAAGTAAATTGTATGAATGCCGACCAGTTTGAAGATACAAAACTTTTGGTAAATTTGTGAAATATCGTTTCGTTACCATATTTATCGAACACTTTGGACAAGGATCAGTTTCGGTTAAATATCTATTGATAGCCGATTGTAGTGTTCGGTCATTTGGAATAGTTAAATGAAGACCAGTCATATAATTCTCTATAGTTTTTACTTTTTTACATTTAGAACAGCTACTTTCTTCACGAAACTTAAATTGAAAGTATCGACTAACAGGATTTTCAAGTTTCAATTCATTGTCGGAGCAAAATTCTTCGATCTCGTCATTAAGTGCTTGCAAAATGACGGAACAAAATTCACCTGAATCTTGTTGTTCCTCTCCAATAAATTGTTGAAACATTTGTTTTTGAGTGATTTGAGACTTGAAATCACGAAGAAACTGTTCTATTTCATTGATTGTAGTAGCATCTTCGATTTTTCGGTATAAATTGACAAAACAGTTTAAAATGGGAAAATATTCCAACTCTTGCTCATTGCTAGTTATTAATTTTGCGGATCTTGCAATTGTGCATGTAATTTTTCCAAAGATTCAGTGAAAAATTTAAGTGAAAATAATGACTGAAGTGCCGCATTCATGTAGCAACTATTAAAAATATTTACTAACGGTTTAGGTATGTTATTAACAATATTATCTTTAGTGGGTGTCTCAAACACCGAACTTTGAACAAAATTATCTACTGATTGAGCATTCGGTTGAGCATTAGCATTAGTTTCACGCATTACAATTTTCGGAATAGGTTCAATATCTTGGGTTTGATCAAATCCATTTGTTTCGTTAACTGAATGTAATTGAATCTGATTTGAAATGCTTTCCGTCAATGATTTATGAGAGCAATCAGCATTTTCTTTGTTTTCGTAGTTACGAAGTTTTAATTCTCCATATCTACGGATATCATTTAGAAGGGATTTGGTTGTAACATTTTTTTGTATATCGCTCAAAGGTGGTTTTGTTACACTTTTTCTGATATCGAACTGAGGTGATTTCGATGTAACATTTTTTCGGGAGTCGTTCATAGTCGAATTAAATATTCTGTATCTTTGACAGTCATTTGGAGGCGTCTTTGAATAAGTCTTTAATTTAAACAATTTTGGTTCATCTGTTAATTTTGAAAAGAATAATTAATATTAAAAGGGTTGTAAATTAAATATAAATTACCATATGACATTTTCTTATTTGGTGATTTCCAATACATTTGAGAACAATTTAACCTATTCTCTTTTGCTGTAATTGGCCTGGTTGGAGTGCCATAAAAAGATTCAGTTGAAAAAGTCATTTTTTGCTGAAGAATATAAAAAACCAATTGTAGTTGATCGTGTTTGGGCAACAAAACATTGGAGGCACGAAATAGCGCTAAAACAAGCGCGACAAAAATAAGAAGCCACACATAAACAGCGTTTGAGTATGAAACAAAAGGTTTATTGGCCGAGACTTAAGGAATTGAGACGATAGATGGCTCTTTTGATACTTAGTGGCATTGAATATCCAAGTTGAGTGGAAGAGAAGCAGCAACTGCAGTGGTTCAATTGAGCAATGTGCGAATGATCCTCTGTGTGTGTGTGTGTGTGTGTGTGTGTGTGTGTGTGTGTGTGTATGTGTATTTGCACTGATTGTAGATGGTGGTTGACTGACACACGCACACATTCGTTCCCATTCAACCACAAGTCGTCGCTTGTCACCATAGGTTGAATCGATCGCAACGTGACCCAAACTTACCAAAACGCTAAAATAGCTGAACGAATGTGAAGGTCTTCCAGTTCCCTGACTTTCAGCCTTTTTAAACATTGCGAACTCAATATACGAACGAGTCACAGCTGTTTGGTTTTATGGCAATAGCCTCAGTATCAGCATCTTCCATTCTCCCTTTGCCCGAAGGAGCCAAACGTGGTTATTGTACTTTGTATTGTCGTTTTCAGTGACAAGGGAGCAGCCGGCAATGTTGGGAGCCAATTAATCCATTGGCGGATGGCACCCATTTTTATGCAAAACACAAACCAATTGACGGACATTGCTGGACTTTGCCAACAATAGCTAGCTGGTTCGGTAATGAAGGCATATAAATAAAGAAAAAGAAAAAAAAAGTCGGCAATGTACTACGCCACTGTTTTCATCATGCTTGATGGTTTCGCTATGCAACGGCGTGTGCTTGGCCAATGATGTTATACTTGTACAACCATTTTTCCACTAATGATGACGAGTGGTGAGGCACGTTGAGGTGGTAAATGGCATTGCTCGGCTGGTAATCGACACTTAATTAAATCAAAGTCATTGAATGTTGCACGTAGTTTGCCAACATGATTTTGAACAAATAAACTAACTGGGACTAACTATGGATGTCACATTGTCCCTATACTAATCAATGTTCCATTTGATTAGGTTCATAAGCACCCATTGTGGACGTCAGGCCCAAGATGGTCGATTATCTAATTGGCATGGAACACTCCCTAATTGACCGTAAGTGGCTAACTCCGTAAAAAGAGTGGCTGACTCAGCATACACATACTCACATACAATGGCACAAACACGCATAAACAAGGGCGTTTGATCGTCAGTGTTACTGATATGGTTGAAATTTATTTGGTTTCGGTCCAATGTAGGTGCCATCAATGGTCGAATCGCGGAATATACTCTACATAGACGGCATATCAAGTCCGGGGGCAATGGCGACCGGCTGAGACCTACGACACCTCAATTAGCGGACTCGGTGTGCGAAGCGTGATCTGAGAGCATTGCATGCAATGCAAATTACGCTTGGCTTGTTCAATCGGAGAGAGCGAGAACGAGAGCCGATCGACCGAAAGGGAGAGAGAGAGCGAGAGCGAGTGAAAGAACTAGAGACGAACAAGCAGCAACAACAGCAATGGCGGCAACGACGGCGGCGATCCTCCGCCGCCGATTCAACGATCCCATCATTTGCCGATCTCACCCGATCTCACAGCACCGTATGGACTCGTCTCGTACACAGCCACAGCCAACAGCAGAGTACACACAGCAAGCAAGCAAGCAGGCAAGCAAGCACACAAAGTGGCAGTCAGTCTTGGCGGTGCGTCTACGGCCAACCAAAAGAGATCGAAGAGGAGAGTCGACCAGTGGCGTTGAAGTGTAAAAACAGGGAACAACTTGTGCAACTCGTCGCAGACGACGGCAGTCATTCATTAGCGATAGTGGCCATCACGCGCCAGGCGACGATGACGATTTGTGTGTGTGCCTGTGTCTGTGTGAGCGTGTACATCAAGCCGTACGATGAACGACATTGACGCCGAGTGAACAACATTTAGTGACCCACGACCCAGGAGACCAAATGGTGCCCTCTCTTCATCGAACTACCATTCAAATACAACCGGATCGACATCGACATCGTAATCGAAAGCATCTCCATCATCATCATCATCACCAACACCAAATCGAAGTGAACTGGTCGACCATCGTCGTCGAAACCCCGACCTCGTCACATCGTATTCGTGCCAGCCGACTCACCCAACTCGCCTTGCCGTCTCATCATGGATCTCAATAGACAACAACTGTGCAACTGAACTTTGCCTCCACAATAAGGTAGGATGCAATATTTGCTACCACTTGGTTGCCATTTCCTTCTCATCATCCTTTGAAACATATATGCCATTACTCGTTGCTCCGTACAAACTATAGTTCAATTATTTGTGATCGTCAATGTTATACCGTTGTGACCCATCCATGTGTTGTTTGTGTTTCATATTCGACATTCATTGATGAGATCTATCCGTCTATCTATACGATTCTCATGTTTCACAACTTGTATCGTATGTATATATTCTGATTTCTTTCCCATTAATTTGTATTTGTAGTCGAATGCCCCACCTACCAAATGATGATCGCTTTTGCCTAGTTGCATCCGTCTCGATTGTACTCATTGCCTCAACAAAACAATAACAACATAAGCCTACATGTGTCAATGTGTGAGCCAACAACTTGATCAAGTTTCCTATGTCGATATCTTTATGAACACTTTTAATTGTTTCATTCTCAAACATTGATTATTTCACATTATGTTCACATTGCATGCTACCATTTATTAGTCGGGTCGAGCATTCACGTTCTGTTGGTTATTTGATTGGTGTTGGTGGTGCTGACGGTGATGATGATGATGATGGTGCCTCGTCCCATTGTGTGAACGGTATCCACTCCGCGTATCTTATCGAATTGCGATCGGCACATGTCATATCCACGAGTGCATTCCACCGAATGATAACACCTCGCCCATCGCCACTATGGACACTTGCAGATTGCCGACTTGACTAGACTCGATTCGATTCGACTTGGCTCAGTCTCCCACTTACGACGATGACGATGATTGACTTTTCCCTTGGGCGTAAAGGTCACCGAGTAGAGTGGAACGTGTTCTCGTGTTCCATGTACCTTGCCATCTATCCAATTGATAATATATGGGTTCCGTGCCATCAATGTTGGGTTCCTTTTTGTTTTTTTTTTTTTGATTCATTTGAAAACATCTTTTGTACGTACGTGCCTTCTTGTGCTCATTTGCGGTCAATCAAGAGTGCTATCACTGCCGAACGATCGTCTTGCCGTTGATGACGGTTGTCCGATGGCGTACATTGCATCTCTCTCTCTCTCTCCCTTTGGCTCACTCTAGCACTCACTCAAGTGGGGCGCATACAGTCGACATGCATTGGGCTATGTGTATGTGTGTGTGTGTGTGTGACAGGCGAAGCGAGCAATTACTATCGAGCCATCACATTGACATCCGTATTTGCTTAATTAAGCCCCATAATTGATTTCACTCATTTGTGAACCATCTCGGGCGCAGGTCACTAATTGGCTCTATTGTGTTCAGGTTAACGTTCATTGCCCCAAAATAACCGATCGGTCCCAATTGGAGTCTGGTCATGGTGATGTGTTTGTGTGCTACTTTTTTTCTTCTCAATTCTTTTCTCTCTTTCCCCTTTTTGTTTTTGTTGTTGTCAATTCTTCTTGTCTCGTTTCGCTTACACTTTGTTGTTCAACATTGAACGAATAACAAAAAAAGTATGGTTTCTTGCGGCTTGAGAGTTTGACTATCTCATCGCGGCCGTCTCGGTTATCCATTTGGCTGGCCAGTGGGCACCGTCATTGTTTGGCTATATAAATAAACAGACAAGACCAGGCCATTCAGTCAGCCAGTTCTGTCCTCGGTTCGGCCTGGCTGGCGATAATAATTTATTATTTCCCACTAGACACTCATTTCGGCCGATGTAGGTTCGTGTCGATCTTTCTGTGTGTTGTGTATGTGTGTTCCAATGTACGATACACAAGGAACTAACCAGCATCATCATCAACAACAACAACAACAGCATCATCAGCAATGGAACCGCCAAGTCGAAAGTGCACAACAGCTGCTTGGACCAAAAGTGCCATCCAATTACTTGCTCCTTATGACACGCTACTTAACTCGGATAAGCTTTACCAATATCGATGGTCGCTAATATGTCCATGATCGGGAAATCTATTGGTAAATAGTGGCGAGTGAATCTCACTCAATGATGATGATGAGGATAATCATCATCGTCATTATAATCATCTTAATCTCGTGGGCAATTTTTTTTAATCATCGATCGATCGACTGTATATTTTTTTTTATTCGTGTGAATGAATGTTTTGTTCCAATGTGACATATTTACTCGAATGTGTGTGTGTGTGCCTTATGATTAAGGTTTACCTTTAGATCAATTGACACACAAACATTTGAACCGTTGGTCGTTCAATCGACTAGAATTACTGTGTTGTATTGCGTTTTCCAAAAAATGAGTCGGGGACGAAGAGTGAGTGAGCGACCCTTTTGACCGTGCCGGTAGCAAAATAGTAAGCAACAACGGCAAGTTTATGGTACACAATGGGACGGCTTTAATTGTGCTACCACCGTTCTGTGCATGTGGTCCATTCGCCAAATCACCATCGGTCCTCACTCAGTTCCCCATTGCGTGTGTGTGTGTGTGTGTGTGTGTGTGTGTGTGTGTGTGTGTATGCTTATGCTTGAAATGTGAAACGTATTGGTGAATTCACCTATCTATCCATTGGGGCAGCGGTGGGAGGCAAATCAATTTGGTCTCGTTTCGATTGCCGCCCAGATGACATCGCGAGGCAAAGTCGCCAATCTCGCGCTAATTTCATTCCCGGTAGGGCATTTCTCACTTTGTATTGAACGGCAACGTTATTGCCCATTCCCCAGTCGTCGTCAGTACGTAATTCCGTCAGCAGCATCGTCCCGTATAAAGTATCCTATGTGTATATACTCCGCGCCTCCGCGCTGCCGATCGTTCCCTTCCTTCATTCAGTCTCGGACTTCTCCAGCTCAGAGGTTTCCATTCTTTTCCGCGC
The DNA here is from genome assembly GCA_029204025.1 of Blomia tropicalis. NCBI lineage: Eukaryota > Metazoa > Arthropoda > Arachnida > Sarcoptiformes > Echimyopodidae > Blomia > Blomia tropicalis. The sequence continues at coordinate 9,610,048 of CM055088.1, forward strand.
GCGCGAGAGAACACACATTTACCATTTACAACAAAAATCATTGCATTCACTAATCACTGATTTCACAGTAATTTTTTACTTCATGTAAGGCATTATTATTATTTTTATAAATATATTCAACATGAGTAACTTTGAAATAACAATTTTTGTTTTGTTTTATAAAATAAAACATTCCCACAAAAAGAAAAGAAAAACGGGAAAAATTAATCCATTGATTCCATTGAATTGAAGGTTCATTTATGTTGAATGAAACGTAAATAATGACTTCACTGTAACACATTTTTTAAGCTTACCACTCGATACGTTTTATGCTGAAATTTGTCGCATTTTTGTCCCACATTTCATTGTCACCTATATGTTTATGTTGATAACTGATAGAATGTGATGAATTTGATAGTTGTTCACTACAAGTATGGGAGCACAAACTTTCCGAGCATACAAGTGTGTGCCCAGGGTCACACTTTGAAAACCTCTGAACTCTAGTTTGTTCGTTCGTGCTGTTGGCTTGAGCGACGACCAAACGACGATCGTTCGTCGGCTTCCCGAGGCATACATCGGAAGATCGTCGCCTCGATATGCACAAACACACACAACAAACGCATACAAACTCATAGAGCAACATCATGACGAGCATGATGAACATCAACGTCATCCTTGAACAAAACTTGCCAATCCGTCTACCATACATAACTTATCTTTTCAATAATTCTTATTGACTAATTGCACTTACTTTATTTGAATTGGTCAATGGATTTTTTGTGTGTGTCGTGGAACCTTTTTCATTCTTTCATTCATTCTTTCTTTTTTCCTTTCACCAAATCGGAAAAGGGCAAACATATTCATGCACACGGCTCGTTACTACTTGATTAGACCCCGAACTCCATTTTCCCGTTTTGTGAACGTTTGATGGTGAGAATTTGCCTGCCGCCCGAAGCCGCCAACACGACGGTTGGAGCAAATGGCGAGGACGCGCGGCCGCCACCACATTTGCATTGGGCGAATGAAACAGAATCGAGTGCTTCTGCTGATGTTGATGTTGCTAGTGCCTGTTTGCACTCGTCGTTGATGTTCTCCTTGGTTGGTGGCGGTGGTGGCAATGATGATGGTGCTGGTGGTGCTATCGCTGACGCTGCTACTGATGATGATGATGCTGAGACGGTTTGGCGAGTCAGAACGGCAGATTAATTTGCTCTAATGGCGACTATGGCAATGCTGGTACACATACTAGTCGGCCCAATTCGCTCCCGATCATTGGTCTCATTGCCATTGATCATAATTGTGTGGCCCAATTGGCTAGAAACCTCTTTTCCACTTTCTCATAGACTTGTTCTCTTGGAATCATCGTCATCATTGTTCATCATCATTTCCTTATTCCTTATTTTGTTTTATTACAATTGCCCAATTTGACATTCGTTATGCATAACCAATATCGGATCCCATATCATCATAATCATAATCGGTAGCTGAATGATTGTGTTGACCAAAACGTATACTTGGTCGATTTGTCTCTAGTTTATTGTTGATGGTGGTGGTGGTTGGCACTTCAATCTTCGCTTGCACTCTATGACTTGCATCAGCATTAGTATTATTTGTGTGCTTGACTTTTTCCAGTCTTTCTTCAGCACAGTCGACCATTGATCAATCGACAGTGAGGCGCGAGTGTAGTAAGCATCACCATCACTATTGGCAATGCACCACACACACACACACACACACACACACACACACACACACACACAGTCGTCGGCATCATTGCCATCTCTCACACGCTCACACACAGCACAGCACGCAGCTCGTTTTCCTTTTTCGTATCATTTCCCCTGTCTCTTCCTCTGCGATTTGTCTTGATATTCCGGCACGTCGGTTTGGTTGGGGAACACACAGTGCACACGCTGAGGGAACAACGCTTACACACACACATCGTATCGTATCGAATGAGAGAGAGAGAGAGAGAGAGTTCGATTCGCATTCGCACACATTGGTTTGGTTCATTTGCCCATTCGGTCGCGATTCATTGGAGGCGATCAGCGATGAACAAGTGCTCAATTGCCAATCGGACAATGTGTTCTTGGTTTGCCTCTCTCATTTTTCCCCCGATCGGGTGTGATTAGTGTGATAGGACGTCTATGTTTGTAATGGCCGGCCATACTCAAACAGAAGGTCCCGATCAATTAACAGAACCTTTTCAAGTGCCAGGCCGATATTTTCATTGGAGAGTGAAAGAAAGAATTCACCTTTTAGCGTTTTTCCCCAAATAGAGTGTTGCGATAGTCATGATTTACATTTCAACACACAAAAAAGTGAACCTCAATTCTGTAATCAGTAGATTATTTTTTTTTGTTTAAGACACAATCGTAATCGATTATGACAACAAGGATCAAGACATGACAGTGTGTGACCTCTTCACTCGTCCGGTGGCGATTTCATCGTCATGTTGGGAGGCACTAGCTCACTCTTTTCTCACTCTCCCCAATCTAGGCTCGTTTGGCAGCCCGATTTGCCTAATTAAGGATGTTTAGCTTCTCGGCGCGCTTAATATTAATTGCTCACTTGAGTGTGCCTACGGACAGGACGATCGTTTTCGGTGCGGGCGGGCGGGCAAGTGCAACTTTTCACTGGTTTCGGTATAGTCGCATTTCCACTTTGCTCACTCATGACATGGCTGAAACACAACAGCTGCTGCTTCCATTGCGGCCATAATGTGGCCGTGTGTTCTTGTCTTGTTTGTGTGTGTGACGGGAACGAGAAGCGCGCGCCCAAATTACCAACCATACTATGGCACCATTTTCAAACAATTCAGTTCTTATATAATCACACATTCTCTCATTACAGGACAACGCTAATTATCGTCGAATAATGAACATTGAAACCGGGGCCGTATGCGTATGTGTGCCTCATTGACCTCGACCGCCGATCTGCCTTACAATGTATTACCCGGGCCTGTTTGAATCGGCGACTCCATTCCCTGGCCTGAATCCGCACCCATTCAAAACGGACAGCCTTCCACCGTCGGCTGGAGAGCAGCACGTCGATTTGATTACGTTAACCGATAAGAAGATGGCCGGCAATCTGTCTACATCATCATTGGCCAGTCCGGTCTTGACCACCTTGACTAGTCCATTCCGCGGACCGCCACACTTTGGTTCGCCACACTACCGACCACAAACAGGCGATCTCATGGCCTCGCCATATATGACGTCTTCGGCGCCACACCTGGCGGCCAATGACAATCTCAATCCGAGCTTGCTACATGAGCAATCGTTTTTGGAGGCCTCCACACCGTACGGTATTGGTCCGTTACCCTCGTATCCACACTATCCGAATTACATGGGAAATTCAGTGCTCAACCCGACATTGGCAAACAAAGGATCACCGTCAACCGGTTACCCGCCTCATGGTTCCTCATTCTATCCATCGAGCGGGCCATCGTACCCATCACTATATCCGGATTCGTTCATTTCCGAATATATTGTTCGCAATCATCACCATCATCATATTGATAGTACTAACAAGGCTCCTGCTTATAATGCGCCTGTATCCGATAACAGTTCCTTCTTTGAGCATCTTAAACGATTACAGGAATCATTGGAGGGCAACGGGAAATCAGGAGGCCAATCATGTCACGTGAACGTTGCAGCCAATCATCATGGCCAATACACGTCGACGAACATCAATAACAGTACCGGCTCCAGTACCAGCAGCAACAACAACAACAACAATAATAATAATAACACCAATACGAATGCAAACAGCAACAATGAGCAAACCAGTTGTCACACTCAACCAGTTCGGCCGGAAGCGACCAACGGCGAAAACAATTCTGTGTGTCCTAAACCGTCTGTGATCGATTCGAATCCGATCGGAAGCAACAGTAACGGCGATCCGACTCATTTAGCACCATGCCCGAGTTCATTTCAAGTGTCAACTCCTGTCAGCCAGTGTGGTGGTAACAATGTCTCGAACTGTGATTTGTCCAAATCGAATCGTTCTACCAAATTGTGCAAAGTTGAAACAAATAAAAGTGTCTCATCCGATGATGTTCAACCACAACGATTGTTATCATCAAAAGCGGACAAAAAAGTAACAAAAAATAACAACAGCAGCAGCAAAAATCATAAAAACAAATCAACTATAAATGGTGTCATCCATGAAAAGGAGTACAACAATACCAAAGATTACAAGTCTCGTGAAGGCCATAATTCAACGTGCACTAGTAAGGTATGTAATCATGTTTGTAATGATGCCATTCGACCCAATTGGAAAGATGTGCAATGTCCGTTAATTGAATGCATTCATGTGGCATAGCATTTGTATATGGCTTGCAAATAACTCTCACAAATGAATGCTCAAGTTGATTTGCTCTCGTTCAGCACGAGTGTTGCTGATTATTGTGGCAACATGGCGAGGATGGGAACGACGTTCTACTAGATTGATTGAAATGAATCGAGGCCTGATGCGCGCTCTCGATTGTCGCCCTCCTGTCGTCGGCATTGGTGAAATAAGCGAATGCGACTCGTCGATGAGGCCACTTTATCGACGATCTGCCGCATCAGTAGCATCTTCTCCTTTCTCTCTCTCTCTCTCTCTCTCTCTCTCTCCCTTTCTCACTCACTCTTTGGTCGGACGCGCGACCGAAACCGGCCGAACGCGATATCGTGCGCGTCGTTAGGCAACGGACGTCTGTTCTCCCTTTACAAGCTTTAGGACTTTTCTTTCTTTCTTTCTTTCTTTCTTTCCTCTCGTTCAACGGCCGTACTCAGGCTGCCATTCTTTCTCTAACTCACTCGTTCGTAGCAATTCACTATTTGTCGCCTGTTTGCCCCAGCATCGACGCCAATCTAAATTGGCCACAATGATAGGAATCGAATGAAACGGTCCAGCCGGCCATCGCGCAAGCAATCGAGTCCATGTAAACAAGTAGCCCGAGTTCCATTATGAACTTGACAACTCTGATAGCATAACACTACTTCTACTACTATTACTTGCCCTATTGCAAACGTTCAGTACATTGTGCACTCTATCGATTAATTAATTTGGCTAATTATTCTTCCCAACTAACGACATGATAATTGGCTTCGATGCACACATTGACTTGTTCTCGTGTTTGTCGGTGCTTCGACCAAACACCGGCACCTTATCGTTTGTCTTATATATATATATGTTCATTTGCACATTGTCAATAGATGTTGCATTCACTCCATGTTTGATGATAATAATGATTACATTCGTCTGTTCTCACATATTCGATTAGATATTGTCCTCATTTGTGTGTATAGTGCATGTCTTGGTGTTTGGTGTATAGTTGTTCTATAGTTGTGCCATATTTGACCCTTTGTGAATGTAAATGGAACACGACAACCATTACAAATCAAATCAAAGCAAAGCAGAACACGGTGTTAAATAGCAAAATCGATTGACCATCACCACCACCACTCATCTGTTTGCTATCTTTCTATTCCAAATAGGCAACCACGACGACGACGACGACGACAACGGCAGTGGTAGCAAGTGAACACATCACGACGACGGCGGCAACGAAGACGGTGACATCGACAACATTGACATCAAGCAAATCGGCCAAAGCAGCAGCTGTCAACAAAGTTAAACACAATCGTAAGGATAAATGTGACAACGATCGAGACAATGGTGAACGTCGAAACGATGCCACCGGACAGGAGAAGATTAAGAAGACATGTAAACGTCAGCTATGGAACCCTGGTGAGTGGGCCACTATTCAACCACCACTCTATAATTGACTATACATTGCATACAATTCATCGTACAATTGGTATTCGCACCAAGTCGCACGCGGTACTTCGGGCGCGAACATTCAAGTACCGTTTCAATTAGTCTATTGCCGTCGCCACACTATCACCACCACCACCACCACCAGTGCATCTCTCTCTCTCTCTCTCTCTCTCTCTCTCTCTCTCCCATTGACATTGGCAGACGGTTGAGTGAAGAAATAAAATCGTCGCACATAGCGGAACGGTCGATCTCCCATTTTCCTCATTCGTTCATTCGCTCGCACTCATTCAGCTAATGAACTAGAACTAGCTCGGTAGTCAGAACCAGGCGCGTCAGATAGTAATGTGGAGTCAGAAAGGCGACGGCGACAGGCCGCTGCCGCCGTCGCCGCCACCATTTGTGCCATGCACTTAGTCGCCACTGAATTAGCGTCACTCGTTGTGCCCGTTCGGTTCATAGCCACCGGATTGAGTACTGTGCCATGTATGGTCGAATCGAGTCGAGTCAAGTCAAGTAGAGCCGTTTCACAATGCTTATACACACACACACACACACACATTTACATTCGATCCATTCGGCACACGAATCATCGTGTCGACACGACAAGCCAACTGCCAACCAACGGCGCGTGCCAATTAGCATGAACCGGACGTAATCGTTTTGTTGGTCACTAATGTCAATTCTCCATCACATACAGATGGCGACGAACACGACGTTGCAAATGATAAGAAGAAGGACGTTAAGGAGAATGAAAAGGCCAAGCCGAAAGTGAAGGCACCTTCGAAGAATGAAGACAAAACGAACAATAATAATAATAAGAAAATGAAGAAAGACACGATTGAAGAGATCGCCTCCCCAAAGGAGACGAAACCTAGCAAAAAGGTATGTAATATTTTTTTCCTATTGAACATTATTACTTGATCAGTTTGTTGGTATTATTTTTCAAATTCATTTTCCGTTTCAGTCTAATGGCAATGGACGGCGAAGACGTTTTCGTTCTGGTTTGGACATGATTCGTAGTTCAAGGAAAAAGTCGGCAAACAAAACGCGATCGCCGGCAAAAAAGGATAACAAAGTTAAGAAGGATCTAACCGCTAAGGTAAAAATGATGAAATGAACAATCTTTGTACATTACATAAACCGATATATATATATTAACTATATGGTGCTACAGGATTTGCGGCTCGATTCGAAACGGCTAATCGTTAACAAGTCGTTGGGCGAGACAATGTTACATCGATCGGCACGGAACAATCGATTGGTAAGTGTTGTTGATGTGCGTGTGTGACGAGCAAACATACAACGATGTTGATGATGATGATGTCATCGTGTCGGTCGGCCGATTCACACACACAATCCACCACCACCACCACCACCACCACCAATTCTAATGTGTATCTCCCCATTTGATTGTATGTTAACCGAAACGAAACATATTGGCGCCTCACCGGATACCATCATTCAGGATGTGGTCAAACAATGTCTTCTACTCGAATGTGATGTGAACGTGCGAGATAATGCCGGCTATACGCCATTGCATGAGTGCTCTTCACGTGGAAATCTTGAAGTAGCTCGTCTGCTACTTCAACATTCAGCTGATGTTAATGCCAGTGCCACGGGAGGTATTAGGTAAGTAGTGTTCTATTACAATGGATCATTGGCCATCAACCTAATACAGCACCAATACGAGCAGCATCTGCTTCTATTTGGAGATGATTGACCACAATTGATGATAGCCATTCGATCATTGTGTTGCGAGTCCATCATCATCATCATCTAACATTGTCATCATTTTTTTTCCATTTCACAATAGGCCCCTTCACGATGCAATCGAGAACAACCACATCGAATTAGTTCGTCTCCTTCTTTCGTATGGAGCCGATCCGAACATATCGGTAAGTGCTGCTCATCTTCTTCTCCACCTTGCGCTATACAATTCAATTAACTGTTGTATTCTATTGTCCAATGCCACTACTACCGTCACCACCCCATAGACATATTCCGGATCAACGCCTCTTCAACTTTGCCGTTCCAAGATGATGTTCAAATTCTTGAAAGGTACAAGGCCACCACAATCATTAATGTCACTAATTATTGTTAATCTATGGACAACGATGAGTCGTGCAAGCATAACCACTTACTTATAGTAATTAACTATACTGTGTATCTAGACTGTGAACAACACACACTCACCCGATCGGTTAAGGCGATCAGTAATTGTAGCGACATTAAATGCGCGCGGATCTCCGCGCGTTCCCGATTATGGGTGATGAATCGATGTTGGCGGACGTTGCCGTTTGCCGACAATTGAGTTGAACCAATACATACACACAAAAATGGCTTCTGCTGCCGCTGCTTCTGCTGTTGCAAGGTTGCTCTTTGTTGCCCACATGTCGAGCATGGTCATAACGGTGTCGCCATTCATTTGTGGCGCAATATGATTGCCACCATTACAATTTTCCATACAACTGCTTGCTTACAATGTCGAGTTGGCTGTTGTGGGCGTCATTGCACAATTGCTTCATTGACTAACATTTACGTTCGAGCCGATTATATACAACAACAAATACACTCACTCATACACAAGCATAATGAAAACATAGCCGGTCACCAATAATACTAATGATGTCTACATTTATCTGACGTAACAGGCTTCCAATCGGATATAGGAACCGAACGACCAGTAATCGATTCGACCACACTACCATGGAAATTCATCAATCATCAAACATCAGGTAAAATTTTAATGAAACAATTCACGTGAAACGGTTCGGTACCAAACTTGTCATTTGTTACAGGAGAGAGCGGTGACTATGTCGAAAATGGATTCGATATCTTTGCCGACGTGCCATCTGACGGTGAAGATTGTGAAAATGTGTTTCACTTCGGAGAAAGACCAATTGTGCCATCATACTGTCCAATACATAACTATAACAGGTAATGTACGGTTCCCAATTCTCAATTGGGACATATTTATTTGATGGTACAATTACAACAAATCATTTTACTAATTGATTATTGTAATTTAATAATCTAGTCCATTTTATTTACTGTCCGATGTATTGGCTGCAACCGGATTGAGCGAGGCCGAGTTCAAACGATTACATAGTAACGTTGAAATCACCAAGATAACGAAAACGGATTTTATGAAAGCAACACTAAGTCAATTAGAGCAACGACTCTTTCGCGCCGATAGCATTGATCAAGATGAGTTAAGCATCATCGAACGGAACGATACCATCGACGAAATACTTAACATCTCGACTACTGTGATATAATAAATTAACCCCCAAAAATATGGTCAATAAGCGCTGTTTCAAATAAAATTGCCATTATTCATGTACATTACCGTTATTCTTCATCTGTTTAATTAAGTGCTATGAATGCCTAGGCATTCCATTGGTTGAACCTAAAAAAACAAACCAAAGAACAATAACGAAAAAAAAATTAAACTAAACATGTTTTATTTATTGATCATTGGATATTTTTGTTTTTTTAATAGACCATTGAAACAAAAAATGTTCATCTAAGTCAGGTTTTCGTGTTGTCAACAAGTGATTTTTTTGTCATGTTGATGTGTTATGAATTTGCATTTGATTGTTTATGGATTCTGAGGCCTCGTTTGCGTTTCAAAGGTAATCGATCGGTTCGAACCGACAGATTTGTGCGGTCAGAGGATCAGAACAATACAAGTGTTTTTGTTTGTGTGTGTGTGTGTAATTGTTCAATATTATTAGAAAATACAAAAAAATGAAATGTTGAAATGGGCATTCGTAATGTGTGGTCTCGGAGACTGATTCATGTGTGAAACATATGTAGCTGCAGTCGAGCATTTTCTGAAAAGAAATGACGAAGAGTCGATGGAACAATGTTGGAGTGTGGAGGTGTGTTGTGAGTGTGATTGATGTAGATGCATATGTACGCTTAGTGGATGTAGTAGTAGTGTAATGTGACCCAGACAGGTCCCAGACGTTGGACCAACATTGGATGCGCACAATGGACATAGGCAAAATAATACTATTGTAGTATGAATTCTTATATGTGATTCGATTCAAATAGTATATGATATACAGGGACACAAGTGACAATGTGCCAATGCCTTCAGACACGGCAAACCCGTGATCATCAACGAGATTGCAATGAAAAGGCACCCAATGGAGACAGAAATATAGAAATAGAAAAGTATATATATAATAATAAAGGTATAATAAATTGATGCAGCTGGCTGTGTTTGAGCTGACTGATACATATTTGAAGACGATTCTTTCTAGCGCAACATTCATTGAGACATAACAAACAATTATGAGACAATTAGATCGACTACAACATCGTGACTAGAAAGAATCGGTTGGAGCCGAAAAGAATGAAAGTTTAAATGAGATATGGGTCGGCCTGTGTTTGCATCACATATACTATTGCATTGCTTAATTTGTTAATTCATATTAGCTAATTGTATTAAATAATAATAAGAATATATAATAATAATAATAATTAGGTTTCTTATATCACTAACATTTGTTTGGGACTCTTCGTCAATTGATGCGCGATTGACGTAATTGAAGTTGACTGCAATCGAGCATTAGTTATTGGTATATATGTACAAAGTAACATACATATATTTACACAAATACGTACACATGTGTCACAACTTAAATGTGGGAAAGGTGAACGACACCCTTCTTCGTTTGCATCTTCACCGAGATCATTTTCATTTCTTTTGAGTGTGTAAAAATGTGTAATCATCAAAATTAAATATATAAATTAATTATAATAAGAATTGATTGATTGTGACAACGGTTACGCGTCACAATGAATGCCATTTCGCTATCGGTGTAATAATAAATATTTAAAATAGTTTATAATTATAGTTAGAAATTAAAGGTAATATAAAAGATTATTAAATGAGTCTCAACTTTGAATCCTTAAACTGAAACATGTTTGTTTAGCATGTTGAAAATGTCAACTACGAACCGATTAAGAGTAGAGTGTTGAATTGGTTGAAACGGTTTCATAGATTGACTCTTGTGTTGAATGATCCAATTAATTTAACTGTCCCAACAACTGGCTCCATTGTTGCGGGCTCGATTATATGTGTTTCCATAATTGTTGTGATTGGAGAAACCATTCATAGCTCGTTGACCATTGTAACGATCATTACGATCCTCAAATGATTGACGATAATCACGAGCTCCAAATCCGCCAGAACCATATCTGTAAATGAATAAACGATTGTTATCAATATCAATGTCATATTAAGCTGATTGATGATGATGATGATGATAACGAACCTTCGATTACCGCCTCCATTGCCATATCGACGATATCCACCTCCTCGAGATTCGGCATTGATTTCCTTTACAGCGCCCTTTAAGAAATCGGGTATATCCTGCTTCGTTTCGACCATAAGCTCGTACAAATCTCCAGCAATGTTTCGATTCTTGTCATTGAAAAATGATGTAGCCAAACCGAGGTTTCCCACACGACCGGTACGACCAATACGATGAACATACTCTTCGATATCGTTTGGCAAATCAAAATTGATGACATGCTTAACGTTGGGAATATCCAAACCACGAGCTGCAACGGCGGTAGCAACCAATATTGGAGTATGACCATTTCGGAAGCTGTGCAATGCACCTTCTCGTTCATTTTGGCTACGATCGCCATGAATACTGGTCACTTGACAACCATTCACTTCTAAAAAGTTTTCCAGACAATCGGCTCCTTTTTTGGTTTCGACGAAAATCAATGTAAGTGATTCGGGTCCTAAAATAAAATTAAAATAGTAAAAAAAATGAATCTAAAATAGATATTATTAAACATTTACCAGAAACTTCAATTCGCAACAAATCTAACAAATAAGAACGTTTGTTGTTCTCTTCAACCCATTCAATCTTTTGGGTGATGTTTTCTGATGTACTACCCACACGTCCAACCGATAAAAAGATGTAATCTTCCAAAAAGTTTCGGGCAAGTTCTTGAACCTTTTTCGGAAAGGTAGCAGAGAACATCAAAGTTTGTCGAATACCCACTGGTGGCATGTTACTGTTGAGAACAATTTGACGGATTTGTGGTTCAAATCCCATGTCCAACATACGATCAGCTTCATCCAATACTAGATGAGAAATACTTTCCAAACTAACTTTTCCACGTTCAACCATGTCGATAAGACGACCTAATAGAGCAAGTTATTGGTCAGAATATTGTTGAATAAAAAAAAACGGTTAACAACATACCTGGAGTTGCGACCAAAAGTTGGCAACCATTGTCTAGATCACGAATTTGTTGGCCAGCATCCGAACCTCCATAGACAACACATGGTCGAACACGAGAACGATAAGCAAATTTCTTAGCTTCGTCATAAATTTGAACAGCCAATTCGCGAGTTGGGGCAAGAATTAAAATCAATGGCATATGGCGACGACGAGACCCAGGACGCTGAGGTAAGACTTTAGCTGGACCATCCGAGAAAACATTGTTAAGAATTGGAATAAGAAAAGCAGCCGTCTTTCCAGAGCCAGTTTGGGCACAAGCCATCAAATCTCGTCGACCCATGATAATGGGAATTGCATACTTTTGCACCGGAGTGGGACGGGAATAATTTGCTAATTTGACATTGTTTTCAATGATTGGAGTCAAATTCAATTCAGGATCTTCATATGTTTCAATTGGTGGGGGACAATTGTTACCGGATACTTGAACTGGGATGTTTTCGTATTGATCGAAATTGATACCAGTATGAACACTCGAAAAAAGGACCTTTTCGTACTTTTCATTTCGCTCCAATGGAATAGTCCAGTCATCTGGATCAAAATTGCGACCACGATTCCAACCCATACGGTTTGGAGGACCAGATTGGACCCCTCCACCATAATTGCCACCACCGTTTCGAAAATCGCGTGGTGGACCTTGGAAACTTTCACCATCATTACTGTAAACGCCATTACCGCCTTCATTGGGACGAGCAGGTTCTCGCCATGATTGATTAAGTGATCGATTGCGTGAATAAAACTCATTGGGACGTCGATTTCGGTTCATATAACCATCATTGTTGTAGCCATCGCGATCATTTCGACCATAGTTACTTCGACCATAGTCTACTGGACGATCACGAGGAGGACCATCACGATAATTGTTATTGTATCGCGAACGATTGAAATCACGAGGAGGCTCCGAATCACGAATTTCTAAAAAGAACAAAACGTTTCGATTACGTGATTGATATTGGTGATTGTTCAATCATGTATTGGTGAGAAAAAATTTACCTCTTCGTTGATAATATTCTGGTGGATTGGCTTGATAAACTTCGCCTTGAGGACTTCGAAGATTAGGGACAAAACGTTGACTTGCGTTGATCTCCAAAGCAGCAAACTGTTTGAAAGGATTATTAAAACATGCAATATGAATGAAATGAAGCCTTGGGCGTGTAGGGGAAACAATGGGACAAAAGGTGAAACGACTAATATACCTGCTGATCTAGAGGTGCTTCATTTTGGGGGTAATTACTCATAATAATGCAAATGAATTATCAAAAAAGATCGAAAACTAGACTGAAATGTCTTAAAAATCGATTGAATAAATTATTGGTTAATAATAATAACAGGACTTGAGAATGCTTGCACGAATGAGTGAGCAAAACGAGCAACGCTTCTTTATGAGTGAGCTGCAAGTTGGTGCTTGACGCCGGTGGCCCGTCCACAACCAACGTTTCTAAATACAAAAGAATGTTCACAAAAGATTTGCAAAATAATAACAAAATTATTTTAAATTAAACAATTTAGAACAGAATTAAACATTAATTTACAGTAAAAATAAATAAATTATAAAAAACAAATTTGCAACTTATTTTGAATTAATAACATGAGTTTGAATTGAACCAAATAAATATCTGGAAATATTCCCTTGTTGGAAACACTTTTTGGCAATATTGTGCCACACTTAGTTTGCGTCCAGTGTACACGTTTCCTCTTCCTTTGCGTGTGTTTACTTCACGTGTTTGGTCATTTTTTCCCTTCTGTTTATTAATTCTTTGATCTTGGACCATGGGACGAGTAATCAGAAGTCAACGTAAAGGTGCCGGTTCGGTTTTCAAAAGCCACAACAAGCATCGAAAAGGAGCACCCAAGTTTCGAGCCATTGACTTTGCCGAACGAAATGGTTATATCAAAGGAGTTGTTAAGGTATGGGATTCAAAATAACCGATTCTTTCCTAAGCACGATGATTATAATATCATCACATATCTTAAAAATTATAGCAATTAACCTAATTTTCGTATTTTATAGGAAATTTTGCACGACCCAGGTCGAGGCGCTCCATTGGCAGTTGTTGTTTTCCGAGACCCATACAAGTATAAGTTGAGGAAAGAGTTGTTTATTGCAGTCGAAGGAATGTACACCGGCCAATTCGTCTATGCTGGCCGAAAAGCAACTCTTCAAGTTGGAAACGTCTTGCCAATTGGAACCATGCCTGAAGGTACCATCATTTGCAACTTGGAAGAGAAGGCAGGTGACCGAGGAAAGTTGGCCCGAGCATCGGGTAACTATGCCACCGTCGTATCTCACAACCCGGACACCAAGGTATATGTCGAATGTTTTTACCAATGACAACCTTATTAAATATTTTTTTTTGCTCTTAAACAGAAAACTCGTGTCAAACTACCATCTGGAGCTAAGAAAGTAATCCAATCGGCAAATCGTGCTATGGTTGGTATTGTAGCTGGTGGTGGACGTATTGACAAACCAATTTTGAAAGCTGGTCGTGCATATCACAAGTACAAGGCTAAGCGAAATTCATGGCCAAAGGTACGTGGTGTGGCTATGAACCCAGTCGAGCATCCTCATGGTGGTGGTAACCATCAACACATCGGTAAAGCTTCAACTGTCCGAAGAGATGCCAGTGCCGGTAAAAAGGTCGGTCTTATTGCTGCTCGTCGAACTGGTCGTATCCGTGGTGGTAAGAAAGAAGTTAAGGAAGACAAGTAAACCAAATTGTTGATACCATAACCACGTCTTTTTGGAATAAAAGAATATTTTTATTTGTACCAATCATGAGTTTTTAATTTAATTTAAAAATCTAAATAGGGTTTGCTTGAGATTGCGACTGAACATTCGGCTTTTGATTTGATTGTTGATTCTGTTGTGATGAATTTTGTTCATTGCTTCCCTGAGATGATGGTCTACAAATTTCATAATAAAACAATTGTCAGGTTAAAAGTAATCAATCAATAATTTATACAAACCTTGATGGTTGTGATTTTGGTTTTGGCATTTTCGACAATCTTGAAATGAAATTTTTAAAAATTACTAAGGTATGATATAGAATTTAAATACTTACAAAGCAGGAATTTCTTTCTTTTCGTCAAAATTTTTCCACATTTCAAACAAATTCAAAATATATCTGGTTATTTCCAAAATTTTATCGAGATCCGTGTTCAATTCAGCAAACCATTGTTTACAATCTTTTTGAGTGATAACACATGCAATATGGAGACAAGCTATTTTGAAAAATTATTATTAAAATTATTAGAACGTTTGCATATAATTGAAAAAAATACCTAAAGCTATTTGATGTGGCGGATACAGAAGACAAACATCTGTACGAAAACTGTCATTTACAACATTCCTAAAACAAATAATGTTAAAAAGTTAAAAGTAAAATAGGATATAATACCATGCAGTTGGTAATATTGAATCTTTATTAGACCATTCTTGAACATATTGAACCAATGGCCGATAAGGATGATACAATATTAGGCAGCAATCCTGAAAAGTGCAAACGGATTATAAAGAAAATAAATATAAAAGAATTGGTCTTACCATTATTTCCATAAGATAAAATTCACATTCTAAAATATGATTTATCGATAAGGATATTCTTGAGGATATGCATATGAAAATTTGTTTTTTACTGCAATAAATTTATTTGTAAAATGATAAAAAAGATATTTATTTGAATAAACATACCAACTTGTTGACAGGTAGAGATCAATCGATTATTGGAAATTACTCCAAATTCCTCAACTTTGGATGCCAAAAAAAGACAAGTTGGAGCCAAAAGAAGTGGATCAATACATTTTAAAGAGTTTCTAACATAAAATCGTTTGAAATAGACGATTGCTGTTGCAATTACTTGTTGTTTTACTTTCAACTGTTCTCCTAACGATTGAATAACTAAAATAAACAGAACAAAAAATAAGTAAACCAAATAAAAAAACAAAGCTTGAACTTACAACTGGAAAAAAATATCATTAATTTTTGATACTCTTCTTCAGTTAATATTTGCATATCATGATTTCGTTCACGAGTCAGATCTTGTTTGGTTAATAACCATTGTTGGCTGATAATAAATTGAACTGATTATTTTCATATCAAATCAAATTATGTATACTTACAAATGTGAACTTCTCCAAAAACTTCCGGACATGTTTGAACTTGATAAAATATAACAAAATAAATTAAACAAATACACTTGTTTTCATGAAATCAGGATTTGTCAAACAACAGCTGAGTGGCAAATGGGTAGAATACCATTCATTGATGACGGTTACTTGATTATTTTGTTTTGCACATGGTATTCCTTTTTTTCTAATTTTCCATAATAATAATATGAACACACATATTTCGAAAACTAAAAAGCATTTACGGTGAAATTGTGAATCATCAAAACTATCAAAGTTCTCAGAGTTCAGTAATTCAACATAGTTTAACAATTAAATATGCGCCAATCAATGTTTATTCTTGTATTCCTATTTGCATTGACATTTGCAAGCAAAAGTAAACCAGATTGGGCTAATAAAGATATTCGCGATTATAATGATGCTGATCTTGAGCGATTATTTGAACAATGGGAAGAGGATGAAGAGCCGTTACCTGAAGATGAACTTCCAGAACATGAACGAAAACCACCAGCCATGGACATGTCCAACCTTGATTTCACTAATCCAGATTCATTCTTGAAACAGAGTAAAAAAGGTCGAACCTTAATGACTTTCGTTTCGGTTTTGGGCAATCCAACAAAGGAGGAAACAGAAAAGATTACTTCATTATGGCAATCCAGTTTACAGAACAGTCATATCATTGCTGATCGTTTCATCATAGCAGATGATCGAGCCATTTTCATGTTCAAAGACGGCGCACAAGCATGGGAAGCCAAAGAATTCTTAATTGAACAAAAACAATGTAAAGATGTAACAATTGAGAATCAAGTTTACCCTGGAAAATATTCAAAAGTTCATCAAGAATTGTGATTATACTCAAACTTTAAGAATGTTTCATTATAATATAAAATAAATAAAATTTATATGTATGAAATGTTGATGTAGATTGCATTGAGTGGTTGCAGATTGATTTGAAACTAATTTGATTAATGTTGCTATACAAATTTGCGTCTTATCTTCTTTTTTGAATTATGTGTACATTTGTGGCATCTTGTTCTGGTTATTTTGATTTGACATTGGTTCCCTCTAAAACCACGTTTACAGCGGCATCGATTTACACCAATACATTTGCCGCCATTGAGACAAGGAATTTCACATTTTGAGTATTCACATCTAAAAATTTAAAGTATAAACACATCAATCAATTTCAACAATTATCAACTAAAATCTACACAACTTACCTGGTTCCATAATAACCTTTTCGACAAGAGCACTTATCCTTCTGAATGCATTTGCCTCCATTCAAACATTTCTCACTACATATTCCTCCCTATTAAATTGGAAATGTTATCAAAGTTGAAAACAAAATAAAACTTTTAATTTTCCAAACATACTTCACAATGTAAGCCTTGAAATCCATCGGAACAGGCACATTTTCCCGGTGCGATACATGTTCCACCGTTCATGCATTGAGGATAGCATAACGCTGATTCGCAATATTTGCCCAGAAATCCTACCGAGTGGGAATTGGCATTTAGACGTTTTAGCAAATGGTACAATGAGTACCTGTAGGGCAAACACATATTTTGTCTTGGTTACATTTACCATTACCACACTTTTTGTCGCATTCGGGATCGGGCCCACGGAACGAACATTGCTTCTGTAACTTCAAATTGATCGGCGTTCCGCTCAAATGTTGATCCGTTTCCATATCTATAATTTTCAATCCCAATGTAAATAGTGCAATACCGGACGTGTTACCAACGCATGGAATAAATACTTGAAAGACGGTCGGTTTCGTTGGAACTTGACCGATACGATCGATTGAGATCACTGGTGGATAGAGTACTTCTTCGTTGAATGATTGCAATTTGTCGAACTCATAACGATATTGATGGCCATCGCCCGATTTCCATGTGAAATTGACGGACGCCACCTCTGATGGTATAACTGGTAAATATTTTTCAAAGTTGGGATCCAATAAATATTGTAGAACGACACCATCTGATATGGCAAATATTTTCATAGGAAAGCCTTTAAAATTGTTATCATTAGAACTTAAATAGTGATATGATAATTTTAAATAAAAAAAGAATTTATGATACCATTAAAGAATTGTTTCACTTGTGTTTCATCGATCCATAATGAAACATCGCCTTGTGTTGAACCATCGTAAACATTGTCGCCGAGCACCACAAATAAACACGTGGATGCCACAATGGAGACGATAAAAAGTGGTCCTAGTAGGATGGTTTGCTTATTTTCCATGTAAAGATCAATTGGAATCGTTTGATCTGTGGCAACGAGTTCGAGTACAGATGGGTCGTTTGCATCATGTGTGCCTCTTGTGTTGTCTGTTTGTTTGTGTTTGCAACATTTCCCCCTTAAGAAGTGGGGAAGGGGCGTGGCCCAAGATCAAAAGAAAATGTTCCCAAGTGTGGCGGAGAATAATGGTTGGGACCCCACAATATATTCCAAATAAATGATTAATCCTTTATTCGTCAACCAAAAAATTGAAACAATCGAATAATATAAAATATAGACAAAAAATGATACATTTCAAATCAATCAAATTGTTCTATGTTCGAGTTGAAATTACCGAACAAAGATTTAAACAGTTCATCTTTGCCTTCTTCTGTCATTGTGGTCTTATTGACTGGTGCCATAAAATTGACCAACTTTTCATGTACATCATAACGGATCTTCCGTCCTTTACTGGCTCTCGTATCAACCTGTTTTTTCAACTTATTCCGCATTCGTTGAATCTCGATATATTTTTTGGTTATAACAGACGAATCATCTACATCAGACATCTTATTTTCAATGATTTGTTTTAATAATTGGTGATAAAAATCATCATCATCATATATATCAACATTTGAGCTGTTCTGCTCATCTTCAGTTTCTTTTTGACCAATTATATTGAACATGGACCGACGAATTTTGGTCCTTGCCAATAGTCGTTCTTTGTCGCAGAGGATTCGGTCAATGGCTTTGGTTGGGCATACTTCAAATGAATCAAACTTTCTTAATTTAACATTTGAATTAACATATTTAGTACGTTGATGCCAGTTGTCAATGATGGGCCTATAAATTTGACCCAATTCACAGAATCGTTTATTTAAGCTTTCTTTACTAAAATTGATCGATTTCCGTTTCTTAGCACTTGAAACCACTTCTTCCGAGTCATCATCTTCAACTTTTTCAGTGCAATCAATAAAATTGTCAATTTCCAACAATGATTTTCCTAATTTACGTAAACCTCTACCACAATCGTTCAATAGTTCGGTCAATTGAATAGATTTGGAATCTTTTGCTGAATGAAAATCTTTTCCTTGTGGTAAACGATTTATTGATGATAATAACTTTTGCATCTTAATTCTTGTCTCAAGAAGATTATCATAAAACATGAGTTGATTCTTTATGGAATTGGCTTGTAATAGTTGTTTATCGGTATCCAAATTTAATAAACATATATCTCCTTCGTTGTTGTCGATATTTTCTTCCTGTCCATCAGAAACACTTTTTTCCTCAATTTCGCTATCATTATAATCATCATCATTATCTTCATCTTCTTCTTCATCTTCTTCTTCATTATCGTCAAGTTCTTCATCAAAATCTTGCTCATCATCATCTTCATTTTCGCTTCGTCAACTACATCAATGGAATCTTCTTCATTTTCATCGCTCTCAAGTTCATTTCTGCTAACTTTTTTCCCAATGTATCTACATTTATTAAAACATTGAAAAAATTAAATTAAATTATACAAAAAATGGATTATAAATCAAACCTTTTATTAATTGATGAAAGAATCGAAACTTGTTTTTTCCTAATTTTACTGATAGAGGGGTTTCGACGATGTTACTTACTTCATTAGTATCATTGAACCATTTATTTCCAGAATCGAAATTTACGTCATCTTCCGGATCCTCAAATATAGGTTCTGGGTTGATTAGGTTCTGAAGTTCATTAGCAAATATCTTATTTTCAGCCATAATTATTAATGGGTAATAAACAAATAAGTCTTGAAGCAAAGTGTCGAAGTCACATGGCAATCATAAGCTATTTCCATCCAAGTGATGCCGGTGTCAATAATATTATACAAGGGCGCCATCTATTGATCATTGATCTAAGTTGAGCAAATGTTGATTTTGAGCAATCGCCGATTGAATTGATGTGTCAACTGCGAGCAGCGAACCCACTGCAACCTACATCCACTATCCCTGTGTCCGACAATTGCTCTCTGGGCGTTTGTATCGAGAAGAATTTTGCCCTTTCATTCGTCCAATTTGTTTTGATCACCGTCCTCATTATCATCATCATCATTATCAGTAGAAATTAAATTTCATCCATTTTCGTATATACAATTCGATCTCAACCATCCAATCAACAATGACTGACGCCAAATATTTCGCCAACACCAAGAAGGGTGAAATATTCGAGCTGAAAAGCGAATTAAACAGTGATAAAAAGGAGAAACGACGTGAAGCGGTGAAAAAGGTGATCGCCTCGATGACCGTTGGCAAAGATGTATCAGCATTGTTTCCTGATGTCGTCAATTGTATGCAAACCGATAATTTGGAATTGAAAAAGTTGGTATACCTTTATTTAATGAATTATGCTAAAAGTCAGCCCGATTTGGCTATTATGGCTGTGAATACATTCGTACGAGATTGTGAAGATCCAAATCCATTGATTCGTGCATTGGCTGTTCGTACGATGGGATGTATTCGTGTAGACAAGATTACCGAATATCTATGCGAACCATTGCGAAAGTGTCTTCGAGATGAAGATCCGTATGTACGTAAAACTGCAGCCGTTTGTGTGGCCAAATTACAC
This sequence comes from Blomia tropicalis, assembly GCA_029204025.1. Lineage (NCBI taxonomy): Eukaryota > Metazoa > Arthropoda > Arachnida > Sarcoptiformes > Echimyopodidae > Blomia > Blomia tropicalis. The sequence goes on from CM055088.1 coordinate 9,631,011, forward strand.
GATATCAATGCACAAATGGTAGAAGAACAAGGTTTTCTAGATCTATTGAAAGATTTGCTATCCGATTCGAATCCAATGGTTGTTGCTAATGCAGTAGCCGCATTGTCCGAAATAAACGAAACATCAAGTTCTGGAAAATTGTTGGTAGAATTTAACATTCAAGCAATCAATAAACTGTTAACTGCTTTGAACGAATGTAACGAATGGGGACAAGTTTTCATTTTGGATGCATTGGCTAACTATACCCCAAAAGATGATCGAGAAGCGCAAAGTATTTGTGAGCGAGTGACTCCACGGTTGGCTCATGCTAATGCTGCTGTCGTATTGAGTGCAGTCAAAGTATTGATGAAATTCATGGAGTTGATTCCATCTGATTCTGATTTTGTAGGAACATTGATCAAGAAACTTGCTCCTCCATTAGTAACATTGTTATCTAGTGAACCTGAAGTTCAATATGTGGCACTTCGTAACATTAATCTGATTGTTCAAAAACGACCCGACATTTTGAAGCAAGAAATGAAGGTATTTTTCGTTAAGTACAACGATCCTATTTATGTAAAATTGGAAAAGTTGGATATTATGATCCGTTTGGCATCGCAAACCAACATCAATCATGTATTAGCTGAATTGAAAGAATATGCCACCGAAGTTGATGTTGATTTTGTTCGAAAAGCTGTTCGAGCCATTGGACGATGTGCCATAAAGGTTGAACAATCGGCCGAACGTTGTGTTGCAACACTGATCGAGTTAATTCAAACCAAAGTGAATTATGTTGTTCAAGAAGCGATTGTCGTTATAAAAGATATCTTCAGAAAGTATCCAAATAAATATGAAAGCATCATTTCTACATTATGTGAAAACCTAGACACTTTAGATGAGCCCGAAGCTCGAGCCTCGATGATTTGGATTATTGGTGAATATGCCGAACGAATTGACAATGCTGATGAACTACTCGAAAGTTTTCTGGAAGGATTCCATGATGAGAATACACAAGTACAACTGCAACTATTGACTGCAATTGTTAAATTGTTTCTAAAACGACCGACAGAAACGCAAGAATTAGTTCAACAAGTTTTAAGTTTGGCAACTCAAAACAGCGATAATCCCGATCTACGCGATCGTGGTTTTATCTATTGGCGATTGCTTTCCACTGATCCGGCTGCAGCCAAAGAGGTCGTTCTCGCTGAAAAGCCATTAATTTCCGAAGAGACTGATTTACTTGAGCCAACTCTTTTGGATGAATTGATCTGTCATATTGGTAGTTTAGCATCGGTTTACCACAAACCGCCATCATCGTTTGTTGAAGGTAAAACTGGGCAAACTCGAAAATCGCTCATTTCACGCAATGGTTCAAATGATGAAAATACCACCAATGAAGCAGCACCACAAGCAACCGTCATTCCAGCTGCTGACAGTTTGATTGGTGATTTGCTTAGTTTGGACATTGGAACGCCCGCGCCATCCACTAATGTTTATCCATCATCCAATATTGACATTTTAGGCAATGGTTTAGATAGTCTTCTTGGCGGATCTGATGTTAGTAATGTTCCATCAACATCTCCAGTACCAACAACCGGGGCGGCGTCCTCTGGATTACTTGGTGACATTTTTGGTCTATCATCAACAACCGGTTCTTTTTATCAACCACCGAAACAGGTTTATTTACTATAGTTTTATCTTTTTTGATAAAAATTAATTAAAATTTAATATTACAGGTTTGGCTTCCAGCTGTCCGTGGAAAAGGGTTAGAAATTTCGGGAACATTCACCCGCAAGAATGGTCAAATTGTTATGGATATGAGTTTCTCAAATAAAGCAATGCAAGCAATGGGTCAATTTGCAATTCAGTTTAATAAGAATAGTTTCGGCATAACACCCGTTCAACCATTGCAAGTTCCAACTCCATTGCAACCGAATTCCACGGTAGATGTCAGTCTAGCATTGAATACACTTGGACCAGTACAAAAGATGGATCCATTGACCAATTTGCAAGTGGCCATCAAGAATAATGTGGATGTGTTTTATTTTAGTTGCCTCGCACCAATTCACATATTTTGCTGTGAAGATGGAGCAATGGATAAACGATTATTTTTGAGCACTTGGAAAGAGATTCCAACTCAAAACGAAGTTCAATTTACGATTGAAAATGTAACATTAAATGTGGAACAAGTTTCTCAAAAATTGCAATCTAATAACATCTTCACTATCGCCCGCCGAAACGTAGAAGGTCAAGATATGTTGTATCAATCGATGAAGTTAACCAATAGTATTTGGGTTCTATCGGAACTTAAGATTCAACCGGATAATCCCAAAATTACTCTTTCATTGAAGGCTCGTGTTACCGATGTGGCTACTCCCGTTCATCAAATATATGAAATGATCCTTCATAACGACGTTTAAAAATCGATTCCATTTATAGATCGACTTGAGTTTAATTAATTTTTCGTGTTTGATTAATTCCAATTATGATCAAACTGTTCCATAGGACAAAATCTTTATAGAATGCACGTGTGTGCATATCGTATCGTAACAATGAATAGAGTGTCCTTTATGTTGAATATTGATTTACAATAAATGTTAATGATCATGTCAAATGGTAATATATTATGTGGTGGTGGGCGGCAATTGACAATGCTCAATTTCAATGTACACCTGATCGGAAAGGATAGCTTACATTGGATTGTTATTGCCGCGGAGGTCGTAGATAGATCAACAAACGAATGTAAGCTAATCAATTCACACCCGAAGAATCAACTAATCCATCCGATGTAACAATCATTTGAACAAATACGTTCCAAACAAGCCTCATGTCCGGTCAGTGGTTGACTATTGTGATTATTCACTTGAGTGGTCTAAATCTAATTTTCATTCACAAATGGTTCAAAGCTTAAGTAAATTCAATTAAATCAACTACATTATTTTCTTGTGCAACCATGAACTTGACCCGTAAATACATATATACATTTCGTATAATTGGCTAATAGGACTACAACATAAACGTTTGTCTTGGCTTGTCGAGTTGTCAAATGTCGAGTTATAAGATTAAAAGCCTATTGACAAGTATGCCTATTTGTATATAGTGAGATTACATAAAAAAGAGTAGTGATCAAAATAACATAGTGTCAAGATTAAAGAGGAGTGAAAGAGAATGAGAGGAACGAACGCTATGGTCATATGAACAGGCGCAGTTGTAGATCATTTTGAAGGGACCCAGCACGACTTCACAAATGTAAATGTTATGATTGCGATGGTTCGGGTCGCAACGTTCGTGTGTGTGGGCTATAGCTAATATTGGATAAACAACAACAACAACAACAGCAGAAGCAGCGGCGGCGGTGTTGGTGGCGAATTGGTAACAACAACAACAAGAACGAATGATTGAAATGTGAACGTCACCAAGTTGATTGGAGAATAATTCGACGACAACATGGCAAACAGGGTGGCCAATAAATCACTGTGATGGTCAACATTGAACATTGGTGTACCAAATGGTGCACCTACCGCTGATAGGTACGTGTCTATGTCACTTTAGAATGGGTGGTCTATTATTACAAGCAATCAATTGAGAATGAATAAATGTGACACTAAAGTGAACAATTAGGGACAATCAAGCCCAATGATCGTCATCGTACCACTATTTATGTTCAACATTTCACCGTGAACGAATCGATTCTGTAGAATTGGCCGCACACAAACCAAACTTTAAGTTAGGTGGAATTCAACAAAAAAAAACGAGACAAATTGCAATTCAAACGATCACTTATCGGTCTATCATATGAAGTCTTTCTTTCTCATTATTTTTTTTATTTCGTTCGTGATTCTTGTGACTGCAATTGGTGTGAACGCACCCTCGAGTATAAACAATTTTTAGACAATCATTTTCTTTTTCTGGAACCTTTATTCCAATAGGTGGTCCCAATTGGTAAATGGGTAACAAATCGTGGGAAAGCATGTGCAAACGATCGTTTCGGAATTAGGGCCAAACTAATTAGACGATTCAAGTGTAATTATTGTTCAATCGATTCATTGAAACCGAATGTGCAATAATGTGCCCGATGGGCATTAATGCTTCAAAACATGTGTATTTGCCGTCTAGGCTCATCAAATGAACAACATTCTTGGCAACACTTTCACACTCGTTGCCGATCGATTGCCTAATCATTGTTTGGATATTGCAAACATATAGACGACGAAGACGACACCAGTAAGCCAAATGTTTTTTGTTGTTGTTCGGTTGTTGCTTATCGACCATGGCAATGCCGATGGCAGTGATAATTGCCGATCATTGCCATATTGGACAGATTGCAACGTTGCCGAATGAGATAGATAGAGAGAGAGAGAGAGAGAGAGAGAGAGAGAGAGAGAGAGAGAGAGAGAGAGAGAGAGAGAGAGAGAGAGAGAGAGAGAGAGAGAGAGAGAGAGAGAGAGAGAGAGAGAGAGAGAGACCCGATGCGCCCCATCACCCGAGGCCGAAATGGGTGGCTAACATTAGACAACATTGGAACATTTGTGTTTGCAAACAAGCACCATTGACACAAGAACACCAATGTGCAATTGATATAAAGTGGATCAAAGTGGCAAGAGGCAAGCACAATCGTTCTCGATTAGCCATGTCGCATTAGCGAACAATTGCCCCTATAAAAAAGGAGAATGGACCACATCTATCGGCAACAATCAGGCGAGTCCAATCGATTTAATGGGCAAGCGGCAGCTCGTCAGTGTCGTCAATTGAATATTAGGCCTTCAATTGGGCTCATTGTTCTCAATGTCATATGTCTACCATTTGACATGATATCGACGAGCAGCATCATCAGAGAATGCATACAAAAACGCGACGGCGATTGTCACCGCTAAAGAATGTGAATCATTTGTGTCGTGTCATAATGTTACCGACAAGAATGAAGGATTCGATCGAAACAGAAAGAAAAGGAAGAAAGAAAAAAGAAAAAAAGAAAGTCGAGCAAATTCTTTGCTTTGTACAAAAGCAGCAGTAGCAGCCACATTTGAGCTTAATTATTCTCTTGGGTCGGTTTTGGCCAATGTTTTGTAGATGATTACAGTAGTGTATTTTACCAATTAGCTACGTGATTCAAGTAGTTCAGAAAAAAAGGGCTCAAATTCCAATTATATTAGCGACCTGTATTATTGACACTGAACATTATTGGTCACAAAGTTACATTAACGAAAAATGAGAAAGACCATTAACGAATTTGGTTCGTTTTGAACATTTGGTGATTATGGCCAATGATGACCAGTAAGTGCACTGACACATAAGACGATACTGAAGAATGAACGAGGCCATCAATACCTTGTGTCCTTGGGTCATAAATGGAACATCAAGGAAAGTGAGAGAAAGAGGACCAGAAGCAGCATGCTGCAGGGACAATGGCAATCGGGCGGTGTTGTCTCAAAGTTGCCCATTAGTCCACAACCTTTTATGGCGGCGATCGAAGGAGACCGTGTGGCGCTTTGGCCCACAATCGCCCATCAGTAGGGCTAATGTCTTTATTGTGGAATATTTAATAAACTAATTGCCTACGTTGCCGCCATTGCCAAACCATTATCGTCAATCTATCCATTTTCAATCTCTCAATACACACGAATACGAAAAAGAATATTTGACTGAATCACTAATTGCCACTGTTTGTCGGCATATGACCAATGGCCGATCAGCAAACAACACCACCGACTGTCTTCAAATGAGAGACACTATTCGAAGTGCCTAATGACAAATATAGCCGCGTCAAGACGACCAATGTCATTTGCATCGGCATATACATTTACGTGTTTATTACTTTATAAGAGTGGCCCGTTCGGAATTTTATGGCCCATCAAGTTTGAAGTTGTAGAACGTAATGGTACACTAACAAGCAAGCTAAACAATCATGATTATCAAAGGAGAAACATGATCAAGGCGGACGATCGATGATGGCACTCATTTGCTCATTGGTCAAAATCATTGGCCATCATCATCGTCGCCTCATTGGCGGCTAACGAACGGACAATTGGTGACTGCGTTCTAGTCTACGATAGCTAATGATAATTAGAGTTGAACGAAGGCGGAGACGAATGATAATTAAATAAAAGTATGATTTACTAATATCGGGTAACAAGAATATGATGAATTCAGTGTTCCATAAAGTTGCCATTGGCACTAACAATGCAATACAATTTGCAACCAAAAAAAAAAAACGAAAACAAAAAACAATAATGGTATAACATTCAAAATGTAGGTCCATCAACATGGTTGGTTGACATTCTCAACCTCTGGCATTTGAATTGTCAAAGTGAACTATGAGAATTGAATCAAATGATGGGATGGTAGACGTGGAAGACCGAAAATGGAAACCAAAAATGAGAAACATTCCATTGATGATCGTCCTGTGTGTGTGTGTGTGTCCTATGTATCCACACTAAGCATCCACACGGCGGCAATCCACTGGTCCATGAACAGAACCGATTGGAATGGTAATTGTGCTTTAATGTCAACTTTGAAAATGGCAATATAGCTTACAATTAATTAAAGTAAAGTACTTTGATATGATATATACTTGAACAGGGTCGGGATACTAGGATCACTATGGTTCGGTTCGGTATCACAATTGAATTGGACACAATCATCAAATGACACTAATCAGCTTATTATCGAGACAAGACCGAATGGCCACCGCTTATAGGAGAGGGCTAATGAGCTTTCTTTGATCGATATTGTTAGCCGCACTCTCACATATATACTGTCCTTTTCGCTTCTCTCTTTCAACGTATTTGATTATGTTTGCCATTGTGGCCGTCGTTCGTTCGAGGCGTGCTTACCAACTTTCTCCAATCGCCGACAAGGCGTTCCTTGTTTGGAAAATCGGGCTGAGCCAATCGGGAACTCGGTAGCCAGACCACTATATATGTTTCCCATATATAAGTGTCAGTGCAACTAGACCCATTCCATTCAATCAACGATTCACATATTGACGATATTGTTGGCTACAATTTTCTCCAATTCATCTTATACTTAATCATCATGCCACAACTAGCCAATTCGCCAATGTCCATTCCAATCTCGTGTCCATTATACCTGGACATGAGTGTTACGCATCATCCCGAAGCAACTAACTATTCGGAGCATCGAAATTCGCGTAACATGTTCGATATCAACTATCTTTATGAAAATTTGATGAAAAATCAAGCAAACATGTATCAATTTAATCCGAATCTATTTGCCGAATCGTTCAACTATTATTTGAATCAAAATTATCGAAATGGTGAGAAGGGTGTAAGTCCTAAATCGTTTAGTATTGAATCAATTCTTGGCTTCTCCAATTCATCATCGTCATCATCCTCATCGTCGTCGTCAACGTCATCGAAGGATTTGTACAGTAATCAATCTATCGATTTTCCTGAATCTTATCGAATCAAAAACCAAACTGTAATTGGAGAGGAAGGCAACTACCGAACAGTCTCGGCACAGGTGATTGGATCATCAAAGACCAAAGGTGAGTCTCTTGAGCTTAATGTCTTTTTGTGTGTGTGTGTGTTTCATTGCTATCTCTCTTTCTCCCCGCTCTCTACAAAGTCCGCAATTGCATTAGTCAAATTAGGTTAGTTCATTGAATCTGATCGAACGATCTTATTGTTATAACAATCGTCCACTCGTAAATAAGATCGTGTTTTTTATGGCACATTGGCGGCTTCAGTTACGATTAAGTTACAATTGAATAGATTGAAAGAAGGACATTAACATTAACATGAGACCAAAAGATTCGACGAGGCGAATAACATGTTATACCTTGATTTAATTAAGGAACACAAGTCGGCAAATTTGTGACTTTTTTTATATTTATTGTGAGCGAGGCCATTGTACCAAAATGTTAGCGTCGAAGCTAGTGATCATCATCATATACGTATACGGCTCACAATCTCATGAATGAGCATAACGATTTTTTTATTTGTTCGTTAACATATCAATTGTTAACATCTACGATGTTAAACATATAGATATATATATATAAATAATGGTATTGACAATTATGGAATTGTCTTCATTCGACCGATGATTAGCTTATTGCTGGGCAAAGTGCTCTCAACCATAAGATACTCATTGTTTTCAGATATATTGCTCTCATCTGTGGGCGATTTCAAACAAATTCCCCAATTCGGTTTTAGTGAACGATCTGTTCATACACCATACATCATATACGACTTTGCTCTATTGAATGGCAATTATTTACGGTAGAATGGTTGGGAGATACACGCGACAAATCATAATTGGTCGTCCCGTTCCAATTGTATTATTCGCATCATCCACCACTATGAGTGGAATGTACCCAAATATTTCAAATACCTTAAACATGCGAGGATGTGTCCAAGCTAATATCATCATAGTTCGTTTATGTCACCGCTAATTGATTCGAATGCTTCAATTCTAAACTATTTCTTTTCTTTTCATTAAATAGACCAATTGTTGGATAAGCAGTTTATTGGAAATCGACGTGAAGTATTATCCAATGATGATGCTAATATGAAACCATATCACACATTGAATCGTAAGTCAAGTAAAGCATTCAAAGCTAGTGTTAAGGTGAAGAATGGCGGTGGTGGTGGTGGTAACCAATCAAAGTCAAAACGTGTACGAACCATCTTTACTCCGGAACAATTGGAACGATTGGAAACGGAATTTGAGAGACAACAATATATGGTTGGTACGGGTCGAAACTATCTCGCTTCAACGCTCAATTTGACTGAAGCTCAAGTAAAAGTTTGGTTCCAAAACCGGCGAATCAAATGGCGCAAACAACATTTAGAAGGACAAGATCAATTGAACGAACCATAATGAGTTTAATCACAAACTTTTGATCTCTTAAACTTCAATGCCTGCCAATTTTACCTAGTCCTGATGTCAGTGGAAATGAATGCTTCATGTAAATTTTTTTTCTATTTATTTGCACTTTCAACGATGTACATAAATGTGGTTAATGTATTTGATTTTTAATTCAATATGATACAAATATAATTATGTAGATGTAAATTGTCAAATAATCATCATCATTGTATGCCAAGCTTCATTTGTAAAATAAAAAATTATCTTAGAATTTCCAAAAATTTTCCTGGTGTTTATTCCTTGGGTTTCACATTGGTACAAAATTTTTATTTATTTTTTGGAAAATTAAATCTATCAGAAGCGACATCTACTAACGAAAAAAGCTAATAACTCTTGAGAATCGATACCGACTATCGATGTTGTTCGTTTCGTCATGTCACATGGTTGTTTGCATGTATCACTGATTTTGTTATCATTATTTTTTATTCATTCTCATATTCTATAATCATTAAGACCCAAAAATATGTTGGCAAATTCGATAAAGAATGCCTTAAATCTTAGTAAAGCAAGGAGTAAGTTCAATTTAATTGAAGTTGTTTTGGTTCTTAAATGTTTACTTTATATTACAGGATTTGAGTACGTGCGTATTGCAATTAACCATTCTCCAAACATTCATAATCGATTTCAGTTGTTCTCAACCAATTTAAATGACCAAAGCAAAGATTCCAATAATGAACCTGAAACAGAATCAACCGAACAACAAACAAATTTATTAGAGGAAAATAAAAAGTTGTTGGACACTGTAAAGGACCTTGACGACAAATACAAGCGAGCTTTGGCAGAGACTGAAAATACTCGAATCCGGATGCGAAAACAGATGGAAGATGCAAAGATTTATGCTATTCAAGGATTTTGCAAAGATCTTTTAGATGTAGCTGATGTATTCAATACCGCTATAGAATCCGTTCCAAAAGAGAAAGTTGAGGGAAATTCGGATTTCAAAAATCTATTCGACGGTGTCATTATGACCGAACAACAATTACAGGCAGTGTTTCGGCGGCATGGTCTTGTTTCATTGAATCCACTCGGAATTAAATTCAATCCAAATGAACATCATGCTCTGTTTGAGGTAGAAGCAGAAGACAAGGAGCCTGGCACTGTATCGGTTGTGACGAAGATCGGTTACAAATTGCATGATCGAACCATTCGCCCCGCCATGGTTGGCGTCGTTAAAAGCAAATGAACGCCTCAAGCTTAATCAATAATAATAAAAATGGTAAAATTATATTTTTGTTATCAGCTTAAATTTTTGAAGCAAGCAATTTCATGTTTAGTTATCTACAATGTACAATTATAGTAATTATTATTTAAAGCCCTAGAGCTTCAAACACATAAATAAAATTTATTTGACATCCTACAATATTCAGATCATATCACAGACAAGTAAAGAGTAGATGAAGTAAGAAGCAGCAAGATTAGTGTAATTGGGCTACAACTTAACATCGGGGTTGAATTGGATTGCACTGCAAATAAAAGTAGAGTAAATGAAATGATTAAATAGATTTTTAAAAAATTTTAACACGTACCCGATTTGCATGACTTGTAATAGGTCTTTGTCAGATCTCCGCCCTTTCTAATCGAACCAAATTCAATCAAGTTGTTGAATTCGGATTGCAATCTCCACGCTTCGTCACCTATGAATAATTAAACGTTTGGATAATTAATTGTTACTGTTATAATTACAGTTAATTTACCATAAAAATGAACCAGTATTTGAATGCACTCGTTATTGCTCAGCTCTTTTGCCTTCTGAACTTCGGCGACAACCAACCAATCGGCAGCATTTAACAATGTTCGCATGTGGCTCATAAATTTAGCCACTGTAAAGGCGGGAATCTTTTGAATGACAATATTCGATATGAGGTGCTTATCCAACTTAATATTGGCACATGCCAGTGCAGTTGTACTACCGTTCTGCATTGAGATAATCAAGGCACGGTTCATGGCAGAAAAGTTTCCCGTAAACGGTAGGCTAGTGTCCGAATAGATTTGTCGATCGCCTCCAATGGCCAATGGTCCATTTCGACCAGACAAATCACCGAGCGCACATCTTAATCCGTTTTGTGGATTACAATCGCTTTGATACGATTCGTCAATTTTAGCAAGATATGGATTCCATAGAAATCCACCAGCTAAACATCGGACACTATCGATTGCATTGAAGGCATCAGCACCCACTGAATTGACAAAGATTGACCAATTGTGGCCATACGTTATCTTCTTGTTCGTACTACGATGTTTCAAATATGTTTCAATCCATGCGTTGCTCAAACTTCCATCAAAGTATTCCACCTGCCGGAAGCGAACGTATCCATAGATCAGATTGCGTGGATCGTCGAATGATGCTATCGATACTATTTCTCGTGATGTCTTGCCTACTTTAGGCCTGATCGTGGCACACGACCATCGAAAGTTGTTGTCCTTCTTGTGCACCACTAACGAACGGCCAATAACACTGTTCACACCAATCACAGGCAGATTAGAGTCAATAAATTCACTCGTTCGTTCGGCCAAGTTGTCAAGCAAGCCAAACTTTCCACTAAGATCACCAGTTTCATACTCATCAACCGAACCGACGGATGGATAAGGAACTATTTGTGATTCAGTATCGAATGGATTATAATGTCCATAAACGGTATCACCAGAACATGGAAACTCTTTATCTAATGGAACTGAAGCCTACAAGAAAACAATTTTTTAGTAAAATAATCAACATAAAAAATAAATACCTTATGTATATGGAATCCACTAGCCAAACGATTTAGACCACGCAACTTAAGTTTGCCTCTTGTTTCATCAAATTCTGTTTCTTGAATCAATTCCATAGAACCACTTATGTTAGATGCAATTCCTGAACTTGTTCTCCATTGATCAACAATTGCTTCGGTCGGATGATGCCGTCTAATAGTTACACAAGCCATTCGTTTGCCACGAATTTGTGGAGCATTCTCGTCTTCAATTACTATCGATTTGGCAATAATTGATTCCTATTAAAAAAAAATTAATAGGTGATTCATTAATAATAACAAATGACGAAACATACTTTTCCCGATAAAGGCAATAATGTGTCGGTGTAAAAAAATTTGGTCGATTCATTACGACTTCTATACGTATTGATGCTGAGACGTCGGAATTTGAGGTAAAGGTCACCAACGTGACAACGTAATTGGTTTTCATGTGAACACATTGTATTGTAGTTTCTAGCAGTCGTGATCTGATATGGGTTATATGAATCGCCGGCACTTGCACATCGTCTAGTCCAATTGTAAAAGTCCGGACCAGCTTGATTGACATGAACTCTCCAAATGTGATTATGGGTTAAATTCATTGATTCTGAATGGAAGAGATTTCCCATTACCACTGTATCACCTAACGGATCATCATGTTGTTGGCGGAAGGTGATCATTCCAATCACTGGGAAGTAGAATGTTGCACGAGCAACAATGGTTCGATCGGGATAGCCAATATTGGCACAAACCCATGGTTCGCCGTTGTCGCCATAGATTACGATCGATCGGCCAACAATGGAATGTATTCCGAACAATGGTAAATTAAAATCGAGATAACTGTTGAAATATGTTTGTATGTCTTGCACCTCGCTAAGGATTCCATGTTTACCACTTAAATCGCCTACGCCATATTGATCGTTCGTGCCAACCATTGTTTCCAACTTGTTATCAATTCCAAATGGATTATATCGATTACCGACCGATTCCAATGAGCAGACACGATCTCCTTTCGATTGCCGTTGAGCGAATGGAAACTCGTGCACATGATACAACTTGCCTCGACCTCGTAAATTATCTAGTCGAACAGTGATAATTGTTGGATCAATCTTATAATTTTGTTTCATTGTCAACTCTCCTTTCACTCCGTCCATGTTGAAATAGGTTTTCACCTCCTTTGGATGTAGCGTTTCGATTTGTGCACAAGCCATCTCCTTGTTACTGTTTTTCTCATAGATGACGACAAATAACTTTCGTGAACTTTCAATATATTCAAGCGATAAATTAAGGTCAACATAGAATCTCTTCGAGTATCGATTATTATCTTTCCCCACCAAAATTTGTCCATGTTTGCGAGTTAGATCACCAATCTTGCATTTATGTTGCTCATTCGTTGAACATGCTTCATCTTCAACATTGTCTGGATCGAGCAAAATACCAAGTTGATTGCACTTGAATCGGGTGTTGTGATCTAAGATATCGGTAACCATAATTCGCCAATCGTTTCGTGTACCAGCTCGATCTGATGCATAATAAAGATTTGAAAAGATGGTCGTCTCAGAGAATTCATTCTCTCGTAATAGAATTGTTCCAGCTACTGTTTGTGTGAAACGTGCAATGGCTGTCGATGTTTTGCTAGTAGTCATCACATTGGAACAGGCTCGTGCTGATGTATTCGTTGACTTTAGATATAATGATCGTCCCCAAATAGTATGAAGACCCCGTAATTGTATGGCATTGCTTTCAAACTGTAACGTTTGTTGTTCTGAGGATAATGTTATTTGGCCATGATGACGTGATAGGTCAGCCACCGATTTGCCTAGTTCAGTAGCTTGGCACGGATTTTTTAGATCGAAGAAGACGGGAAATTCGTGAATGGCCCAATCAAATTGTTGAGCGCCATCCAACAATGACGTAAGAAAGATGCTAATTTTTACATTATCCGAGTGTGGTTCTTGAACGAATGTTACATTGCCTCGAATTCCACCAGAATCGATTGGCGCATATAATAGAAAGCTTTCGGTGCGGACTATTATAATCGTCGATTAATATTAAATGATTGGTGTTGTAATTTAAAAATGGAAACATACCTGGCAAAATGACACACAAACAGATGAAAACGATGGAAAACGTGAACATGGCGATGTGTCGAATCTCAGGCGTGAACACATTGAAGTATAAAATCGGAAGGCATTGTGTGCTGTCGTTTCGTGATGCAGCTTCTTTATCGTAATCGTAAACACGGTGGTAGTTTGATTTGACGATTAATGGCCACAATTTGTGCGACACTTGTGGATGAATCGGAGATATAGCCGCTTGTTGTTATGATGATGATGTGGACACGTTCATAATTAGTGAGTGCAAATTAAATGCAAATTAAAGTGAAAGAGACAAGACAAGACAAAACTCACGGTCAAATGGACAAACGACGACGACGACGACGACGACAACGAAGACGGCGAAAAGTTAAGGTGGAGAGGATGATGGGCAAACATGCACTGTTGTGATTACACCTGACTTTGTGTGCGCGTTGTGTGTACAAATAGAAGCCACGAAGATGGCGATGTTGTACGTTTGTATGAGTTGAAGCAACTGAAGAAAGTGGCAACCATCGTTGAGCATTGGACGTGATCGTTTTTGATCGTGTCCAAGTGAGTCAAACAGGTTTGAAACTTCATGAACTAAAGTCCTCTTCTGAACAGTTTGAACGAGATTGACACAAACATAAAACGTGCGTGCGCGCGCGCCCAAAGTTACTTCCAACGCTAAAGTCGACTTATATGAAGATTATGTGACATGTGCCAATGCATGAGTAATGGATCGATTGCTCATTCATAAATCATTCAATCATCGGTGGAACCGGTAACTGACTTTGTGTGAGTGTGCATATTAGATTTATAAATAAATATCGCCTATCAAATGGGAAAATTTAATTAATTCAATTCAAACCGTAAGTTGCCGCCAGGTGAACTCAACCGAATCCATGGAACAAATTGTTTCCATTGTGCGCAAACACAATCTGGGTGTGTAAGATATCATCACGAACGTGGGAGACAACTTTTTTGATTGTTTGTTTGTTTGTTTGTTTTTTGTCGTTGTCATTTGATTTCATGATTTCATTTTATTTCGGTCGATGGGTATATAATGATAAAGATATACAAAATAGATTATTGCTAAAAGTAGTATGGCAAATATAAAAAATAAAATAAAATATAGTTTACTGAGAAAAAGGGAAAAGAAATATAAATAATAAGTGTAAATCGAGAAGGTGGTGTAGATTCATATGTAGATATATGGGTGTGTTTTATGTGTGTGTAGTGTTTCAGGTGTATATATAGATGCAACAATATGTATAGATAAATACAGAAGCCATTTTATTATATTGTAAAAGATAGCTTGACTAGTATTAGACTGAACATCTAGCATTGACTGTTGTCAATAATTAGAGATAATAATAATAATAATAATGATGATGGAAATATATTTTTTGAACGATTTAAGGCATGAGATGAGATTAGTGTGAAATGAAATGTCGTACAAATTGTACAGTGTCTGTGTTCATGTGTGTGTGTGTGTGTGTGTGTGTGTGTGTGTGTGTGTATGTGTCAACTTATGTTGATACGGGTGTAGGTTCCGTTCTTCCATTACTATTAGTACTTTTATTCGAGAACACTTGATCTTCAAAGGCGAGTAATTGTGCCATGAAATTAAAATTTGGCGAGATCAGGCATCGCTTCGATTTGACATAGTCATACGCTTCCTCCATTCGTATTCGTTTGGTCTTGATCAAATATGCAATACAAATGGTCGCTGATCGGCTGATTCCCGCCCGACAATGGACCAATATCTTTCCACCCGCATTCGATTTAATGGCATCTATTATTGGGATAGGAAACAAAATGAAGGAGGAGATGAAATTGAGGAAAATGGAAAAAAATTGATGATATCACTCAACAAGTTGGAAAACAATAAATCACAAACGATAAGGTCAATATAATTGAACTGGTATTGGTATTAGTATTGGTAGCGAGTTCACTAACAATTTCAACTCAACTCAACACCTCAATTGTGATTGAAGGAAAGATGAAACAGGATGGCAGACAGCTGCCACTCTGCTTGCCGGTTCATGAGAGGACAAAGTGCCAATAATTGGCAACTTGATCCATCAAATCAAATATATATATAAATTAAAAAAAAGGATCGTGAGAGAATGTGCCAATGGTTGTGTGAAGAGTACACTATTATATACTGTACATATACACGCGCACAAACACACACACACAAACGGCGAGAATAAAGAAAGTTCATTTAGCAACAACCGACCATAGTTGCAATATGATAATTTGACTATTTACAAAAATTATATAGCTTGTATCAATACAATCAATCGGTCTCAATTGTCATAACAATTGTCAATCCTCAAACTAATGTTGTTTCAAGGTTGTCAGCGTCAAATATTGAATAGTCATCCATTCATTCATGAATAAAAATGTACATATAATATATACTAAAAATGGTATCCGCCTAATTGGTCAGATACAAATTTGAGCCGATGCCAAATGCAACGGAACAAATCAGCCACGGCTGGGAAGAAGCGTAAACATAACCGTTTCCGGACTATTAACAAGTGCTGATGATGGCGATGCGACTACCACAGCATCAACAACAACGGAGGCGATGGTGCTTGTGTAACGAAGCGAATGCAAAATAAAACGGTTAAGCAATCGTTTCCGGTTCGTACGACTATGTTTGTCCCCCTATATAGTGACACATGTGATTTGCATTGCAGCAAATATCGCCTTATTGGCTACGCTTCGATGCCCTACTATATAACTGAACGAAGCAACCAGCCAAACCAAAAAAAAAGAAAGAAAAGAGTATGGTGGAATCATATATTTTGGAAGTCAACCATTTATGTGCGCCTAATAAAAAAATTGCACAATTTAGTACTATAGTATCTTACCGATAAAATCGAGCCCCTCTTGTATAACCATGGTGATGTCATCGTGTTTCGAATCTTTGATACCAATTCGTTTATAATAGAACAGATCTTCGAAATAGTTGGGACAATTGTGGGAGACGTTTAATATAGCGGTAATACCCAATTTGAGTAGCGTACTCTTCGATGACGCGTGAAATTCACTGCCAAGATATAGAAATGGTAACAATTCGGCTGGTTCGCTATTGTCCTCCACCACCAGATTTGATAGATTGTCACAAATCTGTATATTACGTGGTGTCAACGGCTTGCACGTTAACGTCGATTTAGACTTGAACGGCCATGTATAGATGTATTGTGAATTGGGACGCTTCGATTTGTTCACTATCGATGATATGTAGACTGGTTTAGGCAAACTATTCGTACATAGCAATGGATATTGTTTCTTGAATAAGGTGAAGCCACCTATGCATGAATGATTGATTGATTGGTTATATAATGTTATATGAATTGTTCCACGGAAATTCGTTTCAAACATACCTTCAAGATAGTTAACAATTTTAATGCCAGCTTCGTCTTGCAGGCATCGAGCGACATATAAACCGAACGAATCCTTGCCAATATCCGAATCATCATAAAGAATGATGTGATAATAATAGTCGGATAATATTCGATCACGAATTGAATGGTCGGTGATTATGGTCTCCAATGATGGCTTGTTACCATTGCGTCGGCTAATGAATTGCAAAGATAATAAGTTGAAACGATATTGTAGAATACAAAAGATAAATAATTTAAATTGAGATCATGACATACCGAAGGAAAGGTGGATAGAAGGCATTGATGGAATTTACGATGTGAGCATCGTTATGGGCCAAAAATGAACGGCAATCGATGATGAGAATGTTTCGAGTTTGACAATCGTCCGTTTCAAATAAACTCAACAATTCACGAAGACTTTCGCAACTAAGACCTATCATATTTGCAAGCATGTTTTAAATGATGAATGGCGTTTAACGACGATATATTCAACCAATTGAAAGGTTGCTGAACAGAAGAAATAACAGAATAGAGTGAGAGAATAAGGAAACTACTAATAACCACTAAAGATACAGCAGAATCGAAATCGATGATTTAAATAGATCATTAATTTGGCAACATATTTGAGGTAGTGCTAATTGTGTTAGAGATTATATGTATACGTAAATAATCAAACTTGATAATTGACTGATATATTTGACAATCGTTGACGAATAACAACGTTGATAGTGTTGAATGAATGTGATTTGATGATGTAGTTTGGTTTTTTGGTGGCATGAAGAACCACGAGGTTGAAGAATATGAACTAGAAGACAACCATCATTGATGGCGATTGTATACGATGTGTTGCCAATCTAATCGATTGATGCGAACACGGTAACAACACAGGAAACGGTCGTTACTTGACAATCTTGTGAATGGAACTAAACTTTTTGTGAATGAAAAAACCGATTGGCACCACGCAAACCATCAATGAATGCGTGCCAAGTGTATATGTTGCTGTCGCTGATGCCTGTTTTGCTCGATGCCTCTCTCTCTCTCTCTCTCCCTCTCTCCCTCCCTCCCTCACTCATTCGCTCACTCTCGTTTGGCTCGCTCATTTTGGCTCGCCATATAGCTACATATAACTATAGTTAGAGAACTGCAGAAGAGCGCAAACGTGTCTATACAATTACATCTACACATATAACTATATGGTGGCGCCATTCATCATGGACGGTCACTGTCACCAATTCGTGCTGGCGACCCGCTGGTTGGTTTGTTCCGTGGATTGTTTTCCTACCACTGGCGCCTGCTCCGAACATTTGTTTGCTGTCGACGTGTTTCCAGACGCCACCAATCAATTTTAATTGAAATGAAATTCGAAATAAAAAGGTTTGAAATTTTGGTTCCAATGGTTTTGAATTGATTGGTTGTCTCATGTCAACATTCTTATAACCAAAATTCTTTATTATAACCAATATATAGACTTGACATCTATCGAAAGATTCCTCAAGATCTTACCGAACCGACGATTACCGGTGCGATCATCTCATTACTATGTGTTCTATTGATCTTAACATTATTGATTGTCGAATTGAACCACTACCTAGCAACGGAAATGTACGGGTTTGCCTCCCTTTCTCATTATGGAACCAATCTTTTATGTATGAGTTTGTTTTCCTCTTCTTAATTTATAGTATAAGTGAATTGTTTGTCGAATCTGCTGAATTTGGTCCCGAACGAATTCCGGTTCATCTCAATATATCTCTTGTCCGTTTGAAGTGCGAGGGTAACTAAATTGACATTTAGTTGTGAAGTTTACCACTTTTTTGTTGGTTTCACTTTAGTTGCCGGGTTGGACATTCAAGACAATAATGGAAGACATGAAGTGGGTTTTATTGAAAATACTGCCAAAATCCCAATCAATGGGGGTAATGGTTGCCGTTTGGAGACTCAATTCAACTTAAATAAAGTACCTGGAAATTTCCACGTTTCTACTCATTCCGCCAAAAATCAACCCGATACGGCTGATATGGCACACGTGATACATACATTGCGATTTGGTGAACAAATTCACCACGTAAACATTCCAGGTAGTTTTGAAACTTTAAATCAAAAGGATAATACTGATAGTGATGGTAAGAACTTACCATTTTTGTGAAGCTTGGATAAAATGGTTTCTTATTATAATTTTTAGATTATGAATCTCATGAATATCATTTGAAAATTGTACCATCAGTTTATGAACACAATCCCACCAATCGGAATTATTTGTATCAATTTACGTTTGCGTATAAGAGTTATACTGCATTGAATCCATTTGGACACTCTATTCCTGCGATATGGTTTCGGTTTGTAAAGTTTTCTTATATTCATTATTATTCTAATGTTTGTTTCTATTTATTTAGGTATGATGTGAATCCGATTACAATTAAATATAAAATTCGGGAAAAGCATCTTTACACTTTTTTTACAATGATTTTTGCTCTAATCGGCGGAACATTTACTGTTGCTGGAATAGTCAATTCAATCGTATTCACCACCTCAAATCTATTTAAAAAGTTTGAACTCGGAAAATTGAATTGATCTCTACACTCCCCCCATAATTGATCAAATCTCTGGTGCAATGTGATACCATAATAAAGAAAAAGGGAACTGATTTTCATTTGTAATGGTTAATACAAGTAAAATTTAATTCGTAAAGTATTAAATACCAATAATATATATATTGTTGAAAAGAAATGGGAAAAAATAATAAGGTTCTTGTTTGAGGTGAAATTGAAGTCAACTGGTACTCAGTACAACAAAATGAGAGAATGAACCAGTGTTTGTGTTTCAACTATATATCAGATTGAGATTACAATGATGAAATGTTGTAACAATTATTAATTAGTTAAGTATGTATAGGTAGGTATTACTGGTAGTCATATGACAAATATTGTAATATATTAATAATAATAAAGAAGAATAATAAAAGCTTGCTCAACACCGAAAAAAATGGCGCTGATAAGTCGAAAAAATGTGTCACTCAAAAAATAAATTTGATCTAATTCAACAAACAATCAATATGAACGTGTCATGTATGTGTGTGTGTGTGTTTCATGTTTTGTGTTTCGTATTCATCAAATATGTAAAAGGGACAAAAATATTCTTGGGTGCCAATTTGTCGGTATATTGATACTAATTAGCTTACTCACCCATTGCAAACTTTGTACTATTTGAAGAAATGTTCAGTTTGTTTACGGTTATTTAGTTAGTTGCTTGCTGATGTTGATTTAACTCATGTGGCTTATATGGATTGATTTAAATTCGAGATAAAAATCAGTAAAAAATAAATTCTGTAAAAATCAAGTGTGTATGTGTGAATCATAGGGTTTGAAAATGTTGATTTAGCGAATGATGCCTCATTTGTAAAGTGGGTCTCGGCTAATTCGCAATCATCAAGATGTCGACCCGAACAATGTAAATATTGAATGGCATAAATATAGTTAGATATATCAAAACAATAGCTGTGTGTTCGTGTTTGTCATCTTGCCCATTTTGGCTTTTGTCTATGACTCGATTAGAAAAGAACTGACTTACAAAACAAGTACAAAAACAATTGATAACAGATTTAGGTGCTTCAACTATAATGATGCTGACATGAATCAATGAAAACGAAATTTTTTACCATTATTTAAATTTGCCTATTATCGATTGGAAACAAGAATGTATGTCGGAAAGCGCGCATCCTAACTGTTGGCAATAAAATGAAATTTGATGTCAATGTTTATCGATGTTGATCATCGACAATGAAAGATTGCACTAAGCTTTGTACCATTGGTGTATTCGGTGTATTGTGTCCAATTGTGAATCAACAGAATTTGTGAAATTAGAGGGCATTAGCATTAACAACGGGTTTGTGTTAACAAATAGGTCAGGGAATCAACTATCATTGTGCTGCGACATTCTTCTTTAAATGGAATATAATCAAATTTAAACTGTTCAATTCTAGTTACTCTGCTTGCGCTCTATTATATCATATAATTTAAATAAATATATTGCACGATGCCAACTGAATGGACATTTGAATTAAAATTAAAGGTAACAAAGTTGGGCACGGAATTTTCTACGAGTAGATGACGCGCAAACTAATAAACGAGAGATGATAAATGAGAATCACATTGAGAATAAAGCAATCGACATTTGACATTGCATTCGATCTCAAAATACCGAGATATAAAAAAATGAAATGAATAATGAAAGTGAACTAGATCAACCAGAACGAAATGGGCTGCCATGAATGAACCTCGCTTATATATAATAAATGGATCAATCGAATAATAATTGCAACCGAGAACTATAAAAGAATTTTGAATCTTGGTGTCCGTATAAAACTAGGAAAGCGGTTAAAAAATAATAAAATGGGTAAAAATGTCCAAACCAAACTATGTTAGTGTGGCGAGATCAAAAAAACAAATAAAAATAATAGTCCAAACAGGTATGAATCGACGTACGTAGTTTGACCAGAACATTGACCAGAATAATGATTAATGAAATGGGACGAAATGTTGAAAATTGAATTGATGATGTGTTTTGATTTGCTTCAACACCATCGAAATGGAACGGCTCGAGGACGATCGGCCCCTTCCTTCACCAATGGCTTGTGAAATTCTCGGCCAGCTCTTGAATGGATGGTTGCCCAACAATTTTCACAATAATATTGTAGACAAGTAATATTGGCGCAAAAATATGGCGCGAATTTGCCCGCACATCTAACACCTTGACATTCGTCACAAATTTGGTCGTCAAGAACGTATGGCTTCACTTCCACCTTAAATGAATAAATTTAATTGAATTATACAATGTATATAAACGAATCATACTCTTTTCTCAATATCAGCGTGCTGCAATTGCACGAATCGTGCACTTATGGCAGCAATATAACTTTGCTGGTTAGAGAACGCAACTCGACCAGCGCCTTTCTGTTTGAGGATAACAAAAAAAAATATTTAATAAAAATAAATGTAAAATTTAATTAAAAACAAACCGGATATTTGAGTTCAGGATCAGTATCAATTCCGGCATAACAAACTCCCCCATAGAGACGATCCATAATCATGGCAAGTTCAACTATGAATATTATAAAAAATTAATTCTCAAACATGATTTTAATACAAAATTTGATGGATAATACCAGCTTTCAACGGTCGTGGAACACCACCAACAAAAACAGTTTTTCGAGGATCGAGTGGCATTGATCCATCAAGAACATAGTCTGCATCGCTTAATCGCCAGGGTCGTATTTGAACCTAATATGTTTGAATCATTATTTATTTATATAAATATATATTATCATTATTCTTTCCACAAACCGGTTTATCCTTGATGGTTGGACTGGAGACGCATAGATAGAGTTTATCCTCTTCTTGAATGCACGCATCGATCAATATCTGAACCGATGTTTCATCTTGAAACAATAGAAACGCATATCCTATATTTGAAATTAATCAATTAAATTCTATCATATTTAATAAAATTTTTTGTTCATATTTTACCTTTGGGTGGAAAGTATGATTTACTTTCAGCTTTGTGAGGCCAATCAACTATCAATGGACCAAATCGTCGAAAGCTGGCCGTAATCTCTTCTGCAAAAAAAAAATAAAACAATGAAGATTTTAGTTAAAAGTTTTACCAATTATAATCGTACCTTCATCAATATCTGGTGGCAGTCCTCCGACAAAGACCTTTCTTGAAAAACGTTCAGTATGATCAGGATCTACTCAAAATAAAACAAAATTCAAATTTGGATTAGATTTCTTCCAATATATATATTTGATAAATTTAATTACTAGATGAAGCAAAGTCAGCCAATAAATTTTCTGAATCGTTGCCAGTAAAGAATGGAGATTTTCCTATTTTAAAATGAATATAAATCGAGCAAATTCATAAACGATGTTATCGTACCTCGTCTACGAGCAAAGTTTTTTCCTTTAAGATGTTTTTTGTCATCAGTATGATCACCATTGGTGAATACGCCAGGAACTCCAAGTGAATCATTTTGGGAAACATTTTGGTATTGGTTGTTAAAATTGTTAAAAGCTGTTTAATAAATATGATTAAAAATGATGAATTAAATTTAGCTTACAAACATTTACTTTTATTATCTTGATTCTGGCTGTTTCTCATGATTTCGAGAAGTTGAGGCTCAAGTGAATATCTCAATGAATCTAGTGGACTACAATGAGTATCTTGATTGCGATCCTGAAGTTGAAGAATTCCGTTCTCACGTAAATTTGCCGAATCACTAGATGATGAAGTGTTGTCGCTTCCAGCCGAGCCTAATTCATATAAATTTGTCGGTCCATTTAAGTTGTTGTGATTATAATTCTTCATATTACCCATAGGTGCATGTCGACGATACTTGGATGGCGAAAGGTTACCAACGTTCATTGGTAAAATTGGTTGATTTTCCGATGGTTGATATGGAGACTTTTTATTATTATTAGCCATTCCCATATTATTAGAATTCATTAATGGTCGACGTTGTTGCTGTTGTTGTTGATGGTTATTAAAACCGCTATATGCATTGTTCGACCATACATTTTGCATTGAATTGCTAGATTGAGGTCCGTTCGAAGAAGAATTTGCCATAGATGTTAGATTCGAATTGAAAGAGTTTGACCAATTTGGTTGAGATTGCATTGCATTTTGCATTTGTGAGTTAACGGGCCAATTTACGTTCGAATGGTTCTTATTTGTATTGTTTGATCCATAGAAATGGTTCGAGTTTGCCATTGTTTGTATGCCCCGAATCCCAGATGAAGAGTGAGCACTCTGTGATGCAATCGAATGGCCCGATGGTGTTTGGCTGTTGGAGGCTGCTCCACCGAGCACACGTTTAATGATTGACTTCTGCATCAATGACGAATCTGTGTCAAGTTCGAAATGGTGAAACAAAAATTAATTTAATAGTTAAAGATATAAAGAGATTAAAGTTGAATTACCTGCGAATGTAATCTCTTGGTTCAATTCAGAAAAGTTGTGATTTCCAAAATCCTCACTATTGGTAGAGTCGATAAGCGACCAAATCTTGTCGTTCCGTTGGCCGTTCATATTTGCGGAAAACGAAAGAACGGAATCGTGTTTGATTTCGTTCGAATTGCACGAATTAAGATTGCTCTTACGACTCTGATCAATAACAGAACTAGACGAACTGTTTAACATTGTCGAGGTGAGCTTTTTTGATTGCAAACTCCCGAGATGATGCTTGAATAATGGTATTTTTTACTATTAAAACAGTTTAGATCATATTCGTTCGGCCCATTTGTACAATTATCGAACGAATGATCGTTCACTATGGACATAATGTTTGGCTCAATTCAATATGATGATGGTGAACATCATAGCTGCTCGTTCGTTGGACTGGTTTCGTCGTCCAGCAAATATATGCTGACTAAAGCAATGTTTACAAACGTACCATCTTACAATGGGATGAATATGAACTCGTGCACAACGTTGTTTTGATGAACGAGTTCTAAGGTCGATCGTTTTAAATATCGTTTATTTTTCTTGTACAGAAGATCAGCTATTAATGATATAATCAAAAAAAGATGATCAAATTGTTAATCGTTTATGATTGCTTTCTGGATCTCCTCTGAATGTGTCCGCTGTATATGTGTTTCGTTCGCTCATACGTTGGTACAAAAAATTCTTCCTCCTTCTTCGTTTTCTTGCTCCTCGTTTCTCCTTCTCCGTCTTCTGCTTCTTCATTTGTTACTTCTTGAATGGCCAAATTAAACAGTCATACATACATACATAGGCTTAACTGTTTTGGGCGCAGAATCCTCGCCTGTACAACCAGAGTGCCAACCAGAAAAGAGTGTGTGTATTTGTGTGTATGTGAGAGAGAGAGAGAGAGTAAGAGAGCGAACGTGCCAGCACGGGAGAAACGGTCGAAGTACTCGTACGTACGGCACGATCATCATCCCATATAGACATAGATGATGGCACTCCATTCAATTGAGCTTCGACTATGTTGCTGTTTCGGTTTGTTCGACGCCGAAACCCCAAAATAAAATGTCCATCAAACATGCACACGTTTGCCATATAGACTGATGTGAGCGGCAATGCCATCGGCATTCTCGATCGAAACATGAGAGAGTAAGAGTGCGAAGTGGCGCCTGCACCAACATTCGGAATATTGTGCTCGGTCGCTCCAGTGCGAGTTTTCCACTATATTCGAGCCGAGTATACCCGGCTGAAATGGGTCGATCGACTCACACGGCACATATATCGCGTAACCTACTTTGCCGTGATCGATCCAGATTCAGATCCGACAATCAATTGCAATACACTGAGTACCAAAAAAAAATTACAAGAACGGAAACAACAAAAGAGGCGGTTAAATTACTTTGAAGGTACCTTATAACATATATATAAATTGGTCATAATTGACATGCTATTTGACCCAGGATGTTTCACGTTAATGTGAACAGAGAGGAAGCACACAAATTCAAACAGGTACAATGATTTGGTCATCATAAATAATAATGATAAATTAGGTGTATAGGTATTTATCGGTTTCAGGCACAAGTTTGACATTAGTTGATATTTTGATTATTATATAACGGGACCAATCAGGGGCACAATGTGTGGAGAAATGAGCGATGAAACCGGCATAGTCTGTTTCACTGCATTACATCGAGCTGTAATGAGCAATCACATGTTTATGTACAGAGACGCGCTTTCACTTCTTCACATTTGACTCGGTATTGAGTTCAAGACAACAGCAACATACCATAGTGTGCCATACAAGTGTACTATTTATCATTAATATCGATTGGTTCCAATGAAAATTATCACTATAGTTCATTTTAGTTGATATTCGTCACCTGTCATTACCATTTTTTTTTATAAAATGGCAGAAAAAATGATGGAAGTCTGTGTCATTGACGATGGAAGTCCGACATCCGAATCATCAATAACCATCTCTTTGCCTTCAATCCATATACAGGATGATGTTGATGTCGTTTGTCAATGTGAAACCAAATCAACTAGTGAAGATGATTGTGATGAAATGGTCTTAACCAAAACAGAATCCACTTCTTCTGTTGTTGCAAGGTTTGATTATGACAATGGAATACTTTTAATGGGTTAACCATCCTCTGTTTATATGTTCCATCAATATCAGCCGGCAATGTTGGGTTTGTCTTGCGACTGATGACGAAGATGAGGAAAATACCGAATGGACTCATCCATGTAAATGTAGTGGAACAGGTTTGTTTTTTATATAAGGATAAAACATTTTTTATTAAAATTAAATTTTATACACAGCCAAATGGGTTCATCAAAATTGTCTTCAACAATGGGTTGATGAGAAACAAAAGTACAATTCAACATTGAGTGTCTCGTGTACTCAATGTAACACTAAATATATGATCGTGTTCCCTTCAAATGGTTAGTTATTTTAATCTTTTTTATCCATAATTGGTAATTTTAGTAATTTTAGGCAAAATATTTTATGCCATCGACCTATGTGATAGAATACTATATTCAGGTTTGTTTTTATAATTAATTAATAAAAATGACATTTATTAATTTGTACTATTTCAAATTACAGCATCTCCCTTGGCGACAATTACTTGTATAGTTGGCTCAATCTATTGGAGTGCAGTTTGCTATGGTGCATTCACCATATTGCAAGTTTTCGGTTGGTATTTATTAATAAAAATAACAAAAACAAATTTTCATTTTCTGTTTTACTATGTTTGAAAAAAAATCAGGAAAAGAAAGAGGAAAATGTTTAATTAACGAAGCAAAAACCATCTACCTATTGGTGGGATTACCGGCCATTCCAGTCGTCTTGATAGCTTCCAAAATGATCTGCTGGGAGAATATTCTGTTAAAGCTTTGGCAAAAGAATGAATTTCGATTCCCCCTGTTTGGCTATATCATAGGAAAGCCGGCTGAAAAGCCACCCGAATTTGTTGAGCATAACCTTTTCTGTCGTGATGCAATTTCCGATCCAATCGTCATCTGTCGCAATTTTTGTGGCGCTCTTATCTTGCCCACAGCTGCCACCTTATTTGGTGAACTATTGTTTGGAAATTTCAACAATGGACTTCATCGAGCAATCCTGGTAAGCTTTTTCACTTTTTTCATATAATTTAAGTCTTGATAACATTTTATTTTTGTTTTAGGGTGGCATAACTTTTACTGTTGGCAAAGGTTTAATAAAAATTTTGCTTCGACAAAACCAATATGTTCGACAAACACATCGAAAAATATTAAACTTTTATGGTGACAAGTAGGGCCTTTATTCTTATTATTAAGTTGTTGTAATTATTTTTTTACGTTACCATAATAAAATTATAATATTAAATTAATAATCCTTTATTGCTGGTTTTGGAGTTGGAAGCGGATAAAGTGATTTGCGCACTTTAAATTCGATAACATCTTCAATTAGTTTAGAATCCTAGTTTATAGAATAAGCAATAATCAGTAAATAGAATATAATAACAGTAAAAAAAATTACAAACCTTGACTTGCGGAGCTGGCAAATATTCAGCAGGTTTCTCAGTTGGAATCGATTCATTTAGCTCAGGATTTGATTTAATAATTCGAACCGATATCTTACGACGCTGAGATGAATCTCGATGAAAATGAGTCTATATAAAATGATAAAAATAATAATTGGAGTAATTTTGTAAACTATTTATACCTTGAAAAAAACAAGAACTTCGTCCTTAGACAACAATTTGACTTTTTCAGCAATCGTTTCATTTCGCTTAAAATCATAAGTAGACCGTTGAATTTCTACCCACATCTGCATTGACAATTGAAATAGCTTCTTCTTTTTCTTCAACAATTTGATCAACAGTGACTTTCGAAACGATTCAAATTCTTCAGAAGACATCTTTTCGATATAATCCTTTAAGAAAACAAATAAATCATTTGGTCACATTAAAATATAATGAAAAGTCAAATAAGTCAGTTCTATACTTACTTCTGCCCAAGAAATGAATGCTTCAATTCGTTCGTCAAGATAATTTGTATCATATTCAGATTGTATAACGAAACTAAGTCCGGAAACGCCTGAATTGTATTTATATCTGTTGTAAACAACATATCCCAATTGTTCTTTGGTTCGGAGAACGTCAAAGAATCGTTCTTGCAAAAGTTGATCAATCATTTGCAACTTGGACAACTCGTCCAAATTATCGAAGCTAACTTGAAAATAAGTATTGATTACTTTTGGCTTTTGAATATCGATTGGCGTCTCATAACGATAGCAGCAACCTGGTTCAAGCATAACTTCACGATTAATAACGTGTGAGTGGTTTCCCATTGGAATCGTCTTATAGTGATTAATAAAGTTTGTTTCCACTATGTTGCAAATCTTCAATGCATTCTCTTTGCTTATGTTTCCATGAAAGAATAATTCAATATTAAAGCAAGAGAACAATTGCTTTATCAATCGAGACACAGAATCGATGGTCAAATTATCAATGCTAGACAATAAACTTTCATACGACCAATAGATTTCATTTAGACAAAGATTTAAAAAATAATCAGATAATGTGTACAACGGACGAGTCTTGTAATCTTTTAACACTCGCACATATTTTTCTTTTAATATTTCAAAACGTTTAGGACAAATTTCAAAACTGATTATTTTCTCAAATATTCGCGACAAGAATACTTCCATTTTATGATTATAACCATAAAATTCAAGCTAAAAAAATTTAAAACAATTTAAAGATGTTAACTTAAAAATTATTTTACTTACATTGATACCGTATGTAGTATTAAAGATTTCACATGAAAGACCAGCTAAATTTGGATCATACAAGAATTCTGTCAAAGCATCCTTGAAAAGTAATGGAAATAATGAATTTGCATTAGCCATATCCGGAGTAAAGTTCACCAAAGGACTGTAAATAAATTTTAAAAAATAAACTTTCGATATCAAATTCAATTAATTAACCATACTTAATAATTTTTATTCCATAGAACACTTTCGGTTTAAGATAGGTTTCATCTTTCAAATACCAAGCTTTCATAATATCGGTTTCACGAATAATCACCGGAACTACTGATAAATGACTGTCACTTTTAACAATTTCAAAATCAGTAGGAAGAAATTCATTCGGTTCAGGGAATTTCAAATTCTCATTTATTCCCGGATTTGAAATCAATTCAATAAAGGATTGAGAGAAATTTTCAATTTTATAATTTGTACCAAAATATTTCTCTTTCAAATCGGTCTCTCCTTCAAATGATTTACTCGAAATAGCAATATTGCAATTTTCAAATTTTAAATAACTAAGATTTTGAGTGATCAAATCAGAGTCGAATTGATCTACTAATATATTTGCGGAGAGTATGTCTTCAAACGGATAATATTGCAAAGCAGAAGATAATTGTCTAACATAATCCATCGGATTTTTCTTCTCCATAAAATTAAATCTTATAAATCCAAGACGCTTTTTTTCTTCAAAAATGTATTCTTTCGGACCTTCTTTCTTAAGCAAATCTATATACTGAAAGATAATTTGAACAATTTCATCCAAACGATTCATTGCTTCTTCAGTTAAATCAATAATGACATGAAAGAATCCGAAACCGTCGTGCGAATATGAATAGGAAACTAACGATGAACATAAACTGCGTTTCTTTAACTCTGATAGCAAGCTTCCCTTTCCTTCGTGTCCAATAAGGTGGGAAATGTAAGAACCAGGCTATAAAATTAAATAAAACTTAAAAAAAATTAATTTGTTTCAAAGACTCACATTAGATTTATAATCATTAGTTTCGTCTGGATATTTAAAGATGAAATCCATAGTTCGTTTTTCTTTGATAGGAACAACATGAATTATTTTCATCAAAGAATTATCCGTATACGGATGAATGGGCCAGTTTCGTGGAACCGTTTCCTTATTCACAATAGGAGAGAATAATGGAACAATTATTTTTATCAAATCATCAATCGATTCTGTAATATTATAAATGTAAGATAAAAATAACATTAGATATAATAAAATGAAAACCTTTTCCAAGAACACATAAAGTCATTATGTTAGCCGAATACCATGTTCGGTGAAATTCCAGAAGAGCATCTCTAACGTTGATATTTCGTGATTTAGGTTCATCTCGTAAAGTTTCCCAATTACCTTTATTGAGTAAAATACAATTTATATAGCATGATAAAAGGAAAATGTGACTTACCAATATTAAATTTGCAATAATCATGGGTTTTTTCACCGATTGATCTCGATAATTGGCTTAGCCGCCAGTCATCATTATCCAAATTAAGAAAGTACTCTGAATTGACTGCTTCCAATTCTCTATTGACCGAATCTTCCAACATCAATGGTTCAATAAAAAATTGAGCAAATCGATCCAAAGCAGGTTCAAGGGCATCAGGTGACACATCAAAATAAAAATTGGTTATTGTATCCGAAGTGTACGCATTTGAACTGCCGCCATTTTTTGAAAGAAATTTCGTATATTCATCTTCTGATGGATACTGTTTGAATTTTTAAATAGATATTATTAGTTATAGTCAAATTAGATATATATTGGAAATAATGCAAATGATAATAGTCACAAACCTTTTTGGTACCCATAAAAAGCATATGTTCCAAGAAATGAGCCAATCCTTGTAATTCAAATGGATCGTACATAGACCCAACATGAACTGATAATGATGCAGCCGAAATATCTGTTTCCGGATCCGAGACGAGCAATACTTTTAAATTATTTGATAAACGCAATCCTAAATAATCACGTTTATCCTCGGCCGGTTTCAAGATACTCTCGAACCGTTCAATATCGTTAGAAGCCATGTTTGCAGAGTTTTAAATAAATTCGTTAATAAAAATTTGAATTTAGTAGGAAACTATACAATTAATGTTTGTCAAAGTAAACAATAGCATCAAAATATTGAATACAGTCAGAGAATTAACTTGATTTTGCTTTTTGTGTGAATATATGATCCACACCAAAATATTAGGTACTCACAGATGACGTACTGCATTGCTGGCATGTTTTGGTGTACTTGAGACTAATGGATTTTAACGATGACATAACAATCACAATTGATACATTCAGCACTCATGGACGATGTCGCAAAAGTAATATATTCTTATCTTATTTTAAAATTTAATAATAAATTATTTTATTTAGCTTTGAACGTGTAACAACCAACAATGATTTATTTTCCAATACCGTTGCACCAAAGAAAAATTTTTTCGATTTTGATGAAAATGAGGTTTGTTAAATAAAAATATGTTTACATTTTTTTATAATGATTTGTATTTGTTTTAGGAAAATGATATTAACATATCCTTGTATGAATCAAAGATTCAAGTACCGAAATCACCAAACTTTGGTAACAACAATATAAAAAAGCCGATATCCAATAATCAATTGCATGGAACAAGTGAAATCGAGTCTTCCAATAACCAAAACAAACAATCAACTCTTCTTGGTTTGTTTTGTAACATTCATTTGTTAGTTTGCTTTTTATTTATTCTATTTTTATTAGATTATAAATGTCATGAAGCAGAACAAAAGATTTCCCAACTGGTATCATCGCTCAAATTATGTTCATCATTGGTTTCTGTTTCAAGCATAAATAATGCCACCATTTCGCCACGAATTGCAATTGAACGAATATTCACCGGTGATCATTGTGTCAATTTAAGTGTCTTCTGTGGCAAAGAACAGAAACTTGAACTGCTCGATTATGCCTTACTCACTGGCAATAGCTATGTAATTACGAAAATCATCCTCTTTTTACAAGAGACATTGAAGCCTTCTATATTTCATCATGAAATATCTCGACGATCAGTTGCGTCCGATCATTATTTGATTTATCTTCGCAATTCGGAACAATTGGATAAATTGTATGATACTTTGATTCTGTTAGGTCGACACGAAGAAGCTGCGTTTGCCATGTTCTCGCGTGCAATTAATTCTGGTCAATCGTATGAGAATCAAATCAAATCTATAAGGAAAACATTATATAATAGTTTTAGCGTTGGTGGACCAGAAATATTAAAGTGGCAACCTTTCATCAAGGACCACATAACCTTATTGGAACAACAACTTCCAATCGAAGTTGATGATAAGCGACGAGAAACGGAAGAAATTAGCCGATTACAGGATCATCGATCAACAAGTCAGCAATCTTCCATTTCAGATTGTCAAACTGCCAATTCAAATCTCTTTGTGATATTTCCACGGCCAACCTTGGTTGGGCTCTCGGTGATTGAAACATTACACTATTGTTGTAGATATCACTATTACCTTGAAGACACTAAATTCGCGAGTCCATTCTATATCAGAAAAAAATTTGCTCTAACCGAAAAACAATTCTTATGGATTGCCCTTCAAGCATTGTCATCGAATGAAATGTGGCCAGAAATCGATACACTATTTGAATACAAAGTAAGTTTGCTCTAACATTATGCAAATTTTATTAATTTATTTTTATTATTATTAAGTCTTGGCTTGGAAATCGTAAGATTAAAAATAGCATTCCTATTGATGAATTGGTCAGGGTTCTATTTCATAATTCGGCCCCATTGGAAATGCTTGAAAAATATCTCGAATTGGTTGATGATGTTGAACGGAAGCTTCAATTAGCCAAGGAGTTATTGATGACTAAATTTGCTGCTGATGTATGCAATCAAAAAATATTTTAAATTAATGTTAATGTATTTTATTTCTTTTTATTAGATATTAATCAAACTCAAAGACCGGAAACGTTTGACAGAGCTTCGTGCTTCTATATATACGTCAAAAAATGTAGATTATGTTCAACAATATATCGACAATGCTCTTAAAACTTCAACTATTAAATGGAAAAATTAAAATTTTTATATTGCAAAATGCATTTTTAATGTTCTTGATTATTGATTGAATTTGCCACTATTTCATAGAACGGAACTATCTGACAGGTTTATTACTAATACCCTTGTATTTAATTAGTATCCAAGTGAAAAAATAACCGACATTTGACAAGAGATTGAAAATGTCATGCGTTTTGAAATGATGGACTTGAAATGAGTAATTATTATAAATTAAATTGTCGCCGCATTCAATGTTACAATAGATTCCGTAAATGAAAACGCATCCCATCATGTGGTATGAAGTGATCTCCACTTGATGTTCATACAGTTTTTATAAGAATGTTTTGAAACTGCGTGTAGGGCAAGTGAAGGCGGCACATGTAAACCGTGCAGACACACTCACTCCTCACTCTGAGACTTCTAGATTGATTCACCATGTGCCGGCACATGTGCATAAACACATTTTGTTTTTTTCATGCTAAGTTGGTTAGTTTGTTTTTTTAAATATAATGCATCGAAATTTGTTTTTTAAAATTTATAAATTTACACTTGAAAGACAAAAATTTATCAACCAATTTTCTAGTTACAATGTTATTCCAAATATGCGATTTATTCATATTGAAGTTCCTGACTTGGAACAACAACAAACAATCAATTTGGATAACTTTGAAGAAATGTATCCAACTCTGAAGTTGCCATACAAGCTTCAACATCCAGAACATGTAAAAAGGAGTAAAGATTTTGTCCGTTTACGTTTAGAAAAATATCCAAATGGATTGAATCAAATTCAATTATCAGATTACGTTGAAATATATCAAGATGTTGTTGATAAACAAGAACAAGAAAAAGTTCGCAACGATATCGAAATTGTATTGATGTATTACAACCGAATATTATCGAAATCTGTTTTTTGTCCAGAATCGATTCCATTGGCCGGTATACAGATTTAAGCAATTGGTTTAATGTTTTATTGATTTTTTCATTATCTTTATTATAGATATGCGGAAAATTATTTACGATTACCACACATATAGTTCTCGTATTCGATATATCCATTTTTTGTTTGTACGAGAATTTGATAATTGGAGAAAAGAGATTGATATGAACCAACAAAAAGAGAAAAGAAGAAAGTTGGAGGAAGCTGAATTAGCTAGCTTCAATGATATTGGATGCTTTGACAATGAAGGAAATTTGCAATATGGTTATTGGCGTAATACACTGTTTACTCGATATTTTGAGAAATGTAAGATGAAATATTCATTGAACAGATTACGACAAGCGCAAATGTTCGGACAAAAGATTGTTATCGATTGTTCTTTCGATGAAACAATGGCCGATTACGAAATGATTTCAGTGGCTCGGCAAATATCGTCGATATACCATCATAATCGTTTTCATAATGATCCATTCAAAGTATTGTTTTGCGGTTATCGTGAAACTAATCGTGGTTATCAACATGCTGTTCGTTTAATGTCAGATGTTATCAATAATCCAGGATATTTTTTCAATCTGCACAAGGAATCGTATAAAGAATTATTACCTGGTGAACGTTTGATCTACTTGAGCCCAGACGCACGCAAATTGATGGACGAATTTGACCCGAATGCCGTCTATATCATCGGAGCATTGGTCAGCAAGACACACAAATCATATTTTACATATGAAAAAGCCCGTAATGAGGGAATCGAATGTCTTCGACTTCCCATACATAACTATGTTCAATTAAAACCCGGAGTGAAGCGTGTTCTTAGTTTTCAAGGTGTATTCAAAATTTTACTCGAACTTAAACACAGTGGTAATTGGGAAAAGGCTCTAAGGGCTGGGATTCCTTCACATAAATTAGTTAATGATAATGATAATCTTCATCAATCTATATAAATAATGATTTAAGATCAAATTGTTAATGGTTGTTCTCTTTTTTGTAATATCTGATCGATTCCTTCCTTCAAATTAGAAACGATCGCATCCGGCTTAACCAATGGATGATTTTGATTATCTGGCCGATACTTTCCGGTCTTGACAAGAACTCCTCGCATTCCCATATCTTGAGAGCCTTTAACATCACCTAGAATGTCATCACCTATCATTACAACTTCATTGGGAGAAATTTCTTCTCCAAATGATTGCAATGCAGCATTGTAATACTCGGCCGATGGTTTACCGATAATGATCGATTGCACGTCGGTTGCAAACTCCAATGCCGTGGTGTATGCACCAAGGTCGATGGTCAAGGCCCCGTTCTCCTTATAATATTTGTTCTTGCCCATTGAGATCAACATCGACTTTCGTTCGATTTCATTCAATTTACTTTCATCTCTATCTTTCAGTCGGAGTAATAATTGAAATGCTTGGTTAACTGCTTCATAGGTGAAAAAATGTGCCGCATCGCCAATTACGACACAGTTCGGGTCATCTTTGGATACATCATCGAATTCAGGTAATAGTCCTAGTGAGAATGCACTGAGACATTGAAAATTGTGAATTGAAAACTTCCATTACCTGAATGAATCAATAAGTGAGGACGAAGTCCGTTTTGTTTTAAATATTTGCAAACAGTTGGACCGGGAGCAATAATTTCAGATGCTTTAAAATCATAACCAAACCCGTTTAATTTGTTAACCAATTTGGCAAGAGGGCTTTGCGTTTCATTTGTAACCAATCGGAAAGGCAACCCACTCGAACGCAATCTATAGATTATATTTTAAAAAATTAACTGTACAAAAAAAAACGATTTTCTAACCGATTAATTGCTTCTATAGAACCCGGAATAGCACATTTGGTACCACTTTAAAGTTCAATGTAAAACAAACAAACAAACAGAGATTTACATTAATTGAAAATTTGTTTGATTTTGCAACTGTTGATCGACAGATTCGAACCTTTCGTATAAAACGCCGGTGATATCGAGCAACACCGCTTTGATGGGTTTTTCAAACCATGGTTGTTCCATTATGTTTCTCACAAATTTCGCCAGTTTCAAACTAAATGTTTTCAAATTAAAATCATATAAAATATCTAATAAAAAAGAATTTAATTGGTTTAAATGTTATGTTGCAAAAGAATTATGACGTAAATTTAATTTGGCATTTACGATCATGGCAGTTATAAATGAAATTGAAATTTGATTGCGAAATGAACTAAAATAACAATAATTGATTCGTATGATACCAATCCACAAACCGACCTTGCCATTGGTTTGTTTGTTGGTTTTGGCTTTTCTGTTTACCAAATAGAAAATGTACTATGATAATCGAAGGATGGCAGCACTTTTTGGTTTGTTAAGATTTATTTTCTTTATATAAAATCATATTCTTAATTTAGTAATCCTAAATATCAATTAAATCGTAAATCAATGTATCGTACAATCGATTATTTTTCAGCATGGTTTATTGTTTGAACCATACAATTGATTACTTCCTGTCGATAATGGTTAGTTGTAAAATGAAATAACTGTATCGAATTCACGTCTTTTCATCATGTTAAACAATAATTAGTTTAATTGAATGGTGATCGATTATAATGTTGCAAGATTATAAACCATGCCACATTGTCTTTTGTGTACAAAGCTTCAAGCGTATGTACATTATCCTACGAAACCAAAACATTATCAACAACAACGAATGCCATATTTTATTAATTAAATTTCGTTCAATCATTAGAATTAATTAGATCGAATTTCTATCAAAAGCACTTTGTTTTAATGAGTGCCACCAAACGTGTGTAGGCGTGCAAAAGGTCTTCTGAGTTTGTAACATAAGCTTTTATCTCGTTACATCCGTTCAGAATCATGTCGCGCTATCCATAATTAATCGGAATTTAACATTTTTCCACTTCTAAATTAAATCGGATGTGTTTCGATTAAATTTAGATTTATTGAGGCAAAATTGAAGTCAATTTTTCCATTGGAAGCAAATTCAATTAGTGTCTATCTATCTATCTATCTCTTGATCTATATAAAAATAATAATAATGTATTGTGATGATAATTATCCCAAACAAATAATGAAATATATTGATCTTGGACTCAAACGCCCACATTCTTCCTTTTACAAGCAATCTATCCGATCAGGTTCATATCAATAAATGTAATGAACCAATCAAGGTAATTGAAAGTATGCCTTTTATTTATTTTCTTAATCGAATAAATTTTGTGCGTGTGTGTGTCTAATAATTTATATTTCTAGGATACCGAAAAGAAAACTAAATGGTCATTTATTCAAAATGTCAACTTTGTTGTATGCACTTTGGAGGTTTCTTTTCTCTCTCCCTCGGTGATATCGTTGTCCTGATACCGAATTTAGGGGAAGCTTAACAAAAATTTTCCATAAAAAACGATGATAATCTATTGATTCGTACTTTTGAGTGGTGGGCGAATAATAGATCACCAATACACTTAGAAACGAGTTTGACAATTGAAAGAATGGAATTTGAAATATAAGAAAATGATCGTTCAATTATAACATGTGGGCGATTCATGGACCTAACGTAAAGTGCAAGGACAAACTTTTAATTTATAATAATTGGGCCAAAGATAGATTTTTTTTGTGTTCATTTAATAAAAGAATATATTTGTCACCTAACATTTGACGGTCATTATAACATATCACTTTGGCAATTATTTTGATGGTAAATTGAATGATCCCAATTTAAGGTGTCTACGTGTTGACGATCAAACATTCGTTCGTTCGTACATTCGTACAATTAGTACTATTGGATGACGTAAATCGAAAATGCAATCCCACATTTTAGTGTGCAATGGCAATCCCACTTCTTTATTTGATGTTGATCGATGTCTTTAACTATTTGCCCTCTTAAAAGACCGCGACAAATGTCATGTTGTAGATTCGATCGTTTTGTTTATTTGAATTCATTCATTTTGGCTTCATTACTTTAATCAGTCTGATTGGTTTGATCTAGCAAATATTGGATATACACACAGACACACACACACATACACATTTACACACGACTAAGTTCACACACGTGTCTATGAATAGACTGGCAACTATTGGGCAATAGTCGACCAATTTCGACGGATATAGCTTACTATTGACATAGTTTGTCTACATTGTGTCGACATGTTCGTCATGAATCGTACGAATCAAACATTCGTCATTGCGTAACGATTCATTGCCAATACAACAATATACATTAATGAAAATTTATTGACTAATTTAATGCATGAAAGAATTCATTCGGGACCTCTTGCTATGTTCCATCCGGTTCAAATGAATGAATGAATGAATAAATGAATGAATGAAGGCATGGATGGATGGATGAATGAATGAATGAATGTAGACCTATAGGATAAGACATTAGGCATTATACATACACACAAAATGATTGTACAAATTGGCAAGAAACCATTGTACATTGGCTTATTGCCGATAAATTTTTTGACCTCGATTCAGTGCCACTGGTGTCATAAGTCCATTAGACTTATGTAGCTTATCACTTTCTTCTCGAATAATCGAAAAGTGGATTCGAGCAAATCAATGTGATGATGAAACTATGAAATGTGGCGTACATTGATTGCAACCAAAAACCGACCACCAATGACATCGTTATTGCACGTGAAAAAAAAATCAACTTGTGGCCTGTCCTCTCACCTCGCCTGTTGCAATTCGACAGCAATGACATCGGCCATCAACGACGATCTTCACCTTATCATTTCGACGTCACGTAATAGTCAATGTGATGTCGTTGGTCGCACGTTATCATCATCACGTATTCATTCTCATGGAATAGGAAAATTATCCCAAATAAAATCAAATATAAACAAACTTTTTTTTAATTTCTTCAGATTTGAATCATGGTCGACCGATTCAATTCAACCGATTCATTGGAACTACATCAAACTGGTTTCAACCAACTATTTAATTATTAAAATTTATTCGAAATAAAATCGATTAAACATTATCATAAACGTAAAATACTTGCAATATAGGTAATCAACATGGAAAAATTGTTCCATTAAATATAAATTTAAATAAATCAAATGAATTATCTATTTGTTTTGAAATTCAATACAATTTGTTGGATTGTATTCTCACTGTAAATGATATAACCTCGTATCGCACCAAATTTAAATAGTCGATAATCGAATGGCATGAAAGGATGATTAGCCACAAATTTCTATCAAGATTTTTTTTCTGCCAAATTTAAGGATATATTACGTTTGAATTGATTGAAATTTGTCATTCATTTCTTCTCTTATTCAATCTAATCATTCAACAAAAATATCAAATCGACCATATTTCGAATGGTATGGCTTTATCATTGTCAGGACAACTTTAATGCCATTCGGTTCAACTGATTAAACATGTTTCGTTGCCGTTTCAGTCAGTTTTAATATTGATATAATCAATTGTTATGATAATGTTGATAGTGAATGCAACTGAAACTCAAGGATCATGATCATTATTGACGATACATTCGTCTCACAAAAATAGATACATTTTTTTATGAATTACTCTAAATTATTATTAATGAAAAAGTCGAGGTTGACATCAATAAGCAAACATAAAAAATGGGAGGTACGGAAGCAAAATACTTACTAATCAACAGTTGTAAATTAGTTAGGTCTTAATTTTAGTTGCATCATTAATAACATCTAACCAATAGTATGACCTATGATAAGGTCGATGTCGACGTGATACCAGAAGACACAGGAGGCTACTCAAAAGATATTCGTTACATGACACACGTGAAATGAATTGTGACATTGCATACCAATTGAGCAATTATACACAAGTACAAAATGTTTCTCAATTCTTAGGTGTGTGTGTGTGTGTGTGGCCCACAACTGATTTAAATGATAGGGCGACTATATCGACCCCGATTGAACGGTCATTGGTTAAGAATGGTCATGGATGAAGTCAATGTGCCATGGTCATCATCGGTTATCACATCCTCGTTTGCTTGTCATCGTGCTAGTGCATGGACTTGTACGCAATTGATAATGAACCAAAATCGATAACATTTAATTATATTGATAGGTTTTGTACCACTTCCCGTTCATTGGCCATAGCTGCCAACAACCCCTAGAAAACTTATAAGTTAACATACCAAGAACCCTCACATAAATTATATTATTGATGTGAGTCAGTGGTCCTGGTGAGACCACAAAAAAAGTTTAGATTCAATTAGAGGTTTCATTACTTAGTATTACTGTTGCTACTGTTATTACAATACCGATAATTCAATGAAAGATAATACTGACATGTATGTGTGGGTGTCGAATTAGAGCGTACAATTCCAATAAGATTATTTCATTCCATGATCGTTGAATGGCCATCTATAATCACCAACCTCGCCGGCTTAATTTGGTTTCTTGTGGGTCCCAAATGTTTGGCCTAGTATGAACAAAATCGGTTCACTGATGATACCGGTATGCCCGGTGAACACCAGTTTAAACCAGTTTATACTATTTTGAGCGCATTCTCATTCAGAAACTTTTTCCAAACAGTCTCTCGTACATGGCCAGTGTTGCCATGAATTATTTATAGCTATGAAATTGAATCCCATTGATTTACTTGTATTGGTCCATTATAAATGTGATTCGGCAAGGGCCATTACACTCGACCAATTAAATTGATCGGAATATGCCATCCAAATTGGTTCTATACAACAAATCTTGCCAATGCAATCTGAGTGTATTGTATTGTACACTTGTACATTTAGCTTGTCTTGCCTCAACAGATAATGACAGAACGCCCACACGTTTGTCGACTAACATCAATCTCATACTACATACTTGGAATTTATGTTCTAATTCAGAGATTACAATGGCAAACCAATATGATGATTCAAACTATAATTCAAATCAATGTGGCCAAAGGTTTACTAAACCATTCATGCAAGGCTTCCGGACAAGTTTACCCTAATTCAATGATTGTCTATAAGCTTTGTAAAGGAAACTAATGTAAGAAGGATGAATAACCTCATGGTAATAGATTTTTTTTTCAAAACGGGATCGACCAATTTTTATGTTGACAGTTCCAATCCCACAAATGAGAATGTGAATCCATCGGCCTACACTAGCAGCTTTGGTGATTTATGAATATTACAATACGATTCGATCAATATAAATACTGTAAACCTGAATACACCCACGTCAGTGGTTCACTGTGTCTATGTGTCAATCACCGGCGTCGTACACATTTACAATGCATAGCGATTGGTCCAAATAAGCAATATTTTTACTTTTTTTAGTTTTTTGGCAGCTTTGCATCGAAGATGTATAAATTTGTACAACGATTTATGCTATAAATGTTGAGAACCTGGTACCCACTCACCAACTGTTACCCAATGTAATTCGTCTATCATCAATCTATGAATTGTTTGTCTACAATGTTTTTTTCCACTGTTATTCATAAATTGACCAATTTATTAAAGTTATCAATTGGTTCCCATAATCATCTCCGCCAATGAGAATGTAGAAACCATCTGTTTTTGTTGGCAAGACTTATTTCATTGTAGGACGAATGAATGGATAGATGGATGGATGGCATCGCTTCTTCCATTAATCAATTGACATTTTTTTTGTTGGTATAATTTGTAGTGTTGTCCAAAGGAAAAGCTATTAATAGATCAAATTATTGAAATGTTCTTCATTATCACTTGTTTGCCTCAAAGTCACAAGTCTGGCGGGAGAGAGAGAGAGAGAGAGAGAGAGAGAGGTGCTAAAATAAATCGTCAACAACAACAAGAACATAAAGGAGACGATCAATTGCATTATTGGCTTAATAGAATGTTAATAAAATAAATTTAGTTGAAAGCATTCAAGAATAGCCCCACAGCAACAAATTGTAGTACACGCACACACCCATATATACACATATTGGATATAAAATAAAATGAAATGATGATGACGATCAAATGCAGACACGAGAATAATAATTGGCTTTGTTGCCCACACTCCATACGGCATGTGTCGGCAATATTATTGGCATGCATCACACTTTCGCTTGTTGCCATGCGGTGTTCAATTCCAATCATCGTCATCATCGTCATCGTCGCCATCATCACCAACTTCACGTGTACATGACAGGTATAAATGGTTGCTGTGGCGATCGTTGACGATTGAAACGTTCAATTATAGGATTAAGCTGTTCAGCCGTGATCGATGCCAAACGCGTTTGCATCGTCTTACGGTATGAGAATCGAGATGAACGAATAGATCGACAATCTTCATAATAGTTTCCACTGGTTTCCACCTCACTTGACAATGCAGCATAGATCACAGTTTCGGCGCCTTCTTCCACACTTCGAAACAATAGTCTTCCAATCAATGGATAACGACGTACTATCCATACATTTTGGTATAGGGGGGTATTCACTACACCAGGATGAATTGCATTCACCAATATATGGTATTGTTGGTTGTTCGGTTCTTTTGATAACCAATTGGCTAAAAAATATGTATTCATCAGTACGCACAACTTTGATTGTGCGTACGAATGGAAACGAGAATATGGACTTGAACGTACTTGTAGATCATCTAAGAATAGATCGCGAGCGAAATGTGTTGATGAGGATA
The DNA here is from genome assembly GCA_029204025.1 of Blomia tropicalis. Taxonomy (NCBI): domain Eukaryota; kingdom Metazoa; phylum Arthropoda; class Arachnida; order Sarcoptiformes; family Echimyopodidae; genus Blomia; species Blomia tropicalis. The sequence continues at coordinate 9,673,448 of CM055088.1, forward strand.
CGTTAACAATACGTGCCGGTTTCTTCTTTCCGGCACGATTCAAAGCCGGCATGAGGAGCCAGATTAACAATGTATGGCTTAGATAGTTGATCTGATAATGGTACTCAAAACCATCTTTTGTATAGTTTTGTGGAACATACATAACGGCAGCATTGTTTACCAAGATATCGAGACGATCGAATTTTGAATAGAAACGATTCACGAATGAACACACGGATGAAATATCACGAAGATCAATATCGAACACATGTATCGAACCACGTTGATGATCATCTTGTATGAGTTTGATCACTTTATCTTGTTCAGTTGGCGTTAAATCGAATGCGGTCACAACCACCGTACAGCCTCTTCGCACAAAATCACGAGCCACACACAAACCGATTCCTTGCGTACCGCCAGTAACAATTGCAATGTAATCTTGAAGATCGTTCGGAATGTCTGGATCATTGGGAGTCAATTTGCGTACACTGGTCGATAGATAACGGTGTAATTCAACCAATAGATATTTCACGCCTAGCCAATACAATTGTATAAAAGTGTAAACGACGAACAGCCTTTCGACAAAACCTTGCGGCAACCACCGATATAGAAATGTCCATAATCTATAATCATTGGTGGGAAAGAGGCTTAGTTCGGTGAGCTTTTGCATTGTAAAAGTTGGTGTCTTGCACTCTGACATCAAACATTGGGTCATCGTCGGCAAAACGGGTCTTTATGAACTTCATGAACAGTGCATTCATGTAAACAAACGGACGTGCTGCCACTTTCGGTGAAAGTGATGGACGATGTGGACGTGTAACGATGTAGACACTGTATACTGTATACTAGTACACCGGCACTTCAAATGAACATGAAATGGATTAGATGGAATTAATTAGATGTACTCAGTGCACGTGTAGGACTACTCCACGATATGCCGTGTTACTTTTTCAATCTATCATGTCAAATAGTAGTACAATAGTGTTCTATTGTTCTTGTTCTGATCCATTTGGAATGAATGATATCTCATGCATACAAATTTTCGATATCGAACCTCACACATGTATTTCGATGATGATGATGTATACAAACCTAGTAGATTTCATGTCTAGCCGATCATGGCTAGACCAGTATTTACTGGTTTTTTTTATTGATAATCAATTTTCGATGGGATGCCCCATAGGATGGATGTACTACATGGTACATTACTGATTGGCCATACTGATGTCCTAGCCACTTCTTTCGAATTCAACATGTGACTCAATTGATTACTTTTTTGGTATTGTGTTCGACTAGACGTCGACGAAATGGCGTTTTCATAAATGACAATATCATGACAAATGCAATCACAAAAAAATGTTGCACCTCATTGCATCGAACGTTACCAATACGCATTTAGTATTGGTGTAATTTTCTCGATTCTCGATTAATCGAGTGCTCCCATTATGTAACGACTCTTAATTGGTAAAGTTATCTGCCAGATGGATAGTAGATCAATGGGCCATCAAGATAAATTTAATCGATCTCTCTTATGGTCAACTTTTATAATCATTCATATTGGCTCATTCATATCATTCATTGGACTAATGTCAATAGGTAAAATTGAATTGTCCCATTGTCATCAATGTTATTGTTTGTTCAATATAGTTGTTGAACTTATATACTTACCTTCTTTGTACAAAGACGGGTTAGAAAACCATTTTCGATCGATATCAAATGATACTGGTGATCGTTCACCGGAAAAAAACGATCGATCTCTCATCTAAACCAGTTGGAACAAGTATCTACCATCTCATTTAAAATTAATATATTATTTTAATATAAGAACGTTATGAAAACCAATGTGTTCCGCATTATTTCCCTAGATAATCATAAACATAAGTGGGCGTTCGGGTTATGTCCTCATATCGAATGGTTAGTTAAGTGCAGAATTCGGAAGTTTGAAACATCATAATCAATGAAGATGATGAACGCCGGGACCAATGATCGATTTATTAGCTTATCCGTAGGATGAATAAATTGTCAGAAATATCTTATTGAACATACCAGTTTGTACTGTCTTGACTTTGTTGAACCATAATACATGAGTGTTTGGTGAAATATATATATATATATATATATGTTTGTTTAATGGCGGCTTGAGTAAAGGAGACAATTGTGGAGTGAATTGGCGAATAAGTTGGTGAGTGGGTTTGCATATATGCTGATCCACTATATCATTTGTACGACAAATCGGATTCGTTAACGAATGTGTGCGGCACTGTCGGTACTACCCTGTCGGTGTCTATGTCTGTGCCAGTGTCTCCATAGTTAAGTCTATGCCTCTGTGCAAGTCGATGTGAGAGTGTGTGTGTGTGTGTATGTGTGTGTGTGTATGTCTTCTTTACCATCATCAGCATCAGCATCATCGTCATAGACGAGTATATAAACCACCGACGATTATCGCCATCGGCCAGACGACATAGATTCGAATCACAGTTCGTACAAATCAAGAAAAAAGTCTCCGACATCAAACACTCAATATTTTCAATATTAGTTATTTCTGATTCATATTTTCATTACATTAATTCAATCGAACGACGACAAAGTTTGTTCAACATTCACGATACCTGTTGTATCATCGGGTCTCTCGAATTCGGTCCAGGTGAAAGAAGATTCAATTTGACTTCATTCATATAAAGTAAGTATTGATTTTTTTAAATATTTATTTTTATTTACATAATTTTTATTTTGTTGTTTATCAAACATATCTTTATCGAGGGTAATATATCATTAATTTAATTTAATCATTTTAAGACTTTTCCATGATTATTCAATCAATGTACAACTTTAAGCCTTTCCATTCGAAGGCGTGCGTGTGCGAGCTTTGATGAGAGACCATTTCCACATTACTTGATCTAGGCTAAGAAAAAAAAATATTTTTTTAAAATAAATAATCGGCCAATAAGAGTTCGTAGTTACTTAAGTTTGATAATATAGCGAAAGTTCCATTTTTTTATGATCAAACCAAACTAGATATTACTGGTTAAGGTATTATTAAGGATAATGGTCGATGTCACACTTGTCAATGGCCGAACACGAGCCAATGAGTGCAAATTGATTGGCGCCAATGGGCACCACCATTTTGGCATCGATCACATCGAGATAAATCTCTAAATAATAATCTTCAACTATATGGCCACGACCACTTGTACAATCTCGATCTTTCTCTATCCCCCAATCATCAATGCGTCTATCTCTCTCTCTTTTTATTTTTTATTTTTTTTACCAACTTTTCTTTTACTATAACTTACGAGAATCATTCTAACAATATATTGCTACAAGTCTTGATCAATCGATGAGATCATTCACCTAACGTTAACTCATCATCGTTCATTCGAAATCGAAAACGACATTTGTACGATTGCGTTCGATATTAGCTAGCTTTCAATTCGCGTCTATCTAATCGTTTGAGCAACGTTTCAAACGTTCATCATTCTATATTGCTATATAAATTCTATAATACTTTACCCTCCATTTTTTAACCATGAATGCATCATACATTGATTTAATCGACGATCAAAAGTCGTCTAGACGAGATGAAACTCTTGACATGGCAACTTGTCCCTCTTCAAACTTTGCTTTTGTTGCTTTCAAACATTATTCGAGTTGTTTCCTTTTTATTTTTTATTTGATTGCAAATAGTAGTTACCAATTGCTGATTTCAAGTTCGCTGTTGTTGCTTTTTTATATTAATGCTAAAGTTGAAATTTACCATTTTTTTTCATCACTCCGGCTACAAGCCAAGTGATTATGTAATTATGTGTATAGCATGTTCAACATGTATAGTTGAAATTAATTGATGATTTGACATTATTAACAGGTTAGAACGGGTTCTGATTACGATATTCAAAAGAAAAACAAAAAAGAAAGAAAATGTTCAAACGATCAAATTCAAAGATGGTAATTTCTGCTCGACAACTCTTGGCGGTAATCTGTTTGATTGCCTCCAGTCATTGTATCCCAATTCATGATACAAGTATCGAAGAGAATGGTTTCATGGATCACGATTCCATGCATTTGGATGGATCTAATCATTTAGATGGCCGTTTTGATGATTACATTGTTCGCGAAGTACGAGTAAGTTGAATCAATTACCATTTCGAATTGATTAATCCATTTACCCAAATGTTTCAGAAGGATAACTCAAAAAATACCAAGATACAACCATACCTTTCAATCAGATCAGCTCCACCTGTAGAGCTAAGTTTGCCCGAAAATTCTAAATATGTTCTCGAATGTTCCATCTCTGGAACTCCGAAACCGAACATAGTTTGGTTGAAGAATGACAAATTCATTAGCCAGGTAAACTATTAATAATGGTTTAATCATTTCAATTCTTATCGATCAACGTTTTTTTTGTAGGGAGACATTAACGCTTCAGCTGATGAAAGTTCTTTTGGACAATTGGGCTTATCGTCGGTCAAATCGCGCCTCTTTTTGGATTGCGTCACACAAGCTGATCATGGCACAACTTATACCTGTATGGCAGTAACGAAACACGAACGTAAATATGCAACCACCAAATTGACCGTTCGACCTCAGTCAGTACCCATTGAATCATCGGCAATGAGCAAAGAGCTCGAATTATTTGGCAATCAAAATGGAATTGAAATGAACAAGCCGAGCAGCAGCAGCAGCGGCGGCAGCAGCAGTGACATCAATACTGAATACAATCCTGAATCGGCACTTATTGGTTGCATGTCGAAAAAGTCTCTCGGTAAGTTGTAATTACAGTAATGTTTTTTTATATTCATTTATAAAAAAAGAACATTAGGTTTAGTAATCACAGCAGATGCAGCTACAAGTGATACAAGTTGATCCATAATCTAAATGTATATGAGCTAATTGCCATTCACATCGCAATATGTCCTTATGGAAACTGTAGTTCGATTTTCTTTCTTTTTTTGTACAATGATCGAACGATTGCAGATCACGCTCCATAAAGTACGAATGACACAATCAATTACGAAATTGATTCGATACGATCAAAATTGCAATCAAGCAACGAATCGACTCTCCAGGGTGTAGCTAACGCAGTAGCAGCATGTGACATTTTTCGCTTAACTTTCATTAACTTTCGTTATTCGAATGATCTTTTCCCTTGTTTGAAAGAACTGTTCAAAGCGCGCATCAATTACGGCAATTGTGTATAAGAAGAAAGAAAGAAAGAAAGTCGTCAAGATAAATTTACTGCAGTGATAGGTCCAATGAGCTTACACACACACACACGCACGCAAATACGCATGAGGCGAATGGTGTGGGATGTTGTAAATTGAAAGGAAAACATCGAATAAAGGCGTCATTTGTGAGCGAATTCCTATTTTCAAGGTTACATTCATCAAGATGAATGATCGTCCAATGTATGATGATCGCCCGTTCACTTTATACCAATTGAAGAATGCAACAATATTTATTTCTTTGTCTATATATCATCAAAACTAATAGAAAGGAAAAGATTCCATTCTCAATTGGTCAGTAGCCAATAGTTGCCAAATTCGATGGGATATATTCCATCATAATTATCATACGGTTTTTTTCTTATTTTGAATGATATATAGCATATATGTATATTAAATGATTTAGATTGTCCAAGTTGAGGGTCGGTCAGTTCATGTATCTGAACGACGACGACGACGATAAAACGAATGAATGATGAGAAGATAATTGAGTTGCATAACCAACTGCACAGTTGTGGAAATATTGATGCACACGTGTCTTACATAAAAATTTACTGACAATCTTGATATATTTTCCATAGGTTCACCAGCACGAATCTATTTCTGGACGGAGACGATTTTGGAGAGTATTGGCTCCGATGCCATTATCCATTGTCATGCCACTGGATTCCCGAAGCCGACCCACACTTGGTACGACTCGGAAAACAATAAGATCGTTTCCAATGAACGAATGCGCATTCTCGCAAATGGTGACCTATTGATAAGCAATGTATCATTCGGTGATATGGGCGTGTACCGATGTGTGGCATCGAACCAATATGGATCAGATCAGTTAGAAAAAGCTTTCCTTTATCCGACAGCACCAGAAAGGGTAAATTTCCTTCATGTTAATATCATTATGGAAATTTATTAATATCATTCATATTAATAGGATTAAAATGAACAAGACAAACATATGTTCAATATGTTAAAAGACTGAATGAAACATATCGATGGTCCACATGAAATTTATCATCATCATCATCATCAAGTCAACAAACGCACTCAAATTCACACAATTATTACCCAGTTTGTTACATTTATTTTAATTATTACCTCAAAAAGCGATCAAAAAGCAACATTACGCTTCAATCGTTAATTATCTTACTTACTTTATTTATTAACTATTTTTATTTTACATTGATATATTCTTTATAATTCGTTTATACTTTCACATTTTAAAATGTTTATTTATTCGTTTAACAATTTTTTTTCGAACGTATCCACACAAAACATTGACACTAACATCAACACAAATCATGTTCAATCAGTATTATAAACTTTTATTTCATCAATATTTTATTTTTATCATTTCATTTATTTTTATATATTATTTTATGCCTTATTTTGTCTTATATCAAATTTTATGTTATATGGAGGCAAACAAATAATTCTCTAGTCTATCAGATTGAACACATTAATAATAATAACACACATAATAATAAAACGCACACCATTTAAGCACCTAAATCAAATGAATCAATGTACAACACAAGTAGTAATGTTACTATTCGCCTCGTATCAAAAATGAAAAGATGAAACAAAATTCATCATCATACAATGCAATCAAAGCAACACTTTCGCGTAATTAGAACACCAAATATGATCCCATAGTTACTCGTCTACATTATTATTTGAAATCTGAATTTGAATACATTTAAACAGATTCAATTCATGCAATTGAATTCATGATGATGCAATTGAAAATTGTATTACACAATAGAGTATGATCAGTAACGACATGAATTGAATTTGTTTTTAATTGCAATTAATTGAAATAAATTTATTATTAAAAAACATGTCAAGTTATAATTAAATTTTATTATACAAGATTTGTACAACTTGTACAAACATTTATGAATTTAGCATAATCTCACGAGCAATTTCTAAATCTTTATAATGATAAGCAATCTCAAGTTTTATATCTCCATCGGACATGTTGAACGGTAGATAATCACGAGTCATTGACGGACGTTGGTCGTCAATCAATTCATGTTCATTCTCATCTGAATTAGATGGTTGAATTAGCAATCTAGCTAGTGATGGTCTAGTTGGTGGATGAATAATCGGAGGTAGCGGAAGTGGCGAAGAGAATGGACCATCTGGATCAGTTGCTTCGGTAATGTTAATGTTACCACTTGGTTGCGATGAACTGGGTAAATTAGTTATTGAGGTATCAAGTGGCTCTGTCTTCATGCTTGTTGGCATAGTTGTGATTGTAGTGTTGGTTGAAAGTGGTGAATCCAATGTGTTTCTTGGAGTTGAGAATGATAGTTGATTAACAGAATCGATTACATTTGTTTGAAAAGATGTTTTATGTGACGGTGTTGACTGTGAACAAAATGATCCATTTAAATCAAAATTTGAATCATTAAATCCAAAGTGTTCAGGCGATGTAGCAGTCAATGTTGAAGACGAAGTATGAATTGCATACGAGTCTTTTAATTCTATTTCTTTTTCAATTTTTTCGAGTCTTGTTTCGATAAAATTTAATCTTTCTTTCAACAATTTTTGCTTTTCGATAATTTTTTGTGGTACGACATTTCTGCAATATAAAAAGATAAATAGAATTATTAAATAAATACAATAACAACAAAACTAAACGTACTTATGATTTGCTATTTTATAGTTGATGGCATGAAGGTTATTCATTACATCAACTAAAGCAGAGGAAAGCATGTTAGCAGCTTTAACGTGAGAAACAAACTCTTCATCATCATCGATCGATTTATCACCAAAATACTCGTCTTTCAAATCTATCAGATTATTTAGATTTTCACTATCCAAATTAAGATCGGTTTCATTATTTAATGAATGATAATGATTAAAATCATTAAAAGTGAATGGCTTCTTATCTTCTTCTTTGTCGAAAAAGTTGGTTGACATATCAAAATCCGAGCCAATAACAGGCGTCGTAGTGGTCATGTCGGAAATCAGATCATCATTGTTACCAACCATACCAAAAGAATTATTTGATGGAACTTTACATTGTTCATCAACTGTTGAGATATTATTTTGTTGATGATTTAGGAAAGTCGAAATAGACGATGACGTGTTGGACAATGGGCATAAAGATCTTGGAAAATAGTTGTCATTGTCAAACCCTTGATCTAATGTGGAAGCGTTCGTGTCATTGGATTCAATTTTCAATGTTATCTTCAAACTATTCTTATTTGAAGTAGGTTGAATACTTATCGTATTATTAGGATTATTCAACTGAGGAATTGGTGTAAAGTTTGAACTCAAAAATACGGGATCTAACGCATTCTTCAACCAATGATTTACTTGATAAGAATTTTTTTGTGATTGATGTGCTTTTGGTGGATTACGACAAAAGTGACAAAACTAACAAAAAAAATAATAAAATTAACGACATTATAAATAGGAAAACACAACATACATAGCCATCGTCAGGAACGTCCGACTCTTTGGCGAAGCCCATACATTGTCCATGTTGCCATGAAAGACATAACTAAAATGATAAACAAATTAAATAGTTATTTTAAAAATGATAACCAAACAATTTGTGGTAACATACCTCGCATTGAACCATCAAACCATTTTCTTCCAACAAAGGACAAATACATTTAACTATTTCATCGATATTATCATTGTCCTGTTCCTTGGCTATTTCTGGTGCTTTTTGAACGTTGAACGGAAGAGTCATATTTGGCTTAAACTTTTTAAATTTAGAATCGTAATAGTAGTAAATATAAGGCAACGCCAATTCCGATTTGGCACGTTTCGGTGTTGTTGATCCATTACCAGTAACTTCTTTACTCAACGATTTTTTTGGTTCTCTTCCTCTACGTTTCTTTACAGGAGGTGCTAAAGGCAATTCAGTTTCATTATTTCCTGTTTCAGATGTAGTTATATTTTCGGGCTCACTACTTTTTGCAGATATATCATTATCTGAATCTTTGCCGGTGACATTTTCAGCTTTAACTGTAATCTTTTGTTTAAGTTTATCAATTTCAAGTTTAACGTTTTTATTTTCGATGGGTTTGGTAGAATCTTGATTCGAGAGTGGTTGATTTTCTGTAACAGTTGACGCGTCGTCATTTTTATGATAATGTTTCTTATGTTGGGTTAACAAGCTAGGTAAACAAATAAAAAAACAATGGTAAATATAAGTTGTTTATGATATAATAAAAGTAAATGCGTTAAACTTACATTTCTTTACGGAAACCCTTATTACATTCATCACAGACAAATTCATTATGATTGATAGGATCGACGACTACAAAATCTTTAGTCTTCGGTTTGGGAGGTAATATATCGCCGGCATAATCAGCCGGAAGCATTGATATTGATGTTAGTTTAACTTTTTTCTTATACCCATCGTAGAATAGCACATTACAGTACATGTTGTCGTTGAACATTTTAATTATTCTAGCAGGATAAAACTTTGAATCACTCCATCTTGCAAGAACTTCGTCGTCTATTTTAAACTCAACTGAAGTCTCATTTTCGTTCTTTTCTTCAATAAGTCGAATCAAATTAGAATCCATATCAAACCATTCGTCAAATCTTGAGCTAATGGATAATAAAAATATAAAGATTAAAAGAAAGAACCAATAGTTGATTATCTAATATTTACATTTTTAAAATATCAACAAAACTATTAAAACAACTTATACTATAAATTCTTTAAATTAATTAAAAATAAATAAACTAGTTTAAAAATTGAAACGTGGCAAATGATAAAATAAATTAAAAAACTAGAATAAAATATAGAATAGGAGAAAAACCGGACGAGCAAAAAAATGCCTATATCTAAAGAGGTACAGGTAAACAAGTGACAATCGATTGTGTCTAATCGATGGTATGTTGTGCGGGTTTCTTATTCAAACATGTAATAACGTTACCAGAGGTGGCGGTTGTGACTAATGTTGCCCTGACCGACAATGGTTGACCGTTATCATGCGCATCAATGGGACCCGTCCAATTAGCGTAAAATACATATGAATCCATTTGAAAAAAAAAGATATTCCTTACCTCCATCGTTGAAAATGGATCAATAGTTCATAGTTGCGAATGTCCATTATCTTAGCTGGATACCAATTTCCATGACTGTCACATGCTTCAACCCTTTGTCCAGTTTTCCAAGGATAGTTGTTCGATCTCCGTTTTTTAGTCTTATTTGAACGGTTATTACCATTAGTGCATGTCGAAGACGACACAGCCGTTCCATGTTTAGATGACGACATCTTGGATGATTGCAAGTTTACATCGCTTGACATTATCGATGATCGTCTTCTATGGTCCGTTGTTTCCGATGAATCAGTTGTAATCAATCACAGTGGCATGCACGCTCGCTCCACTTGGTCGTATGGATTATTGATAGATTTTATTGCAATTGTACGACGGCGACGACGGCCAATGTGGATGAGATAAAGTGTTATGTTGATGATGGGTGATGTCGGTGTCCCCTTCTTTGCGTTCGGGTTGGTGTAAATACTGGCTACCACTGGATAATTGCAGCGCTATTGCTGCAGGCCATCACGGCAGGCTTCAATCACACACACTCTCGCTCTCTTTCTCGACTCGGTTAGGCGGACAAACACACACACACACACACACACCATGATGAAAACCAATGTAATACAATTGTGTTATACCACTACCAACTATTAACAAATATAATGCTTCTTCTCCACCTTGTCGTATACGCCGTTTTGGTATCACACTTTGCTTCCCAACCACCATGTGCTCGCCGTCATTCACCATGCTCTATACAAGCACAAAAATATTAACGTAAATCGATCAACATATTCCAACAAGTAAGTATTTCTATAGGAAAAAGCATACCGTTTTTCTATATACGAGTAATTCAATTGAATAATAAAAAAAGTTGCATACTCTTTGAACCTTTTCAAGATATTTATCCTATGATTGTAAAGGCCAAGAAAGTATGCTAAATTATACCACTTGTTATGTAAATAATTGGAAACGGCATTTTTCAAATTGTTTCATTTTTGAGTAACATTGTATTTTTATTTATCAATTTTTTCAGGGCTTATGGTCTGTCAGCCGTCGCCACCGGCGGTCAAACATCGTGTATATAAGCATCACCCTACGGAGGTGAAGATCGCCACTCACAACTGAGCGATCGCCACCTCCAGGTATGCGTATTTGTTATTATATTTTGTTTTTGTAATTAATTTTATTTACTCCTTATTAAAAATACTCCAGACTTTCACTTTAAGTCCCTGCGATCTCACAATATAAATAAATTTTTATACAAATAAAAATAGTAAATGATCGTATATGTCATTCAACAAATAAAAATGTTTTATTGTTCATCTCCAGATGCCAACTTTCGAATGGGTATCACCTTTTGAAAGATGTCAGGCCAACATTGCCCAATTGTACCATTAGCAGCATATAACATTATTTCAAAAACGTGCGGTATTGCTAGAATGCGTCGTTGTGTCATTTGTATATGGTCATTAATTGGTAATTGAGCATGATTCACTTTATTTTGTTTAGCACGTTCCAATGCTAAACCTTTATGACGATTATGGTCGATGAGACCACCAATAATGAAAATAGCATTGTTCAATTGTTGAATTTCGGAACATTCGCCGACAGTGTTTTCTGAATCGCCAGATAAATAAATTAAATTCGGTTCAAGTCCTGGGCCATTATTGTTCATGAATATTTCAAACCAATGTTTATCACTACAGACACAATCCCAATTTTTGTAACCAGATTGATAGGTCTCGAATATTGTTTTCAACTTTCCACTGATAGACGTTATGTATAATTGTACTGGCTTCGGGTTGTGTTTGTTAATAGCGTAACACCTATAGACATATTTGAAAAAAATTGTAAATATCAACATAACTAAAACTGTCAATGAATCATTACCTGTTAAGTTGTTTACATAGTTTCTTAATTTCTAAATCGTTCATGTAATCGGCATAATCACAATCAATGACAACAGCAACCTTACAGGGAGAGTCCCGTTGAGGTACAAGTTGACTTTTAATTTGCTTCCGTGAAAGAATTAATTCTCCTGCTTCCTTTTTTCGAGCAATCTTTGCTTTTCGTTTTTCTTTTTCTCGCTTTTTTCGTTCAGATTTTGTAGCGATCCATTTTTCATGTTTCAACATGCGTTTCATTTGTTTCTTTGATAGCTTTATTCCATCTTGAACTTTTGCTAGTTTAGCATCTTTTTGAGCTTTATTTTGAGATAACGTTTCTTTGATTTCGGAACTACCATCATTATCGGAAATTTTGTTTACTGACATGATGCCATGAAACATGTGTATTCATTTTGGAATTTAGTATACGTCGTCTGTGAATGGTCAAAGGATCACCTGCGATGGTTGTTTGGCACGTGGGTTTTTATTTTGATGTCCCACGAATATATTTCTAAATAAAACTTTCTAAAAATGGGAAAACGTAAAAGAAAGGTAAAATGAATTGTAATTATTATTATAAAAATAGCTAATAATTTGTCTACAGAATAAGGGAACCAAAGAAGAACCTGAAGATTTGGTCAAAGCCCCTCATTCATTCGTTATCCGAAAAGGTAACGTAGGTAAACATGTTGAACAGTTGATGCAAGATTTCAGAATTGTCATGGAACCATTCACTGCTTCTAATTTGAAGTTACGAAAAAAGAATGTAATCAAGGATTTTGTTTCCATTTCATCATATTTAAATGTTACACATTTGGCCATATTCACTCGCACTGATAAATCACCTTATTTTCGGTTGATTCGTATGCCTCGTGGACCGACAATCACATTTAAGATTGCCGAATATTCCTTGACTCATGATGTCATATCATCACTTCGTAAGCCTCATGTTAATTCGACTTTGTTCCACACTTCACCATTGTTGGTTATGAATGGTTTCACCAATAATGAAGATCTTAAATTCAAACTGATGACTTCAATGTTGAGAAACATGTTTCCAACTATTGATATTCATAAAATTAAACTAGGAACGATTAAACGATGCGTATTGTTTAATTATGATCATGAAAGTGGACACATTGAATTTCGTCATTATGCAATCAAAGTGAAACCAGTCGGTTTATCCAATACTGTACGCAAACTTATGACAGGAAAGAAAATACCAGATCTTGGACAATTTTCCAACGTCGAAGAAGCCATTGAACAATCACAAATGGCAACATTCACTGAATCAGAAGGTGAAGGGGATGAACACGATGAAACTCGACATGTAACATTGCCACAAAAGTTGAACATTCGTGGTAGTTTGAAAAACGAAAAGAGTTCAATTAGGTTTGTTCTTCATTGTTAAACTAATATTGTATAATTTAATAATAATAATTTACTTTTCAATAGGTTGGTTGAACTAGGCCCTCGAATGAGTCTTGAATTGGTTAAGATAGAAGATGGTGTTATGACTGGTGAAGTTCTCTACCATTCATATATAACTAAAACTAATGAAGAGATTCAAGAAACCAAACAAAAAATGGATATAAAAAAGACAAAGAAACAATAATAATTTTTGACTTATAATTGATGGTGTACATATGCGATATGAACTAATTACAAATAATATGATCATTTTTATTATGCGCTATAATTGGTCTCTATATTTATTGTCCCAAATTTGGTACAGGATCAGCAGGTCCGTGATAAAAGTTAGGCAATGAAATTAGCTTTCCAGGACTGGTAGGCGATCCATGTGTATTATAGAGGTGTGCAAACGATTCACTGGGACCGAATGCAGTGATGAGAACGTTCACGACGGTAACCAAAAAGATTAGGATGACTGATGCATTATTCATCATATCTGCTTTACGACGATCTTGTGTAAAATTGATATTGAGACGTCCCAATACGATGAAGATGATTCCAACGACTACTTGTAATAGGATGGAGACTACAATTAAAGAGATAGTCACCTGAAAGTAACGATGTTGAGGCGAATTAAGCAACACGTCTATTTAAAGAATAAAATATAAGCATTTTCAAGCATATGAAGAGCAAAAAAAGATTTACATTTTAGCTGAGATGCATTGGCACACATAAGGCCCAAATCCATTATTCCTAAAGTTTGAAATGTTTACATTATATCCATTTGAAATTTATCAATATTTCTTACCTTGCGCGATGGTCTTTCTGGTTGCATACATGTTCATGTCCATTGTTTGATGACGCCGATTCGACGATCCATTAGCCACTGCTGATGATGGCGTTTGTTTCATCGTGCATAAACCAATTTCAGTTGAACCGTTTAGATCGTTAGCAACCTCTTCGTCCGCCTAAAATCGAAATGGTCTCCGATTAGATTTACATTTAAAATCACAATGAGTGCTTAATAGAATAAATTGTACAATGATACTAGCTGGTGTATGTATGCATGCAAACACTTTGCCATTGAATGTATCATTTGACTGACATATGGAATTCTATGAGGCGAATACTTGGTTACGAATTTGACTCGTTCAAACATGATATACACAATTGGTAGCCGGCTGGTCGATCGACGGTTGTCCTCGACTGTACAATTGCTATGTGTCGAACAATCGACGTCGATTAGATAGACCAAACTGTGGAATGTTTGAATGGTAAAGTGGAAAAAAATACAAACAAAAAAGAGATATCGAAACAATAAAAAAAAACGGCAGATGTAATTGTATTCGATATGATAATGAACCGTACAAATAATGAATAACATATCTCGATATGGAAGCATGCAATCGGCAGTTGGTCACACAATCGATCCATTGATCAATCCATTGATGGCCAATCTACGAACCATTGGAGCAAGGAAGAGATCTTTCAACCAAGTTTTCACCATTCCACGTTTCATCTTTTCAAAATGTTAGCAGTTTTCACGACGTAATATAGATTTGGATTTGATCACGTAGTTATTCAAAGGCACGTTTGGTGATCTATGGATTGTGTGTATACGAAAACACCAACACAGGAGAAGATTGGTTGAAACTAAATTGAACTGAGACAACAAGTTCGACACAAGTACACTTGTGTGAATACATACAATAGATGATGCGCCAATTATGACGAGATGATGCACGATGCCGAATGGTTTGATGTTTCATCTGGCGATGTGCCCATGTCATTAGCACGCAACATTTTACCATTTGCATCCATTCACTCTCATCTCTGATCATCATCATATATTCTTATATCATTCATCCTCAGCCCTCCTCCACGTCCAATTGAAATGTCACGCATTTGGACTATTATTATGTACCAATTGGTCGATAAGAAATTATTTCTTGAATGACCAATTGAATACTACCAGGCACACTCCCATTTCGTTTTTTTAATTGATTGACAGTTAACATCATTGTTGCTTTATGTTTATGTTTACATGATGTGCAATGTGCAATGTGTTGTCTAAATACAACAAATTTATTTGTTCTTACGATCATCATCATCTTCAATTGTTGGTCAACACAAGTTGAACGATCATTGTTGTCATTGGGAACATTTATGGTGACTGTCATCGTGGTCGAGTGTCGTCTATTATTGAACAAGAATTACACTTTATCCACAAATTATGGTTAATTGAACATTTTCTGGTGACTTGTGACTTTCACACATACATACACAGTCTATTTCATCGATGTTCCACTCAATTTGAGTGCCAACCAATATATTTGGTACCATTTGGGCGTCGATTAGATCATATTGATTCCGGTGTTGTCAATTAATGGTTAGAAAAGTTAACCTAACCTATCACCAGCTGGCATATTCTGACTCAATTATTGACACGGGTGTGGTGTTCCATTGCAAGGCCACATTAGTTTGGAGGTTATTTTTGGTCGTCATTTATTTTTTTTTTTTCATTTTTGATGTGACCACATAGAGTGGCACCACCTTGCTGAATGTAATAATAAGCCATAAATTTGGTTGATGAATCGTTTTTGTAGAAGCATTCGACCAAGTGTTAGGTTAGGTTAATTCTCTTTGCCCGGACGCGAGCATGCACTTACCAAAATTTGCCACACTTTGGATGGGCGGCGTTTTGTTTTTCCTTTGTTCGATTCACGTCGATTCCGTCAACAAATCGAGACGAATTGGTCGGATGTCTGTCAAACGGATAGTTTACATTCGTTGGTAGAACACCAATGTAGAACACCAATGATATTGTTAGTCGTCTTGTTTATTTATTCAACAAACACGTTGAATTGAACAATGTTCAAAGTTCATGATTTAGACGATTCATTCGAAACGAACTGAATTTGGGCGGTATTCCGTATATTTGATTTGACTTCAACTGTCGGAGACTGTTGAAGGTTCACTCTTGTTTGTTATAACACCAAAAAAACGAAGTTTACCATTTTTGGAGAGTCGACAATTCTTTGTGCAGCAGTAGCAGATGAGTTGATTATCAATTTGGAATATTTTGAACTATAGTTGAGTGTTCAACGCATTATTGCTTGCCGCCAGCTTCAAATATGACCGCCGATTGGTAGAAGAACTCAAACATCATTGCATCAAAAGTGAACAACACATTTACGTCATTGACCATTTACTTTGGCTAATATTAATTGAGAAGTATAAGACGAAACTTGCTTTCCACCATTCAATTGCACCTTTTTTTTCTGACTCAATTGTCCCTTCCATTCTAGCTAGGTCGCCCACGTGAAACTTGCACATGCATACATATTTGTAAGTAAAACTTGTTTACTACAGAAGGATTGGACTTGCCTATTCGGACATTTAGCTGTGCTCTCAATGCAAATTGATGTTGATGTGCCACGAATATCATAAGGCTTGGTTCATCGGTCGTAGACCACACAAATTGTAATTTTCAATGAAACCAGTTGAAGAATCAATCCAAAGTATCATTGACCAACACAATCAAAACGAAGCTGTTTACAGGTTTTCATCAAACGTTGACAATTGAGCAACGTAACAATCCTTTGATCCAACCGATCAATTATAATTGCCATTCAATAGCACATGATACCGTACAATTGTTAGCAATGAATCCAACATATTCAACAATTGAACCAAGTTCAACTACAAACCGAACGATTCCAAAGAGTAATTCGGACGAGGAAGCATTAATCGATGCAAGTCATCAATCGATTCTTCGTGCAACCAACAATTTGTATCAATCACAGAATACGATGAGTCCACGTTTACCACGAAAACGAAATGTTGCAAACAATCCAAATATGGCTAAAGAGGTAACAATACGTAATAATAATTATTAATAATTTTTTCTAATTATGTTTCTAATTTGAAAGGATGACTTTGATAATGAGTTTGAGATGCAAATTGAAGATAAACAACCATTGAACGTTATATCGCCATCGGTGGTGATCACGCCCAATAGTCCACCACCGAGAAGCTATTCTGGTCACGATATTGGTTCACCCAATAATAGTAGTGGAAGTTCGTATCGTAAGGCACACCATTGGCCAATTGAAATTGAACGAGAAGATGGACCAGATGATGGAATGCGACGTAATCCAATGCACGATGTTGGCGATGATGATGAATTGCATGATGCTACTGAAACTGAGTTGGATGAAGTCCAAAATAATAAAAAGTATCACCGAAAGAATGGTATTGATGTTAGCCTATACACCACCAAGAAGAATGTGGCACAAGGAATGTTGGACATTTCATTGCTTAGTGCCAATTGTTCACAATTGAAATATTTGCTGTTCCATTATGAACGTGACACAAGTACATTGACCAATCAAGTTGGTGGATCCGCCGGCAATTCTGGATCAGTGGGTTCCGTCGTTAGTTGGCTTAGTTCGATGGATTTCTATTTTATTGTCAATTTGGTTTGTATTTCAATCTCAATCTGCTTACAAGTGATTGTTGGTATATTGTTAATCTTGAATGGACGTCACAACATTTACGTTCATCGATATCAACGTGTGGCCGATTCCTATAGTAATTTGATCTTGATCACAGTGTTCATCATTACCATTGTGAATATATTTCTTTCGGTATTCATTTCAGCATCATAAATTGTCAAAAAAACAAGATTCAGTCATTTACCAAAATAAAATAATTCGTTTTATCGAACTTGTATAATGGCGAACAATGGATTCAGGTATATAAATGGAAGACGGCCACCTGAACCCATTGAAATGCGTATCGGGTCGTGCTGTTAACGCTTTTTATATTCAAATTATTTATTTATATTTATATTGTTTCATTTTTGTGTCGATACATATTGTACTTGAGACACACACATATGAATTAGATGACCAGAACGTTGTCATCGAACAATCTTGTCTATCTCGGTGTCGTTTTGGTATTGATACTACTAACCATCAGTTTAATATGGCTATTGGTGACACATCTTCAATGGAAGAGTCGGTCGTTGGCTATCATCAATTTGAATAGTCGATATATGCAATTAGATGAATTATATGTGCTACGACTTTGCTATGATCGTAATCCATCATTATTGGGACATGCTAAAAGTTGTATGATCTATGCATACATCACATACGAATGTACCAATTACATCACAATACCGTTCAACATAAATCAGGTAAAACTATATTGATTCATATGAACATAGAAAGAAAAAATACTAAAATAAAATGATTCGTGATAAAGGTCTTTCCATACAGGTTAGGATTTGCATCGTTGACATTGTTACGGACGAGAGAGAGATTGGCGGACGTGACCAGTGTACAATTGCATCTGAACTGTTCAAAGTCGTGTCAAACGCATAGTGCAAAGAAGTCCAAGTTGGATGAACACAAGTTTGATAAATTGAAAATCATATCGTTAAATATGCAAAACATTAACCATTGGAACATGATCTCAACAAAATTGAAAGAGGGCGAAATGTTCTACCTTCAGGCTGACATCTACTATCCATTTGCGAGTGAGGTGGCCGCCACCGATCCGATCGATATGAACATGATCCGCTATTCGATCACCTGTCCCACCTACAGTTGGATCGTATTAACATTCTTCTGCATTTGCATGACATTCCTGTTGGTGGCCTATCTAAACATACGCCTATGTTCAATGCAAATTTCGATCTTTATCATTCAATTCATATTGATCATTAGTGCATCGGCCAATGCAATCATATTGTTCATCTCACTTGAATTTATCTTTATCGTTTGGATTCGAGATGTAAACTATGTCGATACATTGGGACAACGTGGACGGCTTCTTCACCTATTCTTTCTTACATTTCTTATGATACTTGGATTATGTTTAGCAATCAATGGTGTCATTGCAATGAATTCCACGTGGACCATTCCTCTAACGCAATTGAACAATAGTTCACATGTAAAGGGTGAACATGTGGTAGATCATTATGTAAAATGTGGCGGAAAATATGGTTTAATTGCAACCACCATATCACTTTTCATCTTTATCATCTTTCAAGCGATATTGTTCTTCTTTGGAAGCAGGTTTCCATGTTTACGCAATGAATTCAATAGGTCAGATGTACGATCGGTGATTAATCGTGAATCAAAGATTCATTCTTCCAATTCACATGTTGTTGGCAGTATAGTTCGCAATGTTAGCACAAACAATTCGCACAACAAACCGTTCAAATAAACATAACAAAAAAAACCAATAGTTCGAAATTTGATTTGCAAAGACGCCCGTTATTAAAGTTGATGAAATGAAGTTAAATTGTGCAAAAAAAACGAAAAGTAAATCGAATATACACCATCACATAACCATTATATTATGGATAAGAGTCGTCACATTAAGATGTGTAAAATATCTAATCTCAATCATATGATTGAATGTGTAAATTATACGCGTGAACTACAACAACAAACTCGTCAAATCATAGGATTGTTACATGGTGGTTATCAAAAGATACCAAAACATCCATATGATCAATGGAATTCGTCCGATAATGAACGATTGAATTGTAATATTCAATTGATTCCAATGATGATCCATTCATCTGAAGAAGAGGAACTTGCCGAATTTCGAATTTTAAACTACAAAGATCGAGCGATCATTCGTTTAATGGACAATGATAAATGTATTGTGTTTGCAATGAAACAACATCATAGCACACACACAAATGTTGTTGTTGATTGTCCCATTTACTATACAATCGATTGTAATGCAATTCTAGTGTTACGTGGTCCAGTGTCGATACAACATGTCATCCAACGGAATGACGATGATGAGATTGAGGATCATGAACAACAATGGATGGAGGACAGTGGTGACAATCGGACGAAGGCAATTGTCAAATTCTCTGGTCATGTTACGTTGAACATAACCGGATTTGCTTATATCGACATCACCAATTGGCAACAAGGCATTAGTATTGTGTTACCAAATGAAAGTCGATTCTCGGTTGAACGAACCATTCCGTATCGATTTCAACAGAAGACAATCGTTCAACGGCAAAAGGAAAAGTATCAAAATACTCAAGGTATGATGTCATTGGAAACATTTAACGATATGTGATATTGTTTAGATATTGTGTTTTACAAATAAAAAATATTTCGAATTAATGTTAATATTTGTTATATAATAAATTTGAATATTTGTCAAAATCATTCGAAAAAAAAATTTTTCATAAGGAGTTTTTGAAAGTTTCTTTGGAAGTTTTTCAAACGCATCGGAAAACGTTTTGTTTCAACAATTTTATAAAATAAAAAAAATGTATAATAATAGAAACAAATGGATTACAATTAATTAGAAAATTAATAATTAAAATCTAAATATATGTTGTGTGGTTGATAATTTGTGTTTGTGGCAATTAGTGTCGCTAAGAAAAGGACAAAAAATTTTTATGGCATAATTGCCTTGTGCCAATAATTGGATGATTTGAAGAAATGAGGATTATTCCATAATGATGATTATGGTTGAGTATATTCTATTAGTTTCGAGAAATTAAGGTATAGTTAAAACAGGTTCCATCATATGGTAATGCTATTGAGCCACGCGTCTCCAACCATTCATCCATTCGATTTTTGTTTGTCTGATTTCCCGGCACCAAACGATAATGTGCTAATAGATTGGCAACCGTACTAAATACAACCGTATTTACCATCTTATAACCGAGACATGACCGACGACCATGGGAGAATGGAAAGAAAAAGTCCGGCTTAACCACATTACCGTCAGGTGTAACAAATCGAGACGGATTGAATTTGGTTGGCTCATCCCATAGATCGGGATTAAGATTTAAGTTATATATGTTGAATAGAATCATCGTATCCTTTGGTATGAAGTAACCCTGAATTGAGGTATCCCATCGTGCCTGATGTGGAACGATCGGCGATGATGTGAGGCGAAGTGTCTCCATAATCGATGCATTGGTCAATGGCATGTGCGATTGATCGTCCAATGTGATCGTCTTCTTTCCCGTTCGTTCATCGACCGTTTTGCGGTTCAGCGCACTAGCCACCTCTTCATAGATTTGCTCCTGTACGTCGCCATTGATTGCAAGATAGCCGAGTAGACGTGCCATCAAATTGGCAACGGCAGAGTTGCCGCCAACCAGATCGCCAATCTCGTAAAGACACTCGTCCCATGTCATATTGTTTTGATTCTCCAGATAATGGTTCAATGTAAAGTCAAGAAATTGTGCACTTGATTGATATTGCTTGTGCAACAATATTCGATCAACAAATCGTTCATCACAACTTTTCTCATCGAACTTTGCCACAACATCGGGATTCGTTTCTTGTTTCATCAATTCTTCCTTATGTTTCTTGGTTAACAATGCCAACCGTTCGGTTACCTGTTCATTTATGTAATCTCTATACAAATAATTTGGTTAAAATATTATCATCATTAAGAAAGATTGATATCATTATTTACCTAAGATAGTTTCCATTTTCGGAAACTTCATTCAAATAGTTGTGACTTGTAATCGATTTAAGATATGGAACAAAATCGGTCAAATACATTTGATTTATATCATAAAAGATATAATCATATCGTTTACAAACTTCAATAAAATTTGGATCATCAAGATCAACTTCTTTTTCAAGTAAAAATTCGATAAAGATTGCTGCACATAATGCAACGATTCGTTCCTTTTCCAAGATTACCGTTTTGTTCTTGTTAGAGGCCATGTTTCGATCGATATCGATCAACAATTTGTTCACTGAATTAACGATACAATCGGACATTCGTTGAAATGTTTTCGTTCCAAAACGTGGAATAACGGCCGCATGTGCAATCGATCGACGAGATTTGTGAATGTCCGACCAATCGCATAATGCCAAAGCTTTTATGTGAAGAAATAAGATTTAGTATTATAATATATTTTATATATTAGAATTCAACTGTAATGTTACATACCATTTTGTTGATTATTTCCAAAGATGATTGCATGTCGATCAAAATGTGGCCGATTGCTGAAAGCGTCGCCTTTAACCAAGAGCACTTCACGAATGGCTTCCAACGATGATACCATTATCGAACGATAGACGCCCAGTTGTATTCGTACGACGTCGCCATATTGTTCTCGAATTGCATTGAAACCTTTCCATGGATTGGTCGGATATTTGGCCAACAGATAGATGTGTCCAATCAATGGCAACGAAAGGGGCGAAGGTGCATCTGTGTGTGTATATATATGTGTGTGTGAAATTGAGGAATCAAGATAAATTGGCCAGATTAGAAAGTAATCACCAATTTGATAATGGACTGATTCGCCATTGGGGTCCGATCAAAATATTCACTCTCATAGAACAGGTTTCCCCAAGGGTCAATGTCATGGTCACGCGCCTGGTTTAGTATTGTTGTTGCTGATTCGCTGGGGTTCGCCGCTATTGCTGAACAACTCACATCACACTAACTCCTCTAGTGTAAGGAATATTGGCGTCGTCGTTGCCTTCGGCCATATCATAAGATAGATTGTCAAGGAATTTTTAATTTATATACAGAATAGATACTATACTCTACTATACTATACGATAGGACATTGAAAGTGAGATTGACATTGACCAAGTTTGGACCAAGGCCGAAATGTCCTTCACACGATCTAGTTATGCCCAGCAACAGGGTGCTCTCACTTAATCAATGATCAGTGGGTTTGCAAGTTTGTTGTTGTTGTTGTTGTTCTTATATACAATTGTAAGAACATAAAAGAGAAATAAGTGCAAATAACGATTTACGATCATGAAGACCTTGGCACCGACCGTCAGCAATTGTGAACATAAATTATGAAGTGAAATGGGTGACAGAATAGTGTCCCGGTATGATCG
This sequence comes from Blomia tropicalis, assembly GCA_029204025.1. Lineage (NCBI taxonomy): Eukaryota > Metazoa > Arthropoda > Arachnida > Sarcoptiformes > Echimyopodidae > Blomia > Blomia tropicalis. Next base: position 9,696,839 of record CM055088.1, read on the forward strand.
GCATCACCTGTTGTAACCAGTTGAACGGGCTAGCCCTCTCTCTCTCTCTCTCTCCTGTTGATTCATCAATCTATTAATTATTAGACACCATCCAGTTAAAACATGATCATCATGATCAACATAGACAAGGTCAAAGGTCGTAAATTGTTGAACGATCAACCTGATCTAGAAGTGGAATGTCTAATCATGTTCATTTTAATCTTTTATTTAGTTGACACCGGTTTAGACGGGTTGTGTCGACGATCACCGTGTGAAACACTCTTGGACTAGCACTAGTTGATCATTTGAGGTATCACTTACACCTTTTCACTCGTTCTTGGACGATCGAACTTATAAACCCGAACCACCGTTTCACTTGAACATTTAATTCGTTCGTTCATTCGTGCATCATTGATCATCATACTTATCGATCGATCGACTGACCATGGTCAATCAATGTTTGGCAAACTTTCACTTTTGAACATAATTAAACTCATCATCATATGTATATAAAAAGATTCTCAGTTAGATTATGTCTATTGTAAGTCACAACTGTTAGGCTGTTCGCCAACTTGGCAGGTCAATCTCATCATCACTCGAATCACCTCAGATCGGCTCATACAGGTTGTCCATGTTTGTTTTTAATGTAGCATGGCTTCAATTCAATTCAACTTAGTGTCCAAAGTGTCTAGTGCCGGTGACCACACCACACCACACAAACACACACATTAACCATGCCCATCACAACATTGATTGATAATTGCGTTGAAGATGTAAGTAAGAAATCAAAGAGATAAACATCGACATATGGTTGAGCAAGGGTTAAACACATTGAACTCTCATTCGATCTGGACAGACGATTGACCGACGGTGTAATTGCACTCAAACATAATTTTGCACTATAACTAAAGTGCAATAATGGTTAGATGATCATCATTAGGTGTTTGAGTAACTCATACAGAATTATAAGTTGCACAAATAAACTAAGTACACTTTTTTTCATCCAAAAATAGCATTCGTACTTTGTACTGTGAATTGAGTTCCAATGAATACCCCCTAAATGTCACATTCGCTTTGTTACGCACCATTCCTTTGTTTATCATAACACTATTGTTCGTTATTCTAAAACTCGAACATAATCACTTTGTTAAGAAACCTAAAGTGCTTAAGTTGACCTCCTAAAGTGATCGTCGCGGGCAATTTGTAGCCTATTACAGTCTATACAATAAATTAAATGGTTTCTATATAGAATAAGATTCCTAGTTAATAGTTTTAAAGGTGCAAACTTTTGACATTCATTCACAATCGTATGTTTGTTTGTTTTTTGTTTGTTTACTAATTGACACGGATGTTAATGTCAAAATGAATTGATTGTGCCAAAAGTGTCAATCAAACATTGCATTACGTTCTATACGTTTCCCATCACAAAATGATTGAAATATGACACTTACCGGGAAGTGAATAAATTGTGGTATCGATGCCTTTCGAATGTTTTTTCATTGTCAAGTCTTTTTTCGGGTCAAGATTTGGTCCAACCAATAGATGTTTGATTACATTTGGAATGAATGATGAGATCGGGCGACCGTTGGAACGGATTCGATTGTCAAGCCAATAGAGTAGACCCAATAGAAGGACCAACGAGGCAGTTGAATTGGTGATTGCCAACCAAACCTGTGCGGTGGTTGAAATCAATTGAGCATCCATGACTATTATTGGTAAAATTTTAAAGAAAAAAAAATGGCAATGTCGATATTGAATTGATGTGAGTGAGGGAATTCAGCGCAACGATTCAATGGAAGACCAACGAATTGAACATGTAATGTATTATGACATTGAATGGATCATTGAAGTTCTATATATACGGGCCAGTCTAATGTGCGCTTAATCAGTTCGGTACTTGCGGCGAACTAAAAGGTAATATTATCACTGACAAGTGGTCATCGTGCCGCCGACATCACCATTGCTGCTGACTCTCCATTAAGCGAGTTGAGTGTGGCGAGTTAGTCTCCGATTGGCAGTTGATCGTTAATACAGCTCGAGTTGATTCGAGCCGGACTTCGTCTCAATCTCGAGGCTCTATGTTGTCAGGGGGTGGGCAACACTAAAAGTGACTAGATGACTAGTGTCTCCTATGTCCATCCTTAAATGTGTCGAATGTGTATACGTTCGTATTGATGTTGCTGCTGTTTCTGTCGTGTGTGTGTGTGTGTGTGTGTGTCGAACGAACAACGAACAATTCGACACTCGAGGCATATTTTGGATGGACACGATTGCCACATGTTTGCTGGGGGGAGGCTAACGTGCATCGTGCGCAATCTGACCAGATCCGATTAGTGTTCTATACATTGGAGAAGTTGGTTCACGAGGACGGCGTCATCGTCATTTCATTTTACCCACAATCATGCTCATCATTGATTTATGTGGCCAACAAGTTGTAGGTGTCCACTAGAAATTCCACTAGACACTAGAATAAAACTCCATTTTCTAGTACAAATGATCCGTTCGTTGCCGTTTTTTTTTTCTCGATATCATAAATGGATAGATGCCGTTGATTTTTTTTTATCTAACGATTATGTAACATGAGATTATCATCTCATTTGACAGCCCAATTGTGAATTGAATATAGAGACATAAAGCAAATGAAACCGAGTCCATTTTTGTTTGATTCAATATAACAACCGTTCGAATCTAGTACATCATACAATAGGATGGAATCATGTGTGAGTGTGTGTGCGTGAGTGTGTGTACGATTGAATGATAGAGATCGATTGTTGTAAAGAACGATTGTTAGAAACACAAGCACATCACTTCATTTTCGGAATGTGGAATAACCCAAGTGTTCATTGTACGTGTTGCCAACCATTTAAACATGGCACTGATGAAGGCCGGTCAGGCAAAACCGAATGGGCCAGTCCCATCCATCTAATCAATCCAAATTGGTACATAGAATGGTAAATGATGGCTCAACGTGGTGCCATGGCAACTGTTCAACTCTCTCTCTCTCTCTCTCTCTCTCTCTCTCTCTCTCTCTCTCTCTCTCTCTCTCTCTCTCTCTCTCTCTCTTACTCTCACCTTGATCACCTCTCGTCGTCTCGTTACTTACCCCATTATCATAACGAAGAATGTAAGCAAGGTCTAACTGACAAGTGTGCCTCCTCATTTCACTACGTTCGAACCATTGTCGAATGTTTAAAAATTTTGTTTTACTTTCGATCATTATCATTGTTCTTGTATGTTTTGTAAAAGAGGTACAAGAATCGAAAGTTGTAACGCGGAAGCCGAAAAAAAAATTGGGACGAGAATCGGCAACAACAACAGCAACAACGAACGAACGGACGGCACACAATAGGAATCGGCTAATCTAAAATTGTGCGAGCATGTAAAGTAAAGTACGAAGAGATGGCGTTTGACATCAGGTGATTGACGAGCTACAACGATAAGTGGAACTGTGTAATTGTCTAGGACTAGCCACTTGTGCTTGAATATGTGTAGTGGCTACACGTTAAGACGTTAAGACCAATAAGAATCATGTTAAAACCAATAAATATATGAAACAGCGGTGGCAGCGGCAATTATGACAAGGCGTGCACTGTTTCTTCTCCCTTCGACACGGCAGCAACACATCAGGATCACCGGTATTGTCTGGAATTGTCCACAAGACATCATTTCGATGATTACATTAAAATGGCTGATTTAGAATCTAAATATACGATTGCCTTCCTTATGTGTCAATGAGGTTGTAAATTCCACTCGATCATCGGTATTGATTACATAAGTTTGTTGGATCCACGCGTACTTGTTGGCCCAAGCTCGACGACTAACTAAATCCATTCGTCGCTTACATGCATACTATATGAAATACCGGAAAATTTTTCCTTTCATAATTTTATGACACATGATTATACGTAATTTGATTTGCAACAATCGTTACGCCGTTCAAAGGACAATCCTTGTAGTCGAAGGTCGTTCAATGTTTAAACATTCATATAGGATGATGATGGGATCGTAATCAATCGTGTTGCGAAAATTAGGCTTAAGAATGATTTAGTTAAATACAAGAATATTGAAAGTATAATTTGTCTTTATTATAAATGAATGATGATGTATAGTCGTTCAATGTATGGTTTATAAACATTGAGGGTAGCAAAGCGATTTGTGGTGTTATATAAAAAATATGAGCTTGTACACGTTTGAAGGATCGAGATTGAGAAAATGATTTTTAAAGTTGCGAACTTAAACATTTTTACGAATGAAATTTTTTTTTGTAATCAAGTGTATGTATAATTTAGTGAATTCAATTTGAAATTCAATCAAGTGTAAATGTTTGTTAAAAAGTGTGTGATTGTTTGATATAATAAATATGAACGAAATAGCTAATTAAATTAAATATGGAATGAATGATTTAATCAAAAAATGTCTTCAAATTTTAAATTTTTCTGTTTTAAAGTTAATTTTGTGAATATTTTTCAGTTCAATGGAAAAATCCATTGTAGCAAAATCGAATTAAAATTTTACTTGAATTCAACATTTAGCTGTTGATGAAGCCATAATTGTTTGATTGTGTACCATTTGGTGTATTTTTGACGCACAGATGGCCATTTAGAGTTTGTACTATTATTTTTTTGATGAATGTTAGTTCGTACTGTTCAAAGAATGGAAAAGGGTTAAGGCCATTGCAATAATAATCCCGTTCATCCTTTTTATGAGAAAAATTCGTGTTGCATTTAGGTTAATGTAAAACCATGAGATGACGAAGGTGTGTTTGTTTTTTCAGAATAAATAATTGAGATGATTCGCATCAAACGGTGTTAGATAATAAACCTTTTCATTCATTCATTGGATGATTAGTGTCAATTATTTTCTTGCTTGCTTGCATTCATACATCGATTGGTTTATGGCGGGCTAGAGGGCGAACGGGCGAATGTACCAAAATAGAAGTTAGTTGTTTTTCATTGCAATTATGACTAAATGACATTGATATTGATGGTGGATCACCGAGAATCAACTAGCCAAATATGACATGTGCAATGGAGTGTGAATCAGTTCAAAACGTGTGCCTTTTAGGTTAGCACCACGAAGATTTGCTTCGTTAAGATCCGATCCGGATAGATCACAGTTTTCTGTGTTACAAATTTATAAATTGTTGTTAATGAAAATGAATTCAATGATTGCGTAAAACATACCTAGGTTGGCACCAGCCAGGCAAGCACAATCGAGAACACAATTCTGAACGTTTGCGTTCTTTAATGAAGCAACTCTACAATAAAATATAAAAATAAAATCATTCCTTATTGATCATTGCCCATGACGTACCGCAAATTAACTCGTCTCATTTGTGAACCTTCCAAATTACAGTTCTATAATGGAAGAAAGATGAATGCATTAATTAAGAGTAATGGACACAATCAAACTGCATACATTAAGGTTTGCTCCTTCCAGGTTGGTGATCTGGTTGAATGACCCACTGTCCATATTGGTTCCTTGTGTGTGTGCAAATATAGGTTTATAGATATATACTGGTTGGTAACAATGCAAATATAATAACTTACCACGCAGGTTACTTCCTTCAAGATTTGCACACACCATATGACAATTGATTAGGTTTGCACCTTCCATGTTGCACATCGATATGTCGGCCCGTTCTAGACAACAATTTCGTAGATTTGCTCCCTTGAAATTGTAAATAAAAAATTATTTAAATTAAAGAATAAATAGATAGCATCAAAGATCCATACCTGTAGGTTAGCACCTCTTAAAATAGAATATTTTAGATTACTATTACTAAGATCGAGTCGCGATAAATCAGCTCCAGAAAGATTAACTCCTTGAAAGCGAAGTTTTGTGTCTGATGAGGTGTGAATGATTGCTTTGACTACTTCCCGCCGAGTGAGTGGTGCAACGCCGATGCTACGTTCGACCGTATTCTGCAACAATTGTTCTTGAATAACGATTGTTTCTAATTCGGGTATCAACGAGAATAATCCGTAAAATTTGGCCTCCTCTAAGATACCGATCGGATTCAAGTGTTTATCAATGATTAAATTTCCGTGCCGTAAGTATCCGAGAAGTGGCTCAAAGTATTCGGGACTACGATCGATCAAGTAGGCGCCGTTCTCATCCATTCGACTAGGAACAATCAACTTTCTTCTTTCCCGTACGATGACTTGATTGTTGTTACCATTAAAATTTTCTGTTTTACATTGACTACTACTGGTAATTTCAACTTCCTCTTCAGTCTGGCCATTATTGGACACAAACTCGAGTTCGTCGCATTCAAACATTCGAGCCAACATTGAGTCCGGTTCCTTGGCTACAATTGTGCTTCGTGTTGTGGTAAAGAGTTTTCCACCAATGTTCAGTTTAATCCAATCATCATTGAGTCTAATGGAAACATAATGAAAGCATTATCATAACACAATAAAAAACAACTTACAATTTGCATTTTCTACTAATCGTCGTTTGACCATCGAGTGTATCACCATTTTGGCCTTTCGTTTGAGTATTTCCTGTTAACTTATCATCACAATTATTTGGCGAGTCTTTTCTTCGAAACGTGTCGCCATCGACACAAAGGTACAATATTTCATCATCACGGATCAATTTGGTGTCGTCGATTTCGCCTCCAATGGCAGTAAACAATTTCGTTCCGTTAACATTGAATTTGTTCGATGCATTATCAATCAACTTTTCAATTTGCTCTGGAACATGCAATACCTACAATCATCAAATATAATAAACCCCAAAAAGACAAACTCATTATTTTTTTGTCCTCAATTGCAGTTGTACTAATTTACCTTTCCATTGATTTCATTTTGTCCATTAAGAAATATGGTTACTCGTTTAATCATAATTACGGAGATATTTTGAAAAATCCTTTGATTCGTACTGATTCGGACAATTTGTGAGCGTCAATTTGGGGCAAAAATTGAAAATTCAAGTTCAAAAGTTCAATATTGGGAATTTGTTTTGATTGTTGTATTGGTTGTTCAATTCAGTTTGTGAAAGTTATGAGGACGGACAATTGATGATGACGACGATGTGAGTGTGGTCTTCTCGGTGACGTTTACGTACACCGCTAATGTTTTTGTACAACCAATTGAAAAAAAAATGTTCAGAGGAAAAAATGATCGGAAATGTTGACAATCAAATGAATAGGGAAGCAAAGTGTTCAAATTAATGAAAAATATGCTAGATAAACATCATATCGATCTATGAACATTGATCGACAATGATCTTTTCAACATCATTTTCCTCACATTAATGTTCGATCATCGAATGTTAAAGAAAATTGTCAAACACAAACCAACTATGTTATATTGAATGCGACAATTTGGTTTCTATACTCTTCCTTCCTTTCGTAACAGGAAATTGTGGATTTGAGATTCGGTTGGTTTCAAAAATTATCAAGGAAAATTCAAATTTAGTTGAAACAAATGATAAAAGCATTTAAATTGTATTCATTGAATTATTCGATTTTTTAAAAATGTTAAAGAATATAATTGATTCGACACAGTTCAAGATGTATTCATTCTTGTTGATATAGTTGCAGTTGCAACGAAATCGAGCCAAATGTTGGATGATGCAGTGGAGACCGAATGAATATGGACGAAAGAGAGAGTCAACTATCGGCCGAATTATCCGTTATGGCATACATTGGTGCTGTAACGTGGTATAAGATGTATGTTGCTGACTGTACAATGTACAATGTATATACAGCCCCTGTGTATATACATAGGGGAGAAGCCACGCAAATGGAGGAGACTGGTTGGGCATATATATATATATATATATATATATATATATATACACACACACGCACGACACAGACACGAATGAAAGAAACCCAGCGGCAAATTGTGGTGTTGGTAGTGTCGTCAATGGTTGTCTTGTGGCACCAAAGCGAGAACTCAACTCTCCATGTAATGTGATGATCGAGACTTGACCTAAATTTTTGTGCGACTGTCGGTCGGTCGGTCAAAAGGCTGCTCCTGTGTGCTGCTTCGCTTGCTGTTGCTGTTGTTGTTGTTGCTCTCTTTCGGTGTTGATGATGATGATGATGTTGCCTATTGCCGCATTACGAACATGAATCTGCTTGTCAATAGACACGGGAAACCAACGCCGACGCCGTCTAAACCAAAAGACACACGGCAAAATCGTACACAGCTGTTCGCATTGCCACTCGTCATCGTTTCCTAACAACATTGACAATGCGCGTGCGTTACCTAACCATGGTAACACTACTTGACAGCAGGACCCGGTTGATTGTACGTATACAAATATTAGGGTACTGGGACTCCCTCATAGGCCTAGAATGTTTTGACTATGTGCAAAATATTACAGAATGAGCTCTTACAACTAGAATAAACTATTAACATATTGGCACTTCACTGTTGTGCATTTTTGGATAAAGTTTGCAAAACATTAAATAATAAATACATTACCGTGAAGCCAACATTTTTCCATTAACATTAAAAATGAATCTTGGCCGATGTGTTATGTGTTATCGAATCCAAAAAGTTTGGTAACCTCCACAAAATGTACTTATACATTCTTGGTCATGTAATGTTTTCTGTTTGTTATCTGGTTCAACCTGTACACTGGGCCAATGCCATAATCGTACACTCGAACGTACAATTGGTCGGAATGGGTCGATGTCGTCTTAATGTCAAATGAACAGATACACTGCTCCATATAGATCTTTTGTACACACTTGAGTGCATTTCGCAAACGCATTCGTTCTCTATTCATTTCCATTCTTTTATTACCTCTTAACGGTTTGTGTGCACTTGCAGACAATCATTGAAGACAATGTATCACTAAATACAATGTATACGTATGTTGTTCATATGTATGATTTTCAGTTTTTTTTCTGTGAATCAATACAACTAGAATGATATATTTGTTTAGTGTATCTATTTTGAACAGATGCGTAAAAAAATTGTGTAACCAGAGTCCAGTTCGGGTTATATTGCCATTGATTGTTTCAAAATAAGTTTACTTAAACTTTAACATATTCAAATGCGCAGTTGCGAATGGATACTTCCTATTTTGGGAACAAATCTAATTCTTTTGTTGATGATTATTATAATGGAAGGCTTCAAACGATATAAAATCGTTTTTTACCCGAATGAATGAAAACAATTATGGTCATCTTCTGTGTGTGTGTGTGTGTGTGTGTGTGTGTGTGAGGCTGTTGTACATCATGATGCAGTCAATGACACTATCAGGCAGAGAAAGTGGAATGAGCGGAATGTGTTGCCAACTGAGCCGACAACATAAAAACGACAATTGTAGGCGCCTGAATGGGTAATGGTCACTTATGGCATTATTGGGAATGGCAAAAATAGCCTTGATTCAACCGGCTAAAACCGATTTGCGCCTGATGAACAAGGGACGGACACTGTTACGCTAAATATAGCGAGAAAGCGAAAAAAGAAAGAAATAAAGAGAAAGATGTAAGTTTAGATTGGGCAGCGGCCAACAACAACAAAAAAGTTACTTTTGCTTAGACAAGTGGTTGGCTGACTTCAAGTGACGGCCACGGTAACGAAAACGTCGGTCAATTTGCCGTCTTGCCCCAGATTCGCCCTATTGTGACAGGTGTGCGCCCGGACAGGAGGCCACTCTCTCTCTCTCTCTCTCTCTCCCTTGCTTTACGATATTTCGTTATTTTTAGGTCTCATTCGATCATTTGTTAAACGAGTTTCACTGTCGAATTGTAATGTGTTTATTACTTATGGTTTCGATTCGTGATTAACAAACAATAATCATAGGAATCGAATGAATTGTTATTCAAATGAGCTCAAACAATTAATGCCAATGCTCATTTAAATATTGTATTGATTTTTTATATGAATTTGATTAATTTTGATTACAGCTTATTACAAATGATGAGTATGAACTTTAAATATAGCAAGTTCAAAATAGATTGAAAGGGTTGAGTGCACCGAATGAAGAGTGTCGTAACCGATTCAACAATCAGCATGAAGCTATTAACTATGATCATGTTTGTCGATTTCCATTTGGTTTCGAAGAGAGTGGGAGAGAAACAGAAAAAGAAATCAAGTGAAATTAAATGAAACATAGTTGAACATAGACTCACTCTCTCACCATTTTTTTCCCATGATGATATGAGAGTGGATCAAGCAACAATTGAGAACGATGAGAGAGTCGCTAATCTAGATAACTAGACTCTCCATTTTGAATCGTCTTATCACGTCCCTCGAATGAAAGTCAAACGAAAGCAAAACGATGTATTGCCATTCTCGATAGACGATAATGTTTCATCTTAGTGTTCAGTATCATTGGTGAAGTGTTCACCGATCGGCAACGATTTGCCATTAACACATCGATCGAATCAGATTGGAATCGGTCGCATTTGATCATTCATTTGTGCTTGTATTTTAATCCACATTATCATTATCATTCAAACTTGGACGTTGAAAATTATGGGAAAGAGTCTATTAAATCGTTTGGTCTGTATGATCACATTTACAATTGTCATCATCAGTCATCATTTCATACTGATTCATTCATTACCGACGACCAATTTAACAATTAATTCTGAATCTGTGCTACATCGTTATCGAACCAATTTTTAGACGTTCTTCGTTTCAAATCTCGTTTGGTTCGAAGTTCTACTCGTAATGTACAAACATTATTAAATGCTTCATCCAATGGAACTACATCGACTTTACAAACATCATCACCATCAACTGATACGATTGAAATCGATGAATCGATTGATTCAAATCCTTTTCCATTTAATCGACAATGTGGAATTCCAACACGAGCCGAAATAATGAGACGTGGACGAATTGTCGGCGGAGAAACTGTTCACGATGGTGAATATCCTTGGATGGTAAGATTGATACCGGTGTAGACTGCACTCCCATCTAGCGATAGAAAGGTTCATCAATAAAATGTTGTTTGAAACACGTCCACTAGATGGTAGTGTGATGCAGATTGTATTCAATTTGTTGACCAATATATCATTACAGGTATCACTACTTCTTCGTGGAAGACACTATTGTGGTGCGGTGGTTATTGATAAACAATGGCTTTTAACAGCGGCACATTGTGTCTATGGACATGATACAAATTCATTTACCGCTTTACTTGGAAGTGTTTACAGTCTATCATCAACTTATTCTGGTCGTGGTATCAATCCACATCACAATAGTGGATCTGTGCCGGCAAACGAAAGTTTATCAACATCCAATCAAGTGAAGACAAACCTTACGGTTGATACAGAAACGGTGGATAAGAATAATTCCGAAGCAAACGATGATGGATCGCGTTCGGCTGGCTATGAGAATCTGATGTTGGTCAATGTGGACAAATTGGTTGTTCATGAAAACTTTACTCGAACCGATTTTTTCCGTAACGATATTGCTTTAATTCGGTACGTTTATAAATGAAAAAAAACATTGAATGGATTCAGGCGTAACAAATGAAGCTAATATAAAACCGACACTAGAAAATGATTGTTAGAAAGAACCGTACGTGCTAATTGTTCAGTTGCTGGCAGATATTAATTAGTAGAATGGTAGAGGGATAAATAGATTAACTACCATTGGGAACGGCCCCGTTTGGCAAGTAGTGTGTCGGCTGGCCGATCAATCGATCACCAAACCCAGTGTGGTCGACTGAACCATCAGGCTCATTCATCCTACGTTTATTGCTAGAATATGGTTGCAATTATATTTGCTCGCGATGCTTGACCACTGAATTTGCGATACTATCCAGTGATAAATCGGAGAGCTCCTTTTAGTCTCACCTTTTTGATCGTTAAATTTAGGGATTGTTCATTAATCAGAATGTTGTGTGCCACCTGCAAAGTGATACTATCTCAACAACGATGATGATGATGATGATGATGATGATGATGATGATCTCATGTTGTTATGAGACAATCCTTTGCACATGTAAAAGGTAAAATGTGTGTTGTGTGTTGGTCTATTATCCTACTATTGAACGTGCAACATGTCCCACTTTACCAAATCAACCAATCAACGGATGTGTGTGTGTGTGTGTGCTTGTATTCAATTAACATTGCCAATGTGTAACAAATGAAACCAAACATTACCTATAGTTGAGACGGGATTGACTTAAAAAAAATGCAAATTAAAATTTGAAATGTAAAATAGGTAGTCAATTGACAGTTGACAGGTGGCATCAGCGTGGTACGATACGAGAACGATAGACGACAACTTTCCTTCAGACATTTAAGGCCGATGATTTATTTGACACTCAAGAAGTGGCTAATTGACTCCAACCGTCGTCCAATCAATGTACACGTATCCAAACATATGGAATGAATCCTCGACCACGATAAGCTCAAAGTTTGAGTGAATAAGTTAATTAAATAATTGGTCGACCAAGTCAGCAATTGTCAGTCAATGACTGGCGACATGTCGCTTCATTTATCACCTCCCTTCCTTTCTCTCATTCTTCTTCTTCTTCTTTTTATTGAATCTGAAATGTGATCCTCTCATGTGCTTGCTAATTGATTGATCGGCTCTAATAGGACAATTGAGATTAGATGTATTCGATGCCTTAGATTCCAATGAATGCGTAACTAAAGACGATTGTGTCCATTTTCTCTCATCTAAACTCAATTTAATTTGGTTTCCATTTTAACAAAAAAAAAACAAACAGACTTGCCGAGAAGATCGACTACAATCGTTTCATATCGCCGGTATGTCTTCCCGTAAATGTTAACTTTGATCGCGACTCACGTCCAAGGGAAGGAGCATTCGATCGGACTGAGAATGAGATCATACAAAATTTGGGTGCCGAAATGGAAAAACTGAAACGACCGGTTGTAAATGAAAAGAAGAACGAATCGAATGGAAACGAAAGCGATTCGTATGGAAACAGTGGAATCGTTGTTGGGTGGGGAGCGATCGAAAAGTATGGCGATAATGGAGCCAGTCGCGGATTTCTCAAAGAATTGAACAAGAAAAAGTTCTCAGTCGTACGAAATGAACGTAATTTGACACAGGTGTTGAAGGTGGCCGATATGGACGACGTGCTTCGACTTCGTAAGGTAGAATTGCCATTCATCGATAGGCCAACATGTGAACGTTGGTATGCGTCTCGAGGAAGACCAATTCGATTGATTGACGCTCAATTCTGTGCTGGACTATACGAGGGTGGCAAGGACGCATGTCGGGTAGGAAACTGTTCGAATAATTGTTTTATATTTTTTTGTACTATAACTCGTTCATCTATTACCAATATAGGGTGATTCTGGTGGACCAATTTTGGAACGAATCGTAAATTATGATCGTGAAGGTCAAATTATCAAATCTCAATATCAAGTTGTTGGCATTGTTAGTGCTGGAATCGGTAATTGAATTGATCGATTGAATTGAATCAATTTTTTTCTAATATAAATTGGTTTCAGGTTGTGCTCTACCAAAATTGCCGGGAATCTATACGCGAGTTGAATCATATCTTGGTTGGATTCAAGACAATATGAATAGCCTGCCACGTGATGCTGAAATGGACAGTTCGTACGAGTACGAAGAAGGATGGCAACGTCGTCGACGGTGACGTCGTCGTCATCGTTGATAATGGCTAACGATGGCCGCACATCATTTCGATCTAGTCATGTGATACCTAGCCATGTGCCAATTGAGGCATCTCTTATTCTCAAATGAATCGATACGTTTGTCATCAAACGAGTCTGGCGCAATTCGAATCATGATTCGAGTACGATCGTTCACACATCTATATTGGCCAATTTGTCTCTGTCCAATTCGTGGCGGTGAGGCCATTTGTAATTCAATGTTATTGGCTCGATGTTTGGATGGTTGGCTCACCAGGAGTCAATAAATCAATGTTCAACCATTGGGACAGTCGTTAGACCATTCGGACAGTATTGAGTGGGCAACAACGAGTACTGTCTTAAACTGGGAGAGTTGAGTTAAGGTAAACTAAGGTGACATTCTACGTCACATTTTTTAAAGGTAAAAGGTGTGTCAACCGTCAATGGCCATTGGCCACGCAACTTTTCAAGCTCAAGAATGAGTTTATAGCACCCGAGTCTATATTATCAGAATCGTACGTACATTGATCACGTCAAAACACTTAGGCATGTGTCATATCACATCAACCTTCCTATCGGAGTTCATTGCATTTGCCAATTTGCTCATCTTGACAATTTGGTGACATTTGGCAATAATATTCCCTCATTCGGCGACCGATAAGACACCACCATCACATTCTTCAAAATTGGTCATTTGTAAATTGGTAACAACTTGTTCATAATGTGTCGACATTGACGGCAACGAGATTCGATCACGTCCCGCCGATCTATTCATCCACTTTCATTGGATAATGGATGATAAGCGTGCCAAGTGTTCAAGATATGGTTGATGCCGTCGTCGTTTGTCGTCGTCGTCGTCGTCGTCGTCGTCGCCGTCTTCATTGATCGAACATATTTGCTCGTAACAGGAAAAATGGTTCAATGTTGTATCATCTAATAGGCCACACTTGACAAACCATCTATCACTGAAAAAATGTGTTCTGATTAACGCCAAACATTAAACGAAACGAGATCGGATAGTATTATGGAGATAATCAAAATGTGATAGAACACCTCAAGCCGATCTTACACTCAAATGTTGTTTAGCTCATTAAAATTAGATTCTATGTAACTTATTTCAACTCAGTGGCTCATCATCATCACCTTTTCGGTCAATTAGGATTGGACATGGCTTACCAAAACGATGGAAGCTATGAAAATTAATTAACCAAACTGTAATTAAACGTGTGTGTGTGTTCGGATATAACCGAAATCATTCGCTTCGTTATGGCCTAGCCTGTTTCAATCATTTGATCGTTGATACAAACATTTCGGAGCAGGTCAGTACACTTGGCTTTGGCTCGCACCAAAAATCAATTAGCACCAACTGTTTAGTATGCTGATTTATGCACGATTCAAACGTGTTTGCATCATTGCTTGCTACACTATTCCATGTGTTGATCTTTCAATTCAATATTAATTGTTTGCCTCTTTCTCTTCTCCATACACAAGGTGTAAATTGTGTACTTCATTCGTTTGTTCCGATCTAATTGAAGACTATGCAACTACCGGTGAACAAAAAATAAAAGCAATCGAATTCGGCATAGTAGAAATAAAGTTTCCATTTGTTGTTACTTTTTTTTTTTTTTTTTTTTTTGATTGCCAGTGTCTGTGCCAAATGTCTTTCTCTGTAATTTGTCCCCGAAACTGGTGATTAGTATGGAATCGAAAATTCGATTAACAGTCTTGTTGCAGTTAGAAGAAAAAAGACAATGGTTCAACCAAATTGGTCGTCTAGTTTGTGGAATTATGTTGAAGCCATTGGAATATACGAAAGACGACGAGTACAGAAAGTACAGACGAATGAATCGTGTTCGAGACACATCATTGACACCTTTTTTTACCAATTCGTAATTGAGTAGGCCAATTTGTTTGAACGGGCCTAGCCACGTCAACCTTTAACGTCGGGTCTGGGTCTAACGACGGCCACTCATTCAATGTGCTAATTGCATTTGCGTGTGCAACCAAATGACGCACTCAACAAGCCATTGCAACAAGGTCTTTTGTTGAGAGAGAGAGAGAGAGAGAAAGACGCCCGCACGAGAGACGATCGATCGAACGAACACATAGTGGAATGGACCCATACATCATCGACGTCCTTAATGGATGGACACCTTGAACTTAATACGCGTGTTCTTCTTCGCCTTCTTCTTCTTCCTTCCTTCCATTGGTGGTACGCTAATGGCTGTCCACTGAGCAATCATACTAGCTTTCAATGATTGATCGAACTTGGTAAGACCAAGTTAATCGAAGGCGCTACCAAACACTGGTCACTCGAATTATGTTCAGTTCAGTCTTCAGTGATAGACATTGTCTCTCGGACACAAACAGAAGCCCACATTAATGTCGGCTTTAAATTGAACTTAAAACTATTTTTGGTTCGACACGACTGTTGAACGGGTGCTAATTTGCGGTCATCGAGTCGTATAAGCTAATCAGTGTTCTTATAGACAATAGATGACCATTCGGAATGATCGATTCGAATGGAATGGTACGTTCACACCTCGACACCTTTCCTTAGACGAATGGTGGCACAACACATTATTGAGAAGAAGCGATCTTGTAAAGTAGCCCATGCAAATTAGACCTTATTACACGGACCGAATTAAGGTTTTTTTGGTGAAATCGTGCTCATGATCAATGATACATTATACTTGATGATCATAGACATAGAACCTGAAATGATATTATATGGTAAATGAACATTGAGGTTCATCAAATGTAACCGTGTCCACACAATCAAATCAAACATACAAAAGACACAGAAAATGGGCGAAATGTAAATCATTTTTTTTAATTAACATCAATGTTTTATCAACTAAATTATATTTTGATTCGGTTCAATAAACTAATCCAAAAAATAAGAAAAAAAAGTATTTCATTTATGTGGGTGAGGGTGACAATTGAGCGACAATTGTTTCAAGGTGTGTAAACTCATTCTACTGTGTAAAAGGTGTGCGATATGTTTATTGTGTTGATGGTGGTGGTTGGTAATTAATATCAAGACAAAAGAATTTTTGTCTAAAAGTGTCGTCTTCTATCGGTAAACAATGTTAGAACAAGGAGAACAATTTAAATTCCATGTTGAATAGGAAAATTGTTGAACCATTCCCAGTACATTTGACAATGATTCGTATTGTGCAAATAAGAGAACCAGGAAAAAAAATAAGAGCAAGTGCACGACCAAGCAATTTTGATCAGCAAACACACTTGGTTAACCATTGAGCACGAACCATATTGCCATTGGAATTTTTAATGCCATCTCAAAACTTGGACTTTTGTTGCGTGCGTGTTCACCTTTCGATGTAGTCCTATCGATGTGTGTCCTAGTTTCATTCTTAGAATAAGTCCTGTTGTTGTTGTTGTCGTTGTTGTTGATCACCCTAATTGGCGATGCCTGATGGACTAATTATCGCTGTCGTAGACTCGATTCGACTCGACTCTATCACATCGATGACGAGTGCTCGTTAGTCCGATTGATCGAGTCCAATTGGCAATATACGAAAATAGACAATTGGCGACTTAAATCGAGAGACTCGTGGTTGCGTGCATCTTACACACAATGACACGCCATTGCGTGACCTGTCTGAACTATACGACGCCGCAATGGCGCATTGACTTTGGCCATCGAGACATCACATCCATGATCGCCGTCTACAGCCACCGGTGGTGATGAGGTGAAGAACGGACGAGGATCAAGTCAACTCAATGATGATGATGAGGGCTATAGCTATAGCTAGGTGTCTACCGTTGAAACGAGTCGCATCGACATATAACAGCTGATCGAGCGGAGCAAATTACTGATGAAACGTATGATGGTCATGTCCGATGATGATGATGATGATGATGATGGCAAAGATGAATAAATCAGTGGAAATTAGCTTCATTTCCATCACCATCATCACCACCACCAATGGATTGGAATGTGTGCAAACCAATGTGTCTGATCTGTCTGTCTTGTATACAAAAAAAAAGTCTGATTCATGTCCGGCGAATAGAATAGAAAACATCAAATTAAGTTACATTTATCCAATGAAATCGGACAAATATGTCAATGGGCATCACTATTGTGTACGATGTTCCTTGTCTCTACGATGTGATCATCCGGTGATCATCGTTCACGAAATGGATTCGTTACATCGAATGAGACACTACAATATGGATTGATGAGGTACAAGAATGGATTCAATTTAATGTTTAACAACAGTTTGTTCTACAACAATCACCTATGAGCAAGTTCAGACAATGGTAATTGTTGCAAGACGAAACAATGTCCATGAAATTGTATGTCGATGTCCATGTTGATCATCTATATATCCATTTGCTCTTATTCATTGTATGTGGCATCTATGATTAGCAATGTTCTGTTCTGTTCTATTCTAATCTAAGGCACATATGATGCAATCGAAACATTGTACCGCTTTCTTGATGATCATCGTCAGGTTGTGGCCGACCTTTCTTCAATCCATTCGAGTTAACGAGCAAGATCGTGTTCTTTCTCTCTTTTCTTTTTTAGTGGAATGACTAGACCCTAAATGGAGGCATGTCCACCATTCGACATTTTGTTCTGATTGTCATCTTCAATCGTGCGTGTGTGTGTGTGTGCTAGTGCGAATGCCTTCACACACTCAAATAGTACACAATCGAGAACGAAATCAATTCTCCATTGATCGAACTGGTATCATTGATAATGGACACGTCCATTCTCTCTCCTTTTTTCTTTCTATCTTTCTGGTTAAAAAGACATGAGGACAAAATGGGTTCTTCTCACAGCTATGTATTTGTGTGCGACACTAGTGAAAATGTGAACAGGACCAATCGAGTTGCCAATCGATGTCGAGTGGTTGTGGGTGTAACATTTTGCACTAACTAGAGCAATCCTTCATTCAAATGTCCTATTGAATGTTTGTGCCTGCATGTGTGTGCGTGTGTGGGCCAATGTGCCAATTGAATCATTAGGAACCACATTTGTATCGACTTGAAAGTAAATGACAATGAAAAGTGCAATTACTAAACAAATTAATGTACAAAACCATTGGTGTCGTAGCATTTTTTTTTTGCCTAACAATACAGGCCAAACAATTGGTTCCGAACATTTGATGATGATGATGATGATGATGATGTTGATGTTGATATCGTAGCAATGGTGGCAATCGGCAGACAATCGGCACAGCTCGATATTAATAGAGTTGACACTGAGTTTGGTGGTGGTGGTGGTGGTGGTCGAGGCTCGAATGAATGCAAACCAATGCTAATAATAGTGGTGTGACCTGTGTACGTTGCCATGACAGAGATGACAACGCACTCGATACAACAATGGCTAACTGCGAATTGTAACTGCAAAATGTGACCGATCAAGGTCGTTACCGACTCGCCACAACTGATCCATTCGAATAATGAGGAGCGGACATTTGCATCTGCCAATATAGACAAATGTCATTTAATTTTACTGTGCTACTATTTCAAGTACATAGTGCACAATCGAAAACAAGTACACCCATCAACATTATTGGTAAATCATTAGTATCAATTAATGGCGACCCGATTTAGTCTTCTCCTAATTGGCACTGTCCCATTTCAAATGGACGTCCCATCGATTGTTTCCGCTGTTGCTGCTGCTAGGTTCCCAGCAATCGAGTATCGATGAGCATTACGACTCAAACGAATTGAACGGAAACGGTGACGAATAAGCAAAAAAAAAATATGAAAAGAAACCAAACGAAGATGAAGGTAATGAAGGAAGAGGACACCAATTTTGGTTTGCGTGTGATACACATTTTTTGTGTCGATTCATCCCATTGTTGAATTGATACTAACCGATTATACTACGGCAAACAATGGAAACACCAAAATGGTTTGCTAATATTATATTTGTTGGCAAGACAAATTGGTTCAAGTCGATCTAAATGATTGCCTTACCATGATTGTGTGCTTGCCAATTTGCATGTGGTCACCAACGCAACGGGCGAGAGACGAAATTGTACATTTCCGGGACAAGATGAGATAGCCATTTACGTGTGTATTTACTGTGTGTGTGTGCTTGTGTGTGTGGGAGAAGTGCCAATTGTCAATCGTATCGATAGGTTTCGATCGTTCTCTATCAATGATCAACCACAATCGCCCACCAATCGATGATGGAACAGTGATGGAACCATGATCCATCAACTACATTGAGGCGAGTCCATTATTCAATTAATCTAATGGAATATAATGTTAATATCTTTATTAGGATACAAAATATTTGCTTTCTTGTTGCCTGCATTTATTCACACTAATTGTCACAATTGGTCTATTATCATTTGTGTAATAATATAACGATGAAACATTTTCAATCGAATCGAGTTTGCCAATTGTGTATGGCAATTGTTATTACCCCAAAAAAAGGAAAACAAGTAACGTTTACAAATGTACAACACACACACACACACACACCCGAAAGGCACTAATCGATGACACAATTGTAGAGGAATATTCAAATGACTCAATTAGATCGATGTTGCCACAGCCTTTGGCATACACCATTTATGATGACTGCCTAACTTCCATTTAAATGGCAATGGCTCGATCCATTCATGACCATGTTTTGTGAATGATCGAATTCGATCAAGATCTATAGCACAAACGGCACAAGACACGACCACCATTTGTGATGAATGCCACGACACAAATCAATTTGTCATAGGATTTCCAGTTACTAACAAATGATGATCCAATTCAAATTGAATATAATCGAATGCAATGCAACATCAAACGACAATTGGGTCGTTATGATCATTAGTCCTTGTGATGGTCGGTCGTCGTCGTCATTGAAGTCGAAGTCGAATTCATCGTTGTGGTCGGTCGTCTCTCATCACATTACACCACTATACAATCAAACATCTCCAATAGCTTAAACACTTTAATCTTTTAATTAATTAGATCTTAAAGTATCCCAATTTCCTAAATCATTTGATTTGTACAAAAGTTAACTATTGTGTTAAAATATACACTTCCCCATTTGTTTTAAATCTAAATGTTCAACTTATTTGTTGTCAATTTTTTCTTCTCTCCAATTGTGTGTGTTAAAAGCTTAAATTAATTTGTCAATTAAGAAATTGTATAGATTGAATGATGCAGCACGATGTGATCAAATAGGATCTATGTTAAGAGTGGTAACAATCATTCCTCTTTTTTTCTTGATGGTCTATACACTTTAAATGTATAAACGAGTGGATTTGTTGTGAAAAATTTCAAACTTTAAAAAGGACACAGTTGTATAAACGAGTGGATTGTTGTGTAAAGGACACAGTTGCATGACCTTTTTTTTCAAGTTGGGCGCCATCGGTTAATGATCGATCGATTAATTTACCTATCCGAATAATGTGCTGAATTGTGTTTTGTGCTTGCCTGTTTGATCGAATTATGAACAAAACTGTACATCAAATTGAACGCCCCCTTCATCTTCTATTGAATTCGGTCGTTCCATCGAACAGGTTCCATTGTCGATGCATTTGATGCACATTAAAGGTTGATTCGGACAAATGATATTAGGGAGCGATAGAATGAAAAGGAAAGAGAGAGAAAGAAAGATCAGAGGAGAAGAGAAGAGAAGAGTGTAGAGTGGATTGTCATGCCTCTCATTGATTGTTGCCAAAGAAGCCGGCCATTTGTGAGCTCCGCCTAATGGCACACTGTGTAGAACGGTTAACGGGCGTTGACCATAACGAACGATCGTCCAAAAGGTTACTTTTGCGTGCGCGCACCTGAGCATAAGCGTCGGCCTACCTACGGGGAGACGAGATCGTCCACAATGTGGAGATGATGGCTTCTCTCTCTCTCTCTCTCTCTCTCTCTCTCAAACATGAGCACACAAAACACCCGACACGGACACTACGAATCACTCCGAGGTAAGCTTCGAATAGTGACTAGTTACCTCTCTTCCATTCACTTGCCGTTCATCAACATTAACATTCGAACGACTTTTTGAATCGAAAACCGATTTCGACCTCACCGATAAAAGTCAACGTACGAAATCAACAAAAAAAAGAAGAATGCTCATGTCATCCTAATGGCAATGTACTATTTGGTGACAATGTTCACCTATTAATTGGTGATGACACAATCAACCAAACAGAAAAAAGTGATCATCATCTTCTTTTCATTTCATTGTGTCCATAAAGAACTAAAGTGCACAACCAAATTGATTCAATTTTACATTCATCAATCAAATCGACCAGATTTTTGAAATTTAGTCAACCAACATTATCAACAACATCCTCCGTTCAAACAGTAAGTTATTGATATTTTGCTTATTATTTTAAGTTTAGATTTGATACTTGTCGCCGATTGGTAATGACCCGTTCAAGATGACAAGTCAATTTAAGTTGTCGGCAGCTTACTTCCATCTAAATGCAAATCACATCAAAGAGAGAGAGAAACAAAACAAAAATGTGTGCGTTCAATTTGTGAGGCAAATATAATATCCAATGGTGCACCTTGCATTAATCGACCATATCGCACGACATGTTCGATCCTGATCGGTTCTAGCCATTTGCCCATAATGCACTGAATGCGAACGTTCGAAACACACACACACACGCTAATGAATGATTGATCAAGTCGAATATGAAGGCGCCTTGCAAGGCGTCAGTGCCAATATATACACATTTGACTCGTGTTGTTTGCTTAATTACCAATTGGTCGGAGTGGTGTGAATCAATAAATCACGTTCAACTATTGTATTGGCTTAAATGTTTTTTTTCATTGCTTTCTTGCTTACATTCCCGACACATTAGCCGACTTTGATTCTATTGTTGCCCTTAAAGTTAGCCAGTGTGCTCATGATCGTGCCCGTGCACCTGCTTGTGATCGACTCGGTCTCCTTCAATCGATCGATGCATGCTAAGCAAATCGATTTGATCAACGGCAAGAGTTGCCAAATTAATTGCTTGGCCCAGGACTGCGTTCGAACTTGGAAAGATCAATTCAATAGGAAGTCTCGTACCGTACGTTTGGTATGAACATTATCGATTCATTTGATTACCGCAAGCATTAGCAACCATTTTTTCTTTCTTTCTTTCTTTTTTTGCCGACCACACAAGCGGAATGTAGTATCTGAACGACGACGACGACGACGTTCGACGACCTTAGTCCAAACACCAACACACAATAGGATGGTTTTGTTGTTATTATTATTGAAGTAATGTGGCCCGCAATGAGGTAACAAATTAGTTCACATATATGAACAACGATGATGGATGAGTGAATAGTGTGGGCCAATTTGTCCGAATGACGATTGAGCTATTAAGGTTAGGTTCACAAACGGCCTCCATCGTCTGTCTTCAATGTTTGCTAATTAGATGTTGAAAGCAATGTTGGTTGGACCAACACATTGACGGACCCAGCTTCATCCCAACCATCGACTTTTGATTCGACTGATGCGAGCATTACAATTGTGAGCCACCCATGTTATAAGATCGACGTTTGCGGTCTTTCCACTCATGTTCGGTGCCGATCAAAAGAGCCGGGCTCGTGTTAATTGCTTACCGTTTGAATCAATTAATTCGATTCAAACAAACTCCCAGACCATACATTAGTGTGCGACCATGTCCGTCTGTGTGTTCAGAATTATGGAATGTTGCTCAATGATCACCAGTCGAGGTTTGGTTAGTTCCATTGAGCACATTGCCTCTAATTAAATTTCGATTCAATTTGAGAACGTTCGATTCGACTATAATTCGTTTTTTTGTGAGAAAATCGAGCCTATTCAACCAATATATTTAGTAATATTGAAGGAGAATAGCCACTTGTGCCACTAAATTCAAACTACATTGACTGTTTCACCTGTGTGTTCGCCTCGATTAGGCAAACATTGACAAACATTGCTCACATCTGCATTGATAACGATGATGATCACATTCTACGATTAGGCATAGTTCTTTTTGATTAGAAAGATACAAACTTTTGTTTAATATCGATGGATGACAATGAATTTACGTTGTATTGGCTGATGATCAATGAACAGTTGCCTCATTCACAATTCACAATATATCGATGATGGTGATGGTGGTGGATGGTTAGTTCACGTCTCATTCGAATCAATCGATTGTTGTGTGCCATCCAATCCACCAAACAGGTGTAGATCACTCTAACTAACTATAGTTAGAGAGTGGAGAAGCGAGCTATCAATTAATTAAGCTAGACAGGTTCTGTTCACTATTTATTTATTGGCTTTATATATATATATTCCACCATCAATCGATCGATGCCGTACCGGATCTTGTGTGAGTCCATAAATTAATTAGCCACTCTCTTTTGAAATAATATTGTTTAATTAATTAATCGAACCATCGAACATGGCCAAATGTGCATTGGCTTTAATTTGTGAAACATGATCGCCCAATAATTTCTCTCGAGAGTCGACTCTCGAGGTAAATGTTTATTTTCCCCTCCCCTTCCCCCATCTCATCTCATGAACGCGGAGATCGATTGCATTCGATTGTGATTCAAAAACTGTTTCGGCCTGTTGCCTAAGTTCATTGAATCGTTGTTTGTGGCCATCACAATCTCATTGATTCGGTTCAAGGATCAGACCAAATTAAATATATGTTTCAAATGAGGGTCGACACTGACCCTGTTTCAATGCGCATTGAATTGAATCAATTATGTGAACTTACACTTCAATCAAAGAAAAAAAATCGGTTTACTCTTGTTATGTTTTGAATCCAATTCGAATCAAAAATAGGTGAGAGCACAATCACGTGTTTGCAATCGTATTCACTAATTTGGACCGCAATTGGTGTGAATGGGATCGTGCAATCTAATTGTGACGTGTCACAACGATCACATTGATTGGTCCTGTCCGCCCATTCAACTATGTTAAAGAATCAATGGGAACGTGAGTCTGCCGTCAAAACTTGGCCGTAAGAGTGTAAACATAGTCGACGATGGAGACACAATCACTATGATTATTGAAAAATAGAGGGGGTGATGATGACGATGATGATGACGATGGTTAGCAAATCACAAAGCAACAATTTGATTGGCCCACGACAACAAGACTTTGTTTGTCTCGATTTGACCGAGTCCCAATAACAACGAATCGGTGTAATCAATCTCCGATCGAAGATTGAGTGGGAGTGGAATCTAAACGCTTCAACGTATTGTATACACGATCATGGAACATGACCCATCAACAAATCATGCGAACCAACATTACATTGGATTCGTTTTACTTTGTGTTCAGACCTTGAACTTGTGACACCGATGCCATAGATCGATGATTCAAATCACCATGATCTAAGCACGAATCCTGGAATAGGAGTTTAAAGGTAAATGAAATGTCATCGCCAAAATGTAACCTTTGCCACATTGTGCACAATCATTTACATGCATCTACGTCCATTCGTAATCGTTTTCGGCATTGGTATTGAGTTTTCAAAAACTCAGTCACCATAATTGTCGTCTAATTAGTATGAATTCAGTTTTGAACGTTTGCACTAACACAAAACACTAGATTCATTTGCATAGATGAGTTGACGCCATTGTGTGATCGTCAATGTGTGATTGCCATCAGCAAAGGAAATGGGAACGGTGCGTTGTGTTGTGTTGTGTTGTGTTCCTCTGCTATAAGCAAAGGGTTCGTTGCCAATGTTTTTTCAGAAAGCTCGATTACAAACAAACACAGGTTAGTCGTGGCAGGTTAATGAACATTTAACACGCCAAAGGGCAGAAGTGAACTAAAACATTTACTGGGCACGATCTGATTTATTCCTTGAGCTCGCGAGCTCGAACATATTGCTTGCCAATTTCACTTATGTATTGATGATATAGACTCTAATTATTGTTCAATTGCAAATTGTTGTATTTCGATTATATTCAACGAATTTGAATGGAACGATTTTTAACTTATGGCAGCATTTCCCATTAACAATGGCATCATACGGCAATGGCCATCGATAGGAACAAGTTAGCAATAACAATCATTGCTGTCATCGGTGGCGAGCTAATTTATTCATTTGTGCTCCTCAATTGGGCAATTGGGCTCGTCCCGATTGAGTAGCGTGTCCATTTAGCATAATTGAGTGCCGATGGACAGATGCAACTCGACCCATATGCAAATAAATTCTTGATTTGTATGATTCGTTGGGCAGGATGATATAATGACCAATTTGGTAGCATTGCTTGTTTGCTTTCCCAATACTTGATCATCTTCATCTTTCTCTCCATTCTTCATTTGCTTCACACACACACACACACACACACACACTCACATTTATTTTGTACTTGATACGGCTTGATCGTAGTGTCGCAATTACAAATCAATTAGTCGATTGTAGTTGTTGTTTTATCTTGAACCATTATACGAATGTTAGTGACAATGCCTTTCATTAGTTATACCATTAATGACGATCGCATCATTAGCACCCACCAATTCGATGGTGATGCGTCACATTCGTGGACGAAACATGGTGAACAACCCTTCCATTGTCGTCGGTTTTTCGTTGTTGTTGAATAATGTTTTGTTTGCTCGACCTTTGACTCTTTAATGAGAAGCAAGCAATGGAAACGATTACACCCATTCAACAAAGTCTCATTAGTGGCACACATTGACACAATCATGACATATTACATGATTATGGAATGAATGGACATGAGATGACAATTTACACAAACACCCTTACGCTCTTGTGTCACATTCTTATTCTCACGTGCCTAGTTGGAACAAATAAAACAAAACATAAAAAAAGGTTCTGTTTCATTCACGTTTTGATGATAACTTTCCATGGAAACCAATCATGCTAGTTGAATATTTTTGACAACAGACCTATCCTTGATTTGTTCAAGGCATCTTCCGACCGGTAATTACGAGGTCGAAACACAAATCTAGTTAACACAAACTATATGAGTCATATAACTATATCTATTTGAACTGAAAGTGAGAGGAAGTAGAGGAAATCTTAAATTACACCTTTGATCCGTTTGGTTCGTGTACTTGTGGCATCACATTTTTTTCGGCTACATTCAAACAACACGAAAAGTAGGCAATCTAGAGGGAATCAATTACCATTTACACCTGCAATCAAGGTGACACTAACAAGGGGGAGTAGGTGAATTTGGCCAACCATTCAAATTGGCACTTTTACGATATTTGTGCACCTCTCCAATGTCCAACGTTTCAGTTCATGTCGATCGAATCTGTGTCAATGTTATGGCCAATTGTTGTCATGCACCACTTGGTCGAATTATTGGTGAAATTGAGAGTGGCCAGACGTCTTTTATACGTTTGCCATTGATTTGATTTGATTTGATTTGATCATTCTACATTTCTGATTGAACATTATCTGTTTCTTCTTCTTCCTTCCTCTTCATTCATTGAATTAATTTTGTTTCTCTTGGCAATGATTCTCATCTCATAAAATGATGATCGGGTTAAAGCACATAAAACTTGTTTAAATAGGAAAAAAACATAAAATTGTAACATCCAATCGAGTGTACCTCAAAATTACCGATAACATTCACATGATTGCATTTTTAATTTTCAATCAAAATGATAAAATGTTTGATGGAATTGAACTTTAAGTTTTGATAATTAATTAAAACTGCTGAATCTTTTGCTCGTTGCCAACAATTGTCCGATCATGCACATTGGCGACCATATTCGATCGGATGGAACGATAAGTGCTGTTTGCAATCACAGTTCCCACTAATAAACTTGTATATAGTGGTCTCTCACTTAGTATATATGGAATAAATTGACAGCGACTAAATTAAAGCATTTGATTCAATTAAATTAAAATAAATTGCGACACTCACTTGCACGCACGCAAACATTGATTGACTTTATCAGTTTACCACTCTAAGCTCGTTAGTTGAGCGTTGATGTGGAAGCAAATTTTGATTTATAAACCAAGGTCCGACCAGGCCGTCAGTGTCAATGGTGAATATGTTATGCGAATTAAGAAGTATCACATAACACAAGAGAGGATCGTTCTTATCTTGGTTAGCCAGATTGAATGGTCAGGTATGTTTGGAGTGGCCAATAGCCAAACCTTATATGTTAAGTGGACCCACACATCAAAGTGGCCAATCTAAAGTGCATTTATGCCCTCGAGTGTCCTGGGGCGCAAACATGAACCAATTGGTGAAATTGTCCACCAAATAAACCAAACGGTAGCATTCACGATCGGCAGTAAACACTCAATAAATTTATAATGTAGTGATCCATTATCATTCAATTAGACACTTACAATTATGATGTAACCATTCCATAATTCATGACAAATCAGTCACATTCTTGTTCATGGTATACATTGCACACACACACACACACACACACTAGAGCAGAACCTGTATATGTTTGTATGACTAGTCTCTAATGGCCGATGACTTACATCAGTAAGTAAACGAAGAACAAGAAGAAGAAGAAGCACTTAAATGTTGCGACCATTGACCGAACAAGTTTATGCAAAATTAGTCCATTCAAACCTTCGAGTTCAAACATTGAAAGTCTTAATTGTGCCGTATTGTTTGCATTGAACGGTTAATGTTTACCTAAACAATGAAGAATATAGTAGACCAATTGATAATTCTTAACACGTAATGACACAGATGTGTGTGTGTATGTTTGTGTTCACTTCTCGTTGTCTTAATGGCATCACACACTCATCTCAATCTTTTGAATCATCAAATCTTCAATGGCAACGATGGTTAATACAATACGTCATTTGAAAGGGCAATGAGGGGAGGGAGTAATTAAATTACGATTATGGACCATGGACGAATGTGTCTCAATGCGTAAACATCATTCTCATTCTCTCTTTATGGGCAATGTATGCGTGCTTGCACATTGACAATAAGTTCACCTTAAAGGCGACAATTTGCCGGACAATCGAAAACATAGTGTAGAACAATACCGAATAGAGAATGTTGGACAATGATTGAATGGGCGAATGTGACCAACCAACAAAATGTATGGATGAAATGGGCCAACGATAGGGAAAGAAGAGCAACGTCACAAACACACACACACAATATGTCGACTAGGTGTATCCGAGCATTGGCGCATTAATTGTCACAACAGTGGTTGGATGCAGTGCACCGAACCATGCATCGAGTCGACATCATCTAAGATGAAGTGACTAAAAAAGAGAAAGAGATCGTTCACACGTTCTCGGTCAGTTTTTTTTCTGAGTTAACGTTTCGATTCACTCACCATATATTCCATGTGTATTCCATTCGACATTGTGGCATGGCATCACTGAGCATCAATGTGACATGACACCGTCCACCTTTGTCACTGTTGAATGGGTGCACCACACCCAATCATCCAAACGTACGAATGCAATCCATTCTCGTGGCAAGCATACACGTTAATTGCTGCTTCATTCGTGTGCATTTCTCGATCTATTTGCCCATTGTCTGACACGAGCGCATGTACTCGATCTTTACACCAGTAATTGGCGATAATGCACCACCACCATCACAATCATTTCACTGGTCCATGTCGGCAATATTATGGTTGCTTTCCATCTTTCATTCTCTTCCTTACACTCTCAACAACAATCGACGCCGATCTGGTCCATCAATGTCGATATATATATATAAATTTGGCTGCGACCCGCCTATCAATCAGACCGAATGATGACCATGCTCGAAGACAATGCAAACAAACAAACGAAACACATTTGTTCGCACTCGATCATCAGTTTAAATAGCAATGTTTGCTAGATGAAATGTTTCATTCGATGGTCAAATATGGTCGAATGGTGCGGTATAGTGTAAAAGGTAACGATCATCATCATCATTCGTCATCGAGATAGTGTCGAAGAAGATTGAAATCTTAGTGTTTGCCAATGCTTGAGCGAGTGTGTGTGTGTGAGTTTGCCATATATCGACACGTTCGAAAGCATCGATTGTGACTGTTTGATAACAGAGTGGCCATTGCCGGCCATTCACTGTGTCCATGCTGGTCGAACGAATGAACGAGTGCAACGACGTGCTTTGCATAATCGTCCTTTTTTTGTGGCTCGATCGCATCATATCATACCATTGTCCTGTTGTTGGGTAATGACTCCTTTTAGCGCCCAAGAGTAAAGCACTTGGTGTAATCCATTAGAGTGAATGTTGCCAATGTTGATGATGATGATGATGATGTGTGTGTGGATGTTGTTGCTGATGCTGATTGCACTGCAAATCAATCATGCTCGAGCGGTGGCGGCGAGTGCGGCATCGGCGTCGTATATTGGTTGTGTCCACTATGATGGAAGCCACAATTAGCGGACATAGATAGGTGATCACAAGGCAAACATTGGCATCAGTCACGATGCGAGTCTCACTCAATCCTCGATACAACAACAACAACAACACCACCAACAACTAGTGATCATTGGCATTGGCCACCATAATGACAGCCATAGCACAACACAATAGGCCGCACAGGTAATCGAGTTAGACGGGGACCCAAAATGCAAGTCTATAGAGACCGCTCACTTGGTGCACACATATACAATTGGACAACGATCAACCAAGTGAGCAAGCCATCTATTACGGGCCTGATCATCACCCTAGTCATTAGCATGACCATTCCATACATCCATTCCATCATTCACCGCAACCATCGAACTGATCATTGGAGTAAAGGCATCAAAAAAAAAAAAAAAAAAAACATTCCTTCTTTCTTTTTTTGACGACTCATGTTCCATCGTGCGCCTCTTTTTTTCAGTGTGTTGCGCCTTACATTTGATCGTCATCAATCATGGCAAATCAATCACGAACTGATTTCTAGTTTCAGATTAGTCGATTTACCAGGTACCACGTTAATGATCAACATGGATACAAACACTTTGGCCACGATGTTGAAAGACAATTACATTGATGATGATGATGATGATGATGGGTGATGGGGCCCGTAATCGAGATAAACGATCCCAATTAATGACCATTACGGTGGCTAGTACGGGACACCTTCTACAAATCCATTGTGTGGTGATGATATGAAGATGCATGTGCGCAACAAAAACACGAATAAAAAGTCAAATGAATGTTTACTAATCAATGGTCAGCAAGCAGTAGCTAATAATCAAGCTACCAGTGTTTACAATGGTTCCAATGTCGTGCTTGGTTAATTAATCGCTACCCGATCATCATTGATTTCAATAGATGGTTGACTCAACAAAAAAAAGATGTTCAGATAAAAACGAAACTTTTAATAAATGCTTAGATACATTGTATTTGTAACTACACACAAGGATGTTCAACCATCACAACAACAACAGCAACAACAAAAACAATCATAATATGGAGAGGATCTTTCTCCATTCTCTTTTGTTCTTTCTTTCTTTCTCGCTTTCATTCGAAACTCAAATTAATGAATTAATTATAATTATTGACTTTAAGTCATACATTATTCTATTGTAATGTAATGTATTGTATAAGGATCACATAACATAGGTTGCCATTTAATCAGTTTGGTCAACTTGAACGAGGTCACCGGCACAACTTGTTTTTTGTTCTATGTTGTTGTTTCGTTCACACATCGCTCACATCTTAACATTTTGGTTTCTCGTTTTGTAGATCTTCACCAGTCTCAACATGATGGACCTTCGAACAGCACAATCTGATGCTGGCACAAAGTTAGCAGACAACACATCGACCAATTCAATGGAGAATGGTAAACTCATCCATAGGAATAGTTCAGTGAAATCATTCAACATTGATGGTTTGATTGGCGATTGTTCACAAGATCGGCAAAACAAACGACGTCGTACGTCAACATCAACCACCGATTCGAATGTATCACGTCACACCGAAGAAGCCGAAGAGGAAGAAGAGGAGGAGGAAGAGAAAGAAGATTCAGAGATTGATGTACAAAGTGATGACAACACTGAAACCGATGAAAAGTGTTCAAATTCGATCAATATGAATGAAAAGTATGGTTTATTGATGGGTAATGGACAAACGCCATCAAATGGTGCAATGAATACATCATCATCGGAATCATCACCATTAAGTGTATCAAGTGTGGCACAAACATCGATGGCAAATTCGATTGCCAATTCGAATCCTTTCGCAGCGGCGGCGGCAGCTGCAGCGGCAGCAGCAGCTGTCTCCGGTTTCAATCCATCGTCGGCCAACTTGTTAACACCATTCATGCAGAATGCAGCAATGAGCAAGTTCTTCGGTAAGTCGACACCTAAAAAACAAGCATCTAATTAACCGATATGGGGCGGTAGGTTCTGTATGACCACAAGTTCTTCGGCGCGACAACGCCTTAGGCATTATTAATGAATGCAGCTGCCAAATTGGCACTTTTGCACTTGGATTACACCAATGTCACACAAACATCACAAGAGGATGAGTCTTTTCAATTAGATTGCTCGATTCAATTCAACTTGATACTTAGGTTTCACTCAACACCAACGACACAACATCAATGGAAAAGTGTCATTATAATGCAATTAACAAATGTAGAAATTAACATTCAATCGATATAAGTTTAGCTCGTTGCGTAATTAGTATCAATGAGACATCTACGGAAATGGGTATTAACACTACTACGTATTTTTGCAGGTCGCTACTATAATGATCCATTAAGTTTTGGTCGAATGGTCGATTCAAGTAGTACATCATCACCAACGTCGACGACCCTAAGTGGAACATCACCGACCACCAACACACCACAATCGATGCAAACACCATCAATGGCATCATTGTTCAATCGAATGGGTCCAGCAGCAGCAGCGGCAGCGGCGACACCAAATGGACCACCATTTGTGGGTGCATTCGGTCCGACACCACACCAATCGTTATTGGGACATTTGGGTCCGGCAATGATTGCACCGCCACCGCCACCACCACATCCTTCGACCGTTATCGGCGGCTCGAAGCCGAAGGTGGCCACACCAGCCGTCGTGAGCAAGATCGAACAATACAAGAGAGAGAATCCGACCATTTTTGCATGGGAAATTCGTGAACGACTCATATCGGAAGGTGAGTTTTTTTCTCTATTAGTTTATGGTTAAATGTGACATTGATGCCATATGACATATATGATGGTGATCATATCATATCATTCGACAATATTTATTGCTCGATTTGTCTGCCCACTTGTTTGTTTCACTATCAAACTGCTGCATCGAGCCAATAAATCAAGCATTTACTAAATGGTTGAGTGGTTACTGTATCGATGGTAAATTAAACATTTTGTTCTTGCCAATTAGCCAACTGAGACGAAAACGAATGAGTGTGTGTGTGAGAGAGACAAAAGCAAACTCTCGATTATTTATGACCACCGAGGAAGTGACCACAAAAAACCACCACCACCACCACCATCACCCTTCAATAGGTTGTAGCACGGGAGCTGTTTAGTTTTAGCTGACAACAAGCCAGGTAGACTGGTTTGGTAGCATTTTCCGATCGAGACGAGATAACGAGTTGTCTCGAGACTTACCTTTGCTTGTTTGTATTATGCTTCTCATGAATTATGAAGGCTCAATTAGTCCGATTAAGCCTTTCCATTGGCCAATGATCAATAGACAAGGTCCATAAATCAAGACCTAGTCGAATGAACATTGGTCTGATCATGGTCCCGTCGGGAATCGTCCGATTTGTCTGCGAATCCAACATTCAATGTACAATCGCACCACCGTGCACCTTGACCTGTTTGACCACCAACCATGAACGAATGAATGAACTATTCAACCAATGAAGTGTAGCCTCTGCGAAAAAAAACCCGATCTAAACAAGAGAGTATTACTCCACCACCAAACGAATCAGCCTATATAAACGAGTTGTGTGCATCAAATTGCACACTAATCGATTAGGAAATGTGCCCTATAATAATGTGGAGTGCGTCGCCCTGATGACGCCCATTATATTGAGAAGGCCTGTCTGTCATACAGTTTCCAAACGATATATTGCAAATTTAGTCTCCTACCAATTTATAATGAATTGAAATGGCCGGAAATGAACAAATCGAACAATTAGTAATTTAGTGATAGAAGAAAGTGGATAAAAGTGACAATGATGTGCCAACTAGAGCGTGCAAATTAATAATAAAATGTGGAATATTACAGGCGTATGCACGAATAGCACGGCACCATCCGTTTCGTCCATCAATCGTATACTTCGTAATCGTGCCGCTGAACGTGCCGCTGCCGAATTTGCACGCAATTATCAACTAGCTGCGGCGGCAACTGCGGTTCATTACCAACAGAATCAACACCATCATCAACATCAACATGGTCCTATTCACCCGGCATCGGTCATGCCTACACCCAATGGTCTCATGTCTTCTGGTGCATCGCCTAGCCTGTTTGCTGGTAAGTCTTCACACACACACACAAAACTCATTAGCCTCATTAACTAACCGACTACTAATAATAAATAAAGCATCGAATCCATTGTATGCAGCATGGGCTGCGGCCGCAGCAGCAGCAGCAATCAGTAACAATAATTCGGCTCCCACCACTGCCACCACCAATAGTAACAAGACATCGCCCAATTTGAGCGGTGAGAAATCTGGCGAAAAGCAATTGTATGCACCAAATTCAATTAGTCATCATGAATTAACATCAAACGGAATGTGGAATCTATCCAATGATCTAAAAGGATCGACCAAGTACAAAGAACATACAAAAGATACGGGTAAGTTTTGGATCGATTTTGTACAAAACAGTGGTGAGTGTATGAACCTTTACCTAAACCTAGATATCTTCTTCTAATAGAAGCGAGTCAACACCAATCTCATCACAATCATCAACAACAGCAACAGCAACAACAAAAGTCACCAACAACAGTCAAAAGTGAACAAATGATGTGTGAAGATGATCGAAACCATACCCGATCGCCGGTAGATGTGGAAGTGGATGAAAAATCGAATGTAAAATCAATTTCACAATGTGACAATAATACAGAAATATGTGACAGTGCCGGAAATAGTCGGTCACATAGCCGTGCAAGTTCGATCAATTCAAACGATGATCATCATGAATATAAAAATTCATCATCAATTGAACAAGGAGCACAAACGTCATCGTCCAATATGATGGGTGCTGCGGCAGCTGCTGCAATGGCAGCCATGTTCACCGGACATCAAGGTACTGGTAATGGTTCGGTTCCAAATGGAAGTCTCCTTCCCGGTCAAGGATTGAATGCATTCGTTGCAGCTGCAACCATGGGACTTGCATCAGGTTTCGGTGCCGATGGATCACATTCACACGGCGGACAACATCCACTATTGTCAGCTAATGCAACCAAATTTCGTCGCAATCGTACTACATTCTCCCATGAACAATTGGAAGTACTTGAAGAAGAGTTTGAACGAACCCACTATCCGTGTGTGACCACACGAGAACGATTGGCGCAAATTACGTCACTCTCGGAGGCACGAGTTCAGGTAAGAACGATCTGATGAAATGAGAAACAATCGAATGAATGAGTGAATGAATGAATGAAAGGAGAGTCGGACCGAATGAGGATGCAAATGGCACAACACCAAATTGACCAATCACGCCCGTTCTATTCACATCGACAGCAGTGCAATAGCACAAGTGCACTTGTATTGTCGCTTTGTGTTGGCGCGAGAGATCCGCCATCGTTAATGGTCAACGATCAGCGATCGCGCTCGCCACTAAATGACTGAACTGGCTGATCATCAGCGTGCTTTACATCGTACCATTGACGCTTCTGTTCCACACGGTACAAGGGGATATATTTAGCCGAGGCCCATCAAATGTCGATTGCGCGAAAAGGAGGACATTATCATTAGAGACGTTTCCATTTGTGTGTCCATCCATCGGACACACAACCTCGACCACATCAATGGCATCTAATGCCGCTAATGGCACATTCGAACTCTAAAGTCATTGCCTAATCGAGTTGATGTACACCCAACTACATCGTGTATAATAAGAGATTCAACTATGTTAACGATCAATGAAAAAGTCCAGTTTAGTCACAAAACGATCACCAAATAAAAAATGGCGCCCATTTCTCATTTTATTATTAAAGGGGATAATAGATCGATTTTAATTGCAACCGAAATGATCAACGAGATTTTCTTTGTTGATTCAATCAACTATTACATTAATTGCATTTGTTCTCAAACCAATGGGTTTGGTTTTCAAAGCAATTGATTCCGGTTGTTGTTGTTGTTATTGTTATTGTTGTGTCAATTTATACCACAAAATGATCGTTTCCATGGAATCAAATAAATATAGTGATACACACTGGTTTGACAAGTCAATCAATAGTGCCAATTAGTGAATTGCAATTCGGTCGATCACCTTGTCCACCCACACCAAATACTCCCACAATTATTATGACTATATTCATTATGTTCACATTAATATCCCACTCCTTCTAAACATGTGTTAACCAAACTTTTTTTTTGTGTAGGTTTGGTTTAGCAATCGACGAGCCAAATGGCGTCGCCATCAACGAATGAATTCAAATGGCCATTCAAGTAAATATGGTTCATCAGGCTTATTGCCGCCCAATCGAAGTGGTTCAACCAACTCGTGTCCAAAGGACAGTGATGCCGAATCGGAATTGATCGATATGACCTCCAATGATTCATGTGACTCGTTCGATAGTTATCCTCGTAAAAGTAACAACCAACAACAACAAGAGAATGACAAAACCTCATCGGATCATAGAGATCGTGACGAAGATTGCAACGGTGGTGGTGGTGGTGGTAGTAGTCGACCAGAATCCCCGAAAGGTGGTCAACAACCACCAGTGGTTCCATCGCCAGTCAAACAGATGGCTCAACAATTTGGATCCGAGATGTCAGGTGGAGGTGGTGGTGGTGGAATACCATTTGGTGGCCTATCACTTCCATCATTGGCAATGAGCATGTTTATGCCACCGGGTGGAACAGCCAATGGTACACCGGGTTCAATGATGGATTCAATCAGTGGTGCCGAACATTTGGCATCGCATCCACATCATCATTATCTGAATGCATTGCACCATCAACAGCAACAGTTCTTGTTCAACACTTCATTAAAGTTGGGAATGGCTGAACACCATCACCATTCGGCATCAGCATTCCGTAAGGTTAAGTAAGGTCGCTCATTTATATGGATTCCTGATCGGTTGACACCTGCCTCAAGAGCATCATCAATTGCCACTTGTCGCATGTATGCGGATGCTTTCACACACACACACACACGCACACACAACACGAACCCATCTATATCGTATCAGATCATTCATTCTCTCTCTCTCTCTCTCTCTCTCTCTCTCTCCCCATTTGCATTGACTATCCCATAGGAACATATTTAGTAATATTAAAAAAATGTATAGAGTGGCGTGGAGGCTGATCAGTAACAGTAGCAATAGCAACAGTAACAGCAGCAGCATCGCTTCCTTGTCGATTAATTTATTTGTTCTGTAATGCACCATTAACTTTGACATTCATCATTATTGCGACTTGCCTCAATTGTTGCTATCCTTTGTATTTAAAAAAAAATATGTTATGTTTTTGTCTTTCCTCCTCTCTTTTGCAACTCAATCATTTGATCATGAACATTATTACAACTATATCATATATATATGTAGTATGGGTACCACAATCCCACAATCAATAAATGTCTATCTATTTCTCTTGCATTACTAATTGATATTGGTATACAAAGGTCGGTGACATTGCCCCCATTTCGGTTGTGATCATCAGCATCATCAGTTCTCATCCGATCGGAATCGATCTATTGTGTTCACAAATGAACAACACAATAATGTGACAAATGTAAATTGGCTCAACTCGATTGCATTCGATTACCTCAAACCGCATGCCGAAACATAACAACACAAAATGATTACATCTATAGTCCACACGAACGCAATCATTGCACAATGTGGTTGCACACTTATGACATAGTCTAAAGATAGTCAAAGATTAAGATGAAGAAGTCGCCATCAAAAGAACCTGCCGACCAATTGAGAAATGCTACTGTCGACAACATCAACAACGATGGCGGCGGCGGTGGTTGGCGGCAAAAATAGTGTTCAATAATATGCATAAATTGGATTGTGCTGATTGATTGGCTCCATTCGTGAACTCATTATCCACAATTGGCAACTCTAACCGATAGTTGAAAGGTAGTCTCCAATTGAAACAAATCACAAATATTGAGGCGTTCGTTTTCGATATTCGGCACAACAAATACACAACAAAGTGATTGATCAAAGTCAATCAATAGTCCCAAAATGAATGACAAATGGAATGGCGAATGGCTGTGTGTGTGTGCGTGTGCGTACTTCTTATATAAAACCAAAAACTGTCAGTGTCGGCATTGGTACATTCGATGTAGACAATGTTCATCTACGATCGAGTTGATGATTCAAGCCGATGAATATTTTCACATGATGGAGAAGCAACATGAAGTGAGCCATAATCGCATTTAACAGGTTGGACACGCGCGCGCGCAATGTGTCTGTTGCCTCAAAGCCACTTTGCCGCCGGTTGGTTCGTTGGTCCAATTGATGCGGCACCAGGCGAGAGAGGTCAATTTGAACACAATTTTGATGTGCGTATGTGATTTTGATTCAGTTACATTCGATGGCTTACAATCAAACCGGCATGGATGATGATGAATGGAATTAATTCTTAAGTGACCATAATAATGATGGCACACCGATCGATCGAGTAAAAAAGCGTTGCCATGAATCGATACGTTTCGCTCGCCCGCCCGTTCACTCATTCGATTGCCACAATTGTCCAGTGACAATGGCGTGGTAAAAACAAATAGACTCTGTGAATAGAGTCCGATTTCGAGCCAAGATGTTGCCCATTGATCGACATGATGATGCACACTAAGAATGAATGATAGAAAAAAGAAAAAGAGAGAAAGAGAGAGAGAGAGAGAGAGAGAGAGAGAGAGAGAGAGAGAGAGAGAGAGAGAGAGAGAGAGAGAGAGAGAGAGAGAGAGAGAGAGAAGCATAGAAGAGATGCCGACACCGCCGAATCGACTCAAGTCTCCAATGGGAATGCCATTGTCCATTGAAGATGTCGGCGCGCGAAGAGAATCGTAAATTGAAATTCAATTTAATTAAAATCAATTAAAACGTCATTTATCGATGTGAGACGGCCAACTGTGAGCTAAGTAGGCTTATGGGCATGGGCTTCATTCGATTAGGACCATTCCATTTAATTGGATTGCGGCTTGATCAATCGTAAGTTGAATCGCCAGTCATCGGACAACAATGCCATCCATGCATAGTATACAAATGTGTACAACGGGGCAATGGGCCACTTAGCGCCCGCTCAATCTCAAAAACGTAGTTTTGATCAAACGAAGATTGTTGCAAACATTTGGTACGCAAATGGGTTAGGCAAATTGGCCCGTCACCATCATATATGAAATAATAATAGTATAATAGTCAAGATAATTTACCTGTACTACCCATTCACTTGACCATTTGGATATGCTGAAAATAGCACACCTCAATCTTCTTTTCCATGTTCATTGCTAATCTTTCGATTGATTGTACACTTGATGAAATCGTGCTAAACATCAAATGCACGACATGACAAGTGCAAAAACGGCAAAGAGGTGCTCAAACACGAACACAACATTCCCATTTCTAATATACTTTGCATCCATTTTCCTATTGTTCAAATGTGATCTGATAAAAAGGCAAACAACGCACAACGATGGTGGTCATTCAATTTATTTGTATGGAGAATATCGTCACATTGCTCATGTTTACACATTTACACGACCAACATTGCCATAATTTCGATCCAATTATCTTTGAATAATATATGGGAAATGAATCGTGAGCAAAACAACTTTCTTTGTGGAAATATATTTGATTTTATGGG
The DNA here is from genome assembly GCA_029204025.1 of Blomia tropicalis. Classification (NCBI taxonomy): domain Eukaryota; kingdom Metazoa; phylum Arthropoda; class Arachnida; order Sarcoptiformes; family Echimyopodidae; genus Blomia; species Blomia tropicalis. The sequence goes on from CM055088.1 coordinate 9,736,222, forward strand.
TCCAAAGTTTTTATTTCAATATATCTGCAAAAAAAGGATGACGTTTTTGCAATTGTTTGTTGTAAAAATATGTTGCAAAGAAGCACTCATTTTAATTCGGTTATCATCCAAAAATTATTCAAAAAATTTTAAAATTAAAACAGCAGCGACATCTCGTACTGAATAATAGCACCACATAATATCAGCTGTTCTTCATACTTCAGTAGCAATGTGCACATGTCACGTCATCAATACTTGTCGTCGCGGCGACCACAAGTTTTTTATTATCTATATTTTATCGTTGTATATATAGACAAGTGACCCACCCGTCTCGATCTCAGTTATTTTATCGTATGCAACACAACAACATCCTATACCTTCATATCTTAGTAATCGGTATCGATCATTTTTTATTTAATCATTTCAAATCGACAACAAGTAAAAGAAATCGTCTTTCAATCAGTTTTGAATTGGTGCGCGCGAAAAAAAAACGATATTATTTTTTACCGACTAGAAGAAACGAATTCTGTGACAAAATCAAAAATGCAACATCGATTGGTGAATGCAGTGTACGTTGCAAGTCAAGTGGTAAAAGGTTTCGGTCGTGGTTCTAAAGAACTCGGCGTACCAACTGCCAATTTAGAAGACGATGTAGTACATGGATTAACATTAGATGATGGTATCTATTATGGCTTTTGTCAACTATTGCATCCACCTAACTTCGAGGCAACAAAGGAATTTAAGTCGTCTCAAAATAACAATGAAAACGAGAATCAATGTACGGTAGTTTTAGATTCTTCTCCAAAGAACCCAATATATCCCATGGTATGTAGTCTCGGATGGAATCCTCAGTATAACAACAAAACGCGAACACTTGAAGTACACATCTTACACGACTTTGGTTACGACTTTTATGGAAGTTTGATTCGCGTTGCCATCTGTGGTTTTATTCGACCAGAGAAACGATTTGAATCTTTAAAAGCTTTAATTGAAACAATTCACGAAGACATTCGTTTCGCAATTAATGCACTTGATCAACCAATGAAAAATTGGACTCACATTGTTACCAATAGGTTCTTCTATGTCTAGTCTTGTTGTACTTAAAATATTTATTGTTGTTCAAATGAAAATGGTATCTATTCAAGTGCAATTACACCAATTTATTCTATGTTCAATGGTCACCATAAAATTGTCTAATTGTTAAAAAATTGTTACTAGTATTTTATCCAATATATTTTGTTCATTATTGTCCCAAACTCTATTGCCACACCTGTTGTATCTCATTTTATTATTATATATCTAATTTCATAAATGTGATAGTTTTACAGCATTTATCTTGTACAGTGAATTACAGTGTTATTACACTGTTTGAAGCTTTACGACACTTGGTATGATGAAACAGCATAAATTTAATGATTGTTTGAATCAATGCAATCCACATTCAGATTCTTCTTTGACTTTCCACAACACAAAAAACCCAAAGATTGAAATATTGCGAAATCAATGCAGTTGAATCATTGTTACCATCCGTAGTGTACGTTTGTGTTGTACAAATGTCAAATGTTAGGAATTGTGTGGCTATATATTGAACGTGTTCAATATTCAGGTGTTCAATTTACCTGCCGATCATGTGGCAAATGGTTTTGACCTATGTTATGGAACCAAGATCCCAAATGTGAAGGTCAGAGGGTGCAGTTTGTATTGCATACGAATAGGTCAATGTATATTGATGGACTTGCCCTCAATGTGTTGTGCTTGCTTGCGTTGACAGAAGGGTGTGCAGATGACCGGCCACGCATGCGTTCTATGATCGACGAGCATTGGCGAATATGAGCCCGATTGTCGATGTTATCCTCTTGCTCACTCATTGCTCACTTGAACCCAATCCGTGTCGCCTTCTTCTACAAACACAACCATTAAACATATTTATCCTGGTTCTCGTCACGCGAAAAGTTCTGTCTTCAGATGGACCAACAAGAATCTACATCCGCGCGAACGTGGGTCGTATTCAATTGTACTTAAATTGAACCAAAATCGCATCTGTAATAGATTGCATGAATACATTTTGTTGATCATATGTTCGAGAGATAAGATTAGACAACGATAAAGCTATACATTTACACAACACGAGTATGACCAACGTAATGAATGTTGATTGTTTATTGTTGCCAATGTCACTTGAAATTAAACTACTAGTAAAAAGGTATTTACATTTTTCCCAATTTTGGCTTAATGAATAATAACAACAGATTGACCAATATTCATTCTTTTTGTATACTTTTCTAGATAATTTTTACCACGTTTTAACATAAAATGTAAATTGTATTGCTTTTGAAACGAGTAGATCGCCACTTTAAGCGAAAAAATCCCCTAATGTTATTTTCTGGGATAATTATATCGACTATCGTTTTGGTTGCCATTTCATGACTAAAATAATAAACGTGCAACTAAAATTGAAATTTTTCAACGAGAAAACGCGAAGAAACGCGATTCATTTTACCTAATCATCTCCTTCGTCATAATATTTGGGTGAACCGCTACAATCGATTAGTGCTATTCTCGTACTGAATTTTGTGAAATATTAACTACGAATTTCTGTGTGTATATATCGCCATCATCCAAAAAAAAAATCAGTATGAGTTACAATACTAAATGTATAAATTCAGCGTACGATGGCGTCGATACGGTATTTGATGAAAAGCCGCCCGCACCGCCAGTTCGTTTGGCATCGGCCAGAGAGTTAAATAGCAACCATAATTGTAACAACGTTCCGGTCGATATGAGACCTTTACCCAAAGCACCTGAAGAAGACAAGAAAGCATTGAAAAAGTCTAAATTACGAAGTAGTATGAAGAGATCAAGTGAAAATTCTAATGGGGTGAAAAAGGATCATCACAATCAAACGGGATCAAACAATTCCGGATTTGGCGGCTTCCATTATGGGAAAAATTCGGAAAAGCCGGTCATCTCGCCACCAACCAATTTTGAGCATACGCTTCATGTTGGGTTCGATCCATCAACGGGTGAATTCACAGGAATGCCAAAGAACTGGCACGTTATGCTCAAAAACTCAAACATCTCCAAGACCGAACAGAAGAAGAATCCACAAGCTGTGATAGAAGTGCTCAAGTGGTACGAGTCAAAGGACAAGGACAAAGGCTTCAAATACATGACTATGGGTAAGAATTGATCAGTTTTTTTTTGTATTTCGTGTGAACGCTCGCTTTTTGGCATTATCTTTTGGCTAATCCGCGCTTATTTGTTCAATTTGTTGATGTGTCTGCATGTGTGGGTATGTTTGCGAGTTTGTCACTTGAGGAACAGTTTGTCTCTCTCTTTTTATGATGCGCCATTACATAAGACGTTACTTTGGCATCGTTCATTTCTTGTACCTTATATGTTCATGCATTGTAGCAGATTATATAAATAGAAGTTCACATTGAAAGTTGATATATATTACTAGAATCAGTGCACTTGGGAGTTGAAGATTAATTCACAAATTGTTAATATTAATGTTTTATTATAATGAATTTGAATGGCTATACTATTGACTTTACTCAAATTAAATGTCAACATTTTTTTGTTTGTCTGTTTGCCATCAAATGAAATTTACAATAAAACGTGAAACAAATGGAAAAACAAATCATGTCGGTTTCACTCGAATTTTGGCCACTCTTTGTGACAAGCAGTCAGTTGCAACGAACTGTATGCAATTCTATATTTAAGTTGAAACCAACCGAAAACGGGATAGAGGCAATCGTATCGGAACATTGCATCATGTGACAGATATTCCATTACTATAGTGCATGATGAGGCCCCGTTTCCGACCGTTTGCGGACAATGAATATGAATAGACAGTATGAATACATTAAATTGATCTTAGCCGACTTATGTCATTGATCGATTATTTGTCTGCCCACATTGTAAATACAAGGATTTGGTGCACCAAATCCTTAATTTAGGTGATAGATATGCTATTTATAATTTGAAATATTGACAAAGTTGACATTTGTAAACGAACAATTGTAACGTTAGTGAATAATAAACAGTAGCGGTAGTTCACAAACGTTTTATTTCACCATAAACTGACATGATCTATTTCTTATATTTGTAGACACTGTATCGACACATTCCTCGGACAAGTGTCATTCGGATCTCTCAAGTCCGACCTCATATCTCCATCAATCGCAATCACCATCGACCTACACGTCTCAAATTTTGCATCATTACCATCAAAATTCACTTCATCCACACATAGGAGGGAAGAATGTTTCCTCGTCGTTGATTTCGTCAGCTGCGGCTTCAAGTCAACAATCGCCATTACATTCATTACATGGTTCCAAAGCCGGTCTGCCACCACCATTGCCGCCATCGGCGAGACAAACTTCGGCTATATCACATGGCACCTCATCGAAAGGTAGTTCACTTTCTACATCATCATCGGCTGCGCATCTCGGATCGATCGGTTCGCCATCGATATCTTCAACATTTTCCACAAATACAACTGGTTCTAGTCCTTCATCACCGGATGATGAGCCAAGTAGTTCGTCATCAAGTTTTGGTCCAATGCTTACGTCGTTATCAGGTGGTAAAAGTGCCGCCAGTGGAAAGTTAACTAAATCGGGACCCGGAAGCGACAGCGGCAGCAATAGTAGTAGTATCGCATCGACACCAAGCGCTTTTGCCGATCTAAATCAAAATGTTAATGTTGACGCGAATTTTAGCAATTCTGGTGATCAATTACCACCACCCATTGTAGCTCGACCGGAAAAGACGAAATCGATATATACGAAACCTATCTCTCCAAGAGATATTCTCAATAATAATAACAACAACAATAGCAGTAGCAATAATAATAATGGTCATGCTAATGGAAGCGGAAATCTCATACCGACACATGGTCTTAATGCAGGTATTGACCTATACAACAAAGCACATCTTTCAAAAACACCAACCATCGATGACTCCTCTAATCTTTCCACTAACCTCAAACCTAACCAACCAATCTCTATCAATCTATCAAATGCTGCACTTTCTCCTTCTCACAATTTGTTCCTTGCATCGGACAAGGTTTCGTTAACCTTTAGTTCCTCTAACTCCTCCAACTCGTTGTCGGTTACATCGGCAACTTCATCCAAAACCTCATCAATTTCTTCTAACACTTCTAACATTCAAAATCAAACTAATAACAATGTTGAAACTGAAGGCAACAAGTTGTCTTCAGTAGACGAATCCGACTATGCTTGCATAAATAGCCTTAACAATAACACTAACAGCAGCAGCAACAACAACAATAGTCGCGAGAGCGATCCACACACTCGATCAAATTACCTTTCAGCAACTTCAATCGTTATACATCCTAATCTGTCGGCAACTTGCAGTGCCAATAGCTTAAACAATAACAACACCAATGACAACTATAATGAATTTGATATTTTGACCACAGCTAGTCCAAAGCCGATGCCACCACCGACACCACATCTTAAACCAAGAAATCCAAAGTCGACCACCGGTAAGATGACTGATGACGAAATCTTGGAACGATTGCGTTCGATTGTAACAATTGGTGATCCACACCGAAAATTTACCAAAATGGAAAAGATTGGTCAAGGCGCAAGTGGAGTGGTCTATACAGCTATCGAGGTTTCCACCGGGATGCAAGTGGCAATCAAACAAATGAACCTTTCTCAACAACCAAAGAAAGAACTTATTGTTAACGAAATTTTGGTGATGCGCGAAAACAAACATCCCAATGTTGTAAACTATTTAGATTCATATTTAGTGGGTGAAGAATTGTGGGTCGTTATGGAATATCTTCCTGGCGGCTCATTGACTGACGTTGTTACTGAAGCATGTATGGACGAGGGCCAAATTGCAGCAGTTTGCCGCGAAGTGTTGCAAGCACTGGAGTTTTTACACTATAATCATGTCATACATCGAGACATCAAGTCGGACAATATTCTTCTTGGTCTCGATGGTTCAGTCAAGTTGACTGATTTTGGCTTTTGTGCTCAAATATCACCGGAACAAAATAAGCGTACAACCATGGTGGGAACGCCATATTGGATGGCTCCTGAAGTTGTCACACGCAAGCAATATGGGCCCAAAGTTGATATTTGGTCACTGGGTGTGATGGCCATTGAGATGATTGAAGGCGAACCTCCATATCTTAATGAAACACCACTTAAGGTATAATCCATTTAATTATGCAAACCTCTTATATTCATTATTTCATTTATCATAAGGCTTTATACTTAATTGCTACTAATGGAAAACCGGAAATCAAAGAGAAGGAGAAATTGTCTCCTTTATTTCAAGACTTTTTAGATAAATGTCTAGAATGCGATGTTGATAATCGATGGTCTTCTTCTGAACTTCTTAAGGTATGGCATTTAATGAAAAATATTATTTTATGTTAGCTTTACATTTTTTATTTTTAAAGCATCCATTCTTAAAAACATCTCGTCCATTATCAACATTGAATTCATTGATTCTTGCTGTAAGAGATCTTGCCAAGAATTGAGAAACCACTCATTCATTCAACTGTACTTATGAGCAATTAACGTCGAAGCACGTGTGCTCTTTAATTAGTGCCGCACAAAGAAAAAAAGGTTTTGTGAGCCTATTCCACGTTTAAAAATTTGCAAGTTCTTATATTCGTTATGCAATTTATGTAAACGAAACTATTTAAGTTATTACTTCCTCTGCCAATCAACACTTTGTCTGTCTTTTCATACACCGCCGACACTGTGACCACTCAATCCATCTGTTGAGTTTACCAATTATCATGTAGTGCACAATGTTTCTCATACATTTGCACTAGGTGTCTTGCTTGTATACATTAATTTGAGCTATATTTTTCTATATATTTTTAATTAATTAACTTAATTAGACAGTGTCCAATGTAGTCTCTTGAGTTTCGATGTGTATCAACTAAATATTTTTGTATCGTGCCACACACCCAAATAGTATTAACCAATTGCAATGTAAATAATGAGTGACTGTCTGGTGGGTCAACCGATGGAGTGATTTGATCATCAACACCATCCTCACTTTGTGTCTATTGGACTAATGTCATCGATTGAATTCGATTTAAATTTACTGGCAACGCTCCATTTTCAATGAGTAAATAATATTTATTTTCACAATGGAGAGACTTAAACATTCAACTTATATCAAGAAAGTGATCCCTGCACTTGATTCATATATAAATTATATTGTCCATAAACATAAACATTTTGATGATGTAAAAATCGGAGTATCACTAAATTTAAATGAACCAATTAAGAATGTTATTTATTGTCGAGATGTTTGGATTTAGTCTGTGTGTGTTTGAGTGCAAGCACACAATCATTAATGGTAAATGGATGTTCTTGTTGATTGAAGCATTCTAATTGAAGAATGGAATGTTCCCTCTACTAATTGGCAATGGTTAATTTTGTAATCGGCAATCAATCTGGTTATATCGGTTGATTGAGAAATGTAACATGACTATAGGGAAAAGTTATACATTTCGTTTCGTAATCTATTTTTTGAAAGGAGCCGTAAACGATCAGCAACAGTACCGACCACCAATTGCCCTTTGCCTCCATCCATTACTTGAAAACATTTACGTCAAAGAGGCGAACTACATCTGTACTATTGTTGTGTCTGATTTAGAAGACAACACAAACTGGCTAAACGGAAAGAGGCGCCTCATCGTTGAGTGTCCAATGGTGAAAGCAAAAAAATGGCTCATCATTGTGAATAGTGTTCAATGATCAAGTGTTCGTGCGTCGACCGATTGTGTGAGTGTGTGTGTGTGTGTGTGTCTCAACTTGTCGCATATATATTTCAACGTTCTAGTTGCCAGCAAGTGATATATTTGGCGTCGCGCCCATCAATGGTACATTACTCTATACAATCGTGGCCGATCGTCATTCTATCCACCTTTTTTTTATTGCACCCGCCACATAGCTTCCATAGGCGCCACTTGCATCATTGACTTGTGCTAGCGAGTTCCGCACTCATTTGGCGTCTGGCGCCATTATACTCTTCTCCTCGTTCTTTCTCTTTCTCTTCCACTCTTCTTCGCGCTTCGTCTGGTTAACTTGAAAGTGTATACACTATCCTGTAGTTGTGTGAGCTCCACTTGCTGTGGCTTCATTCCAATCAATTTGTGCAACTTGAGCACATCATCATCATCAAATCAGAGCAAATCATCCATTTTATACGTCCTTCAACCACTTAATTCAACACAACTTGAATATTATTAATCGTTGAAAATGACCGAACCCACTCCCGAACGTTCTCCTGATGATCCCATGGATGTTGATAAGGAGGCACGAATGCTTCTTAATCCACCTGGAGAATCGGTATGTTTTTTTTTGCAATAACACTTCCTCCTCAAATTTTATATTATTACAACAAAACCCCATAAAAGTGCTATGATTTCGCATGACCCACTGATTTGTTTTATTTTTCCAAAACCTACCATTTTATTTGCATATGCCATTTGCTCCCCTCTCCGGCCCCGCAAAAAACATTGCCCAAACACCCAAAAATTCCTTTTCCTAACAATAGGTTCAATTTTTGCAGAACGCCAATGCAACCAATGGACAAGTGGTTCTTCCAATCAACAATCGTCAAAGTTCGGGCGTTGGTATGAGCAAACAAGAGTTGATGAAATATGCCAACGATCCATTTTGGATTCGTCTTCGAATGACTTTATTCGTCCTTTTCTGGGTTGTTTGGTTTGCCATGTTGATCGGCGCTGTCTTGATTATTGCATTTGCACCTGGATGTCCCGCAACTTCATCTCTACCATGGTGGAAGAAATGTTCATTGATTCAAGTGGATATCAATTTGGATGATCAACCAACCATTAAGGAAAAGCTTACTCGTGCTACAAATAAAGTGAATGATTTGAAGGAAAACATTGGAGTACTCCAAGACTCCAAGATGGACGGTTACCTTTTAACCGGACTTGATCCATTTTTATTGCAAACCGACAACGATACTCAGGTTGAAAGCGATAAGTTTAAGAATGCTTTGGTTGAACTGATTTCTGAAGTTCATGGTGATGATGTGAAAGGCAAAATCATCGTTGGTTTACAATTGGGCGAAACATCTACCTCACACCAATGGTTTACCGAATCATCAGTTGTGAATGCAACCCAATATCGAGATTACTACATTTGGAAGAAAGATAAACCCATTAACACCACTCTTCGTTGGGATTACAGATCTGAATTGTTGCTATTCTGGGCTCGAATTACCGAAGGCAAGGCCTTGTTGAACTATGCCAACACACCAATGCGCGATGAAGTTCATCAATTGTTCCTCAATTGGGTTCGAACCAAATTAGATGGTATTCAACTCGAAGGCGATTTGTATGTCAACGATGAACAAGGTCAAGTGCATCCCTCAAGTGACACGTTGTTGCAAGTACATAAATGGGTTAAATCCGGTGGACAGAATAAGGCTTTGTTGGTTGCCGATTCTAAATTGAGAGAAGATCTTACTGTGCAAGGAGAGGATGATGCAACCTATGAGTTGTCACCAGAAAGCACACTTTGGACCGAGATTAGCACTGCCGGAAATGTTCAAGAAGCATTGAAGAAAGCATTCTCTCATTATGTTCAATTGGAAAAGGAAACGGTCGAGCAAAATGTTACCAAAGATGGATCGGAAACAAAGGAAGATGTCGGTCAAGGATGGCGAACATTTGTGGTTGATTATCCCGCTAGCGAACAGAATCCAATCACAAGCAAACATGGCGTTCCCATTGCTGAAGGTGTCTTGGCAGCATTCTTCTTCTTGCCAAAATCGACTCCCATCGTGAAAGGGCTAGACCCCGTTCAGGTTGCTAAACTAAAGAATGACAAGTTCATATCAAAGTTGAACGATTTGCGCGACACTCATTCGGAAAGTTTCCTTTTGGGAAGAACTGAAATTCTTCAGGTCACTTCCGATCATGTATTTGCAGTATCTCGTATCTATAAGGAGAAAAACATGTTCATTCTGTTGATCAATTTTGCGACCACTTCACAAGAGTTCGAAGTGAAGGGTACGTTCCCGGATGCAACTCTATTCACGCCGCGAATTGCACTCACCGACACTTCGAATAGCAATTCTACTCCACTTGAGAAGGTGGTCAACATGAAAGCAATTAAGTTGGAGCCACATCAAGTACTGTTCGTTGAGTTCGCTCCCAATGAATAATAAGCCACATATTTGGCTATATTGAACAATATGAAACGCATCAAATTATGAATTATAAATGTTAGTTAATAATCAAAGCGATCTAAATTTTCTAGTTCTATAGTTTACTTGAATTATTCTAATAAATTCATGTAGAATGTAATCACTATAAATGCATTCTAACCAATTGTTTATATTGATTATAAGATTTTAAGCGTTTCAGTTACAATAAAATTTGACCTTTAAAATCATTGAAATACAATTTATTAGAAATATATAAAAATACATATTTGTTTAACAGACTAGGCAACAAATGGAAATATTTTGTTGGTCAATGTTTTCGAATAAAACGGAGATAAATAACTGAAATCAATATCATTATCTCAACTAAAATTATTAAAATAAGAAGGCACTTGTTGGTAATTACTTGTGAATTAATAATTCGTATCAATCGATGGCTTCTTTTCAAATTAGCATTAGTCTCATCTAACCGTGTTCGTGAATTTATTAAGGTCTCTCGCTGACTGTTCAATTCATCCAGAACATTCGTGCCAATCTCCTCACTTTCGCGTGCAACTATTTCAGCGCGATGCAAACCCATACTGGTATTTTGTAAAGAATCAATTCCTTGATTAAGTACGGCACTTCGAGTCATTTGTCTACCCGAAGAACTGGATAATCCATCATGTCCAAGAGCGCCAGGTAAAAGTGCCGGCCTTCGAGCTGTTTTCTTGAATGCATTCCATTCATTTCGAATAGCAAATAACCGGCCATTCATTTCACTTTGTACCGATACTGGACATTTCTCTACCTCAATCTTGATCTGCTCCATAAGATTGTCGCCTTCGATAAACATTTTATTGATGATCATCTCATCTACGCAAATAATATAATCAACCGCTTAGGTAAATAATTTTTATAAAATAATATTCTTTATTACTTGTATTGCGACGGAGATGAATTCGAATTTCCTCCTTCTTTGAAATGAGTTCATCTTTCAAATCTTCGAATCGCCTTGATGAGACCATTTTGGTATGTTATTTTCTAATTATAACTAATGGGTCTGTCCGATTCGAATAAGTAGCATTGTCTTCGTATATCAACACAATTAAAATTGGTAACACCAACCTGTAACAATAACTTTATCGCCAAATAGCAACTTTATTACCAAATTTTATCATTTTGCGGAGTAAATATTATGATCCAAATGTAAACAAGGAAAATGTTGGTTCATAAACAACGTATTTAATTGAAAGTTCTTTTTCCAACACCAGACGTCGCTAGATACATTTTAAATTTGATTGGCGGTGAAAAAGTTTTGATACTCGACTTGATGATTAATCTAACGGAAACAAATTACAACATAATCATTTACTTCAATTTTTATTTAACATATCAAAATAATTATCTAAATCAATTTACTTGTCACTGTGTGAAAATCGAATCATTCAATGATGCCATCCTTCAATATCTAATGATTAAATTATTGATTAGAACAAATCAAAATGTTCACATATTACAATCGGCCAATACACACAAGCATATATAGAAGAATGTTTTTGGTTGGATTGGGTGCCAGTCGTCTACATAGTCTTGAAAGTGATTCATCTGCAAAAAAAGTGAGCACGCCACTATTGCCAACAGTGTGTGCGTGAGTGTGAGGTTAATTGATGCCACTACACTGCAAAGCTATATAGCATCCTCTATTTGTTGATCATACGTTTTACTCACCCTCCAGCAACCACGAGTGGGCATATTTTCTCGGTGGTCTCGTGTAGACCAGGTCGAAGTTCGCTTCTTGCTCGCTTTAGGTCGGTTTTATTCCATCATTCACCGCCGTCATCTTCATCTAAACATTTAATCAAGGTTTGTTTTTTGTTTGTTTGTGTGCTTGTATTCATATTCCAATGGTCACGTGTTACTTGAATGTGATTACAACCACTGCTCATGTACACATCGACCTTGGAAATTGTCTTTCATTGACATTCGTCTGTTCATTATATAATTTTGACTGACTTCCACTCATCTTCCAAATGTACAGGCTTCACTCGGTTGTCGGCACCATTCACAATCATATCTTATTAAACCGTTACAGTGTAAACATCAATTGTATCAAAAGTCAAATCGGACGTTCACCACCAACAATATGGCTTCCGAACAAAATGTACTCTCAAGTAAATTGTCGATCGACAAATTGGATCTCAAAGATCAACGTGTACTGATTCGGTATGTCAACTTATAAACAATGTTATGTCATGTGTCATTCTGTTATTTTTGTTTTTTTATCTTAGTGTCGATTTTAATGTTCCGATGAAGGATGGAAAGATTACTAACAATCAACGTATCGTTGCTGCATTGCCAACCATTCAATATGCTTTGGATCAAGGAGCTAAATCGGTCGTTCTAATGAGTCATCTTGGGCGACCTGATGGAACTAGAATTGCCAAGTACTCGTTACGACCAGTAGCTGAAGAGGTCGGAAAACTTTTGAACAAGAATGTCACCTTTTTAAACGATTGTGTCGGCCCGGAGATCGAAAGTTCGTGCTCCAACCCGAACACCGGTACAATCATCTTGTTGGAAAACCTTCGATTTCATATTGAAGAAGAAGGTAAAGGTGTCAATCCAGAGAATGGTGAAAAGGTGAAAGCATCTCCACAAGACGTTGAAGCATTCCGTGCTTCATTGACACGTCTCGGTGATGTGTACGTGAACGATGCTTTTGGTACAGCTCATCGAGCTCATTCATCAATTTCTGGCATTGCTTTACCTAAACGAGCCTGCGGCTTTCTAATGAAAAAAGAGTTGGACTATTTCTCCAAAGTACTCTACTCTCCTGATCGACCATTGTTGGCCATTCTTGGTGGAGCCAAAGTCAAAGACAAGATTCAATTGATTGAAAACCTTTTGGATAAGGTGGACGAAATGGCAATTGTTGGCGGAATGGCGTTCACATTCCTTAAAGTACTTAAAGGAATGTCTATTGGGGACTCGTTGTTCGATGCTGAAGGTGCACAAATTGTACAAAAGTTGGTTGACAAAGCAAAGGCTAACAATGTTGAATTGCATCTTCCGGTCGACTTTGTGACTGCCGACAAGTTTGCCGAAACTGCTACAGTGGGACAAGCCACAGTTGAATCTGGTATTCCCGATGGTTGGATGGGATTAGACGGTGGACCTGAATCAATCGAACGATTCATTGTTCCAATTAACCGAGCAAAAACTATTGTTTGGAATGGGTACGTTTTACCAATCTATTTATCTGTAACTTGTACATAACATTATCTTTTATTTTCGTAATTGAGCAGACCAGTGGGTGTATTTGAATTTGACAACTTTTCAAAGGGTACCAAAGCGGTAATGGATGCTGTCGTGGCTGCCACTGAACTCGGCACGACAACGATCATCGGCGGTGGTGATACTGCAACTTGTTGTGCTAAATGGGGCACTGAAGATAAAGTTAGTCATGTTAGCACCGGTGGGGGAGCTAGTCTCGAACTATTAGAAGGAAAACTTTTGCCTGGCATTTCGGCCTTGTCCGACATTTAAAAATGTACAATGTTGTGTCCTGATTGTTTTCAATACACTTACAAGACATTACAATTTTTATCATTAGAAAGCAATTGTGGTGGTACATGTTAATCTAATCTCAATACAACAACACAAAATTCGATGAACTTTGTCCACATTAAATATTTTTTTCATTCGTTTTATCAACTTTTTTTCAAATAAATAGTCAATATTATTGAAAAATGTACTGTTTATAATTGCATGATGCTTTTAAAAAACACTCGATGTTGTTCATTCCGATGACTTAAATGATCCAATGGGATAGTTATCTTTGTATTGTTTCAAATGTTCAACTAGCTCAGCTGCTTGCTCTTCTAGAATTGGTGGCTGCTCGTCATAGACATCATTGAACAATTCCATATAGTTGGGTTTTTGCATCTTTTCCGCCGACATAAATGCGGTCATGACCTTCTTCTTTGCTTCAGCCTTCCATTGTTTTTCTTCCTCTTCATTCCACCACATTTTTCGTTCCATATATTTGCGTAAACGAGAGATGGGATGATCATTTTGATCCCAATTTCGTACCTCATCCACACTACGATACGCACTAGAATCGTCCGATGTCGAATGATGTCCAATTCGATATGTCATTGCTTCGATCAGTACGGGACGAGATTCCGTGTTGCACACGTTACGTGCTGCTAATGTTGCATTATAAACTGCTAATATATCGTTGCCGTCGACACGAATCGATGGAATGCCCAATGCTGGACCGCGACTCGCAATTCCATCACCTCGATATTGTTCTTGAGTTGGCGTCGATATCGCATAACCATTGTTTCGACTATTTATGTTGGTTGTTAGTAATATTATAATGACAAATATTACTTACCAAAAAAATATTATGGGACATGAAAGTGTAGCCGAGAAATTGAACGCCGCATAGGCATCGCCCTCAGATGCAGCTCCTTCTCCAAAGAAACAAATTACCACACGATCTTTATTCTCTCGTTTCAAACTATAAGCTGCTCCAACCGCTTGTGGCATTTGTGTAGCCAATGGCGATGAAATTGTAACAAAATGATGGTCTCGTGATCCATAATGAACGGGCATCGATCGACCTTTCATTAAATCTTTACAATTTCCATAACATTGAGCCATGAATAGATCTAATTTGAATCCGCGCCATAAAAGTACACCTAAATAAAGAATGTGATGGTTTATTGTTTTTGTTTATCGAAACCTATCATTGAAACAATAATCGAACCTGCTTCACGATATTGACCAAAAACAATGTCGTCATCGGCTAGTGCTGCAGCAGATCCAAAATGGGTTCCCTCTTCGCCATAATTTGTCATGTAGAACGATATTCTACCTTGTCGCTGCGATTCGTACAAAACACGATCCATAAAGTTAAGTAAGGTCATTCCTTTATACATTTTGGTAATCTTCTCTCTACTAAGATTAGGATCTTGTTCCGGATTCAAGACCACCCCATCGCGATTCATTACACGATAAACTGGAATGCCTTCATACAAGTCTGGATCGATGAACTCGAGACGGTCAGTAAACGATGATTTTGTTCCCGGATATTCTGGTTTATCAGGGAATGAAGTGTTATGTGATTGTTGGATGATTTGCTGTTGTTGGCTTGCCTCACAGAACAAACGACCACGCGAGTGGGAACTAATATTTCGTTTATAATCATATTGTAATGTATTGGGAGATATTACACGATAAATTGATTGGCTTCCACCACCGGTAACATTGGTGGTTACAAATCGTGTAAAAAAGCGCGCTATCAACATGATTCATTAAATCGAATATATTGAACCGTAATGAAGAATGGCAAACTAAAGTATACAACGATTGTTACAACACAATTCAGTTAGAAATGGTGACACGATTGAGTATGAAGGAAAGAGCTAGTGTAAAAGATCTAATCAGGTGATATGTAAAAACAGTTCATATGTGGGAAAGCCATAAATTGTGCTCTCAAAGATGATCATTTCTCAATATACGTTCTTTTATTTGTAAAGACTCGTGTCCTTTACACATCCAAGCTTAGTTGTTTGTCCAGAATGACGAATGATGGAAGCATTGCCGAACGTTGGTGTCCAGCACTATTCGTCAACTAGCCGATTATCTTTCGATAGTTTTTTTACTCTTACGTTCTATTTCAAACTTATACAAAGTAAAGATTTGTTTGTATGACATGATATTGGAAGGAGGCGACTAATTAATCGTGATCAATGAATAAAGAAAATAAGTGAACAAAGTTTACTGATTATGAAGATATAGGAGGAGATACAAACGTTGAAATTTTACATTGAAAAGGAAATTGCCTAGCAGCAAAATTTTACAATTTGATTAATGAAGGTAAATTAAGAAACCTCACGAATACAGTACAACCTCTATATTCCGTCTCTGGTACAATTCGTCATTTAAAACCCGTTTTTAATCAACATTTGACAGTAACTTTTCGCAATTCAGTTACAGATTTCTTAATATCATAATGATTCTTTATAAGAGTAGCTTCAGCTTTGTCCATCGTCAATGTTGGATCATCGACTAGCAATAACGTAATACGAATAGCCCGATCTCTTAACTTTTCATTCAATGGCATCAAATCGACCATTAAATTTTCCAAACATTTCCCATAGGCGACCATTGATAATGTTGTTAAGATGTTGAGAATACATTTGGTTGCCGTTCCAGCCTTTAGTCTGGTACTGCCAGTCAACACTTCCGGACCAGTGTTTACACTGATAATTTGATTCAATTCGAGTTGTGATTTCAAATTTGGATTAAATGTCAACAGACACGAATAGGCGTCACGTCGCAATGATTCATATAAGGCACCCCAAACGAATGGCGTTCTCCCACAAGCTGCAATTCCTACATTAGAGAATTATGGTTAGTCTCCAATACAACTAAAAATCTAAATTTTTAAAATATTACCAATTACAACATCTTTATCGCAAACATCCTTTTCAATGATACTATCGATGCCATCTTCAAGTGAATCTTCAGCACCTTCAATGGCGGATTGAATTGCTTTTGTACCACCAGCAATGATGCCTTAAAAATATTAAAATTGGTTAAAATGTTAAATTAGTTAATTATCGCTAACCTTGAACCCAATGAGGTGGAGCTTTAAAAGTTGGTGGACATTCACTTGCATCTAAAATACCCAAACGTCCGCTAGTTCCTGCGCCTACATAAAACAATCGGCCACCATTTTGAAAAGCGTTCGTAATACGTTTAATAAGTGTGACAAAACTTGAAACATGTTCCTTAAGAATGCGATTGCTACGTGACTCTTCATCGATCATCAATTCTACTGCTTCCGCAATTGGCATTGAACACAATTTCATCGATCGACTATTACGCTTTTCCGTTTCTGATAAACCAGTGGAAATGGGAAGTATTTGATCACGCAATGAATTTGATGATACTGTTTCATCGTTAACATGTTCATTTTCGGTACTTGCTGAATATTCCTTAATACGAAGTTCAGCGAGACGCCGTTCTCCGATATCGATTACCATTTTAAGTGCACCAAGAACAGTATCTTTTATTATGATAACATCAGCTAAGCAACCTTTTTGACGAATCTTTTGGATGAATGATTCCGTAAAGAATGTTTTGCTGCGTACGAACACACTTCCTGTTAAGCCGATACAGATACGTTTATCGGGAATATTACGGCCTCCTTTCAACTGTAATTGATTAGAATTAGATCGACATAAATGTTTGCGGACATGTACCTTGTTGATGAGACAAACAATATCATCGGCAATCTCATTGGTTGCCTCTTCAATTACCATTAAAGCGATTGAATTACCACATTCGGCGGCGCGAATCACAATTTTAGCTAAATCAGCAATTTCATTCTTGCTTGCTACAACACTCCAACTGACCAATTCATAGATAGCAACCATATTCAAATAGCTGAGAAATAATTTCAACAATGAAGTCTTACTAGCACATTCTTCATCAAGTTCGGTAAAGTTGATATGTTGTTGACTATTACCATTAATACATACACCCGAATACGCTTCTGAATTGTCATAATTATGTTCGTAATCGCGTAATGCAAGTCGAAGTCCACGGTATGCAATTGCATAACCAGAGCCACGATCACCTGATCGATCAATATGGATAGATAGATTTTAGATATACAATCTTTACACAGAATCGTTAAAATACCAATTATATGTCCATAACCGCCAATCTTTTTGGTTCTTACGCCATCGGTTCCATAACAGCATGAACCAGTACCGGAAATGGCAACTGAACGAATAATATAATCTTTTGACGGCAATCGAGCCATTGACGATTCCAGATCATTACCAACCCAAATGGGTCGACTCAAATTGGTCCATACTTTTGAGAGAACATTCTTCAACATCTGATTTCAATATTTACAATTAGATTAACTTGAAATTATTTATATCGTGAAATGGGGTATACCTTTTTGTCGGTGTCGTTGAGAACACCGGGCATTGCTACTGCCAAAGCGGTAACATTGTTTGGTTCAATTGTCGCCTTAATTTTACGGAAATAGATTTCCAATTGAATTGGTTTCAACAATTTATAATTGGCAGGTCCAAAATGGTATCTAGTCGTCTTTTCGAGATTTATTTCAGTTTTATCATGCTCATCTACATATACGGCAACCGATGTAGAAGCGCCACACTCGATAGCCAATGCCATGGTGCTTTAATTATTTAATGATGATGGGGAAGTTTGAACACACACACTAACATAAAAATGTATCTTTTGTATTGCCTGATGAGATGGATGAAATAGAAATCTATCTACAAAAATGGGCCACAATCAACACCATAAAATGACACAAATAAAGATTATACGAATTGGCTCATATCGGTTGTGACATTGATGACTACTATAACTTTCTATCTACATTAATTATATTGGATTGGTAAAGGTTGAGCCAACTATAACTCTGATTACAATCCAAGAAGATGGAATCATATAGAGATTATGATGGTAATCGTACGATGGATTTACGCGCATTTGATGACAAGTGGAACAGGTGAATGGTTCTACATTCAACAATAAAAGATGCAGACCTTTAAGCATTAAATGTTTTCCATAGTTGTCAACTGGCACATGTACATTGATACAACAAACATGTAAGAATAATGGCTATGATATGTTCTAATCAATGGTTTGGTTGGTTGTTTAGTTGTTTGATTGGTTGGTCGCCTGATCATTTTGAATATGGCCACCCACATAGTATAATATCTCCATTATAACTTATAATTGATAATGACATACCAATCAAAGAAAATTCAAAAGGAAAGTGGCAAATAATTAGATAATAAATTGAAGGCTACTAATTTATATCGCCATCGATTGATTGATTTTCAAAATATAGATTAGGAATTGATTCCAGTTACAGGATGCAGACTAATAAACATTTAGTTGCGTCAAGGAAAGTTAGAGTTCAGAACTGTGTTAAGGAAATAAATGATAAACCAATTTATTTGATAAATATAGTAAAAAATACAATATAAAAATATTGATAAATTTATCCGAAACCAACAACAGATCAATTTATAAAAAAATATGTAAAGCATTTACCAATAGTTACCAGAGTTAAAATAAGTTTCAAAATGAGTCATATGTATACAATTTTAAATTGTAAAGATGCATCACATTAAATGTACGATTGATTCAACATTCTTATAACATTCAACTTTGAAAGTTGATTGTTGTAAGATTTTCCATTAAATCAAACCGATTACCTTCAGTTGTAAGGCAAATCAGTGAGTCACCATCTATCTCTTGGCCCAAAAGATATCCATTATCATTGATACCACAAATTCTTACTTTCGTTACACTTCCTGATTTTTTCGAATGAACATTTACAATCGAATCAGTATGAATCCAATTGTTAATGTACAATTTCTTGATTTCATGCAATTGATTAGGTTGCTCCACTAATCGATTAATAAATGATTCAAAATTATTAAGAAAAGACGCAATCAATCCCTCTCTAGAAATAGGTTTCAATCGTTCACATTCATTATATGGTGGTAAACAATTGTTATACTCTTCGATGACATCGTCAAGACATGCACTTGGATATCGATTTGCTTTGTTGATACCAATTCCAATCTGTAAATTGATATATTCTCCATAGAAAAAAGATTGTGTAAGAATTCCGGCCAACTTTGACATTGAATCGCCAAATAATATATCATTCGGCCATTTGATCTTTATGTTCAATTTGTCCTTTGGTAATGATAGTACAATCGAAAGTGAGACGATATGTTGTATGAATGGTAAATGTTCAACAATCGGCGAATTGATAGGCAACTGCAATGATAAGGTGAACATCGCACAACCTTTGGGTGAAAGCCATCGGTTAGCGTTCCGTCCTTGGCCTTTGGTTTGATAGTTGGCGACTGCAATCAATCCATTCACATGACGAAATCTATTAGCCAAATCCATAGTTGTGCCAATTTTGTTTGCAAAAAGAACGGTATGACCGAGAAGTTTAGTTTGTAATGAATTGAAGAAAAGAACTGGATCAAAATCAATGCCAAAGTTTGCCAAAGACAAACGATTACGATTCCATTCCATAAAAATTACTGTGTCATTAGAAATGGTTTCAACTTGTTGATTATCATGAAGTTGTATTATGTTTGTCTTATTATTCATTTTTGTCCAATCATGAAAATTTCGTTTCAAATCAAATAAATAAATGGGACTATCTTTCAATGGTTCATTTTCGTCATTTTCTTTACATTCTTCTTTAGAAATGCAATTTTTAATTTGTTCGCAAAAGTAAGTTTCATCAATTTGATCGCTTTCACCGGGAGACAAGCGAGTAAGGGGAAGTTTTATTTCAGGTAATTTTGATATGTTATCAGAATTTTTCACAGAGCCATCGTGAATGACTAATAAAGCAGATGCGGAAAAACAACGAGAATCACAGGCAAGGTCATCATTGTTAATCGCATAAACCACATAATGATCGATACCATAGATCCTATCCACAAGTTTTCCAATTTTACTTATCAACGATTGTTGTTTATGTTCATCAGGTACACCGACGAAAAATACCAAAATATTCGGTAATGCTTTATGTTTGAGGAATGAGTCTTTAGCCATATTTCTTGATTGGTTGATCACAAAATTAAATTGAGGTAGATTATTAGAGGAAAACAATTTTGAATGTTTACAATGTTTCGTTGTTATCATAAAAGTTTTGAGATGAATCTGTATTCAAATAAAATCAAACTTATTTTTACCACTCTTTTTGATTGAATGAATTAGCAGTGAATAAATTGTCAAAATATATAAAGGCATCGAATGTTACCAATGATGACGTCAACGATAGAGGACGAGGTCGCCAACTATACTTTTTAATTGTCTTGTTGATTACAGAGAGTGCCATACTATTTAAGAACATAATGGAAACTAACCTTCTTTCATGTGTTCTTCACACAACATGATGAAAATGAGACGAGACCAATATATGTGCAAAGTAAATTTCCTTATCATAGTACATATAAATAGGATAAACACATTGAATGTGTTTACAACCAATGCATACTTGAAGTACGATTATTGATGATAGGTAAAATGGAAAATAATTTAAGGAACAAATAGTGCATATAAAATTGTAAATTTCCAGGGTTCTTAAATCACAGTTGAATCAAATTTGGTATAAATATTTTCATTTTATGTACATTTCGGAAAAACCAAAAACACGTTGACTATTGCTACCTAATATTGGAACACTTGAGTCGAAAAAGACAAAATAAGATTCGTACATATAGTGTACATGGTTCAGTGGGACTATTCATAAAATCTCCTATTACCCCTATCAAGATTTCTTTTTAAAAATCTTGTTTTTGTTTTATATTTAAATATTAAAGATCATTGCCACAATTAATGCATTAATTAAATTGTTTAAATAGTACATTAATGTAATTAATATGAATTAATATAAATCAAATTGAAATTTATTGCAAAAAAATATTGCGGTTGTTCGAAATCGGTATCAAGAATCACAAAAGAGTTTGATCATTTGTATTTGATTTGTTTGGTGTAGAAATATTACTATTCACTCCACTGTTTGATGATAACGACGAACTTGAAGGTGACGATACAATTGATGCAGAGAGCATATTTAAATCAGGATACATCTGAATTAGCTTCCGCATCGCTGAACGATTTTGTTCATTGCTGGTCCGTTTGCCACGTTTTGTACATTTTATCAACAAATTTCTGTAAATAATATCAATCATGTATTGATGATGCATAAATTAATCTTAAGATGCACTTACTTTAGGTAATCATCGTTACCGGGATGCCGAATCGGTGAAGTGGTTTGTTGTACTGTTATCAAACTGGCGGGTATGCTTTTAGGCATCACAATCAATGGAACATGGCGATTTGAACAATAAAGGAATTCGAGATAAGCAAATGAAGTTGCTATATATCGACCCATCTCTTCCATATGTTCCCTGGAAAGATGGTGTCCCGCATAAGGACCAATATCACATCCGGACGCAGAGCATTCAATAGTATAACTTAGTGATATGTTGAATTCCCGCCAACCGACCACGCGTGCGGTGTGTTCGCGATCTTTTTGTACCAGGAATGAACAATTTTCCAAATTAAAACAAGGCGATCTCTGTAGATGTAACAGAATTGGCAGTGTAACAAATGGAGGCATTAAATAATATCCATTCTCTTGATCTGTGATGGAACCATTTTCATTCAACTCTTTCAGTTCTCTAAGTTGACATTTCAGCATACAATTTTGATTTTTCGGATTGCATGCACAAAAATGTTGAGACGATGATTGTCGATAGTATAGTTGCCGATCGGCTCTTTTCCATGACATCAATGGCGAACATGAATAAGAGAAAATATTCTTTCGACGCGAATGGCCATGAAGATCGATGAATGCTACCGGATTTGTACCATTAGAATATTCATTTAAGCATTTGAGAAGCATTCGCGAATGATAAATTGTTGGGTGCAAATTTGGATTTGGGTCGTGCCACTGTCGATTAAGATCATCACGTTGTAAATCGGTACGAGTACTATTGAAAACAGAGTTATGTGTAAATGATTTATGTGAACTGACATTTTTTATATTAAACTTACCATCCATTGATGACTCCATCTGGATTAAGCATTGGAACAATTTTAAATATAAACTTTTGAAGAAGTCGACGTCTCAATGGCTCATTAGTGGAATCATTTGTGGGTGTTAAAAGAAAATCAATAAAACCTTTAAGAATCCAAGATGAATTCGACTCAGATGGATGTACTCGAGCACTGAGTAGAATATAATGCGGTATTGAAGCGTCATGTTGAGATGAAGTGATCGTAAGCACTGGCAACTTGTTACCCCTCAACGTATGGCAAAGAGTTTGTTCTTCAAAAAGAATCGTCTCGCTGTTCGAACAATGTTGATTATGATGTTGTACCAAATGTGACCAATAACGAATGTTTGTCTTCATAAATGTGTAACTAAACGGCATATTATAAGCAAGGTAACAAACATCATCTTCGTACGGAAAGGTGAACGTAAACTCTAAAGTGTAACATGGTTTCTCAGTGAAAATGGCGCTAATTGAACGATTGCGTACATAATGGTTTCGATAATAGGCAACCATAACTTGATCATCATTTTGTCCAATTCTTTGCCACATTGCCCCTGTTTGTTCAAATTGACGAGCAGAGTAAAACAATGGCTGTTGCCCTGAATTGTACAATATGCTCTTCTTTTGCATGTTGATTATCTTGAATCGATATCGACAATTTAATTTCATTCCACGAATAGCAAAATAGAACCATTGGGTGTGGATAGAGGTGTTTACATCCGAATTAAGCATCATCAAATATTCATTTTCATTTTCTTTTCGTAAAACTTTTCGCAGATTGGCGCTTTCAAATCGAGAATCAAATTGTAAGGTTCCGTCCTCAAATTTAGTACATGTTGATGAATCTTCAATATCATAAACTAACTTGTATGATGGTCTACAATTCAATCGCTCTCGAATATGATCGACCACTTTTATGTGATGAAAGTTTTTTCGACGAATTACATTATCCAAAAATGGGTATGTCATTAATTGGGCCTGCTCGTTAAAATTACTAATTTGATTTACAAAATTCAACTCTGGATGAGGCAATGAAGAACTTGATCTTGGCATGACACTCAACACTGAATTTGATTCCAATCGATAAACTTTAGACCATTCAAACTGAGGTGCAGGAGGGATAGATGTCAAAATTGGCTGTTCCACTTCTGCTTCTTTTCTTGATATGAAATTTGTTTTATCACATTGACATCCTAATATAGGTGTAGAATTTTTAATGTTTTTATCTATTTCCGGAAAGAATTTCAAATATTGTTCCAAATTAGAAAAGTTATTCCCGGTTTCAATATTAGAAGAATCGTTTAATTGATCTTGTTGAACAATTGAATCTTCATCATCGCTATTCTCATCATCTACATCGTCGTCATCGTCATCCAGATCACTATTGAATTGAACATATTGTTCGTCTTCCTCGTCTTCTTGTTCTTGTTGATCAACTTTTTCATCATTGTTTGGTTGCACTAAATTGTTAGAAACATTTTCACTATTTGAATCACTTTGTAAAGGCAAGTCAAATATGAATGGATTTTTCATATTATCCAATGGCATAACCATTGGATCCAATAATCGTTGAATAATTATGTTTGAAAGTCCAACTATTCGGTCAAGATAACGTTGCATCTTTTGATTAGTAGTGAGAAATAATCGCAATTGCCTATAGGCTATTCCACGATCTTCTACGTGTTGCCGGCCAATGTCGGATATCACAGATTCATTCAAATAGGAAGGATCAGACTCTTCGGTTCCATTCAATGTTTCAACAAATGGATATAAAAACTTTTCATAAAGTTCTATATTAACATTATGAAATAATAAATATTCTCGACCGGATTTGAATTCGGTAATGCTGGCCAATATAGACAATAATCCATAGATATCACGTAATATTCCCAAATACAATTTGTGATGAGACAAATCTAATTTTTCAAATCTTTTCGTTGGTGTATTTGAATCTAATAAAAATGAACCATTTTTTACCATTTTGCTATGTAATTCGCATGAACGTAATAAAAGATTCAATATGGTTCGAATTAATGTTGATCCTAATTTGATTGAATCTTGTAAACCATTTTCTGTGAATAAATTTCATTTCATTCGATTAATATAATAATGTTTTGACACAAAAATGAAATACTTTACTTGACAAACAAAGATGAGCTAATGATTCGATAGCATGTTGCCGTACGAGCGATTTAGTGGGATAATTCATTTTTCGCTTTTCATCGACAAATTGATTTAAAATTTCGACACAAACTGATACAAGTGTAAATACATTAGAATTCGAATGTAGAAATGTTTTATCGAGCATTTGAATAGAATTTTTGGGCATCAAGTCAACTATATCAAATATATTGGTATTTCCATTGTTCAAATTGTTCTGTTTTGACGAGTCCGAAATTGCAGAAGATGCAAAAATTCCTATAAAACAAAAAATAGCTTATATATTTAACATGATACAATATTAACACTTACCATATTTAGCCAAATTTTCTAAATAGGTTAATATTATTACAATTGTCCGACTGTTTGCAAGAATTGGTTCATTCAAAGATTCTTTTGTCTTTAATATTTTTTCTTCATTCACCATTGTGACATTATGAGTTTGGTCTTGCAAATCATTTTCCACTTTAAGAATATCTTCGTCGTGATATTTTTCAAAAGATTTGTTGTCGTCATTGCCATCGTTGTCGTCATGTTTACTGTTTAATTTCTCTTGTCGAGCTAGCGTTCGAAAGACATACATAAGTAAACGTGTACCACTAGCGGCTGAATTCTGATGAACCAAGCTAACTAGTTTAAGAAATGATGATTCTATTGGAAAAAATTTATATATCAAATGGATATTACTCTGTTAATTTGTATGCTTACCGTAGGATAATTTGTTCAACAAAGAATAATATGTTCGACAAATATCGTCAAGCCTTAATCGTAATGTTGCATATTCAAGTGATGAAAGAAAATTTTCTACAGGACAATTGTGAACAGTTTCAAGTTTTTGCAAGTAGACAATAATACAACATTCTAAATGCAACAGTTGTAACATAACCATACGGTTAGATAGTAAACGTCCAATATTAGAATTGTACGAATTTGGTGAGGAGGGAGATGTTGGACTGCTAGATGATGTTGTGCTAGCCTCAATTCTGGAGTTCTCGTGGTTAGAAGTCGGTCGACGTCTTTCGTTTTTAAGCGTCAACAAACGTTTAACCTTGTTTAGATGACGGAATACTTGATGCAATTCAGATAAAATGCAATCCTTTTCCTTGGTCGCGTGTTTATTCGCGCTATTATCAGGAAAACCATCATCAAATTTTGGCAACAAATTTGACGTTGTCGAGGGTAACAATGATGATACATTGTCAACTTGATCTTGCAGTGACTATATATATAGATTAACGAATAACAACCATTAGAGAATGAGTACATTTATCCTTTCTATATGCATTTTAATGGCAATTTAACGCTTCTTGTGTCACTTTTTCCATTAACAGTTTCATTAGAATTCAAATGCACTTACCGTGAGATGAATACTCAACGTATTTAATAAGGATTCAAACTGATGTTGAGAATTTTGAATTGGCTTCTTTGTCGAAACGTATGTTGGCGATGATGACGGAGACGATAATGAAGAATTTGATTCATGAACCAAATCATTTTCGGTAGAATTGACTGTCGGGAAAACATGAACCGAATCTTCTGAATCAACTTCTATATAAATTGAAAAAAAAATTCTGTAATAAAATTTAAAATAAAATAAATAAAATAACATACCACCTTTACATTGATGATTGGAGTCAAGTTTGTTATTGTTTTTACAATTTTTTCGTCTTTTTACACTACCGCGTCGGATATTATCAGAAGGGCTTGTTGGTTCAACTGCCGAATCATTGATGATTGCTACAAATTCATCATAAATAAATTGTTGGGCAGTTCCATTTAAATATTGGCAACAAAGATCTACATTTGATTGATCTTGTGAAATACAATTGAATGCCTTCTTTACAAATTCAGTTGTATATGAATGCTGATGTTGTTTGGCAGTAGATGGTTCAATTGGAATAGGATCAGTCGCAATCATAATTTGATTCGATTTGTATTCTGAATTGAAATCAAAATACTGCTTGCTTACATTGAGATTTGAGGTTTACCCCCCTTTAAGTAGATTGTAAAGAAATTAAATTGGAATGATTCTAAATTGTTGAGCTCATATAAATTTTGTTTTCAAAAATATAAATAAAGTTGAATGTCGGTCTGAATAAAACATTTCGAAAGGCTTTATATTTGCCGATTTCAGTATAAAATAAGGCAAGATCCTTGTGATCTTCGACTTGACTTTATCGTTTGGTATGTAAAAAAAGAGAAAAATCGGTTTGCAATATGTTGTCAGTGCCAAAGATTTGAAGGAATTGACAAGTTAGATAAAGTTGATGTTAGCAAGCTAGCATTAAGTCAAGTATACTTATTGTTAGATTGAATACGAAGTATAAGTAAATAGATTGCCAAATGAGGATGTAGCGTTTCAAAGTGGAGTTAAGTATAGGGAATTTTTTTTTCAAACGTTGAAACGTTTACAAGGAATGACGATGAAAGTGTGAGATCAAAAGAAAAAATTTAATAAATTGCTTTTATCGCTTCAGTTGATGTTGCTAGAAGAAAGATTGGATATATATAAGTAAAATAAAATAAAATAAGTAATAATTCACTATTCAGCATTAAAGTTAAATTCGAATGCAAACATTGATTGAATAGCAACTCTGTTGCCTATACAATCAAGGGTGAGAACGAAAAAAGATATGTTCCCCGTTACGATGACGTACACTGGTGATGATAATGGGATAAGGCAACGAAGAATATACAAAGAAATAGGCAAAAAATGACTCTTATAATTGCTACTACCACTTTTAGGGTTGTCACTATTCTGTTTGTGTAATCATCTTCACAAAATAAGAAGTAGAACGACGAATAGAACAAATATACGAAACTAAGAAATGTGAGAAGGGCGAAAATGAGCAAATCAAAGAGTATTCGTTGCGTGGGAGAATATATTTCGCCAAATTCTAATACATATACTAAAATATCCGGGTTGAACATTTACACAACCGTCCTTCTTGCCCACTTATGGTACAATTATGGTTACTGTTGATGGGCGTTTGAGAATTTCAAAACAGAAGAATTAGAGCCAGATCATGAATGATTAAATGTTTGTTTGGTTGTTTATAGAAGGCATAAACAAACCAACAAAAAATAAACAAAACAAAAGGGGGAAATAGCAAACCTCAAATTAGATTAATTTCAAGATCGTTCAAGTGCGCCATGAAATGAGGATAAAAGTAATTATGTGATTTCCATTTGATTGTTGAAAAAGATAATTGTTTTTCGAAGAATTGCGTCGTAGAACTAAAGATCTATTTTCATTAAAATTTTCCGAACGAATGCATTCCAATTCTGATTCGGTTTTTGTAATTCTATAAAAACCTAAACAAAATTTAAACATATGAAAACAAGAAAACAGATGAAAATGAGTTTCATTTGTTACCATTGCGATGAAATTTGATAAATATGGTAAATATTATATCTTGCTAGGATCTGATGATTCATGGATTCAATATTTGGAATGCATTGTTGTTGTGGTTTTGTACTTACGGATACTGTGGCTAGATGACACCACAAACGAATTCAAACGATATTTTAACACCTGTAAAAATTCTTGCGAGGATTTAAACGATCAAAATGTAAATACGCCTATGAGTACATGAAATTTTATTGTTTAGAAAAACAAATCAATAAAATTGAAACAAAAACATAGCATATATTTCTACAAATAAATATAGAATAATAGGAGCTCACATGTAAAAACTTTGATTTGTGCTGACAAATTGGATGACCATGATTTGTTTCACTAATTCATTGGTATAGAATTGAAGGCAAGTGACAACATTTATTAGAAACGTATACGTGAGAGCGATTACATATTAAATTAATTCGATGATACAGTTGACGAATTTAAATTTGAAATTTCCATTCCCAAAGTTTCCTCATATTCGGCACGATTTTTAGTGTTTTTCGATTTTTTGGTTGCCTTTTTTGTCGTATTACTGGTTTTGGCCCCATTTGATTTCTTTTTGGTGGACTTTTTTGTCAATTCTTCCGACAATAAAGTTTCAGATTTCTTCTTTTTCTCATCAATCAAAGTCTCATCGTGCATTAAAGTTTTCGATGACTTTTTACTTGTTTTAGTTGTATTATTTTCTCCGCCGATAAGATCATTGACTTTACTACTTTTATTTGTCGATTTTTTCTTATTATCATGTTTTGAATCCAACTTTTTGTTCTTTTTTGAAACAACCTTATTACCAGCATTTTTCTTGGTCGAAGGTTCAACTATATCATTCAATGTTATTTTAGAAAGTGCGTGGTGTGGATCTAAATTAGCATCTTCTCCGCAATCGTCATCGTCGTTCTCATTTAGATCGGCACCTTCTGGCATTTCCAGAGCTCTAATTGACACTTTAGGAGGTTCATCTTCTTCCTCATCTTCTTCGATGACCACTGATTTAACCGACTTTTTCTTTTTTCCTTTGGTTGGCTTTAACTTATTTTTCTTACTAACTGAAGATTTCATATCAAGTAAAAATCTGTCAGAAGAAACAAGACCTGGAATGGACGTCTGTCGAGATTTGTTTGAATGTGACACCAACGAAAATTCATCTGATAACATTTCCGAGGCTTCTTGTACATTCTCTCCTTCTTTTTCTTCTTCTTCTTCTATTAAGTTCGCCAATTTTTTTACCTTTTTGGTTTTCTTGTTCGCCTTTTTACTCTTTAAATAATGTGGGTTATTTTCTTGTTCAAAACGACGAGCTCCTTTTACGTCTGATCGATGTTTAATTTCTTCTTCGTCACACTCTGATGAAGACATTCGAATGTCTGGTTCCTCAACCAAATGAATTCCTTGATCATCAATTATTTCATTGTCATCTTCATCGTCACTTTCCATTTCAATAAATGGAACCTCTAGATCAAGTCCAACCGGAATAGGTACTTTTCGTTGTGCCTTGGCTGCAACTGGATTCAGTGGATAAGCATAAAACAGCGATTCAAAATTTACTGAAATGTTATTCTCTTCATTCGAATTCTGTTCTACTTGATCATTCACAGTTGTTCCATCACCATTGAGTTCATCTCCATCAAGTAAAATTGATTGATTTTTCTTTTCAAGAGATTCCATTTTCATCGATTTAAAGATTCCGTTAATTTGAAACAAACTTGCTGCTCTTTCTTGGATTTCCAAATTTTGATTCTTTAAATAAGGTTCCAATACTTCGTTAATTTCATTTGAAAGTGTTATGAATTGATGATCGTCTATTTTAGGATTTGCCGCGATTTTTGAGAGAATTTTTGACGCATTTTGAATAAAAACTGCGGTAATATGAGGAGGAAAACTAAAAATTGACAAAAGATTATAGATGGTACTTTCTTGATCTGGCAAATAACTGTAATAGAATTTTTTATTATTATTACAAAGAAACATAATGTTAAAATCAATATTTACTCAGCAAATTCACCACAAATCCAAGCAGCTGCATATAAAACTTCAGACACCGAAGAATTATTGAGAAATATAGATGAATTTTCTAGCAAAATAGACTGTAATAAAATGTTCGTATTAGTTAATAATTTAGTATTAAAATAAACGCAAACCATCTGTTCAGTGGCGAATTGTCGTATAGCATCGACACGAATGGCAACATCAAGTATTTGTTGTGCAATAAGCGTTCCATGAATTGTTCCGCCTTCAACACGAGCTAATTCGATCAATACACTTAAATACCTACAGATAAAATAAATTAAATCTTAAATACAATGATGAATAATTATGGAAACTTACCATTCAAAGTTTACAATAAATTGATAATCATTTTGTGAACAAATATCAATCAACTTGCTAATAAGTTCATCACGAAATTTCGTACTGATATGGCCATCATTGACATTTTTCACAAGCCTTTGCACGATCTCCATTAAATTTTTCTTTGTTACCATTCCATACAATAAATCCAACGCTCGTGATCTAATCGATTCATCTTTATCGTCCAAACAGGATAAAACTAAATCTTTGTGTGCTTGTACTGATTTTGGATGTGATTTAAGTATCTTGCTCATTGCTAAAAGGCCAAGATATTTCAGATTTTGATCGGAATCTTCAATCAAAATACGCAACTTTTGGACACACAATTGAATTGAAGCATTGTGATTGGGCAAACCAGATGATATTGAGATTAAAACCGCAATCACAGTATTGATACACTCATATAACAATGACATTGCCGATGTGCTTAAAGAGAAATAAATAAATTATTATTCCATTATAAAATAAAATTATATTTCAATTCAAGCAAAGTTCACAAATGAAACTAAGTGTAAACAAAAAATAATTTATGTTGAAATCATACCTGTGAATCAGATTAGTTAATGGCTCAATCAACTTTTTTCCTAATCTAGGTTCAAGCGGGGTGAGGGAGCCAAACTAATAAACAAAATAAAATTAAATTAAGCAACAAAAAAAACAATACCAGCTAATTGCATAATCTATATCTAACTAATATTTTCAAGATTGATATTTAATTGAATTTATGAAATAAATAAAAAACGTGTAATGATGTGCGAAGCATTTGTGAACTGAAATTGTTGAATAAATACCTTCGAATAAGTGATATTAGTGGATTGCTGAGTTTAATTCCAAGTAAGGGTTCGTATTTAGTCATTACGCCAAACTTTTGTTTGATTTCATAATGAACAGTTAGAAATTGATCACAGAAAGACAATTGGTTAGTATGAATTATAAACCTTTTCATTTTGACAAATCTTTCTAAAAAACTAACTATTATTCCTTATTGCTAAGTTCAATTCAATTAAATATCAATTGAATTCTTTAAACTACTATAAGTCACTAGTTATATCCATAATTAATGATATAAATACCAATTTAATAATCTTGATCAACATCCAGTTATTCGTCGAATTAGTCATCAACTTGAAAAAAACTGGGGCCAACGATAAATAATTTTTTGGATTCTTTCTTGCCAATTCACAGATAACATTGACTGCTGCTGACTGAACGCCTATAAATTTTTTAGTTATGGTAAAATATTAAAAAATAAATAAATAGAATTTAACCTGGATCGGGATCTTCCAATTTTTCTTTCAAACGTGGAAAAGCTGGTTTTAAGGCATCCGGAAATTTTAAGAATATTTTGTATAATAACAAGACCGCTTTCTTTCGTAAATAAGGCTTGGTTGAATTGAGAAGAGTCAAGACATCGTTGGCAAGATCTCGACTAATATCGGTGGTAACAAAACAAGCCAATCCACTCATTGCACAGCCCGCATCGTACATATTTTGAGAGTTTAAATCTTTACGAATCATATTAGTTGTGAGCATCATAACTTCAGTATTTTCATGAAAACATTGTGACGCTGCAAGATATCCAATTCTCTGTATATTATAATATAAAGAAACGATTAGCCTTTTACAACAAGAAAACAAAATATTTCAAACCTTATGAGAGAATTTGGTTGAACTCATAACTTCAATAACATTAAATGATGACCAACTTATGTCATATCCAAGCATTTGTAACTATTTGAAAATATATATAATTATTCGAAACAAAATAAAACAATTAATTACATATGTTAGTTTGGAGATGGCATTGGCTTTCACGAAAAGACTATCATGGCGTAATTCTTCCTTGATTTCTTCAATACATTGAGTAATATATTTTGCCTATAAATTGAAAAATCCGTGTCAGATTAAAAATGATAATAACAAAACACTCCCAAGACAAATACATACTTCATTTTCTTTGTTATTACGGATGCCTCGTACAAGATCGGTGAGCGTCTTGTCAAAGATGCGGTCAAAATTGCCTTTAACTTTTCGTAAACTCATTTTGAAAAAATTAATTGTGGAATGTTGATAGACGAATCCAAATTATGATTGATGAATTATCAACATATAAGTTTAATATGAATCAAATCTCGAATTCTATTGGAACTTCTTGATTATATTTATTCAAAGAAAAATTTTAACCGCGTGGTACTTATGATGGCAGCTTTAATCACATCGAACAAGATGATTGTGACAAAAAAAATGATTGTTGATCGTTAATGTGACGCCACCATATGGAAAGGCTATTGGTCGATTTGTTTATTTCAATGAGGTACAGCGTATGAGATGAGGCGTTATGAGCATTGGAACTTTTACTCTATTATTGAGTTGATATCGTCCGTTAGGATGAATAAAATTGTGATATGATCGTCATTGGTTATGAAAACAGCCAGACTCTTGAGCTGATTTGAATGTGATGATAACATGAACTGGAAATGGAAACGAATAGTTGTGCGATACTAAATTGTTATCATCCGGATATAATGGACGCTATTGGCCGATGATTTTATACAACAATAGTCATATTGATTGATAAATATCATTCAAACAAAGTTAATATTCGATTCCATTTTGGACACCGCCGAACATTACCACCAATTGAAAGAGTGAAGAAAGAAAACAGACAACCAAAACACATACGAAGACAAGTTGGCAAGTGCGATTAGAGTGAGAACGATGGAAGATATCACGCCTCTAGCTAACATTGGGACAACTATCTTAAAGGTGGAGCCTGATCAGGGTTACACGGAACTTCAAATGAGCTTTCCATTAAAAATGTTACAACATGTAAAATAATGTTGAATGAAATCAATTTGGGTGATGTTGCCCAAATAAAAATCAAATTTGAATTTTAAATCTTAATTAGAATTGAGAACTTTGATTATAAAATGAACAAAATGTAATTCCTACATTGCAGTTTGCGTAAAACAAAATGGACAAAAAGTTGGAACAGAGTGGAAACAAAAATTCATCTTCAGACGATAATCATGAACAAGAGGTGGCGGTTGGAATGGTGAATCCAACCGAAATGGAAGCAGTTGCCCAATTTATACCAAATGAGAAGGCAGCAACCGAGTCTGTAAAAGAGAATGAATCGGTAGCATATTTTGAACATACTTACGTTGAACCAGATGGAACGCGAGTTATAAAGAAAACCACAATTCGTCGGATAAAGCCATTGAATCAAACAACAACACCTAGTAAACCGGGAGAAAAAAAGGTTATTGTTCTCGACTCTATCGATCCAAGTACATTGACCACATTTGAAGCTTCATTTCTAGGTAGACATAATGAACTTCGAGCTTTACATGGATCGCCGCCGTTACAAATGTCTAGAACCTTGTGCCAATATGCGCAAGAATGGGCTGACCACTTAGCACATCACAACATCCACGTACATCGACCATCCCCAAAGAAATTTGGAGAGAACATTTTTTGGAAAAGTAGTCCCAGTATGAAACTGACAGGATATGAAGGAGTCAACTCGTGGTACGAAGAGTATGATCTTTACGATAAAAGTTGGTATGGAGGCGATCCTCCTCGTAATTCCTATAAGGTCAGTGGTCATTTCACCCAATTAATCTGGAAAAGTAGTACCCATTTAGGAGTGGGTGTTGCAATAAATGGTAATTCATTTTATGTGGTGGCTAATTATCATCCACTAGGCAACTATTTTACAAGATACAAAGATAATGTATTACCTTTGATCACCTCAACAGAGCAATCAAACATGGAACAACAAGTACCTGTTCCAGAATCTTGAAAAATTGTCTTGCAAATTTATATTGTGAAATAAAGGTCCATTGAATATTTATTGCAACGAGTAAGATAGTAATAATTGAATAAAATATATAACATAATGTACATAAAATTATCGAACTGTTTTGCTAATATTACTATATCCAATGCCGATACATGCAGCCAAAACTTTTTTCGAACCAGTTTTCAATTTTCCATCCTCATCATCTTCTTCGTCTATTTCCATTTCTTGTCCATTTTCATCCAATTTTTTGTATGGTTCCAATTTGAATGTCAATGAAGTAAATTCTTTCAAATGTCGAAGCAATTGTATTGTATATGGTGTCAATGGTCCAAAAATAGTTTTGGAAAGATCACGTTCGCAGAATGCCATCATAAGTATACCAAGTCCTTGATCACTTGTTGAGATGGTTCCACCTCGGTAAATATCGTTCAATAAAGCAAATGCAGCTTCTTCTGCAACATCTTCAGGAACTGAAACACCTGAATTTGAATTTGCCGGATTTGACATTGCTTCTCCAACGTAAAATACACCTTCATTAGTTTCGGCAACCAACGAGATACCAAATCCTGGTGATTTCCCACTATTAACTCCTTTCAAATGATCATTGTAGATATAAATATCCGGAATGAATTGTTGTAAGATGCCTTTTGCTTTGTCCACCAATCGAGCTTGAACAGGACCCATTCTCGTAGCAAAAGCAACTCCACGAATGCGTTTCACTTTGCCCGGTTTAAGCAATTGAATTGGCTTCAATACACGCCGAGTTGGACACTTGAACAAAACTTGACCTCCTCCTTCGGGTTTTAATCCTCGTGATATCAATTTAATTTGCAAAGCTTCATCATCAACGTATCCAAGAAAGTGTCGCAAAACCGACAAAGCACTATGACGTAAAGCATCAGCCGACGGATCTATTTGATCATTTGTCACACCATGAAGATTTGCTATCAATGGAATTTTACAAAATGGTGCTAACGGAAGTAAAACTTCTAAATAATAACCAATACTTCGTTTCATATGGCAATGATGTTTTACTTCTCCACCATATATAATACCGGGTCTGTACGTGATTCGAGTTC
Organism: Blomia tropicalis; assembly: GCA_029204025.1. Lineage (NCBI taxonomy): Eukaryota > Metazoa > Arthropoda > Arachnida > Sarcoptiformes > Echimyopodidae > Blomia > Blomia tropicalis. The sequence goes on from CM055088.1 coordinate 9,771,847, forward strand.
CTTTTTGATCGATCAATATATTTGAGCCATTTGTTACTTTTTCGATTAGTTTTAATAAACTAATTTCATAATCTTGTATTCCATATTCTGTTCCAACTTTGTCGCGAAATCGATTGATAACGATTTTCTTCCCAGTCAATGTTGCTAAAATGATTCTTTGTCGAAAACAATTACTGCCTTCAAAATTGAGTGTTGTCATTATTATTGTAAGATAGAGTAAAGTTTAAATTAACCTATAAAATTCAATGAACTCTTAATACTTTCCAAATAATAAAAAGTGGTATAGAATAAGATAAATACCAAATTGAAGAATCCCTCAAAAGTATGTTTACATCGTGTTTTCGCCAACACGTGATATTGTCAATTCATAGAATACGTATTGTATCACAATTTAAGATATATGATTGATTTATATCATCATTGTGAGAAGGTATTATTTAATACACGTAAGAATAAATTTGTATAATTAACAACAATTTATTAAAATAATTCATTGTTTGAAAATAAAAACCGATAAAAAAATCAATCTTGTAGAATATACTAGAAAAATATGAACGCTGTCTACGAGCAGTTCCGATGTTCGGCATGTTCCCATGCGTTTGGAGAGAGCGAGACATGTGAAGTGGTACCAAGCAAAGTACGGCGAAAGGAAAGCTCAGTGTTACATCAGACACTTTCAAAGCGACATTTGGTTCATTTCGTTGCACAATTGCAATCGTCTTTTTCAACAAAGATTCCATTATAACATTTAACCCTTCTTGGATTCAATTAAATATTTAATTATAATGAATACCATACTAAATGCATCGCGACTTTTCTCCAAAACAGTCGCTTCATCGATCGTTTCAAGAACCGTAACCGGTAACGTTACACCATGTCGTCAAATGGCGAACATGCTCGCCAAACCTAATGTAAGTATTTAGAATTAAATTATCAACTATTTCAACAAAATTTTTAATTTTAGGCAACATTTTTAAATCGATATTATCGAAACGATTTTGCCGAAGCTAAGCGATGGAAATCGGACCAAGTCAAAGGTGTTGTGATTGGCATCGATTTAGGTACCACAAATTCTTGTGTTGCTGTTATGGAAGGAAAATCTGCCAAGGTCATTGAGAATGCCGAAGGTGCCCGAACAACACCGTCGGTTGTTGCATTTACAGCTGATGGTGAACGGCTTGTTGGTATGCCAGCTAAGCGACAAGCGGTCACCAATGCAGCCAATACATTATATGCTACCAAACGATTAATTGGTCGTAGATTTGATGATAAAGAAGTGCAAAAAGACATGAAAATTGTTTCGTATAAGATTGTAAAATCATCTAATGGTGATGCTTGGGTTGAAGCACATGGAAAGATGTACTCACCATCTCAAATTGGAGCTTTCATTCTAACAAAAATGAAGGAGACTGCTGAAGCATACCTAAATACGCCAGTAAAGAATGCAGTTGTAACCGTACCTGCTTATTTCAATGATTCGCAACGTCAAGCTACTAAGGATGCTGGACAAATTGCTGGTCTTAATGTATTGCGTGTAATCAACGAACCGACTGCCGCTGCTATTGCTTATGGAATGGATAAGAGTGAAGATAAGGTTGTGGCCGTTTATGATCTGGGTGGTGGTACTTTCGATATTTCAATCCTTGAAATCCAAAAAGGCGTTTTTGAGGTCAAATCAACTAATGGTGACACCTTCCTTGGTGGTGAAGATTTCGATAATACTTTGGTCAATTTCTTGGCGGCCGAATTCAAGAAAGATCAAGGAGTTGATGTAGCAAAGGATATTATGGCCATGCAACGATTAAAGGAAGCTGCTGAAAAAGCAAAAATTGAGTTGTCCTCCTCCTTGCAAACCGATATTAACCTTCCATATCTTACCATGGATGCATCTGGTCCAAAACATTTAAATATGAAACTCACTCGCTCCAAATTTGAATCGTTGGTAGCAGATTTGATTAAGCGTACAGTTGAGCCATGTAAAAAAGCTATTTCTGATGCTGAGGTAAACAAATCAGACATCAAAGAAGTCATTCTTGTTGGTGGTATGTCTCGTATGCCTAAAGTGCAAGAATTGGTTCAAGAAATCTTTGGTCGTGCTCCAAGCAAGGCTGTCAATCCAGATGAAGCTGTGGCTGTCGGTGCTGCTGTGCAAGGTGGCGTCCTCTCTGGTAATGTAACCGAAATTCTTCTTCTCGACGTTACACCTCTCTCATTGGGTATTGAAACTCTTGGTGGTGTTATGACTAAGTTGATCAACAGAAATACGACCATTCCAACTAAGAAATCTCAAGTCTTTTCTACCGCCGCTGATGGACAAACACAAGTGGAGATCAAATGTTATCAAGGCGAACGAGAAATGGCTGGCAACAACAAATTGTTGGGTCAATTTTCATTGGTCGGAATTCCACCAGCACCACGTGGTGTACCACAAATTGAAGTAACATTTGATATCGACGCAAACGGTATTGTAAACGTCTCAGCACGTGACAAGGGAACCGGAAAGGAACAACAAATTGTGATCCAATCATCTGGTGGCCTTTCCAAAGATGATATTGAAAACATGATTAAGAATGCTGAAAAGTTTGCCGAAGCTGACAAGAAGAAGCGAGAAATTGTTGAAACTGTCAATCAAGCTGAGGGTATTATTCATGATACGGAATCGAAAATGGAGGAATTTAAAGATCAATTGCCATCGGAAGAATATGAAAAATTAAAGGAAAAGATTTCTCAGACGCGAGAAGTTTTGGCAAATAAAGATAATGAAACGCCTGAAAAAATTAAAGAAGTTTGCAATGATTTGCAACAATCATCATTAAAATTGTTTGAAATGGCATACAAAAAGGTACGTGCATTATTTTGATTATTTTTAATTATTTATTAATCTTATTTAATCATCTAATCTCTTAGATGGCTGCTGATCGGGAAGCCTCCTCTTCCTCCACTTCGTCATCATCATCATCAACCACCGAAGGTGAAGAAGCTAAAAAGGAAGATAAAAATTAATAATAATAATTTTTTGTTTAATAATAAACCTTTATAACTCATCTTTTTTCATATGTTTATCTTCAAGCAACAATTAGATTTATCTTGTATTCTATAGTGTAGATTTTTCATTTTTGAAGTAATTATTAGATTATTTGACACTAATTAATTAATTATTAGATTTGTTTTGTTATTCTATTACACCTATATCCATCACCTTGTCATGTACAACAAACCAATTTTACCCATTAATAAATATAAACACATAAATATTATATATAAGAAAATATTTGGAGAATAAATTTATTTTTAATTAAGAATAAAGTTTGACTCAATCAGTTCGTAATTGTTTTGTGTTTTATTGGAATTTTTCGTGTATTGAGTATATACAAACCGAATGATGGTGAATAATAGTCAATAAACAAAAATAATAGTAAAATAGGCAAATATGTTTCATGGTTTGGTTTGGTTTGACATATTTGCTTCAATGTTAGTAAAAGTTGCCAATTGAGAAAACCGAGAAAGGTTATTATTTCGGTTGTATATATTAGAAAATATGATTATTGCTATCGATTGATATAAACTGGACTGCTACGATCATCATCATCACCACCAACACTACTATTTGACATATCGAATCGTTGGTGTGGACAAATGCGTTCATGCAATCGAACGAATTTGTTGGCACTAACCAATAATGCGAATCGACAACAGAACAAAATCAAATGGTTTTGCCTGTTTTTTTTCGGTGATCGGTGGAGGTGGTCACGAGAGCGAGCATGAATGATGATTGTTAATATATAAATATTGGAAGAAAATGTCGAAAATATATTGGACTGACAATATAACTGATTGGAAGACAATTGTGACCGGCAAATTTATATAAAGAGTCTTTATTAAAGAATTCAGATTAATTCAAGAATTTGAAAGATATTTGATTTACTTTATTACTATTAAATGAAAATATAGGATTTCATCATTTGATTCCATTACATGAATGTAAATGGTAAATGTTAGAAACTTTCCTGCATTGATTTTATTCGATTCACACATATGAAGGGAGCTTTGAGTGAAAGAGAATAAACTTTAAATTTAGTTTCAATTCAAAATAAAGATTGCTTCAGTGTAAACAAATAGTATAAAAAAAGATGATTTTAGTAAAAATTGCAACAATAGAATACACAATCAAAGATAAGAATGAATTTACAATTCTTATTCAAATGAAAATTTCAATTGTAAGTTTCAAATTATTGAACCGATAAAATTAAATGAAATTTTTTTAAGAATATAACAATTTTATGACAATAGAAAAAACAGCAAAATAAAAAACTACAATTACATTACTTTTTCTTGGTAAAATAGTAAAAATGATGAATTGTTTGTTGATGATGGTGATGATGATGATGATTAAAGTTGGTTTGATTTGGAATCATACTTTAGGGAATTGAAAAAGTAAAGTGAAACCTTAATAGTAATAGAATAAATTTATTTATATTAAAAATTAAATAAAAATTTTGATCACAAATAAAATTACTAAAGTATACAATTGAAAATTGTGTCTACAACAAAAAAAAATGCATTCAAACATTAAAATGGTGAGAATATTTGTCAACATAAAGAATGTAAATTTTTCAATATCTTTTTCTTTTATATTCCAAATATATGTTGGTTCAATATTGTAAACATTTTGCCAATATACCAAACAATATTCATTCTATCAAATGTATACAATTTATTTGTGTTCAAACATATAGATCAAATCGAATTCTTGTTTATACAAACGAAACAACAGTGTCAAATGTGAAATGTGTATATGTAAATATGGACAATTCTAAATGTTATTAATATCGACAATAGATTCTTTGTTTCCACACGATTGCAATTGCATTCTATGCAAGATTAATGCAATCGAACAGACAATGAGACGACGACCGAGAACAATTCGTGTGGCAACCTACCTGATATAATTTACCTTTATTCCTATTATAAACACAATTATTCATTCTTGAAGCCATTGAATGTTGAAAATATTTCAAGCTCTAAACAAATGAAGCCTATAAATAAATTTGCTCAATAGCTTTCTTATATGGAAAACATTGATCAACAGACGCAAACAATAAAATTGAATATCTTTACTTGATTTATGGTCTTATTTGGCAAATATTTTTACTTCAATATTGTATCCATACTATTATCAAATACATTAGATTATAGGTTGAATGCAATATTGGACATTGATGGGTGGACAGTTGATATGTTCAATACAAGCCGGATGATCAATGAACATAGGTGTCGACCAAAATTAATGAAATAATCTTTAAGATTACAAAATTCTTTTCTTCTTCTTTTTTGTTATTGTAGTTATGAATGTATGTTTCAATTGAGACGTATTAATTAGACTCAAACGAAATGACAAAGCTCTCTCAATGACATCATTTCGTATAATCGATCAATTGCATGACAACCATTCATTTCAAGAGGCGGAATTGTGCAAACAATAAAAAAAGTAAAAGATTATATTGTGTAAATAGTAAAATAAGGTTTAATAAGGATTCTTCTATCAATTCCAAGTTTAAATGAAGATTTCTTGTTCTGTTCTGTGTTTGTCTTAATACTTTATACTGTAAAGAACAGTTTAGTTTCAATTCAATTAAGAAAATGTATTAGAAATGAAGTAAACTTTGTATATATATTTATATACACTTTATTCCATCATCATTTAATGAAAGAAAATAGAATTAAAGTTTCAATTTGATTACAACTCTTGTAGTCTTGATTGATTGTGTGTGTGTGTGGTCATCGTCGATTCATTTGTAAAGTGATGGTCGACTAGATCTTTGTGTTCATCATTGGTTGTTGGCACGTTGCCCAAATGTAGATAACAAAACTGGCGGTTTGGTAAACGACAATCGTGTTAAGGTGGAAATACTAGCACTACTACTACTGTCCACATTACCAATATGATCATTAATCATGCCTCGAGTGGATGTGGATGTGTTAAATGTGTTGGTTACTGTACTAGTGGTGGTGGTGGTGATGATGGTGGTGGTCGGCAACGATCCAACCGACACGTTCGTTGTAATGTTTCGATTGGTTGGATTCACCTTAATCGGTAACGTACGAAATGCTTCGGCATGTGGCGGTGGTGGTGGTAATTGATCATGTTGTTGCATTCGAATCTCTAATGATCGGCGTATTGTGGCCACATGGCCCACTGCTACCAATTGTTTGGCTGTAAAGATCGTTTCAATGGGACCATTTACACCATTTATATTAACCGTTTCATTTTCGTTTGGTGATGGTTTGATGGGTTGCAAACATTCGTTCGAATGTACCATCATCAATGGCACCGCATAATCATAGTAATCGATCTCTAGTGATTGTTGCTCTACATTGAATGATGTCAACGATTCGTGACGACCGATTTGACTTGATTCCACGACTGCATTTGATTGTTCGCCGATTTGATGACAAACCATCGATGAATCATCATCTGGCGGTGGTGTACGAATTTGTACGATACGTTCTTGTTGTTGATGATGATGATGATGTACCATTTTATGCCCGTACACGGCTATCACAGCATAGATGATCAATGTAACAATGATAAACAATGATAATAACATTGATGTAATATGGAATGGACTCCAATGGGATAATGGTGATTCGGTTGAGCTCGATTCATAGTTGATCAATTTATTGGCGATAAATGTTATTGATCTATTGAATACGGTATGAAACGTGTTTAATGCTATCGTCCAATGGTCACTATTATTGACCGGCAAATGTTTGGTCAACGATGGATGGGAATGTATCGACGATGTTGATGTTGAACGTTTAAATCGTAACGTAACATTGATCGATGATAATGCTTCAAAACGGAGATGACTCGATCGTAGGTAATGGGTTTGTGTACGATTCTCAATGTTCATTCGTGGATCGATCGACATCTGCCCATTGCGAACCACGAGGAACGGAAACTTGTGTAAATAATCGATCAAATCGATTGTCGATGTAAAGTCGATCGAATCGTGATGTTTCTCCGACAATGGCCATTCCATACTCGGCTCAATTTTGTCCAGTTTAAAGTTATAATCGGTCGGATTGTCCACCCATAATATGCATACGGTCGGAGAGTTATCGATAGTCATCGATTTCATAGTAGTCGTGGTCGTCGTAGTCGTAGAACTCGATGTCAAATTAATGAATGTGTTCACATCAACCGCTTCCATCGACTTTGTTTTATTTGCCAAAGCTTTGCCTTTCTTATTGCCTTTTCTACGTTTATTATTATTATGATGATGATGATTTGTCTTTCCATGATTATTTTTAGATTTGATTGTCACCGTATTTGTATCCAATCGAGTGTTTACATTACTCTCACCATTGCTTCTATTCAATGTAAGATTGGACGGCGTTGCCAATATTTCCTCATGATGCTCTTCGATCGCATAATTAGTGCGACTCAATTCAAGACTGTCAACATGGTCGGACATTTGCAATGGCTCATCACCATCATCAGTGTCGGTGGTGGGACAAGAGGTTATAATCAAGTGAAGTACAATTGTTTCACTTGCAGTCAAATTGACGTGCACCACATTCGTTTCACTATTTGAAACATTTGAGTCACTTTCCCGTTCCATTGCACAATAGCATGATCGCGTTTGTATCAACACTTTTTTTGTACGACGTCGCGTCGATGAGCTACCAATTCGATTCCGTTCTAGCTCATAATCGGATTGGTCGGCACTCTTCAACGCAAATTGTCGAATATTGCCATCATTGCCGTTCTCATTTTGGTGTCCACCAATTTCCAATGAATTTTTGTCATCATCATCATCACCATCATTGGCCTCGTCGTCACTATAATCGTGTTCATTCAATTGTGATGAATACTTTCTATACTTATTATGTCGTTTATATGCTGAACCAGGTGGTAATATCATTGAACGGATTTGTTCAAGTTCATTATTTCGTCGTCTTACATTGTATTGATCCATTCTTTTATGACCATAACTTTGATAATTCTTTTCACGATTCATTTGATGATGGTGATCATCATTCAAATACTTTGATTCATTTGAATGATGCGAAACAATGCCAATCAAATTATCCATTTGTTCATTAGTGGAGCCTATTATCTTTGAATCTATTGGATCAAGTTTGTCAATCTTGTTATCGACAGCGGACGACATGGCCTCGTTCGGTCCCGTTTCACTGATTGTTGGCACACAATAGGGTAAACTTTCAAATAGGACAGCAGCTCGATAAAGTATCAAATAGATGAAACAATAGTAGATTGATTCATCGGGCTCAAATACGTCACATTGCATTCGAATCAATTGACTTTTCGGTGAAAGGACATACTCTCGGACATAGTTAAGTTGTCGAAGTTCGATCAACATTGAAGGTCGTAATGAATGGTGATGTTGATGTTGATGATGATGTTGCTGATGATGATGCTGGTGATGATGATGATGTTTCGAATGAACTTTATAGCGAGCGTGCTTATTGCTAGGAGGATAAAGTCGATCGGTGGACAAATGTTGAGCAGTTGCCAAATGAATTCGATCTACTACATCTTTGGTGGCCCAATAGACACGAACCAATTGACGCGTTTCATTATGGATACGATGACTTTTGCCTCTCCAATTCGGTTGATGATGATGATGATGATGGATTTGTTGTTGTTGTTGTCCATCGTTTGCTCGCATCAATACAACATCGAATGTATCAAGACAAGGATAGATTGATTCAGCAGTGATAAGCTCAGAGAATGTCAATAATGTTGAAAGAAATGTTGACTTTTGATGACTTTTTTCCCGATTCTTCTCAATTGTTCCATTGATATTTGCTTTGAAATAGAATTTTAAAAAAAGATCATTAATATAAATGTTAATTTATTAAATTTATTTAAATATTAAAACAATTTTTAGTTCATTACTCATCAGACGACACACGCACACACAATATGTCAAAATGGGACAAATTCGCTTTTATTCTTGTTCAATTGAATCAATGAATGAAAGACGAGCACAATATATGGATCATTAAACACTGAATTTTGCTCAATTCATTCCAATGTTCCATTGTTTAGGGTCAATGAAAACTGGCTTGAATGACGATCAAATACATTGGACATTAAGTATAACTTGATATTGAAACCAATAATTAGACTCCTTCAGTAATTGTACCTTTCCCAAAATGAGAATTCAAATACAAATACACCAAAGCCAACCAATCAAATGTATATATCTATATAATTAAAGATAAAAAATGATTAAAGCTAAACGAAGGTATCGTTTGAAGGTAATTTGATATTTCTTTCTATTCTAGAAAATTCGTAATAAATTTTTTAAATTTAAAACAATTGTTTGTTGGATTCAATCAATTTAATTCAATTTCATTATTTAAGATTTGTGCTCCAGGAAAAAATTGTGTTTGTATCAATGTGAACAATGACACTAACCAAAAAGAATTGATGTTATTTGCTTAGTCAATTTTTTATTATTCATTGTTTACATTGGAATTGTATTGTTTTCCCATTTGGTTTTGTCGATGTGGTCATTTCAATCGTATATGCAGATTATTGTATCTCTATTTTTTGGTTGGTTTATTTGTCGATTCTATCAATTCTAATTTAATTTCAACTCCCAATTGTATTGAATGTCGTGTTTGTGCCATCACCATTTATCGGTGATATCTCGATTCACATTTCCATTAATAATGATTCGACAACGAAGGACATTATCGTCAACACGCCAATCCTAACGGCAGTTTAATGTTCAGGGTATGGCGGACACATTTGAGACGGGCGTCAGAAATTTACGCATTGCAAATTTGACAGCCGAAAATGGTGTGCGTACTATCACTGAACATCGCGATTACAATCATGCGGCTTATGTTTGGGAGTTAGCTCATTCCGATCCATTCGTTTGATGATGACATCAACTTTCTTTGGTGTTGCCCACACGCTAATTGCACACTTTGGCACATTAGTCGCTACCTAAATTGGCACCCATTATCTATATATATATATATATGCGCTCAATTAACCAATGAAACACTTGTCTAAGAATGGAAACATGTTTCCTTAATTTTAATGTTTTATACCTAAAATCGAAGAATGGTTCAATGAACATGTCGTCAAACGATCCATTATTAGATAGTCTTGTAGGCTGATGAAAGCAGATGTTTTACTTTATCGAATACCACTTATAAAATAAGCAAAAATGTTTAGCCAATTCTTATAATTGTATGTATTAATTGGAATAATCATTAGTACTTCAAAAAGTAAACATTTCATGTTCATTAATGGTCATCAAATAGTGAGAATTTTGAGAATATACTCTTTGAACGAATGTTGATCATTAAAAATTGAATGATTCAATTGGGAAAAAAATCATTACTATTCGCTACACACATTGCGGTTTCCAAACCAATTCATATATATATGAAAAGATTTATTCATTAAAATTCTATCATTTTACAAAGTACATTAAAATTCTAAGCGTCAAAATCTTTCAAGATAGTTTTGGTAGTAAAGTAACTTTATGATATTTTGTTTCCAGTTTATTTTTGTCATATTGCAATTCGGTTCAATTAGTAGCTAATGCACAAAACCAAACAAATAGTCGTTCGTTAGTCGATGAGATCAAGGGAACACATTCTTCCAATTAAGATCATTATTTATTGATCACGAGTCTCATTTTAAAACAAAAACTATTGCTTCTAATGTTACACCGACACATTGAATGCAATCAATCGTTAATCTATTCTCGTTAGTATGTGAAAGCTTGCCTCTAATTACAGTCCACTTGGACGCATCAATTTGTTTGTTTTGTAAAAAAAACGTTCATCGATAAAGCCAATCAACTGGGGAGACTAAACCCTCAATTTGAAACATTGCACTTGAAATTAGAGTTCATACTTTCCTGTAAACTGTAACTTGGTGGTTTTGATGTACAAACTTTTGTGTTTGTATTGATTCTATGTGTGTGTATGTACAGGAAATGCAAAAGTTTGTTAACATTGACCGGCGTACTTGGCTCATTTATTGGAACATATATGTTTATTATAAATCCTGAATAGTTTTTATTGATAGAAAATGAATTTATCCCAAAATTGCAATGGCTACGAATTAATGGAAATTGTTCCATTTCAACGCGTTCGATGCGACTGTCAATTCCCAGCTGTCAATTGACAGACACTGGTTCCAAAATGGACTTACTACTAAACATATTATTTGAAGAGTGGTCGCCTATGGTCGTCTGCCAATCTCAAAACGATCGTTTTCAATCTAATTTCAGATGTAGACGCACGCCAACTTTTCCTATTATCTTAGCCAATTGATCGAAATGTTTTATTTTTATTTAATTTGTTCATTAGAATAGTATTGGAAACAAATGTTGAGACAAGCTCATAACTAAATTACCACATCTTCAGAACTGACAATATATATATATTTATTTATATATTGGAACGAAACCAATAGTTGAACAAACTTTGATCGTTTCTAATTTGAACAACAAACTTTTCCTTTTTCCTATTTAACGACAATTGAGACAATTTCCTTTCATTTAACTTTGTTATGGCTTCGTTCCACACGTAAAAACCCAATCAGTCTGATGACGTCAATTGGAATAATACATTCAACGATGAAAGATTGGTTCAAGATTGTAATGGGCGTATCCAATGGATGACTTTTATATCTTCTTATTTTTTGGATAGGTTCTTTGGTAAGATATAAGCAAACATTGGCATATACAGCAAAATTCTACAAATATTAGATTGTGGTTGACCACTATTGGGAATTGAGGTATTTTGTCAACACCAATAGAGCATATAATATATAAAACTTAAGCACAGAAATCAAAATAATTACTTTTATCTTCAATATATATTGTAAGAAATGGTAAATCGAAAGAAGTCATTTTTTCTCTGGAAAAAAGTTCTTATTTCAAGTCTTAACATAAGCGTTTTTAAGCAAAAAAAATTAAATTGTTTTTCACTTTCTTTTCTTTATCTACGTTTTTTTCTGAAAAAAGCAATTACTTTTTTTCAGCAATTTCCATTCAATATTGCCAATTTTTTCACATAATTTCTTGGTATTGCTTTTTATACCGACATATTGTCACCGATTGCAGCAATTGTTACCGTTTCATAGGAATGATTCTCAATTGACTTTAAATTGTTTTAATTTTAAGTTTATTCTTTTTCTATTTCTACTTTCCAATTTTATATCAGAATGTAATTATCCAATCTCAATCTTTTAATGTCGAGTGAATTGGCATTTTTAGTATGAAGAATAAAATTGTAAAATTCATTCACTTTTACGGTTTCCTCGAGTCACAGTTTTAAATTGATCTAGTCTTCAGCTGGTACCGTAATAATGTTGGTGATAATTTATTGTTTCCATGTTCGCGCTTATGTTTTACTAACAGTGGAAACAAGACAAGAAGAATGAGAGATAGAAGGAGAAAAGAAATGCTTTTACAATGGTTTGACTATGAAAGACTTTGCTTCGATTGTTCATGTTTCATGTAGTAGTGGAAGTCCATTTATCAATATTTTTTTCGGTTCTTATAAAATAAGTTCATATATATATATAATGGTAAAGGCGGTCAAACGAACATAAAAAAATTCTTGAGGTTCCGGTCATAATTGCTATCATTAAAAGCAACGGATTCGATACTCTCTTTTCACTCAAACTGAAACCAATTGAAATCAATTGGAGATGCAACGACGACAACGTTCACTTTCACTCTTAATGGAAATCTTTTTTTTTTTTTCTTATATATTTGCGAATATAGTTTTGCTTGATTTCATTTCAAAGAAAAGATTTTATATTATTATATTTATTTTTTTTGGTACATTATTAGAAAAATAACTGAAAATATAAGTATCATGTTTGATGTACATTGGCGTTTTGTTCATTGATTTGTGAACGCACAAAGATCTATGTCATTGATTGTAATTGTAATGTAGTACATTGTAATATACATTTCTAAAGTAAGTTCCCGTTTTTTTTCTCAAATGTGATCCATTATTTATTGGCTATCACCATCCTGTAGATTTTGATGCCAACCAGGAAAGGACAAGCTAGACAGAATAATACGTACAATTCAATTGAACATTTAGTCTTTTCTTGCATTTGACAAAACCTTGCCATGTGGTCGTGATCGAAGTCAATCGATTGTGATGCCAATTCAATGATGATGATTTATATTATAAAACTCTACTAATCAATAAGTGTCTTCCATTGTGTAACAATAGAGATATCTTGGCTTCTTTAACATTGGGTCCATTAAAAATGACAATTATTTTTTTATTATATCTTGGTGTACAGAGTTTGCCTGACATCAACATCCGTTTTTTTTGAAACAATCGATCGTTTTGCACGAGCAAGTCAAACATCATAAAACGATTACAATCAAATCGGAACCAAGTGTCATATTCACATATATAAATGAAAATGTCTAGAATTGACTGCATTTTCCACTCTTTGTTCGTATTTGGATTTTAATTCGAGCCTTTACTTACTTATGTTCCTTGTTCCTTATAAATCAATAATGTTCATTGATTGGAACCAGAAAAAAAATTAGTAACACCAGTTCATTGACCTTAGATATCATTTTTGCTTTATGCAGTCCACATACCTGATCATCATCTAACTTATTTATATTCTTATACTCGATTCGATCATATTAATAGCCATTGGCTCCAAGAGAGTGGACACCAAACAATCAAGGCGACAAACCAGCAAGTGGTAATTCTACTCAATCCAAAGATATAATCTATTATTAATTATTAATAACAGTATAGACTTTCATCGGCCTTTTATCTTTGTTCCATTAATTATTGACATTACACTCTATGGAGCAAAAAGTTCAGTTCATTTCGGTCTATTGTCAATAATAGTGGACAATTGAATCGATCGAGAGTCGACATCGACAATGACCGCTCGTTGTCGCATTCTATCTTTATCGATTTTTCAGTGTTTATATCATTTTCAACCACTTTCCAATTATCGTTTTATAATTAATTAAAATTTTTGACAATTGACATTATGCTGCAAAATAATCTATTACGTCAACAAAATTTCCATTAAACTCAAATTAAATTTTAAAAAACTCATAATTTTATAATTATATTTACTTTTGGTTTTAAAAACTTTTGAATCTTATTGAAGATCATTTATATTAAACTCATTATGGCTTTAGGCAAATAATAGTAGCTTTTCAACTATTCTGAACGAAACGATTTCGGCCATTAACTAACATAATTTATAACAATTGTTGTTTGCTAGTTTATTCACAACGTGAACGAGTTAAGAATAAATCAGCATATGAATCGACCAAATTTAACTTAACTGAAACAGTTATAGGTTTAAACCTTATTTTGTCGACTCTGTTCCGTTGTGCAAATATCAATCCAGTTTACATGTTAACTCATTTTAGGTCTATTGTTTGCGCTGTGTCGTCGCACAAGTTCAGTGGATTCGTGTTAAGAATTCAAAATCTGGACTATTAAATTCATTTAAAGTTTCTTGTTTTATTCCATTCGGTCTCTATTGAAAAACTTCCTGTGTTCCTGTGTCATATTCTTGCAGGAAAAAAAAGTCAAAAGTTTTATTTAATTTTATAAAATTTCCTACAAACTCACGAATATTTTTGGTGTGTGTGAGTGTGTGATGGTTGGATAAGAAGGACGTCGTCGAATGTTGATGTGATGTGATATGATGGGATGTGGAGAGAAAGTGGTTTAACCCTAGACCGATTCGTGTGATGCATACGAATATGACAGCCTAACGATTGAGTTTGAAGCATTCATCTCATTCATTCACTCACTCACTCAATGCCAGTCACTCAATCATTGCACAATTTGCAGTGAACATTCCATCTTTCATTCATGAAAATTAAAGATCGTTCCAAATCTATATATTAAACTAAATTGGAATCATTGTTAAATCACCGATCTATTCAAGTTAGAAATCAAATAAAAGTTTTGAAATGATTTCCATCTCATTTAGAATCATAATAAAAATTTTAAATCAATTGAACAAATAATGCAAACATGCAAGATTCATTGTTAAATTTTCAATTGTTTTATGATGATATAATGAAAAAAAACTTGTGGTGATATAAGTTTGGTTTTTTTCGTTTTTTTAATGTTCGACCAACAATACATCTAACCATTCATTGGATTTTAGTAGTAGTTGTCATGTTTGGTTCATGTGGTGTCCTTCTCTCTCTCTCTCTCTCTCTCTCTCTCTCTCTCTCTCTCTCTCTGTTCTTCCGGTGACATGCAATTGTGATGAATTGTGAATAGATGATCCATTCAATGGCTTTATGGATTCTCTTAGTTTCTTTTAGTTCATTTTGCATGAGTAAATCGTTTTTGTCTGCCTGTCAGTTTGATAACGATGATGATGATGTGCCACTTTAAACCCATGTAGTTCATTTGAAACAACAATAGACTGATTGTGGTGGGTGGGTGGTAACTTATGTAACCCGTATTTAACCCTACATTGTTTGGTCAATTTAAATTCAACCAAATTCAAACTGTGACAAATCAAGCTGAATGCTAACATAACCCCGTTTTATGCATCGACAACTCGATATAAGCCAACTTTAGATATAAATCATTGAAATAGGGCAGAGTTCCCATTTCAAAATATTTTCGTTTTTCATGTAAAGATTTATCTATAACGGCGTCAAAAAAATAAATAGTGACAAACATTTCAGCTCATGCCTCACATTGTCTGTCGGTGTAACTTGATTCTTTGATTTCAAACTCCCATTGTTTTGTAATCTTTATTTATTTTTTGTTATTTTGAAAATCAAATATCTCAAACTGCAGCTATTGTTTTTTTTGGTTCTATTCTCGTTTCGGCCCAAATCGAAACTAGAGGAATATCAATTGGCCTCGATTGTTTCCCATTGTGTACCGCCCATCCATAAACTATTATTTGAAGAAACAATAGGTTTCTAATGTGATTACACATAAATATGTTAATACAACTTTTTTTTTGGTTTAATATTTTTGGTTTAGAAATAATTTGAAGACGCCGTAATCTTTCTTTCATTGTTTCCGATATGTGTTCATGTATCGACCATATCCGATTTAGACTTTGACATTGTCAATGTTTCCGATTTATGTTAAATGTTAATCAACATTAGATTACCAAATGATATTTGAAATGGAAAATAGCAAAACAACAAAGAGTACAAACAATAATAAATAAATGGAAATGACAATAATCAATGTCAAAATGTGGAGGCTGATTTTGGGGAAACAATGTGCTTATGTGAGCATAAATTTTAGGTTCGACTGTATGTTTCACACTAGATTTAACTCATCGCGCATTGGTTTGAATGCACATATTTTTTTCCACTTTTTTATTATATATTGCAAATCGATTTTCGATTATACTAATTAGTACAACTTGAGTGAACATTTGTTCCAATCGATTCAATTGACCCATTCCATCTAATATAATTATTGTCGTCAAAACCATAATGAAAAAAAAACTAAATTAATCTATACATTGATAAAATTTAATATTTTTGTTATTCATTAATATCTATCATCTAATGTAAATTTCGTTATCTACATCGGTGTCATCAAATGCTTTTATTTCTTTTCATATTTTCAGATGATCTAATATGTTTATCATTGCGAAAGAAACTATTGTTTATGAAAATGTCGACCTATTTGCATCAATTGGATCGGCAACTACTGGTGTATAACAAGATTAACATTGTCAATTCTGTGTTACCAATTCTATCATTGGTGTCCATACTTTCCATTAATTTGGTTAACATAATTGAACTTTTCCTTTCATCACTAATTATAATCTCATTCCAATTAATTTAATAATGAGCTTATAAAAGAGAATATTTTATTCATATAAAGTCAATAAAATTAATAATTTATATTTGAAATAATTAATCAACTTAACATTGTGTTTCACAATAAACTGTGTTTTTTGAGTTGATTAATTCCAAATAAATTTATTTTTCAAATGTTTTTTCCGCAATATGTAAATATTTGTTCATGTCTATCATCAAAAGTTTATGATTATTTTGATCAAAATTGAATTTATTAAATTGCCAAATGTTGGTTTGAAGTATGTTTTTCCCCAACTATTTCCCATTGAAGTGAACTTCAAAATGTATCACTCAATATCAAAAGCGATGTGGTGAACATGTAGAATTCAATTCAATTCATATGAGATTTGGTAGCTAAGCGATCGCGTGTTCCAGTGTCCTTGGATTCAACTCTAATAGCAATTCAAGTGTAGGCAATTCAATTTATCAAAATGGGTCTCCATTCGTCAACATGGTAGACACATACTCTAGACGATTCTACACTTTCTCTCAAATCTATTGAGTAGAAAAACTTGTTAATGAACATTGCTTTGCTTTGCCTTCAGTTCGGTTCGGTTCTGTTCGTCTGGGCTCGGTTCAGTTCGGTTTGGTTTGGTTTGGTTCCCTTCTTGTTTGTCTACGTGCACATCTAACTAAGTGTGATACACCGAAATGTTGTTTGCAGGTCTATTCGTTTTGTTCGTAATTTGGTTGATGAAAAGTAGATTTGCACATAACATTGTCGCTTGTTCTAAGCCTATCCCAATTCGTTCCACAACATGGCTCGTGTTTGTCAGCACAGAAGAGCGTACTCTCAAATGGGATAGCCGATTCAACTGAAATTCTGTAGCAGTGAGTGATGAGGGGGAGAACGAGCAAGTTTAGCTCACAAATTCAATTTGATGACGATGTGCAAGATTGACTTGTTTATTATTAAACGTATTTTTTCCAGTTTTTTGTTGTCTCCTAGGAAAGCTTACATATATTCATACTTTAAGTATATAATACAACAGATTATTATTTTATTTCTTTCAAATTTGAATCGGTGTAATTGAAAGATTTAGTTCAAACATATTCTCCATCTTTTTTTATTCAAAAGTAATTTAGCCAATTGTGAACAATAACTTTTGGTTTGTTTCAATCCATTAACGTTAGAATCGATGGATATCTTTCCTTCCTTCCTTTTATCCTTTTCCTTCTGTTATTATGCTATAAAAATTGTCATGTTTGGAACGGAACAAAATAATTTATGTTTTCTTATTTTTGGGTAGTTTTTCATTGACAAACGAATATTTAATTGCTTAATAGACCATAAGTTTTGCATATAGCCTTATTTCGACTGCATTTACGTTATCTTTAATGGTGTTTACTTTAATTTATTATATATTTTATTATTAAAAATGCAAAAAATATATTGCTTTTTACTATGCAAAATAAAACATTTGTTTCAATTACATGTGTTTACTCTTAGATCCAAAATGTTGTTGTGTCTTTGGTGGTTTAAAATGGTGAGCCTTAAAATGTACTCAAAATACATTAATGGTTTGTATGAGAGAGCGTATAGTTGAACGACATCGAGCGCTAAAAATCGATTAACAAGATAAATAGAATGCTAATGTTACTCGCTTTTTTTGTTTACCCCTGTTTTTGGTTGGTTGGTTGCCATTTTGTTTAATTAATTAAACAACCCGATTTAAGACAGGTTTTGCAAAAATTCGAAAAAACAAACAAACAAAAAAGATATTTGTGACAAAATATTTAAAAATGTATCGATTTTAATATAAGTTAATTTAATAAATAATCAAATGAAGAATATTATATTTTTACATTTTTTTTACATAAACTAATTTCGAATTTGTTTAATTTTTGTTGGTTGATTTATAGTTTCTGACAGACATTTATTGAAATCAACATTCGATTAACAATTCTTCTTCTTCTTCTTCCCTTTTTCTACTGTTTAGATATTATAGCCATCAAACTGTCTAATTCAATTAAATTAATTATTTCATCCATCTACACTAAAATTCGGAAGCTTTGGTGATTAATTAACGTCAAATGTCAAAATGGCTGCCATCAAGTGCCACTTCGCGCTGTACACTTTCCTGTAATGATTTTTCTCCGCAATGATTTAAGTCTTTCGTATATTCTTACTAATATCATTCGCAATTGAAATGTAAACCTTCACTTGTCTTCTCAATATAGATTTATTCATTTTTTTATCGTTACAATTGTAATTGCTTGTTTCATTTTCATTAATTCAGTTATTCAATTTAGCTAGTGTTAATTGAATCGCACACACAAACACATAGCAGATAATCGTTGATTCATGTAAATTACTAAATTTTTGTTAATTCACTATTTTTGGTTCAATAACTATTTTAATTAATGCGTGTTCAAATTTGACTACACATTTTTTAGTTTATATAATAAATATTTCATCTATTAAAAGTTATAATAGAGAGGAAAAGAAAATAAATTCCAGTTTTTTGTGTTGTCGTACCTTTTCTGGAATTTCATGTTTTATACCATTTCAATAAAAAGACATTCCACAAATTATACATTCAATGTGTTATGTTAAATTTGTTAAATACAACAAAATATGTAACATAGGTAAAGTGAAGTTTGCTTTTAAAATTTTATTATTTAAAAAGTTTTTTTAATGTAATAAAAAACAAAATTGAGAAAAATTATCAACGTTTCTTGAGTTCCATTAATAAATTTAAAACAATTTACTTTTTTATTTTTCTTGTTTCTTCCTTTCTTTATATTTATGAAAATTTTTAATACTTATTTGGAATGCAATTTCTCATATTTTTTCTATATTCTCTTGATAATAAAATGTGCTTTCTTTCTCCAAAATTTTGAGCATTTTATTCATAATCGTTCAGCAATATATAAGTCGCAAGTCGTTAACAATTTTTTAAGTTAAACACAAAAAGAGTTAAGCAAAAACACTACAGCCATTTATTTCATACACATTTGAAATAAGAAAGAAAAAAGATTCTTTATTCACAATTTGGTCTTCATTCATTCATTTACTTTGATGGGATCAAATGTAACCCAATGATCCCGCAAGCGATTCTACAATACTTTACTTCACTTGTGAATTCAATTTTACATTCAGTGCACATTTACATTAATAACACTCTGTCTACTTTTGTTCTATTTCCCATATTCTCTAATGATCATTATCATGATTTAAGTTCAACATTGTTCTCGTTTTTTTTGAAACATTTCCGTCTTTTGCCGGTTACATATGCAAAATATCATTTCACAAACAATAATCATTATGAATGAACAACGAAGTTGTGTTCTATTATTATAATAAAAATAAATAGAAAATATACTATTTTGATTTTGTTAGGTTCAAACAAAAAATAGGAAATATATTTTTAAAAAATACTTAAAATCATTGAATATTTGTTCAATAAGTTCTGCGTTTTACTATTATTAAATAAATATTTTTTAAAGATGTTCATGCCACTTCACGATTCTAATTTTACTATTATACTTCATCATTCATTCATTTGTGTCTTTAAATGTTTGTTAATGTTTGTCGAAAATGTTTGTCAAAATTAAGTTCACTAAAATATTGGTGTGAAAGTCTAATTGGTGCGGCTTGTCATTGTCACTTCAAACATTGACAGAATCGATGTGCCCAAGTTTCGATGCACTATTTGCATTAGCCTCGATTTTGGTGTAATGAAATGTGCCAATTTTTATTTATTTATTACCAACCTCATGAACGACGTGCTAATTTATTTTCAAGTCTCTTTATAGACTATATTAGGAATCATTACTTTTAGTTTCAACAAAAAAAATTCGATTTCAAGTTTCCATTTCCATCTTTAAAAGATATTGCATTTAAAAAGCTTTTCAAGATTTCAAGTTTCATATAACCGACACATTTCCTATCGGCATTCTTTTGGTTTCTCCCTCTATATTATATTTACACTTTCCATTCTATTATGTCTCGGTTTTTGTTTGTTTTGGTAAATGAACTCGATAGAACTTTAATGCGCTTCACTTATTTTATTCAATGTGTATATTTTTGTCAAATAAGAATTCAGTATATAAATTGCAAATTTTCTATATTATCGAAATTTGGTTATATTAATTAATGATAATTGCAAAATCTTAGATTCAACAATATATTATATCAAATCATCAAAATGATTAAAAGTTAAGACATAAAAAATGATGAATAATCATTACCTGAGTTAATTTCGATCGAATTCGTTGCCAATGAATCATTGATGCAAAAGAATAAAAGAATAATGATAATAAAGAATGATCTAATTGCAATATATTTTCTTCTAATAATAAAATATTCTTCAAACATGTTCTTCAATTGATATCGTATTATGGGAACATGAGATGATTGGCTTCGACGCATTTCAATACAATTGTCAACTTTTTCATGATCGATCAACATCATTTTTATTATGTTCATAAGTTAAGTTATAATAATAATCATTATTTATATATTGGAACATAATAAAACTTTATTCGTAAAGTTCATTCAAATCAAACGTACAAGTTGAACATTATTTGATTTACAATTAATTAGTTTTCGATTGTTGAACATAACGAACAAAAAAAATAGGTCCGGAAAGAAAAAAGAATTTGCATAAAGCATTGATGACAATCAAATGGAACACAATCACAATTACAGATCATATAGAATAAGATTGAATGTTGAATGTAATAATAGTAAACAATCAATCATATTGATGTTGGTGATGATGTTGGAGGAAGCCTGTTGTTGTGCGAATTTATTGCCAAAAATGGAAAACGTGAATTACAATGTGAATATACTGGCGCGAGTTTTTTTGGGAAATGATGCGGGTCGCGTGCCAACATGCTTCACATTCAATGGGCAACTGTCAAACATTGCCATTCTCTTTCTCGTTTATTCTCTTTTCCTTTTACCATTTCCATTGAACGGTCTCTAACGTTCCCGCCCGCCCCGTCCGTTAGAATCCAATTGGTTCCGATGCGGACAAAGAATATAACGCCACTACTCTCCCTAATATATATATATATGTACGGATAGGCTGAAACTATTGATCGATTCAATCCACTATTCTCCATATTGAAAGAATTTTCTGACCGAGAATGAATGCACGCGACTAGACCAGACACCATTGACCGCACATAAACGAATGGGCAAGATCCGAGTTGGTCTATGCCAGAATGAACGAATCTATCGTTTTGTATTGAGGCAAATTCTAATTATTTATTTTCTACAGTATCATTGTCATACGACAATGTTGCGTGCATTTTTTGTTGTTGTTGTTGTTTTGGTTCTAAACGTTCATAATAGCGGACAATGACATAATAGTTTTTATTAGAGAATGATGAAACCATTACATGCAATATGATGCTAAAATGTCAATTAGTTGAAAGAACCAAACTGAAGGATGTTGAATGAATAAGCTATTTTATTTTATGGTTAAAACGATACAAAACAAGAAAAATGTTTTGCCTAAATTTCAGAATACAAGTTTAAATTGCTATCTGACTTTGAAATAAACTTATCCACCTGGAGGCCACCTGTCCATTTTCGAACGTACATTGATCAAAAGGTCTTGCCTCTTAATACGATCTTGACACGAAACATTTGACTTCAGTTGAACACCGTAATGACCAACATAAATGGTTCAATCCAAATTAACTATTTACAACTTTATAAAAATTGTAAAAATATATCCTCAGGAATATAATATGATAGCAAAATAAAAAGAAAAAATCGACTAATAAATTGAATTATCTTGTATGTTTCAAATTTATTTGATCTAGAATTGTTCATTGTTTCCCCTTGAGATGCATATGGACATATTCACACCAATTTCGCTTGATCAAATTTCTGTTCAAACAATCGTTGACCATACTCAAGTGGACACTCGGTTTTTTTTATATTTGTGGTTGCTTCTGGGCTAATAGATACGGAAAAATAATTCCCGGCAACCAACGAAAATATGCTTCATTTAATAGATACGAACATTTCCAATTTTGTATGCTCCATTCATTCAAACTGCCGAAAGATGTCTCGATGCATATACAAAAATTATAAGTTATCTATTACAAATGATGAGTTATTATAAAGCCAAGTTAAACATGCAACAAAAAATTAGCTGATTTGATTTTAGTTAATAATCTAATACATTTATAACCGAATAAGATTTAATCTGTATTAAATAAATAAAAATATTCGTTTTGTTTGGATCATTACCAGAATTCTCATTCTTAACAATTACCATGCTAACCATGCCAATCTTCCTTCTGATACTTATGAATGTGAATAAATGATTCGTTTGTTTATGTTCAAAATGATGCTCGAACAAATTATCGACCCTGAACCATACGTGGTTACGCAACTATATGATGCTATTAGCTATAACATGTTTGCAATTGCATGTCCAGACGTGATCATCATCATCATCATCATCATTGTCATGTACATATATAAGAAGAGCATTGAAAAAAATCCTCAAACTTTGACCCCATGTTTTGAAGCAATCAAATATTTATAAACTAAAATCACACTGCATATTACAAGATGTGAGACGGGTGAAAGATGCAATTACCCAAGTCAAAGTTCAAGATGATGATAAACAAACACAACTTTACGTTATGGTTGGTTGCCGTTCCACAAATGTTAACATTTCGATTAATTAAAATGACCTACGAACTCTTGAATCTTCAAACCATGGAACAAGAAAAATGGTTCGTTGTTTATGTCAGACAACTTGACATATGTGCCATTCATGTTCCAGCTCTCTTGTTCGAATGCTTATTGTTCAATTAATTACACAACTTGAATTATGATGGCCACATTTTTTTATGGTAACAATTCCACTAATCTTTGATAAAAGAATAGAAAATTACACTGATTAATGTATGATAGTAGTGGAAATTGTGGAACCATTTTGGTCTTGCATGTCACAATGTGACCGTTATGTGATTAAATAAATTCACTAAATTAGCTTGGTCTAATTTGTTTAGCCAACACAATGAACGGGAGACAACAAGCATCATTAGATGACATCTTGGTTCAATCGGAGGATCCAATACACGCAAATTTTACCAATTCATCATGTTCGCACCCGGTCTCCTCATCAATCGATCCTAATTGCTGTCAAATAGGACCTAACACATTCTTTTGACGCAGTCACATTCAATTAGTCTATTTCGTGTACCAAAATTCACCAACAAAGACATATTGTTCATGCAAATTAATTCATGCAATTATTCATTATTCAACGTATAGGGAGATAAAACGAGAAAACGTTGTAACGAGAAAATCTATGTTTCAATCTCTATAAAGTTAAGAATTAAATTATTCGTCAACAATTTCAAAGGGAATAATTTCCTTAGAACTATTATTGAGAATTGGTGAACTTCACCATCGGCTACAAGCTCGTTTCGAACGTTGATCGTGAAACAGAAGGCAAGATAAAGAAAGTTAAATTAATTCTATATTTATTGAAAAGAAGGAATAAAAAAGTTGAGATTTAATTTAATATTTGATTAGATGAACAGTGACAAAACATCATCACTCTAGGATATTTGGCATCTGATTTGGTCGATCAACCTGAAAAGTGTGCTTGTTGTCACTCAAATGTTCAATTAAATTGAGAATACGTAAATGGAAAAAAATAAATTGAAAAAAGATAATAAATTTTCTCAATTAGGTTTCTTTATATTCATCAAATTAAAGAATCTTTCATTTTAAATCATTCTTATCGTTGGTTTAATTAAACGTGGAATAAGTTTTGAAAAATCTGTCTTTTCAAAACGAATTATTCTAAAACTATGTCGAAAATGTGGAAAACTTCCAACTACTTTGTTAGCCATTATTTAACATTTGATAACCTTTCTTACTGAATTGTTTCCCTTGCATCTTATTTAGAAGTATATACAAGTTAAAAGTTACAAACCACCCTTCCTTTACATTCATAGATGATTCGGCTTATCTTGTTTGACATGAATACTCGAAAGTCTCTGTGGCGTAAATCGTTCGTTCTGCACCATTGGCGGCCAATAGTTAAATTAGTTTTCATCGTCAAACTCGACAAAATCGTTTATAAATACCATTTTAGTGTTGTGCAAAAAAGGTTGTTCATCGAAGCAAATAAGAAATAGCAAGTGTAAACTATTAGAAAGAATCGATTTAATTGGCTTACAATCTTTTATGTCAATGTGTCCCCATGTAAAAAACTTTAAATTAATTATCCAATTTTAAGCTAGTAGAGTGGATTACACTGCGACTTTTTGCATTCTATAGAATTTATATTTAAGTTGTAAATTATTATTGCTTCAGTAAATTTAATGTATTGAAAATAGTGCTTAGCACAGCATATTGTAACATTGAAATTATTTACATATGAATTGATTCAAAATCAAAACGATTGAGGATAATGTGGAATTCTAACAAAGAAATGTTGATGATGACGACCTCTGTCGACGGAAATTACATGTATAAAATAACTTCATGCATTATCACAATATTGGTCAAATTTGAATAAAATTTTTCTTGAATTAACTATGTAATTTGGTTTTATTTCAAAATATCTTGAATAATCTTTCGGACAATGTGAAATATGCCAATGGTCAAAGTCGTTTGAATTTGATTCTATTTCGTAGCTGGGCTCCGATTGAGGAATGACTTCTAAACTATTGCCTTTTGGTTCGGCCATAGACAGTTCAGCAATTGTAACCGATTCCATCTGATCTAATAATTCTTTTACGTCATTATATTCAGTCAAGTTAGCCCATTGCACTTTTAACTCGTCTAAATGTCCGTATAAAAGCTTTTCACATAATTGTAATTTTTGACGTAAATCAAGCAACCGTTCTTTTGATTGTTCAAGTATCCTTACAATTTGAGAAAATATTTTTATTGCCTGTAAAAGATAACTGTTGATTTAAAATTTTTAAAATGATCCATTACCTGAAATAATTCATTGCCATGTTGTTCCAATAATTCATCCAACTTTTGATCACATTGAACAAAATTCTCTTCAATTTTATTTTGTTGACTATTATAATCGACAAGGTCACAATTAATAACCAACCTTTTAATGACAGACATCAATACAACTTCCTAATTACATAAATCATAAGTTTAAGTTTATGGAAACATAGAAGTGAGTAATGATTTACCAATGATTCGCTCCTTGATTGATGAAACATATTTTTGGATCCTTATGTATTGCAAGCCGGATTCAACAAATCAAAACAACCAAATGAATGCCTGTTTTAACACTCATAGCTAAACTATTGTTTATATGTTAAAATAGAATTTTTAGACAACGTGTGTTTGGAAATATCAAGAATCATGTTATCATTCCATGTCATCCTATTTTTGTCATTCTCATTCCAATTTATAAACTGTGAAAACAATGATCTCACAATCTCAAAAGGGTCAATCAAAGACGAAATTATTATTGGTGAAGAAGAAACACAACCAAGCAAAATATTTCAAGCAACACATGAATGGCAAGAAATTGGAAGTGATGAAATTTTACCCAAAGGATTACACGTAAGAATAAATCTTCAAACCGGCAAAAAAGAGGCAAAACTTTTAGACAATGAAGACGAAATGGACGTTCACTCAAAGGTGACATCAAACTATCAAATTGTCGAACATGAATCCAATGTTAATTTACCTGATAATGCTAGATCATTGCGCCGAATGGACGATTTAAAACAATTCAGCAAAAGCAATAGCATTAAATTCAAAGACGTTGAAAAAGAAAAAAAGAAAATAAATGTTGATTTTAAATCAGAAAGTGAACTTCTTAAAGCAAGTTTAGAAAAATATGCAAATGAAAATGACAATAATTTTCGGATACAGTATCTATCTGATTTGGAATATTTTGTACATTCAATCGATTTGGCCAACGATCTTTTTAAAATGGGTGGTTTTGATCATTTATTTCTTGATTTAAACAAAACTAATTCAGAACTTAAATTAGCCGTTCTTAATGTGATTGGTTCTGCAATTCAAAGTAATACGGTGCTGAAAAATGAATTATTTCAATTAGATTTGCTTCGGCACATCATAATTTTGATAAACAAATCTAAAGAGTTTTCGGTTTTAAAAAGAAGTCTCTTTGTGTTGTCAGCGTTTTTACGAAATTTTCCGATAGCACAGAAATCATTTTTTCAATTATATAATGGATTCGAACTTCTTGAATCAATGTTGAATAAGGATACTCTATTGGCTTCACGAACTGCAGCATTGTTATGTGATCTAGAAAATGAGTATTCATCTGCTGTTTCTAATAATTTAGCAAGTCGGGAGTTATATGAGGAAATTGATTTCAAGAAAAATGTACAAAATACAAACATCTGCTTCAAATTGGTGCAATTGACAATCAATGAACAACTTGATCGATATTCTCGATTAACATTGTTTGAATCGTTACCCAAATTAATCAATATTTGTAGCGATCAATTTAGGTTAGCATTACCCATGCTTGAATCGATTTCTGCTAAGTTGAGTTTGGACGATTATGGTATTGAATTGAAAAACTTGTTAAAAATTATTGAAAAATCAAATATTAAAGATGAGCTTTAAATTCATATTTATAAAATATATAAATTCATTGCTGATTTAATTGAAATAATTTTATAAGCGAAGATTCATATGAACATGTGGCAAATTGACTTCCTTCCGAATTTAAAAACTTGACTCCACAAATCATCTCATCTTCGATGGTAATCTGCGTTAGATGTTCAACCTAGGTACCAAAATATTTATTGCTATATTTTGATGTGATTGCAGGAAAAAACTTACATCGAGTAGTTCATTTTCAGATGAATTCAAACGAAATAATCTTATATGACTATCCTCGGATGTAGTCACCAACTGAAAGTATAGAAAATGTTATTAAATTGGTTCCGATTATGATCCGATTAAACTTACTAATCCATCTTGAGCTATATCGAATGCTGTGATGCAACGTACATGTGCTTGAATCTCACATAGCAACACGCCGGTTTCTATGCTTATCAATTGTATCTGTCCTGAAACAGTACCCAACACAACCAGATTGTTGTAGAGTAAAAGTCCCGTACTTTTCGTACTATAAAATTGTGAGTTTATATTAAATTTCAAATACTAATTAAACTTACTTTGGATGAATATCGATAAAAATCAATTTAATAAAAGTAAAATTACACTTGGAAGACTCTTCATATTTCCATAATGTAACAGTTCCGTTACTTTCTGCAACTGCACATTTTTCCTTACCATCCGATTCAAAACTATAGATTGAAAATCTAATATAAATCAAGAGATTAAACAAATGTTTAAATGTTGAAATTGGAAATTAAATCTTAAACCTTGTATTAGATCGCAACTCTTGCTGTACATCAAGAAACTTCCAATTGTTGTGAATTTTTCCAAAAAAATATACTTTCGATTGGGTTGCAACACCAAATGAACATTTACTTATAGTTGAAATGCCAAAGATTGTTTGAGCTGTCTTGTTTTCAATGTTAAAGTTGTAATTATAGATTAATGAACAGTTTTCATCCAAGGAAAAAACCTTGACATTCTGACTGGTTACAGCCGTTAGGAAAGTTTTGTCATTTATTCTTATCAATTTAATCTGTAAAATCAAAAATTTTCCAATGAAGGTGGAAGTTGGCATAAACAATTTCGAGGTCTTACCCGTTGAATGAAAGTTCGATTATCGTCGCCAATTTGTTCGACAATAATCTCTTTACACCAATTGTTATCATCGGTTCCAATATTGAGTACGGAAACTCGTGTACAGTCATGAACGGCCAAATAGTTGCCATTCTTGTACGATAAATGAGTTAAATTATTAAGATTGGCTGATACACTAACATTTGTGGACAATGAATCGGTTAGTTCATACATTTAATAATGACAGAAAACGATGTTCGTAGTTGTGGACATCGACAACAATAAGATGACGGTAATGAATGAAACGATGAGAGAGTGAATGAATGAATGAAAAAAGTGGGCTGAGAGGGCTAGTGTCGCCATGGTTCCGTACTAATGTGACATCAGTACAAACATTGGAACTATTCTCCCTTTGGTCGTTATGGTTGTGTGGTGTCTCGAAGCTGGCGATCGTGCTCAATTGTTGTGAGCCATCATCTTTGCCTTACCTGACATTTGATCATTTCATGTTTGTTCACTGAACGAAACAGGTACTCGGGGGCAAAGAACACCATAGTGAGGGGATATAGAACTGAATTTACTATAAATTGCCATTTGCAAACAACATTTCAATGCAATCGACCCAAAGTAATTAGATTGCTAATGTAATAATGTTAGCTTAATGAGCACAATCACGAAAATGGACAATTGCACTAATGTTGATGATCGGTAAAACCGAACGAGATCGATTCCACATTTTTCCATTAATACCGAAGTGATTGGAATGGGCGAACTGATAATGCATTGATGATGACGATGACGACGTTCATGTGTCGACGGTCTGTTTGTTCAATGTCCAACACACACATTCATATATATTTATATATAGAATTTAGGTGAAAATTGAGATCCCTGAGTAAACAGAACCTTAATAAAGCCTTATTGAATATATATAATTATATAAATATAATAATTATAATTAAATGAAACTCAATTGGTAATTAGATTAGATTCATTATGACATGGTCACCAATCGTTAGAAATTAATTTGTTTTACATTTGTCTTGACAAGACGTTGCTATTTGTTAGAATCGTAATTAACTGCCTCTACTGGGATTAGTCCTACACACAAATTGATATTTGTTCGTCAAGTGTCGTCATTGAACAAGCCCCAGTTGGCCAAAAAAAGCGTCAGTCGCCATCATTGTGCGTCAGTCTTTACGATTGTTGACATCGTTTCAACCTATTTGTCAGTGTTTGTATATTCTTCACATCCCATCCACATACAAAACACGGAAGTTTTCCACATTTTTTTCTATGTTTAACTTTTCTGTTCCGCAATGTCTAATGAGATCGATGAACAATTGATTGTCGAATATCTTCGATCAAATCGACTTTTCAGTAAAGCTTGGTTCGTTCAAAATGCACCAAAAGATTTCATACAAGAATGGTTCAACTTTCGTCGTGAACCATTGTCGGGAAAGAAGAATCGATCATTAAATGATGGAAAATTGTTCGCTGAACATGACAATCAATCGAATGCCATCTATCTTAGTGTAAGCAACTTGTTGGCTGATGAAACCATGGAAGATGATCATTTATCGGCATCATATGCCCAAATTGTTCGAGATGGACGAAACTCAATAACATTGGAATTGTTTCATGATATTGTCTCGCGTGGATCCACTAAAAAGAAATCGAGAGAACAATTAACTCGGGAGCAATGGAAGGAAAAGTTTCAAGGAATGAACGAACACGAACTATTTATGGAATTAATCAGTGACATTACTAATGAATTGGATATTGACACTTTGTGTCATAAAATATTGGTCAACGTATGCATTCTTACTAACAGTGATCGGGCATCATTGTTTCTGGCAAAAGGAAGTCGAGATCATCGATATCTGGTAGCACAATTGTTTGATGTTACCCCAGAATGTTTGCTTGAAGATGCATTAATGGCAGCAGAAGATTCTCATACAAAAATTCCACCATTACCATTTGGTATTAATTTAAAATTTAATAATGGTGTTATTATTATACATTTGTTTTACTAGGAACTGGTATCATTGGTCACGTTGCATTATCGCAACAGAATGTCAACATTGAAGATGCTTATGAAGATCCACGATTCAACAAAGATATTGATTCACGAACTGGTTATCACACTAAATCTTTGGTAAACAATTGTTCAATTAATAATTTGATTATTTATTGATTCAATTCTTTAGATGTGTCAACCAATTGTAAATTTTGGCGGAGATGTCATTGGAGTAGCCGAATGCATTAACAAACTTAGTGATTGTTCTCGATTTACGAAAGAAGATGAAGATGTCTTCCAAAAGTATCTTACCTTTTGTGGAATTGGCATTCAAAATGCACAATTATTCGAAATGTCAGTGTTGGAGTACAAACACAATCAAGTAAATTGTTTCCATTATTTTTTTATCTAAATTCATTTATTCATTTAATTTTTAAAGTTGCTTTTAACACTTGCTCGTACAATCTTTGAGGATACTTCTCAAATGGATGGATTAATTAACAAGATTATGGTGAAAGCTAAAGGAATTCTTGATTGTGACATATGCCGAGTTTATTTGGTTAACGATGAATTATTATCAGACAATATGATCTCTCATGTATGTACATACATTGAAACAATTTTATTTATTTTATTTAATATTTATGTTTAGGATGTTTTCAAATCAATCTTTGAACTACAAAATGAAAGTGAAGAAGTTAGCATGATCAAGTAAGCAAGTATTTAGTAAAACATGGTTATTACATATCTTCATTATAGTTTGAATGATGAAACTGATTCAGATTATGTGGAATATGCTCGACAAGTTGCTATAACCGGAAAGGTTTGAGATATGTTATTCATATTTGATTTCATAAACTAATTTATATTTTATTAGACCTTAAATTTAAACAACTCATTTGGAAACTATAAAACATCAACTTTTGACTCCGAAGGATTGTCTGATTCGATTTTATCAGTTCCAATATTGAACAATAAGAAAAAGGTGTTAGGCGTGGCTCAATTGGTCAAAATTCAACGGGAATCTTTCACCGAAGTTGACATTGTCACAGTGGAGGTACACTAGATATTGCAATGATTGTTCGATCACTTCACTGAGTGAACACTTCACTGCAGGGATTTTCCATCTTTTGTGGTTTGGGCATACATAATTGCATTATCTATGAAGAGGCAACCAAATTGAATGCTCGACAACAAGTGGCATTAGAAGTGCTTGCTTATCATGCATCATCGACGGTGGAGAAACAGTCGAATTTATGGTTTGTTTCATTTAATTAAAATGCATTCGATTATGATTAATCACAAAACTATCATCCCAGAATACTCATGTACAAAGTGCCGAAGTGTATAACATCTACAACATACATTTCGATGATTTGGTTCTTACTGATAAGGAAACATGTTTGGCAACTATTCGAATGTTTACTGAGATGAATTTTCTCAATCAATTTCGCATTTCATACATGGCATGAAATGATTCTCTTCGTATTATATTTAATTATAACATTTTTATTGTACAGGTTCTATGTAGATGGACATTAAGTGTAAAGAAAAATTATCGGCAAGTATTATATCATAATTGGCGGCACGCACTTAACGTAACACAATCAATGTTTATTATGTTGACCGTATGTATCCGTTATGACAATATTATAGAATGAATTCTTATCTGAAAATGGTTTAACCACAAATAGACTTACGATCTTAAATCATTGATGTCGATCAAGGAGCAACTTGCTTTGATCATTGCTTCCATGTGTCATGATCTTGATCATCGTGGAACAAACAATTCATTTCAAACAAAGTAACCATTAATTATTTGATACTTTTATCGATTAATTTGTTTTCAAAAGGAGTGGCTCTCCACTGGCAACACTATACGGATCGAGCATAATGGAGAATCATCATTTTTATCATTGCTTATTGATACTCAAAGCTGAGGTATAGTACTATATAAAATATTATCTATATAATAAAAATGTTTGATTCAATTAAAAATTAAGGGTAACGACATATTAAAGTCATTATCACCAGAAGAGTACAAAGAGGTAATTCAAATTGTGGAACAATGTATTCTGTCTACCGATCTAGAACAATATTTCAGGTCAATATTATTTAATCGTTTTTATTTTAAACAAAACTAAATTTTAAAATTATGTTCAATTGTAGAAAAAAGGATAAATTTGCGGAAATGGTAAATTCTGGTGAGAAGCAATTTACTGAAGCATATAAACGTGAAATACTTCGAGCCATGATGATGACGGCATGCGACTTGTCGGCAATATGCAAACCTTGGCGCATTCAAAAACGAGTTGCTGAAATGGTTGCAAGTGAATTCTTTGAACAAGGTGATCTGGAGAAAAGTATGCAACAAGAACCGCCACCAATGATGGACCGAGCACGAAAAGCAGAGTTGCCAGCAATGTAAGCAATCAACTATGATATCAATTATATCTAATAGTTTTTTTTTGGTTTAAAAGGCAAGTAGGATTTATTGATCATATTTGTTCACCATTGTACAAGGTTTGAATATATCAATTGATCTATT
Organism: Blomia tropicalis; assembly: GCA_029204025.1. Taxonomy (NCBI): domain Eukaryota; kingdom Metazoa; phylum Arthropoda; class Arachnida; order Sarcoptiformes; family Echimyopodidae; genus Blomia; species Blomia tropicalis. The sequence goes on from CM055088.1 coordinate 9,804,933, forward strand.
TATTTTATTTAAAGTCTTGATTATGTTGTACAGGTTTTGTACGATTTTTGGCCCAATTTGAAGCCATTCTATTCTGGGTGTATGGAGAATCGAGAAAAGTGGAGTAATTTGATAAAAAGTTAATTATCTATTGTTTTAAATCAGTCCTAAATAAAATTGTAAATAATCACAATTTAAACAACTGGCCCATAACCACCACCGCCAGGTGTTTCCAAACGAAACACGTCTCCAGCTTGAACATGAACCGTATTCTTTGAGCCCAAATTAAATCGATTTCCATCCTTAAATATCATCATATTCTTTCCTCTTTTGCCATCTTGTCCGCCTATAATTTAATTCAATTAGTTTAATATAAAATAAATATCATCTAATCACCTTTCAATCCATATGGATGGAGTACACGTCGTTCGGTGAGGATCGATAGAGTTAAATTCTTTCGGAAGAGTAACTCTCTAAGAATACCATCTCCACCATGATACGTTCCCTTGCCACCAGTATCAGGATTAAGGGTAAATGTGTTAACAACCACAGGATATCGTTTTTCCAATATCTCTACATCAGTAATTCTAGTATTGGTCATATGGGTGTGTACACCACTTCGACCATCGTTCGAATCGGTGGCGCCAGCACCACCAGCAACCGTTTCATAGTAGCCAACCGTTTCATCACCAAACGTAATATTATTCATGCAACCTTGAGATGCAGCACAAGATTCGAATGCACGGAATATAACATCAGTGATACGTTGCGATGTAAGCACATTTCCTGTAATGACACAACCGATTACTGATTTGCAACAACTATTTTGTCAAATACTCAACCTCCAACGACGGCGGCATCCAACGATGGTGATATAATTGAATTTGGTGGAAATCGAACGGTAATTGGCGCCAGGCAACCATGATTCAATGGAATGTCGTGTCCAATCATACAACGGAGACAATAGATTATTGCCGAATAGGTGACAGCAGTTGGAGCATTACAATTGCCATAGACCTGTTCGCCAGTACCGGTAAAGTCAAAGATGGCATCACCAGTTAATGGATCAATCTCGATGTACAATTCAATAACGGATCCATCGTCCATCATATCACGTGCGTTAAGCGTATTTGAACCTCTCTTGGCAACCACTTGTCTCAACAATTCACGTACTTCAAGTTCAGCATTCTGTTGAATGTGTCCCATGTATGCGAGTACAACTTGAACGCCATAAGAATTGATCAAATCGTTTACCAAGTTCACTCCTTTCAAATTGGCAGCTATTTGTGCTTTCAAATCGCTAAGATTGTCGTTCAATGTTCGCGTACCACTACAATCGGGATATTGGCCAGGTAACATCAATGCTTCGGTTAATTCTTTTTCAAGGAATACACCATTTTCAACCAATTTGAATGAAATGAATGAAGCTCCTTCCTGATAGATGTTGGTCGAATTCGATGGCATTGAACCTAATCAATTAGATAGGAAGAGACATTAGTTTAAACAAATGATTCAATTCAAAGACACGAACCAGGCGATAGTCCGCCAATATCAGCATGATGAGCTCGACTTGCAACAAAGAAAATTGGTTTTGAATGTCCTTCTGCAAAGACTGGAGTGATCACCGTAAAATCTGGCAAATGAGTTCCACCAGCATATGGATGATTAGTTAGGTAAACATCTCCCGGTTTGATTTTGTCTCCCAATGTTTCAATTTGAAACTCAACCGCCTTACTCATTGAACCAAGATGTACGGGAATATGTGGAGCATTCGATACCAAATGACCGCTTGGACCAAAGATAGCACATGAAAAGTCTAATCGTTCTTTGATATTTGTTGAAATGGCCGTATGCTGCAAAACTGAGCCCATTTGTTCAGCAATGCTCATGAAAACATGACCAAAAATGGATAGATAGATTGGATCCAAGTCTGCAGAGAGTGTACTTGTGGTGCAACTCTCAACATCGACAAGAATATTTCCTTGATGGGTCACGTTGGCAATACAGAATGGTTCAATCAGAATTGTACTATTCGATTCGATGATCATTGCTGGTCCATTAATCTTACAACCAGGTGACAATTTTTCAAACAAATAAATTGGCGTCTTCACATAACCGGTTGCCTCAAAATAGATTTCCGTATGATTTGCAGCAATTGGAATTGAATCTTTATTCATAGGTTTAGAATCTGAACCAGGAAGGAAAGTTTCGTTGATTGATCCAATACCACGAACGCGTATATCATCAATTAGAATTGGTCTTCCAGGAATGTTGAAACCAAACTCTCGTTTATACTGTTCATCGAAACAGTTTCGGTAATTATTTTCATCACAATAAGCCACCTTTGAACCGTTTTCAACAGTAATCATCAATGCAAAATCGGTTCGCTCATATCGCAAATTCAAATAGACTTCAAATCTAATGTTCTCCGATGAGAAACCTTTTTCCGTTAAAACTGTCTTACTCTTTCCAACCAAAGTGTCAATTCTTTGATTGATTTCAGTTAAACTTGCTGAATCGTAAGTCAACGAACATGGCATCAACTCTTCGTGAACAATGTCAGCCAATGCAATTCCATATGCAGACAATATGCCGGCATATTTGTGAATGAACACTTGTTTGATGCCAAGTGCCCGTGCAATAGCACACGCATGTTGTCCTCCTACACATTTTTCAAATAAGAAGAATTAGCAAAGTATATAATAACAAGATGAAACCTATGAAATATACCTGCACCACCAAAACAGGTGAGAACGTGATTAGAAACATCGAAACCTTTTCCTTGTGTGATTGAACGAATTGGTCGGCACATGGCTTCATTAGCAACCTTAATGAATCCCAATGCAACCTCTTCAATTGTCATTTGACTGCGACCATTATCAGCACAAAATTTGTTAACTTCATTGGCCATCGATTGAAAATGTCGAATTACGGCATCCTTGTCCAATGGCATATTTTTATCTTTTCCGAAAATTTTTGGGAAATAATCGGGAACCAATCGACCAAGACAAAGATTAGCATCAGTAACCGAAAGGAATCCATCGTTACGATAGCAAACAGGTCCTACAATGAATTGATTGAAATGTAAATAAAACATTTTTCTCATGATTGAAGATCTATACCAGGAAAAGATCCAGAACTTTCGGGACCAACCACAAACAGGCCATTCTAATATAAATTAAATATAGTTACAATAGAAGATTGAAATAATTAATAAATAATTAATTAATTAATTAACTAACTCGAAAGTATAAACGAGATCCGCCACCAGCAGCCACAGTTTGGATGTCTACATTGAATCGAACAAACAATTCAGGTAAATAATTTTTTCTATTTTAAATATTCATACCAAGTTGAGGATATTGAATGATAACACCAGCAGTTTCCGACTCGAATTTGTGTTCAAACCGTCCATTATATCGACTAACATCAGTGGACGTACCACCCATATCAAATCCGATAATCGGCTTTTCACTGCCAATGTCGTTGACTGTGGTCAATGCAAATCCAATCACTCCCCCAGCAGGTCCACTCAAAATCGATCTACAACCACTGAAATTGTCGACGGTGGTCAATCCACCGTCCGATTGCATGAACAACAATTTCTTATGTTCAAATGAATCATTAAAATTGGTCAAGAAACTATCGATATAGCGGCGAATATGTGGCGTCAAGTATGCATCGGTGATTGATGTCATACCTCGTGGTACATATCGAACCATCGGCATGATTTGAGAAGATAATGTAATATGCTCGAAGCCAATCTGTTTCGCAATCTCTTCCACAACCATCTCATGAGCCGAATAGGTATAAGAGTGTAACAATGCAACGGCCAAACTTCGAATACCCTTGTCATAGACCTGTTTCAATGCATCATATACCTGTTGTCGATCGATGGACTTCCATACTTGAAGCTTATCACCCGACACTCCAGTAACAATTGGAACATCACTCTTGCCAATTTTACAAGAATCTTGATCCAACACTAAACGTTCATCAATTTCGACAACTTCTTCATACAAACGGAATCGGTCGGAAATTTTCAACTCGAAAATATCCTCTCGACTTTGGTTCCCAATGCGAAACACATCGCGAAAGCCTTTGGTTAAGGCAATTGCCAAACGTTCACCCTTGTGTTCTAGCAAGGCATTGGTGGCTACAGTCGTACCCATACGAATTGAACCGATCGATCCATCATCAGTTGCTATATTTCGACCGTCGGCCTTCAAGATACGTCGAATTGCTTCAAATGGGGCGTCGGAATATTGTGACGGTTGTGCGCTGAGCAATTTAAGTGTTACGATTCGATTGTCGGGACACACGGCAAATACGTCGGTAAAGGTGCCCCCGCGGTCAATTGCAATCCGATACATGGCACTAAAGCGATTCAATTACAACAATTCGCTAAACTGTTGCTTTCAATGTGACACAATGTCAAATGAATGTTAATCAACAACTATTTCTTTTTAAAAATAACATTCATCATATCGAAATGCACTTGATCAATGTAAGAAAAAAATAATTATCTGCAATTTTGGTTGTATATCATAAAATTAAAGCATGATTGTCATATTATTTAGCATTAACTTGATGTACAGTAATTCAGCGCTTAACATCGTTTCGTTTACTTCACGTTTTGTGTTTTTCTAGGAATAATTTTTGTAATATAAAAGAAAATTCATTTCAAAATAAATATTAAATCATAAACAATTTTTTATTAAATTGAAAAACATTTTTATTAATTTATATCCAATTAAAGAATAAATGTAAAAATTAATTTCAAATACCGGGGCCACTTTTATTATGACAGCTTCACATTGCATTATGAGCAAAAATTGTCATAACAAAAGTGGTCCTTCCTGTATAATTGATGGTAATAACATTCTGTATCGAGGAATTGCGGTATTGTTATTGCCAAATCTCCAACTGAAGGATTCACTGGCGGCTCCCTTGACGACTCGCTATACGTCACACCGTCTGTGAAAAGTCTATATTTTAACCCAAAAAATTTCGAATCCTTATTTCGTAAAATGAAGCCAATTTATTAAAATATGACTTTTATAAGTTACTGAGCTAATAGATATATGCATGACAGCATATCTCATGTCAATATGTTATCAATTTTTATACAAATCACAACTTATCATATTTCATTGAGCAACATGAATGTGATTGTGGATATATTATTAATTTATATATATAAAATAGTAGAAAAGCACATGTTTTCATTGAGTCCACTGATAATCACCATTGGACATAAACAACATTCTTCATAGTTGATGAAAGTTCTTAACTTTAATTGAATCATTTTGAATCACAATAGATAAGCGATTATTTAGCATGCAAATTCAACAATTGTTTATTGTCGTGTTTATAATATTGTTGGACATAAGTTCCATTGTTCAATGTTCTTGGTTGCGTCAAATCAATTTGTTAAGTAGAATTGAAGAGAATTGTTGGTTCAATTGGCAATGTGGTGAGAATGCAATCTGTTCCAGTGATCGCCGATGTCGATGCAAATTGTCCTATGTGATTGATACAAAGAATGACGATGGTTCATACTATGATTGTGTTCATATGAATGTTCCAACGATTTACAATGTCAATCTATCTTTGGTTATCGTACTGAATGTCGTCGTCAACCGAACATAACCAACATTTGTGTTTGCGCATGGTCCGAATATATGGAATTGGACGACACCGGCAATCATTGCCGATCGAAGAGATGTCAACATGATGGTCATTGTTCAAATGGAACTCATTGTTCAGACGATACAAAACGTTGTGAATGTAAATTCGGTCACCATCTCATGGATAATGGATTCCAATGTGAACCGATCAAGTGTACCACCTATTACGATTGTGCGCCACTTGATTTGAATTCATTTTGTACGAAAGAGGGCATTTGTCAATGTGCAAAAGATCACAGATTGTCCGGTCAAAACATTTGTGTTCATCAAAATGGAAAAATTGGATTTTGGTTTTGTCTTCTATCTATTTTAGCCGTCATCTTCATCATCGGCTCGTGCATTGCTATGGTACAACAATCGTTCCGTCGAGCAGTTGTTGCTGTGATTCCTTCGAACATAGCCGATGAATTGGATTGGATTGAACCACGTACAAATGGTACCAATATGGCAATGAGACAAATGACACCATGTAAACATGTTTTTGATAGAGATGAACAAAGACAATCAATGTCCAATATAATGCCTCCACCGTATGAAGTAGCTATCAAAACGGAAACTTTTCCCACAACTTTTCGAGTTAATCGAATGATATAAAATAAATTAGAATTATAAATGTGTTCTAGAAAAAAAATGTTTCCACCATTATATATGATTATTTTGAAATCTATTTCATTTGAAAAAAATACTTTTTTACAGTACAATGTTTATTATATCATTGAATTTCAATTGCAAAAATTTGTTATATATTTCAATATGGTCGATCTGCTACTCAAACATAGTGTCTATTGATGATCATCAACTACCAATAACATTGGAAACATTGAACAATTAATTCAAAAGGAAACTGATTTCGACAGTGACCGTTATAGATCGCTCTTATTAATACAAAGTCAATGGCCGATGATTGAAGATTGGCATCAGAAAAGTCAAGAAACATTTAAACGAATGTCCTATATAAGATCGATAGGTAAAGATCGTTCCCTTTGGACTCAACAAGTGATAAAAAAGAGTCACGGTCTGTTTGAAAGGACAAACATGGTTATTGACGAATGGAATAATGTTTCATTTCAAATATTGATCAATAAAGGTTTAAATGGATCTCCCATGAAAATATCACAATTTAATTTAGCAAATTTGAACTTTAAAAGAGCTAAAATGTTTATCGATTTGGTAGCAATATTAACATTCATGCTATGTTTTCATCAAGAACAAGTATTATCATATCATCAATCAGTTTTAAATGAAATGGAACCAAGTGATAAAAGAAAGGATTTAACATTATTATTTTCAAATGAAAAACAGATTCATTTAAATTTGCTTGGTGAATTAGAGAAACATCAAATTGAACAACCAGGAGACAGGTTGAATATAAAAAACCAACAATTGGATGAGAGAATGAAATATCACAACGAAGAATTCAATAATATTAGGCTTAAATGGAATGATCTTATGTCACAAAAGTTGACAACACTGTTTATTTCACAAACTGAGACGCCCTCACAACAATTTGAAGAAATTGTTTCAACCAGTATTAACTTTAATAAAAAACCTAAAAATAAAAAAAAAGTTTCGTGTTCACATTCACCTTCGATAAAGAATAAAGTAGATGATAATTCAAACTGCAATCAAATCTCAACGATTAAAAGTGAAAAAACCAATAATTATATATCAAAGAAGAATTTATCGATTTTTGCAATTGTTGTTATTTCAAATTTTATAGTGATTTTGGCAACTAGATTCATTTTACATCGTTTTCGTTCGATTCATTCAAAGAACAAGAAGGATAAACATTTATTGATCATAAGTTCGACAATACATCCGAAAAAAATTCATTTATTCATAAAATATTAAGAAAAAGTGTATTAACTAAACTTGGTTTAATAATAGCTTTGATTATTATTATTAGTTTATTAGTTAATCGTTTTGTGTTCAATGATGATAGTAACGATAAAAAAGTAAATGTTCCAATGGAAAAACAAAATAGTAAAAAATTGGAAATCAAAAATTAAAAAGTTGTTATATTCTATTCTTTATGTTCTTTTTGTTGTAATTAATCTATAATTTAATTGAAACTGTTTAAATAGACTAATTCAATGTTAAGATACAATAAGTACAACCATAATAAATCAATGTTCAAAGATACGAACGGTAAAGGGCACCGAACCATCATACAGAAACGATTCAATTATAGATTCATCATTCTTGGAGTCGTAACAATAATCGCATCTATCATTCTTGTGTATGTATTAAAATATTGTCGTTTAGTAAAAAGTAAACGAAATGATCAAAAATCAAAACAAGAATTCATTGAAAACAATATAATTAGTGTTGAAAACCAGAAAAGCAAGTTATCAATCGATGATAATGTTGAACCATCAATCAAGTTATTGAAAATCAAATCCAAATCTAGAACAAGGTATTTACAAAGTACAAATGCAAAAGTAATTTCAACGTTACCAATAAATTCATCAACAGCAACAGCAAGTTCGCCAATCTCAAGCTTGTGTACCCCATTACAAACAAATCCAATGTCAATACAAACCGATTCAATTAAATCTAAATAAATGAATTTACTAAAATTTTAAATAAAAATTCTAAATTAGAATTTTAAACATATTATTTCATTTATTGATTAGAATAAAAAAATATTATAAAACGGTTTAAATGTTCATTCGTTTGTACAGTTTTGTAATTTGTATAACGATACGGTAAAAAAAATGGTTAAAGATAAAACTATTCGTATTGGAATATTGGTACTCATTCTTGCTTTGATAAATGATTTGTCAAAAGTTTCAATTATTGTTACTTCCGCATCCATGAACGTTGCATTTAAAGTGAAGTTACATAAGTTACGAGAAATTGTGGGAAATAAGAAAGGAGCTCCTCGTGATCAAGCTAATCAAATTGCATCGTTGAAACTGTTTGAAGAAAATGTAAACATAATAAATTCCAATATTCAAAATCACCGTTTAACATTTGAATATATGAGTGTGTTCAAAAAAGCCATCAATGAACATGATAATAAATGGAATAAAATTGTTAAAAAAGAATTGTCTGAATTAGTATATATGGCCGATTCAACCATAAATAAATGGAATCAAGTTTCCTATGAGCATTTGTTGGATAGCAGCATAAATGGAGAGTTGATAACTGAACAAAATTTAACAGAAACACTAAATGAACTTAACAACGTTGATAAAACACTTAATTTGATTCCATTTAAAGCATTAGTTGAATGTTTTCATCAATGCAAACAATTGGAACAACATGAATATATTTACAACAATCTTATAAATGAATATAATAAAAATACAATGATACCAAAACTTTTAGAAGAAGAGAAATCCCACAAAAAATTGGTTAATGAATTGAAATTGATTAAAATTAACTTTTATGAGAAAGGATATGGTTTAGTGGAAGATGAATTGAATAAATCACATGATATTTTCCAAACAAACCAACCTTTATGGAAAAAAGTAGGACATAAAATACTTTCAAATTTTTATTTTGGTGAAGAAAACGAACACCAAACTGAAAAGGTAATTTTATTTTTGCAGACCAAACTTTACTTACCTTTAACTTTACAATCACACTTTTAATAATCAATTGTTTTGTAATAGGAACAAATGCCAGTAAGTGAGAATTATGATGGTTTTGGTCGGATCTTTCAAAATGAAACGACATTGAAACTTATTCAAACAACAACAACTACAACAAAGTTGAAACTTATTCAAACAACAATAACAACAAAGTTACCATCTACATTAAAAACAAGTCAAACTGAACCTATTTTAACAGACAATAATTTAGTACAAAATGATGAAAGTACAATGAAAGCAACCACTCTAAATAATGTTAAGATTTTATTTGAACAAACAACTGAAACTTTTTTCAATCCAAATAATGATGATATTCAAACAAATTGGAGAAAAATCTTTAAATCAAGAGAATTCATAATCCTGGCTGCAATTTTACAAATAGCTGCACGTATGTTTGTGTGTTTAGTATCATTTACCATAATTATTATTTTTTCAATATATTTTACAGTAGCTTTAGTGATGAATGGTATGAAAAAATGGTTATCAAATAAAGAATTAGATAATGGTGACAAAAAGGATGAAGAACCCATTAAAAGTTTTGAATTATCAATTATAGGCATTTCTATTTTAGTTGTGTTGGTATTTCTGATTCTTGCTTTATGTTGTCTGTTCAAAAGACAAACGAAAAAAGTATTAGTTAATCAGAAAAACCATTTAATTGATGTTGTTGATAATAAAAATCAAGAGAAAAATGATGACATTATAAAAGAACAACCTGCACAAATAGTGGAGAGCAAATGTTTGAAAGAACAATCGGTACAAAAGTCAAATAAAAGTGGATTAGAAAAAGAAAAGGAAAAAGAAAAGGAAAAAGAAAACAACGCAGAATCCTTGTCTAATTATAAGAATCGATGGCAAAGTCAAATGAAATCATCAGAAACGCCTAAATCCGGAAATAAATCTAAAGTAATTGGAAGTTCAATTGAAGGAGGCAATTCCTCCAATAACATGTCGGTTACATCGGGACTAAACACTAGTGGAATCAGTTCAACAAAGTCAACAAACAAATCTACAAATACAAGTTCAGTTGGTTCTACACTTTCAAATTCACGTATCTCAACTAAAGATTCAACCACAAGTGAAATATTAGAAACAAATAATTCTGAATTTTAATAAGTTGGATTTTATAAATCATTTATATAAATAAATTAATTTTAGAAAAAAACAATTATTTTCAATATTAATTAATTTAAATTGTTCGATTTATTTATTAATAATGAATGAATACAGTTTAAATTGATCTATTTAATAACATAGAAAACTATTTTATCTAAATTTTATTCTTTGAGGTTATTGTATCTATTGTGGTATTACAAAAACAATGGCTAAAAATAAACAAATGAAATGTAGAATAGTTTCTGGTAACCAATGGGAACAAAATGAAGCAAACAATAATTCCAAGTTTGATTGGAAGATGATCTACAATTCACCAATAACCTTTGAACAATTATTTAATGACATGATCCATAATACAAAAGAGGAATACAAGTCAACCATTGGTTCCATACGTAAAGAGATTACTAATTTGGTTACCAAATCAAATAAGCAAAAAACAACTAAAAGTATGATGAAAGCGAACGATAAATTGAGACTTGGTAGTTGCCTATTGGCTGATGTAAAACGAAACTTTGATTCGAACAAAGTTCATTTAGCAATTGCTAACATTACTGAAGGCATATGTGCTTTGCCACCCATTCCGAAAGGACCGCATAATGGCTCAAAAGGTTCAGCTAGCTCACCAAACAATTCACAAGATCCAACATCAACTAGAGCCGAATTGGAAGCGATCAAACTTAAGTATCGAGATGCATACTATGCTCGTGCATTAGCATTCTATCTAGTTGATCGACATCAGGACTTTGAGCATGATGCAATGTTGGCACTTCAAGTATGTGACAATACACAACAATTTTACTTGATTCGAGCATTGGTCAACGATCTAACTCAAACAGCACGTCAACTATGTTCAAAGATGAATCGATTGATCGATTCAAAAATGGGTTCAACTCCTAACGCTCAAATAAGGATTGATGGGATACGTAAGAAGATTAATCGTATCGTAAATCGAACATTTGAATGGATCGAACGTTATGCATGTTTGAACAAGGACAATCGTGGCAAGGTTACTAATCTTATTGAAATGTATTTGGCTATTCGAAATCTAATGTCATCAGATGAACAACAAGAACCAATGGAACCAAAATCGCCGATTGTTAAAAACAGCAATAATCAAGTTAAACATATGCCGATGAAAACGACCAATGCATTGGAGAAGGTAACCATCGATCCAATTGAAGGTGCTATCAAGTCAAAGGTGCTATCAACAAGAATAAGGTGATCTTCTTCGAACGAATGGTTGCCTTTGTACCAAAAAGTGATGTTCAATTTTGTGCAAATTGTTACAAAAAGATAAGTTTGGCCTCTTTTCCATGTCCAAATTGTATTGTGGTTATATTTTGTGGACCAGCATGCGAATCACAGGCTAATCATGAAACGGGAAAGCATAAATTAGTATGCAAAATCGATGAACAAATCTATAAACGATTAGGTTTAACTGCTTACATTACATTACAAATAATAGCTTATTGTGCATCTGAATTGAATCATATCATTCAAGTTTCAGTGGAAAACTTTCCAACGGAAACAATCAAAAAGTTGTTGGATGGTCATGGAAATGTTACTTGGAAGCAAGTGTCATTGGCATTTTTATTGTTAAGACAACATCGTTATCACAATTGGAATGCATTAATGTTGGAATCATCGCCCAATGGACAGAAAATTCGTTCAATGATTCGTGAAGGTATATTCTTATATGAATTGATACAAAATAAGTTGGAACTACATGGCGGGGATAAAGAGAAACTACAACTGTTCAAGTTGATTATGCATTTAATGTTTTTTGTTGAACATTATCCCTTGGCTTGGTATAATCTTGGCCACATGAATGCCTCGACAACAGATAAAAAATTTGTAAAGTGTGGCATCGGTTTTGGTCCAATTGGAGCATTGTTAAAATTTCAATGTGATAACAATGTAATGCGACGCCATAATGATCGTCGCGGTATTGTTGAATATGTGGCGTGTCGTGACATTCAACCTAACGAAGTGCTAACCATTGGATGGGGTTTGCCAAAAAATCTTAAAATTAATTCTGGAGAACCTCAAGCCGATTCAGTTTCTAAACGAGAACAAATTAGTTCGTTACTCGATAAGCAATATCTATTAAAATGTGATTGTTCATCATGTGCCGGTGGTCAATCGACCTATGCGCCACCACAACTTGACAAATAGTGTTGAACTATTACCAGCTGATCTTTTGTTTTTTACTATACATAAGTTGAACTATTAAAACAATTAAAATTAATTTGACTTTAGTTTAAACATGCAATCGAGTCAACAAAAATGTGATTTGTATAAGGACAACGATGAATTCAATCAAAAATATAAGTTCATCAAAAGTAAAAAGTAAGTTTTTGTTGCAAAATTTATCAATCATTACTAATACTTCAAATAAAAAGTTTAAAGTTTAAAGTTTAAACAAAGTCGATTCATATGTTCATCTTTTGTCTCGAATTCGTAATGACAAAAATGTAATTATTTCGTTTACTTATCAGTATATTTTATTAATTTAAATTTAATTTCAGATGGCTTTTAAAATTACAACATTGTCAAACAATACATTTGAACAACCAAGTTTTAACGAGATCAATTCTTCAAATCAAAACACAAAGGAACAAAATAATATTTTAAGTTCTGATACAATGTCTCTCGATTATCATCCACTAGAATGGAACATAGATAAAAGTGAAGGTTTCGGAACATTAGGAACGAATAGCTTTAAACGTCAAGAACAATTGTTAATGCGAGATTTACTGTATATTCTATCTGGTATCGAAGGAAAATACATTCGAGTACAGAAAACTGAAAATGCTGTAAAATTTATTCTTGATTCTTCTACTGACATTAATCTAAGTGGAATTGTAAATAATATTTTGGTCATTGGTGAACATTATTCGGATGTTGTACGTTACATTGAATGGTCAAATACGAACAATAGTCTTGTGAATCAAGCATTGGTTGCAGCAATTCGAAAACATCATCTAAAATACTTGACTATGATTTCACATTTGGAAGAATTGTTAATGAAAAATCAATTATTTTTGCAACAAATGAACTACATTTTGTTACCTTTCATTCATACAATTAGCTTTTTATCTGATATAACCAAAACAATCTACAGAGTAAGTTTATGAATGTATAGATAAATTTATTGTTATTTTCATCTTTTTTTTGTTCCAAGAATCAATGTTATGGTGGTCCCATTTTAACCGTTCTTCATGAAAAGATCATGGCAATTAAAAGTGGACCAACAGTAGTGTTTGATCTAGGCTTAGCACTGATTCGTCAAGCATGTGTTCCATACTTTGAAATACTTAAAGATTGGTTAATCTATGGTCAAATAAACGATTGTCGTAATGAATTTTTTATCGAATCAAACATTTCCTTCACCAAAGTTATATGGATGATACGTTTTTAAACAATGAAGGTGAAGAAGATCATTTTGATCAAAGATTTAAAATTGTTTCTGATAAGATTCCCACGTTTATCAAAAAGTATGAAACTATTATTTACAAGACGGGAAAATATCAAACGTTTATAAAACAGCTCATGGCCAACCAACGAAAATTGGTTACAAATAATGATATTGGTAACCAAAATAATCAAGATAATTTACCGATTGAAACCGATCTTGATCTATCATACAGTTTATGTGAAGCAACTTACGCTACATCAATTCTATCGATTCATGAAAAAGCAAGTTCATTATTGTTGCGCATTTTGTTACATGAATCTTCATTGATTGAAACATTCAATGCAGGAAAACATTATATGCTTTGTTCAAAAGCTGATTTTATCAATAGTTTTATTTGCAAAACAAAGAATATTCTCAAATGCAAACAAATTGATTTACCACGATACACGAAGAAAAGTTTGGAAACAATCATGTTAAATGAGATTGACAACTCGGTGAATTCGATTGATCGATCATTTTGGAAGAATGAAAATGTTCAAATTGAATATATTGATCAAACTTTATCAAATCAGCTTGAATTAATTAACCAATCGTCAGAATTTAAATATCTTGGTGTTGAAAAGAATTCAATCTATTGTTACGAATCGTTTACATTAAAGTTTGAAGTAGCCTTTCCATTATCACAAATCTATACAAAAAAATCAATCATCTATTACAAATTATTGTTTAGATTCATTTTCTTACTTCGATATGCCCAGATTCAGTTAGAAGATGAACACAAATCTACTTCGATGGTTTTGAAATGGAATCCCAAGAATGATGATAATATCAAGTTTAATGCATTGTTGCGCAAATCTTCCATTCTTCGATTCAAAATGATAAACTTGATAAGAAATCTTCATCATTACTTTATGTCTCAAGTTATTGAAATTAAATTTGAACAATTTTTGTCCAAAGTTGCAAAATGCAGTTCATCGATTGATGCTGTAATTGAATATCATGAAAAATGTCTTCAAGATTGTTTCCAAGACTGTTTCTTAAGCAACAAAGATATAAGTTCATTAATCATTAATTTGTTGGATTGTATTCAAATGTTTCATTCATCAGAGGTAAAATTTCATTCAAATATGTAATTTTATAATTGAATTTATTATATTTTTTAGGTGAATAATAATTTTAATGAATTTGAATACGATTTTATGCTTAAATCTGTGGAACAATCTTGTCAACAATTCGATTCTTTAATGATGCAACTATTTAAACATTTAAACAATGATTCAAGAATTGAATGTCGATTTGTTGCAAGGTAAGTTAAAAATACTATCATTATAAATCATTAGGTAAATCTAACTATATTTTAAACTTTTAGACTGTTGGATTTTAATAACTTTTATGTTGATTTATATAATTGAACTATTTGCCAAATCTTCTATGTTTGTTACAAATACAAATCAGTTGTATAATAAACACAATTTTTATTGTAATTAAAAAAAAGATTTATTTTCACACTAGAGGTAGTATATTTTTGAAATGTTAAACATTATATAAAGACCAAATATGAACATATAAAGATTTATGTTATGCCAAGAGAAGAATGGACGACCAATAATGGCAAAACTGTCATTCTTGGGTAAAACTACAATAACATTAGTATCATCTCTTGTGGTTGGTGGCGGATAATCGAGCCGATAGGTTTTTAATTCCAGAATGTCATGATTGTCACTCAACTCTCCGGTTGCGGCCGTTACACCAATGTATAGACCGACCGGAAGATGGACGCGAGTGGCAAAACACAATGACCACAAATTACGTTGATCAACATCGGTACGAACCAATAGGACGCCATGATAATAGCGAATCGAAATGGCCGTCCGATAGACTGACGAACGAAAGTTTGACTTACAACCAGCCAATTCGGTTGGCTTACCATCGCGAGTATTATCATAGCTGAACGTTCCATTGTTTACCATTGCCGAAATGTATGGATAGTCTGGACCATATCTTCTCGTAACATAAGTATCCATAAAAACGCCTAAACCATGAAAAAAGTCGGCACTACCGAACACATCGCCACGTGCCATCGGATTGCGCACATACCAAAATGCTAATCCATTTCCGTGTAAATTTCCGCGTCCCTTTCCAGAAATCTTAAATTCTAGTTGTACTTCCCAATTAGGAAAATTAATTGGCTAAAAATTTAATTAAATGAAACAATTGTTCATTATTCATCATGAATAAAAATACCTAATTTTATTAACCATACCAATTTGTTCCATATTCCACCATTACGGTGTGGCTCATCTGGAGTTAAACGAATAAATTGCGGTTTAACCGACGTTTCTCCTGTGGTTTCCCAATTTTGCATGTTATCAAACGTTTTAACTAATGAATGTTCTTTGTATGGATAGACTCCATTATCTTCATATTCCGACCGTTGAATGTGTGTTGTCGTTGTTCCATTAGTCGCCTTAAAGAGAAGGCCACAAAATAAAACTAACAACAAATTGCGGCAATACATTTTTTTCAGTTTATCATCGATACATTTGAATTGATTATGGAATGCATTAATCTGCCAACTAAACTTTTGTTTCATTTTATTTATATATATATCGATTATAAACGTGAAACGGGAGAATCAATTTCCGGTTTCCCATATTTCAGCCAATATCGTCTTTCATACTTTGATAACGATAAATTATATTATTAAATAGGTCATAATAGATCATATTCTCAATAAGTATAAATAAATTGAATAATGAGAATTACCCAAAATATACCTTGAAATTTGCGATTAACATATAACGGATAAACATTAAGTAATATTTATATGTACATTCATGTAAATTTATGGTAGATTTTGAGTTAAAATAAATAGGTCATAAAACCAAAGTCTACAAGAACAACGACAAAATTACGGTGTGTGCTTATATGATAGTGTTAAGAACAAAAAAAAGTAGAAGAATGTATAGATATTGTTTTCTATTGGTGGTTTGTCTCCTTATGTTTATAATCGGTGGCAACCACATAAAACATTTCCCACTTATGAACGATTATTTGTGATGGCAACTTGTAGTTGAGGATATTGTTTCCATCGTCGACGCTATCATCACGAGCTTGCATTTGATCAACTATAGTTGTGTGGTGCGAATGTAAGTATCAATTTTTTTCGATGTATTATCGCAATTCGAAACGAAACAAGTCAATATCATCTTGCTGTTTTGCAATGTCTTGCTTCAAGCCGATCCGTTCACCAAAAATGGTTGCTAAATATGAAGCAAAACAAGATGCATTAAACATGCAACGGATACAAGTTCTATGGAAAGATGTGGAAAATTTGGTTGAACTTAGTCGCTTTCCGTATTCACGCGGCGGACGAATCTTACAACGAATAGATCAATGTATGGAAAAGATGGATGAAATTGCCAAAGAAGTAATCATGGATCATGGAATGATGAAGAAATTTCTTGAATATAGAAAAAATTTAGAAAAACTTGCATTGGAAATGTCTAGCAATGATTTTATCTACGGTAGCAGATGACCGAAAGACAATTTAACAATAATTCAATTGTACAAAAATGAATGAACGTAATAAACCATTTGACAAGAACAATGATGGTGCATATGATAGTGTTAAAAGTAAAAAATAGTACAGGTGAACTTGTATATATTGTACAGGAAGTCAAATTTGGAAAAAGTGGCGGCAATCCTTTCAGCTATATATACTGTAACATGATTGCAGTAAATTTTAGAATGTACCAAGATATGATTCTTGTATTGAATAGTTAATATAAGTTTCATTTACAGATATCAGGAAAGTGTCAAATAGCTTTGTGATATTGGCAACAAAAGCAAAAGCACGATTATGGAGATTAAAAATATTTCTCAATCTGATTTCATAAACATTAGCCTGAATGAATGCAAGAATCATTAAAAGATTATAGATTAGAATCACCTAATTAACTCACCATTTATTAGAAACAATGTACTGTAACCATGGATCGGTTATTCACAATAATAACCTGTATAATTTGTCAATACGGAAAGCCTAATTTGAAAAAGGACGAATTGTATCAGACAAATTTGTACTATTTTGTGTTATGAAGGAGTCAATTTTAAAAAGCCACGAATTATGTAGGTGAAGAATTTTACCAAAGACGAAATATAAAGGTTCTACTGTATCATCTTACACATCTTGTATTTTTGCCATGTCTTGTTTTATTGAACCACATTTGTGGACAGTGAACGTCAAAGGAAGCCAGCGACACGTTTTTTTTCAGTCTATGCTAAGCTGCCCTCCTGAACGATTTTATATTTGCACCAATTGTCATATTGTAATATTGAATTTGTCGAATGTATGCATTATCCTTTTGAATTATTTGTCATTAACCCTCATTTGTTTTTTTAAGAATAAAGACAGGTATTTGCATCATATTTGTTGTTTGGTTTAATACCAGTCTTGCTTCAAGCCGATCAGTCTGTTGAAAATGGACCGTACTTATGAAGAAAAGCTGGTAGCAATATCCCGCCAACGGGCAGAAGTTCTAGATCAAGATTTTTTTGTTTTGTTTGAAATTAGTCAAAGAAACGGACCGTTGAAACGCAGCAAAGTATTTTTAAAACAATTAGATCAATGGGTGGAATCGATGGACAGAATGGTCGAAGAAGTAATACTTGATGAATACACGCTTAGAATTTTTCACAGATATAGGAAATACATAAGAAGATTGGTACTGATTTATTCGCTGAGTGAAGATGACCAAAAGATAGTTCCAACCCCATTTCTTATTAATCATCAATTTAATTGTACAAAATGAATAAAAATTTAAAGAAATGACATTTGGGCTAACTTTTCATTGGGATATAATAGAATGAATTGTAACATGTACTCTCTACCGTGCATGGAACTAAGGTTTTAGTATCTTCAAACGAAATGCACAAATAGATTTCCTTCAGATAGTATTCGCCGTTATGTCGGTCACAATTGAACGCAACATCAGCATTATCAATGTGCGATCCGATGGCGTTTTTGAATTCTGATAATGAATACATTCGAGAAGTGCTTGGAAGAATTCCAGCATCGGATAACCATTGATCAACATTCAAACGATTATGTAACGATAAGGTTCGAGCAAAATAATCAAATTGACTCAATTTGGAACAAGTTCCATGTTTATTCCATTCGTGTGCCCACAATGAATTGTCACTTTTGCCATGCAATAAGTTGGGCCAATTTTTCAATAGATCCGATTTAAGAGCTTCAACTTTTGTTTCATTAAATAGATTCTTCGAACAATATTGATCCCAAGTATTGTTGGTAAACTCAGGCCATAGTCCGTGGATCAACCAACGATTATATTGATCTATATTTGCAATACATTTAGACGAATCTTTGCATTCAGCAGCAGGCCATCGTTTAGTGAAAAGAAAATATGTATTCGAATCTTCATTAATGGACATAATTTGCATAAACCAAAACAATAAAATGATAAAAGAAAAGCCAAGACATAAAGCAATCAAAATGCGACCCAGGGCTCGTCGCAATATCCCAAGAAAGGTTTCATTATCGCGATAAACATAAAATTGGTATCTGTTGACCAATGGCGTAGTCTCGTCCAGATAATATATTCGAGTTTCATTGTTCGGCGACAAAACTGGATATTGTATTGAACTCATCTTTTTGAAATCAAAAAACCAAGTATCATATTAATTAATAAAAAATTTTAAAATAATATCGCCTTAAACTCACCATTAAAAATTGATTAAATCAACTCCAAAATGATTGAACTTAAAGTTGGAGTTCATGAAATCATTAAATGCAATATAAACACAAAAATATAATAATGCACTCAATGAATGAAGTTTACCTTGAGAGTGTATGGGTGGAGTTATCCGCATTGTAAACACATTGCACTATTTTTACCTCACTGAAGTATCCATGTTCCATGAATATTTGTAGTCTAAAAATGTATCAAATTCAAGCACACTAGGGTAAAAATTTTTTTTATTTAAAATACGAATATTGCTTTGGTTTTAGATAAAATATATTTTTGGGTGATAGCATTAACTCAATTTTACCAATTTGATATAAAATTTTTCAACTAAATTTACATCATAAATAAGTTGAACTGCGCTTATAAAAAGATGTTCAGCTACAACTTCTCCTTTAAAATAGTCTTTCAATGTTTGGCTGAAATGTTTTGAATCCTTTACCAATTGACGTTTATATTGTTCCAATGATGGATATTTATTCCGAATTCTATCTATGCAATCTAATGTCTTTTTTATGGCGCTTGCAATCTCTTTAATCGTTTGTAGAAATGTTGATCGATTATTGACATCATCTGGTATTCGTGCAAACAATTTCTTCATGTCGAAGGTTTGTCGAAGTAATGGATCATTTGGTGGTTTACATGATTGTTCGCCATTCGTTGAGTCCGATTGAATTCGTTGAGCACGAAGAAGGCATTCATTCAATGAAGACATAAAAAATGCCAATGGATCATCATGGATTAATTCTTTTACAAGTTCAAGTAACAAGCCGGGATTGTTATTTTCAGCATTACCCAATGCAACCGTTAATACTCTTGCTGCTTGAGGATTTCGTTTAAAGATTCTATCCATGATTGGACGAATAAGTAAGGGCCAAATGAAACGAGCATTATTCACATTAGTAACTGACATTTTTTTCGGTTTGGTTTGGGTCTTAAAGGGTAAACAGTGTATTGTATGTTGTTTATGTTTGAGCAATTGTGTTGTGTTTTGGTGCAGCTATAAAGTACACCTGTACTATCAATAGGTGGCGCAAGTGCTGCAACAGTTCCAATATTAGAATTTTTCATCTTTTTAAGTTAATGATCCATACATTAGTTGGTTTTAAATAAATCGTTTTAAAATGATTCAATTTGGTTCGTTGTTTCAAAATGGTATTCAACAAATTGCAAAGGGACGATACATTTCGGTTTGTAAATCATTGCACAATAAAATAACTGTACGAAAAGCATTGAACATGGCCATTGATGAGGAGATGGAACGCGATTCGAAAGTGTTCTTGATGGGTGAAGAAGTAGCCTTTAGTGGTGGTACTTATGGCGTATCTAAAGGATTGTTAGAAAAATATGGCGATAAAAGAGTGATCGATACGCCAATAAGTGAAATTGGATACACCGGCATTGGTTCCGGTGCGGCATTCTATGGTCTTCGACCGATCATAGAGTTCATGACGATGAACTTTGCCCTACAAGCAATTGATCATATTGTCAATTCTTCAGGAAAAACATTTTACATGTCTGGCGGAAAGGTAAGTTTAAAATCAGTGCAAAGCTCAATTTCGATTGTAATAATATATTAATTATTGAACGATAGATTGCAAACCCAATTGTGTTTCGTGGTCCGAATGGAGCAGCTGCTGGAGTTGGTGCACAACATTCGCAATGTTTTGCTGCTTGGTATTCACATGTACCATGCTTAAAAGTGGTGGTACCATGGTCAGCTGAAGATGCTAAAGGATTGCTGAAAGCGGCAATTCGAGATCCAGATCCGGTCATAGTTTTAGAGGATGAAATACTTTATGGTGAATCATTTCCAATGAGTGCTCATGCTCTTGCCAATGATTTTGTTATTCCAATTGGACAAGCTAAAGTGGAACGAACTGGTGATCATGTTACCATTGCAACATATGGGAAAGCGGTCGGCACCGCACTTAAAGCAGCTGAAGAACTAGCACTTTCAAGTGGCATTTCAGCCGAAGTGATCAATCTTCGAACGATTCGTCCATTAGATTTTGAAACGGTTGCCGAATCGGTAGCAAAGACAAATCGTCTTGTAACGGTCGAACAAGGATGGCCTCAATCGGGCGTTGGCTCAGAAATTTGTGCTCGAATTGTTGAAAGTAATTGAAGTTATCATTTCCATATCAATTTTCATTATATTTTTTCTGTTATTGTAGGTCCATTGTTTGACTATCTTGATTCGCCAGTGATTCGTGTTACAGGAGCCGATGTTCCGATGCCATATACAAAAGAATTGGAAAAGCATGCAATTCCTCAACCGGAAGATGTTTTTTTGGCAGTCAAAAAATTGTTTGAACACTAGACATTTTGTTATTATTGTTTATTGTTGTTGAAATTTGAACCGTTATTTTTTTATATCATATCAAATGTAAACACAATAAATTTTAGATTACTTCAATGTTGTCATCATATATTAGAGAAATGATAAAATTAAATTTGATTTCAATGGAAAATTCAACAAGTAAAATTCATAATTATTTTTTTAATAACTTGAAATTATTAAAAACTTTTTATATACATTATAGATAATACTTGGTTCAATTACACTGAAACCACTTTAGATCGAATTTTCATTAATGTTCCGATTGTTGTACGAATTCTTTTTCTTTGTGGTTTAGCAATATGGACGTTAAAATTATGTGGATGTTTCAATTGGAGAATCTTGAACCAAAGAACAAATAAAGTTAAACCGAAAGAATTATTTCAAAGTTAAATTTTAAAAACGTATTTTTTTGGTAATTTTGAATGATTTCGGTTAACGAAAATATGGTAATTAATGAATTGAGATTTACGTTAAAGATTCAATGAGTCATCTAATGATGAAGTCCAATCTTGATTGAGCAAATCATTGTCAACTTCCATATACGTTTTCGGATCTATTTCTCCTTCAGATGTTGGTAAATGTTTTAAATGATTTTTGATGTGTTTTATTGTATTGGTGCTGGTTATAGATGCAAATGAACAACCAGACCATTTACACAAATATGGTTTTGCACCAACATGAAAACGTTGATGACGTTTGAAGTTATATAAACTCGTAAAAACTTTACCGCAATCAATAAATGTACAAATATGCGTCTTTGATCTGATTCCAGATCGTCTACTTGGCGTTGAATTTCTACATTCTCCAATTGATTCAATTTCATATTCATCTATTTCTTCAGAATTCCTATAATCACCACTAGTACATGATTCATGTTCGCTCACCGGTTTTTGATAACTAATCTCCATATCAATTGTTCCAGATTGATTTTGAATCTTAACTTGTTTTAATTGTTTTTCTGTTTTTTCCATCTCGTTTGATGTTGTTGATAATCGTCTTGACTTGAAAAATTTTCGAGTTGATTCCATTGGCTTGTTTCGTTGTTGTTGACAATTAGAAGAATTGGCAAACAAATCTTTTGGTGAACATTGAACAGTTTCCGATTCTGGTTTATATTGTGGAACCAATAATTGTTTCACTTGAATAACTAATTGTTTGAAAACATTTTCAATTGCAAGATCTATTGAATTTTGAACTTGTTGTTTGACTTCAATTTTTTTCGTTTCAAAGAATGAATCAACCAAAGTGAATATCAAAGATGGTTGCAAAGTTGCCATTGCGGTTTTTCTTTTCTTCTGTAAAAAAATGTTGTTTTAAAATTATAATAAATTGCATAAAACTCGAAATGTTTAATTCAATTTAGAACAATCAATATTTGAAATTTGAAATTAATTCTATTGAGAATGCCACGCTACCAGAACATGAAGAAGTTTAGAAAAGGGTGGCCAACCTAATCTGCAAAGACGGCATTTTGATATGGATCACTAAATTGTATCACAATTAGCCTAACTCATCTAATGATGTAGCCCAATCTTGATTGAGCAATTCTTTGTCAATTTCCATATACGTTTTTGGATCAATTTCCTCTTCAGATGATGGTAATTGTTTTAAATGATTCTTAATATGTCTTATTGTATTGGCGCTGGTTACGGAAGCGAATGAACAGTCAGACCATTTACATAAATATGGTTTTGCACCGACATGAAAACGTTGATGACGTTTTAAATCGTGCAAACCCGTGAAAACTTTACTGCAATCAGCAAACGTACAAGTATAGGTCTTTGATCGAACTCTTCCAGATCGTCTTTTATTACATCGACTTGATGTTGATTGATTTTCACATCGTCCATTTGAATCGGTTTCAATTTCATATTCATTAATTTCTCCAGAATTTTCATAATCACCGCCTATATTTGTTTCATGTTCATTCAATGGTTTTTGATAATTAATATCCATTTCAATTGTTCCAGTTTTAGTTTGAATCATAACTTGTTTCGGCTGTTTTTCCGTTTTATCAACTTGTGGTGTTGTTGATTTGAAAAGCTTTCGAATTGGCTTCAAGTGTTTGTTTTGTTGTTGCTGATGTGACGGATTTGCCAACAAATCTTTTGAACATTGTATTACCGATTCAGGTGGAGGTTGATAATCTGGAACCAACATTTGTTTTACCTGAACCACCAATTGTTGAAAAACATTTTCAATTGCAAGATTTATTGAATTTTGAACTTGCTGTTTGACTTCAACCTTTTTTAATTCAAAGAATGAATCAACCAAAGATAATACCAAAGATGGTTGTAAAGTTACACCTAATGCCATTCTAGATTTCTTTCTTTCTTTTTGTTAAATTTTGATCAAACCAAAAAAAATAGTTTAAATTTTCATAAATAATCGAATTGTTATAATCAAATTAGAATAATCGTCATTCAACATTTTTTTACTCAAAGATGACGTTAACACAGGGTCACATAATCAAATATTGTATCATCAACAGTCTTGTGACAACTTGTGGCTAATCTCGAGAGGTAAATGGTGTGACGTAAACGTACAAACAAGACCCGGAAAGAGCTATAAACTACGCAAACAACCCAAATGATTAGTGTGGGAAACATTCAATGTTATGCAAACTTTTGATATCACCATAGTGTCTCAGACAATTTGCACACAATACACGTTTTGTTCTATTGACACAAGATCGAACTTTACTTTGAAAAACTTTTTTTTGTGGTACACTTTTAGTGCAAATAATAAAAAAACAAATTTCAGTAATTCGAGTAGATAACAATGGATATAAGCTGTCTTAAAACGATAAAAAAATTTTAGTAATTATAATTATTTATTTTTGAAGTTTAAAAGTAATTTTTATTTTTTATAAGTTTTAATTTGAACTAGTTTTTATAATGGGTAGCGATAATGGTGCTAATGGTGGACGTGGCCAAAAAGCAGTTGGACCAATGGCGTTCCAATGGTCCAAGGATAATGCACTTTCACGTTTGAATGGTCGACTTCGTACCATTGTTGAGACCGAATTTCGAGCCATCTTTACGTTCATTGTCGTGGTTGGACTCCAATTGGCCTACATTTATCATCTCGTTTCTGGTGGATCATTGAGTGAGTATAACATTATCTCACGACTATGGTCTCACATTCATGTGGTCCTAATGTTGGTCGGTGTTGCCGCACTTCGTTGTGCCGTTGCCTTCATGGTAAAAGGTGAACATTTGAGTGAAGGAACCATCTTTGATCATGATGGTAAAGTTAAATGAACACATTCCTCCGTTTCTCTTATTTTTAAATTAAATTTAATTCAATCAAACATAGATTTTATAATTTGAAGTTATTTTTAATTTTATAATATAAGTCATTTATATCAAGTATAGTGGACGAATCTTTTCCGCTTCGATCAATGCTACAATCGTACAATTGTTGCTCGGTTTCTCCTTTCCCAATTGTATCAATATATCACGTGGCGTCATAATGTAGATTAACTTTTTATTTGCATCCGTAGTAGTGAAAATGGTCAACGTTTCCTTTGATGGAACTTTAATATCGTTTTCTTTTATCAAAACTGAATTCTTACTTGTTGTACTGGTTGTACTTTTAACACTTTTTACACTAGTCGAACTTTTAACACTGGAATTGCTAATCTTGCTTCCTGTCTTCATCTTTTTTTCACTAACCGTACTCTTAACACTGGAAGTACTTATCTTGCTACCCGTCTTCATCTTTTTCTCGCTAACCGTACTTTTAACACTAGAAGTGCTTATCTTGCTACCAGTCTTCATCTTTTTCTCACTAACCGCAACCTTACTCTTTGCCTTATTCTTTTCCTTTTTAGTTTTATCATTGTTTTCCATGACTGATGCAAGTTTCGTCTTGAGATCACTGGAATGTGGAACACACGGTACGACATAAACAATTTCATCCACCAATGCTATTCGTGGTAACCGATTCAACAAATTATTCAATTCAGTTGATAGTTGTAAACCAGATTCTTTGCCCAATAATGATTCACATTGTTGTACTATTTGACTATTAAATCGTGTATGTTTCGAATCGGAATTTTTGTCCACCAACAAATGATATTTGTCCGGTAATAAGGTTTTGAGTGCAATAAAACGTAAAGAAATTCCAAAATATTTTTACTATTATCATCATTTGATAATAGATAAATGTATCGAAGTGGAAAACAAAATTGAACCATTTGTGATAATCGTTGTTCAATTTCATATAAATTTAGTATACGAGATTCACTGAATGCAACACAAGGCGATTCAAGTTTGATCGTATCCAATGTTGAAGTGGTTGTCGCATTCGACGGTTTAGGACACGTTTGCCGAACAAGATCGATAATATTGGTCAAGTATTTAGTGGCAAACTCTTTACTCCATACGTATGGATCAGTACGACCATCTTTTGCTTCAATCATCTTACCCTTTCTTTGCATCTCAGTACATACCTCTGAATAGTTGGCAATACTTTCCAATAGAATGTTCGGAAAGTGATCATCGGAGAAGAACAATTTTGACGCTCGTCGTCGTACCTTATCCGATTGATTGATACTGTTCTTAAGTGTTTCAGAATTATCTCTCAACTCATCGGTCTCTCCATTCATTAGCACACGAACCTGATGATCAGCAATCTTACCGAATCGTCTCGTATCACATTTTGTACATATATTTTCTCGTTTTCGGACAATTTCAACTAGATTCCGTCCCAAATGTGTACTCCTCACTAACCAATCATTTACTTGGTCACGTGATTGTTTTTGTGATTTCATCATCTGATTCAAATCAAAGTACTTTGATACTTTGCCTCGTTTGGTTGCCGTCGACAAAAAGGTGGTAAAGTTGAAGCCGACCCCCTTTCCTTTGGCAGGAAGTTGAGCTTCCTTCCAAAATGTATCAACTTCTTGAATATGTTTCGATTTGAGTTGTTCCAATTCGGCTCTACCAACCATACAACCTTTAATTACTGATTCCATTTCCTTGCACAAGAGCAGTAGATCATCATATTCAATAACCTTCTTTCCATTGGCATAATATCGAAAGATATATCCAGCTTTAATTTCAGTAAATGGAGATGTTTGAGGGCAATCGGAATCTAAGAACAATAGACCAAACAAAAATTCATCGAAATCAATATAGGAAAGTGAAGATTTCTTGCTTGAATCGATCTGAAATGAGGCCAACAAACGTTCAATGCTGTATACGTTGTTTAATATTCTTGATTTATTTTGCCATCCTTCAAATGTGAACTTATTCATATAGATCGATGGATACGTGTAATGTAGGTATTCTAAAAAGCATCGATAAAGATGATCCTCATCCAATTGTAACTTGGTCAACAATTGGTTTACGGGATGATCTTTTAAAATTTTCAAATATTTAGTCATATCTTCAAGAGTGATTTCCTGTAGAACCGGCTCTTTCCAATCGTTGAGAGTTTTATTAAATAGAATAATTGGTTCAACTGCACCAAATTTGTCATGTTTTGACACGAATCCTTCTGTTGCATCATATTGTTCCCATGAGAATGATTTGGGAATTTGCTTCTGGCACACACATTGGCCAGCATTGTCTTTCGATGGAACCAATTCGATACGAAATGTAAATCGATTTATAAATTCATTGTGTGGCGGAACCTTGATATGCATCAAATCGACCAACACACCATCGGAGAGATCCAACTTTTTTAACAATAATTGTCGTTTGAGTTCGCGTATCTTTCCGCGTAATGCGGTTGATGCCGTTTCTCCCGGTTTGGTTGTAACGAATGGAAAATACCATTTCTCCGATGGAAAACAACATGCTAGAAGCATTGTTCGATGTGGTCGACAAATGATGGCCAATTGTATCACATCGTAAAGTCTTTGCTCACATATTGAGGCAGCACCGAATCCCGTTGTGTCTAAACCAAGCGATGTATTCGATCCATTCGATGAAACCGAATCATTTGATTTTGTTCGACTAACCATGTTAACAAAGTCAGAGACAACCATTAAACTTAAATGTCAATTTATATTTATATTGAAAACTCCTATATTCGATTTTAAAAATATGCAATTTATTGATTTTCAACAAAAATAAAATAAAATTATAAATATTATTTGTTATAAAAACTATATAGGTGGATAATAACAAATTGATTCACTATGTGATGATCACAATAAATGAAGATAGGCATTTCAGGTGATATGTACAAGATAAAGTCTGAAATACCGAAAATCGAAATACAAAGTTTCATATATAAAAATATTAAAGACCAAACACATTATGCTTGTACGTTTGATGTTGTTGTAATGTTCGAACTATTAGAATTCGTAGATCCTGAAATATCTTCATCCGGTTGAAAAGTTGTTCTCTTCTTTGGTTTTGCAATTCCCAGTTTGAACAGTGGATATTCGAAAACGCATTCAATTTGTTCTAAAGTTTTTCCTTTTGTTTCCGGTAAGAAGATAAAGAACATTATCCAACCGATGAATGCAATACCGGCATACAAGTAATAGGCGCCATGATTGGTCAATGCTTTGGTCAATGATAAAAAGGTTAATGAGACCAGTAGATTAAAGAACCAATTGAAGGAGGTAGCCACCGAATAGCAAAAGCTACGTGCCCATAAAGGATAAATTTCCGAGTTGACTGTCCACGGCATAGGACCCATTCCTAGATTTTTTCATCAAATAGATTGTTAATTTCGATTTAATTGATTCAATTCAACATTTTAAATTACCAGGAGCAAAGAAAAACAGGTAGAGCATCAATCCGGCTAGTGTCATTATAGAATAGTCTGAAGGACACCATTGGGTTGTCCATACAGTTTGTCCAATGGTCCCATTGGCACAAAATGAGGAATCTTGAACAATAATAACAACAACAACATAAAATATGCTTTCAATGAAAATGATTTAAACTTACGACTTGGATGAAATTGATCAGTTTGATTATAACTTAAACAAGTTGAATTCATGTTGGAGACTAGAGAGATAATTGATTTGAAATTATTTCCTTCTGAGCTCGCAACTGAAGAATCGGGAAAATAGCAAAAGCCACACAAAGAACTAATGCATTGGCCACATGTTTTTGCTGCCGAACACGAAGTGTCCTGATCCGCGGCGTGGAACTTAATTGGAGGTGAATTGTTTTCCGCCAATTGGAAACCGAAACCAAGAATGACAAGTGCCAGTACAACGCCAAAAAGACTAGACAATGTCAACAATCGACGACCAAGTCGTTCGACAACGAACATTCCAACGAATGAGAAAACAAAGTTGATTGAAGCAGTTAACGCCGATAGCCATACAGCCAACGATTTGTCATGGACGCCAGACATCTGGATAATGGTGGCACTATAGTACATGACCGTATTGATACCAGCCAATTGTTGGAACATCATCAACATACTACCAACAAACAAAGCACGTAGAACTGATGGCGTACGAAGTATTCGTCCTATACTTGCCGACTTTTCCACACGTTGCGAATCGAGACAACTCGTTTTTATGCTATCAAATTCGCATCCGATAAGTTCAGCCGATGTGTTTGAACGGAATTTTGCCAATGAAGAGTACGCATCATCGTATCGACCTTTTTGTATCAACCAGCGTGGCGATTCAGGCATAAAGGCAAAACAAACTAATTGAATTAATGATGGAACCGATGCAAGACCCAACATCCATCTCCATCCATGATTATGATCAGAACTAAAAAGGCCGGCAATCACTGAAGCAACAAATTGTCCAAATGTGATAAAGCAAGCATTGATTGTCACTAATTTTCCTCTAATTTGAACTGGTGCAACTTCAGCTATATAAACCGGAATGACCATAGATGCTAAGCCAATGGCAGCACCGACAATGAAACGGCCAGCCAAAAGTAATTCTTTGTTGTGAGCTAATGCCATCATAAATCCACCAATTGTGAAAACAAAACTTGCCAAAAGAATAACACATTTTCGTCCAAAATTGTTTGATAAATAACCGGCAATCAATGAGAAAAGCCATGCTGCTAGAATAGTTGCAGAAACAATAAACTCTTGCCAAAGATCTGATAATTCGAATTTATCTCTAAAATAAAGAAAACATAGACAATTTGTGAAAGTTTGTTAATATATTAAAAGAAAAATAAGAAAATTCCATTACTCAGGAAGAGGGTACTCATCCCGTTAGGGGTCAGGAGAACGAAAGTAGTTACATCATCGTAATGGATATTCATAAACAAATGAAAATTACCATGAAAACTGAGCATGTATGGGATTCGAACCTGCGATCTCTTGGTTCGAGTGCTTTGAAGCATCCATTCGACCGAACAGTTGCAAGCACAAAAATAATTAAAGCAATGGTCATAATGAAGAATGAATAAAAAAACTTACCGAATAAAAACCATGGCACCGGAAACAATTCCAGTGTCATAGCCAAAAAGGAAACCGCCAATTGCGGATAAAATGGTCACCAAATAGATGAATGCACTATGATGTGATGACATTCTTTCAGGCTTATTTGGATATGTTGTCTCATCAATATTACTGCTCTCGTCGGTATCGGACGCACTTGTTTTATTTATCATCCGTCTCCGTTTGGAATGTGTAGATGAATCCGATAATAGCGGTTGTCTCTCATCGTCCATATGACCATACTTTTGCTGATTGTGGTCATGGCTCCAACTCTGCTGTTGTTGTTGTTGCTGCTGCTGCTGCTGCAAGCCTGTCGATAAATCGTCCATTTTATTTTCATGTTGACTTTTGAACGATGAGCTATTTGGTGGTGGTGGTGGTGGTATCGACAATGATGATGTCGATGGCTCATTTAATGAAAGTGTTCTGGAACATTCAATATTATCATTTGAGGTCTTCACCATCTTTTCTGAGATATTCTTTCGTTTCATTTTAATTGGCTTTGCATCAATTCAAAACTATAGCTAATCGATAAAGGAAATCAATTGTATAAGCCTGACAACACAAATATTTGTTTTCCATTGATCTACCTTTATATATATAACAGTTTAAATTGTAATTAAACCAGAAAAATCGATGATTGATTCGTTGATTAGCAATGTATAGGTTGAATTAATTAGAAAGCAGTACACAGATTAATTAAAAGAATGATGAAAACAATAATTTCATATACACTTGTTGAATGTATAAATTGTTGATATTTATTCAACTTGTCTCGGTGGTCGTTTTCAAATACGTTCGTTTAGATACATTTGTGCAATACATGTCTTGCGTTCATTATCTGATTTGTTAATGTTTGTGGTATAATGGATGCCATAGTGATAACCCACCAAATACAAGTGACCGCCCTTCCTCTACGGTCATGTATACACTTGCAGTGGAATAAATTGGGGAAAATTACCAACCCCAAAAAAAAGAAGAAATGATTCAATGGCTTTCACAAGTGTACAATATCCATTTAGTCACAAAAATATCATTTATTTGAAGGTTGATGTCCGAATGAATTGATCGACCGATCATTAAATATAGGCGTAATGATCAATCGTTTAATATTTGTAAATATCACATATATTGGCTATGATTTTAAGCAAACGAATAGTTACAATTGGAAAATATGAACACATTGAAATTGATACACAAATGAAAATTTATATTTTCGGTTTCGTTGGGAGATATCAACAATTGATGATTGTAACGTATGTATTGTATATCAACATGTATAATCCTTATAGACACATTCTTTCTTCACAACGGCGTTGATAGAGAAACTTGCAATTACTGTCTCTTTCGTTAAGGTGTGCTAGTTCTCGGAAACTGGTTTGAATCCTTATTCAACTTGTCAAATGCGCCCAAGCGAATCATGACGCCTTTATATACGATGGTAGGAAACAAGTTTATATCCTATAGGTCTATTATCGCCCCAAAATCAAGTTCGACCTCTTTCATTGTAACCCAACCAACACCATTACACGAATAAAAATGTTGCACGAATGGAATGAATTGTATGAAAGTAAAAGTAGCAAGTCACTATTATAATTGATGGTGATCCAATGTATCCACTGAAGGATGCAACAGGCAAAACAAAACCGACACATCATCTGTGAAAGGATACTTGTTTACGTTTATTCTTTGGAATTTAACATTTGAGGACAATTTAAATAGTACACATGAATAAATTATGGCAGTTTTGAAATAGCTATAAAAATCCTGATAATGATAACATAAAATATATAAAATAAAAAAGAAACAATTAAAATTTGTTGGTCACATTCTGGAAAGCTCGGTTTGCCCGCTCAATGTTATTTAGGCGACTAGGCTGAAAATTGCATGGATTTGGCTTATAGTATGACATTGGACAACCATCACAATTATGCTTAAAGAAATTATCGTCAACAGGTATATAATTTTCCTTATTTTGTTCGAAAGTACTCATACGATTTCTGGGCTGTATATTGTCATAATAATTACTTGAACGTGGAATGGTCAAATAGAATTCGTTTTCATTCTCACCTTCCTCAATTATAGGAGTCAACCTATCAGATTGATGTAAGTTAGCCAAGTAGTTATTAACGGAACTGCATGAGTTGACTGACCAAGAACTTGCAACATCATCATCATCACAATTACAAATTGGCGTCAACATATCTTCATCTTTATCGCTAGAATTGTATGTTGAAGAATCTGAACGGCTAGATTGGGAAACGTCATCACCATGAAATATTTCAAATTTGTGTTTATATTGTACTTCCGGTTTACACACATTTTCGGTATGTTGTTGAAATAAACGTTTAGGTTCAGTCATAGGTAAGCCTGACTGACGAAGAGGAGTCGATGGTCCGATTTTTTGCTGATATACAAATGATTTCTTTTTTCGAAAGATGGTTAAACGAAAATTCCTTTTATTGCGAATGATTTGCTTTAATTTGGGAAGATCCAATTCTTTAGGTCCAATCCAAGTGTTGTTAAAGTCTACCATCACAATACGATCCTCGCGTTTAATGCCGGCAAGAGCAGCAACAGAGCCAGGCTCCACATTTTGTATAACAAGATAACTATTGGACCATGACGAACCAACAATAATGCCGAGTTTTTCGTTGAATTCTAATTCAATATTGAACGGAATAGGTCGGTACTTGTCGGACAGTTTTTGAAGCCATGAATGGACCATGATGATGACTAAGATGAGATGTAACTAAAATAACATATAATAAAAACAGTGTGAAAACAAGTAAATGATAAAAGTTAGGGATATTACTTAAATATATAGTGACCATGGCATTTAAAAGACAACAAATTCAAGTTGAAAAGTAATAATGAAGTAGAAGAAAATATTGATAATTAGCGACACCAATGTTGAATGGTGGTAATTAACGAAAAACCATATATTTATGACAATTAGAAATCAATGAGATTCATCGGTGATGACTTTATTACAATACATTTTAAGCCAAACTAACAAAAAATGTATTACAGTGAAGTTACACAATTTTAAGAGTTTCTTATAAAGATTTATTATTTTCTTTAGAACTCAATCAAAGATAAAATATTTTATTGTCATATTTACAATAATATGTTTACACTCAATGCAATCTGTTTCCGCATTCTATTATCATTAAAAAAGTATCAAAATAAAAGAAAAAAACAATAAAAATACACTGATAACAACTATGTTTATGGGATGATATAATTTTACGAGGAAAAAATTCCAATTGGTGTAGTCGTTACTCAGTTATTCTAAAAATGATCACATAATTAACACAAAAAGGTGTTTACTGAACATTGATCTATGATTACACCAGGACAGAGAGGGATGAATCGATGGAATGGAATGTGGGGCAAGTGATGAGATGATGGCGTCGGTTATATACCAATTAATTATACTGTTATTATAATTCAGTGACAGGTACGTTCGACTTTTGAATAGGTGTAGAGAACACTGTCGCCGTAAATGGTGACGAGGCTCCTGTTGATGACGACGACGTTTGTGATGATGATTGTGGTACGTTCGAATAGGTGTGCTCTCCAATTGTTGCCGATGTCGATGTAGATGATGATGTTTGACCATTGCCATTCAACAAAAGTATCATTGGTTCGGATGTGTTCAATTCGGTGAGACCACTAACGGGACGACGTGCTGCGGCCACCGGATGTTTGGATGGCGATGTCACAGTTGCCGATGCACCCGCCTTACGGCGTAACATGGATGCATTGGAATAAAAGTCATCATCATCGTCTTCATCTTCGGGACAAGTGTCATCCGCATAGGAACTAACCGTTCGAGCATGATCGGAACACATCGTTCCAGTACCGGTGTACGATTTCAATTCGTTATTATCATTGTCGGATGATGAGAATGATGATTGAAGAAAGTTTGGTTGACGATTAGCGGAACCGGCATTCGTGTTGGTGCGTGGACGATGTTCTAACAGGTGTCGTGTTGCTGCATTTAATGAGGTCGTATTGGCTGTCGCCGGTCCAGCGCCCGTCGAACCCGCCGTTCCCATTGGGCCAGACAGAAAATGGTTGTTTGTTGCATTCATCACAATGTTTGTCTTACTCTGCCGATGATGATAATGGCCAAAGTATTTTTGCCACTTTTTACGTTGTTGTTTGTCGCGACGATTTCGACATAGAAACCATGTAACTATGCCAATGATGGTAAACACTACGATCACAATGACGACGAACAAGACGGTCAACTTGTTCGATGTGGTCTTTTGCTGTTCCTCAAGATTGGCAATTTCACTCTCCTTCGTTTCGTCGACATGTGGCCGAACGATCGTTTTATTGCCGTTCTCTTTTGAATGAGGCAATTTATGGTTGACCAGATTAAGAACACATCTCGGCATGGGAGCACTCCACACTCCTTTCGACAAACATGTGATCGATGAAACGCCATCCAATTGATATCCATCAAAACAGGAGAAATTGGCTTTATTCTTTTCAACGTTAAAGACTCCATGTGGAAACAAAGGTAACGATGGACAGTTGGGATTTATTTCTGGACATTCTGGCGGTTCACGTGACCATTCACCATCTGGTCGACATTTGGCGGTTTGTTTAATTTTGATTGCATCACAAATGTAGATGATGACATCGTCTGGAACGAAAACCTTCTTCTTCAAAACATTCAATATACGTAAGCCGACATGAGGTCGAATCGGTGCCGGACATTGAATTGGTAGACATCGATATGGATCGGTTACGTTTGTATTAGGCAATGGTTCCAACGGACTCCATTGATTATCATGTCGACAATAACGATTATTGAGCATAGCATTCAATCGGTAACCATTGTTACAACTATATTCGGCTCGTGAATCGGACAACCGATTATTACTATACGTTATTCGTCCATCTGCCAGTGTCGGCAATTCGGGACATTGCATCAAACGACATTGTGGTGGATTACGATTCCATGATCCATTTGCTTTACAAGTTAAGATTGGTATTCCAATTGTTTCGTATCCTTTATCACATTGGTATTGTACATTACTGTTGAATGTAAATGTACCATTCGGTTCGAGACGTTTGGCATTGGGAACCTGTCCCGGATCAGAACAGTTCACCTCTATATATTCAATTTAGCGATGCAATAAAATATTAATTATTAACTACAAATGTACAAATGAAATAGAAACTTACGTTGACAATTTAGTGTAACAGGTGGCCACCAAGATGGACCTAATGTACGAATATTCTTTTCCATTTTTTGTTTCCGTCTTTCAAGATGTTCTTCACTATCGTTCTCAAGGTCCGAATTACGTCCATCCATATTGGCAGTAATGGTAGAATCATAGATCGAACCAATAAGTTCATCATCAGATTTTCGACTCATCTTACGTTTATCATAGTTTCCAGGAAAAATTAAATGATTGCCACCAATCATACGATGACGATTTCCATTATTTAAATCATGATCTTCATCTAAATCGGTCATTAATCGTTTACTATTTTTTGTCCGTCCGGAGCCAAGTAAAACGACATGATCTGGCGACTCAGAGTCGGCTTTGTCATTAAAATCCGGAAATATCACGTGACTACCACTACTGACCGCTTGATGTGGCTCTGGATTAGTGCATTTCGTTTCGGCATTTCCACCGACGGCAGCATAGCCTTGCTTACACATGTAGGTCACCACTTGACCGAGCGGAAAGACACGATGCTTCTGGTTGCGATGTAAGCTGGATTGTGCGTTCGAGACTAGAGGGGGTTCGGCACAAAAATCTAAATTGAATAACAAAACATTCGTTAGACAATGGCAATTGGAAGATAACCTTTGATGACACTTACGAAGTTGGTTGATTGCCGGTTGACGAATGTATCGATTCGCTTGAACTTGCCTACGTTGTTGTTCGAGTGTCATCGTTCGACTTGGTCTGATCGGGTCATTCGATGGTAAAGTGTCGATAGTTGCCACTGTTGCGTTTATCGATGATACCATAGCTGCATGTTCTGCCGCTTCCGCAATAGCATCTATCCTTGGGTAACGATGGTGTGGTATGTCGGCATAAACCGAATAAGGAACCGCTTGAGTATCACATGAAGGTAGCAAATTGCACATTGCTATGACGATCAACAATAAGGTTGAAACTAGATTCAACGGAGATGAGCTTAGATAGCCCGATTTAACAGTTTTAATCGATGATGAGACGATGCCACAATTCATCCTGTTATTTGGTCTTCTTCTTCTTCTTCGTAGGTGTTCGTTGAACACAATGGACACATTCTTTACATTTGTGACTGAATTCGACAATTGTCGAGTTGGCGCCAATGTTTGCCAAGATGACGAGAAAGGTGATGTTCGATCAAGGGCTAAAGTTGTTGCATGCAATGGTGATGATGATGATGATGAAATTGTGTTAGTCATCTTGTGTGATGATTCTCTTATCCCATCGTCATCTAAAATTGATGTGCACGACTCTTGGGAAAGATGTTGAGTGGCTGATAATGGAATTTCGGCACTTATTGGCTGCAAACATTGACATTCATCAATTAAGGTGAGATGGGCAACAACCGATGCCGGTGAAGACTTGAGAGAATGGTGTCGTCGTAGTGAGGAAACGTTTGTGAAGATCAAGTTTTGGCAAACACTCGAGACAAGGTTAGAAGCATAGAATCGAGGATGCAATCGACAAATAGAAGAGGACAGATCACTTGACATGATTAAATCATGATTGGAAGAAGATGGTTCGGAAGACAATGATGATGATGATTGTTTGTACTTAACTTTCAGTGAATCCAATCGACGTTGGTCGTGTATAGGTTTGGTGCTGCCTTCCATTATCTGTTGATATGAGGAATATAATAAAAAAATAATAAATTAAAACGATCCATATAGTCTTATAATTTGGACACAATAGCTCCCAAGTGCAAATTATTTAGTTGATCCAAAATACTTTCGCTATATGTTGAATGTATCAGCATACCAACAAACAAACAAACAAATCAACAAACAAATCAACATGACA
Source organism: Blomia tropicalis (assembly GCA_029204025.1). Taxonomy (NCBI): domain Eukaryota; kingdom Metazoa; phylum Arthropoda; class Arachnida; order Sarcoptiformes; family Echimyopodidae; genus Blomia; species Blomia tropicalis. The sequence continues at coordinate 9,842,266 of CM055088.1, forward strand.
ACTTGATATTGCCATTCAAACCGTTTTTTTGCATGTGCTACTCATTGTACCAAGTCAATATGATTTATGGCTATCACACAACCAGTCGTTTAAATATGATTAAATAGGATCTTATGCCGACACCAGTAAATAAGTAAAACAAAGCCATGTGTCGCCTTGTTAACTTGGAATCAATCATGTTGTCAAAAGAATCAAGTAACAATTGTTGCTGTTGTTGGTGTCTTACATGCAAATTTGGATCGAACCAAGAATGTTGTAATTGCTGCATTTTATAGTATTTATATGATAATAAAGTCGTCAAATGTTGGCCAGTCATAATCACGACATGATTCGACTTGTGCAATGGACATGTTTACTTATAATGCCAACATTTACCAATTGCAATCAAAAAGTACACAACGATCCGGTAGCAAACATTCGAATCGATTTTATCTATCAAATGTGACAAAGACTACCATACAGTAGTGGATTGTTGATAATATGTTGACTCTCTTCAAAATGATGAAATGAACTTTGAAATGTGACTGGTACACATATATGCTGGTCGAAGGTTCATGAAAGGATTATTATATTCAATATACATAGAATAATATATAAAAAACTGGTCGACAAGTGGTGTTGTTGCCATCAGATGGATGGTTATTCACTCATCACTCGATCGTAGTTTACGATCATTTCAACTTGCTGTCGTGAACCAACAAGAAAAAAAAGGAGGAAGGTGCAAACAATTCGATTTTTTTCTTGTGTTGGCTGCAGTTGGTTACCTGGTTGAACTGTTGCCCGTTCGTTGAATCGAATTGTGACGACGCGCCGACGGAATTGCTCCAAAGGGCGAGATGGCAAACATGATCGACAAGTAACGAGTGAATGAATGAATGAGAGAAAGAGACAGACAAGTCAATTGAAGGCTTCAATGCACCACCACTCAGCCGAATCGCATCGTTTTGGTGTACGAACATTTTTTTTTTTTTTTTTTTTTGACTTACCGAACCGACCGTGCCAATGGACAAGTTCAGTGTATGTGTGATTGTATATGCAGAAAAAAAAAGATCCAATGTGAACACATGAATACACTCTTGTAACCAAGGTGTATTAGTGCGAAAGGTAAAGTTCAAGCCATGTTTTTTATATTCACACGTAGTCGCGATAAAGTTTGGACGCAGAGGGAACGTAATGTAACGTCGTCCAATTTAACTCAAATTGAACGAATGTTCGCTTCGTTGGATATTGATTTCGTAACGATTACCCACTCTTTACTTAATGGACGAGTATGCACTAATATGTAATCAACAAGTGAAATTGACATGCAAATCCTGAAGAAGAATGATAGATCGAAGATTGAATCAATAGTATGATTATTTAGTTGGCACCGAATCAATCAGATTCCCTTTCGTTGTGTAGTATAACTAATTAAAGGTTCTCATCGATCAAAGTGAGATGGAATGTCAACAACAACAACAATAACAACAAAAATAAATGATAAATTCATTGCGCACACATAAGTAAATATAACTTGAAAAGTAAAAGTGAATATTGTGATCCGTTTCCGTACGACAAAACTCACCAATCATTGAATGAAATTGAGTACACAAATATAATAATATTCACCTAAATTGCGATTAATTACTGGACTTGATGTAAATATAAACTGATATGAAAAAAAATGTTGATATATTCATCAGTAGAAGCAAAAGTTTGGTCAAATTTAGAAAAAAAACATAATTTTAGGCCATGATGAAAGCATTTTTCATTGCCGTTCGTCGTTCGGAGTTGTTGCTGATGTAGCTAAATTGATTTATGTGATGCGATGAAATGGCATCAATGGCACAAGATTGCTAACTCATTCGATCGTCCATGCACTGGTAGCCCAGATATATAAACTAATACACGTTCATATTGGCAAGACCGATGCGGATACGAACCAAATGTGATGCGCCTCGAAAGTGGCTATTAATCGTCGTCGCCTAAGTGACGTTTCTACATTCAACATTGCCACAGAAATAATAAAAAAACAAGATTGTATTAAACAAACGAACGAGTTTCAATGAACAAAGCTCACGTTCCATTAAATGTAGATGCCATATTTATTCATGATTCAATGATGAAAGTGATGCAATAATCCATTGGATCATCCACACGATCCGCATACACAATGTTCACTGCCTCAATCGTAGGTGTATACACTACTTTACCCTACACACATCATTCGGAAACACATCATAGAAGATCACACAAGATGGTCATCACGAAAATGATGATGAGGTTAAGGTTGATCCGCGCATCTCAATCATCGTGGTTGGCCAATAAATCTACACTCCCTCACTTCGGTAAATGCGCGGATGACGGTTAAACCCGATACGATTTTTGCGTTTTTTTGTGTGTATGAGTATGCATTCCGATCAAAGAAAATCTGTTGATGATGACGGCAGTTATGTGATGCTTATCATAGCCACTTCAATAGTAGTAATAGTTGAATGTATCCGTTCAAGGTTTGACGTACGCACACACACACACACACACACATTGTGGCGGATCATATTCACCATTACGGACAGAATTTCCGCCAATGAGTATTAACCGCCGACACTTTGACATACGAGAAGGGGACAACGAACCATAACATACAAACATCATAATTATTAAAGAGATATATATAAAAGAAGGAAAATGGAAATGAAATTTGTGGTGGTTAACATCAACGTTCGAATGCAATTCAAAATTCATGCGAATTGAAATATAAAATAGTACTTCATTGCCAATGTGTTCGTTAACCCATGCCACTTTCAAGCTCCTTTTACACTAAACGGGTAAGGAATAAAAATTAATATAATATTATTGGTACAACATCTGGTCTTCTTGACTAATAAATTTTCAATGAATTGGTTTTATTCAACACAAACGGAAACGTCATCTTGTTTCCCATACATTTGTTTAGATAACCTAAAGCATCTGTATGATAAATACAGCAATCAAGCAAAGGAAAAAAAAGGAGAATTCGATGAAGTAACAACAAACCAAACTTATAATTGCAAAGCGTGAAATGTGACGTTCTTTTGACGGAAAATGAAAAGTTCATAAATTAAGAAATGCCATTAGACAAATCACATGACAAGAGTTGATGGTGGATATAACGAAAAAGATTTGCGGTAACTTTTTTCTTATTTGCCACTTCAAACCTAATCTATATTCTAGTTGTAGCAACAGACACTTCAAAATAGAAGGTATTTTAAGATATGAATGGAAAAAGAAAGAAAAAAACGCCAATATCGTAACGTTAGTAAAAACCTTTAAAAACAAAATTGAATTTATATTTTAAAACCAAAGTTGAACTATCACGAAATGTCTAGAATACAACGGCAATCATTATAATCGTTGGTTATTCGTTGTGTGGCCGTCATAATGACAATTGAGTACTATTGTGACTCGTGCAAATGGGATAATGAGCACAATTGCGTCCGAAAAAAAAAATGATTTTATGGTAGAAGGTGCCGCCAACTATTATAAGATGGCGAGATGAGAACGACCAGTAAAATTGGCAGTGGCAATCGCAATTGCAGATTGCAGTCTAGTTCAAAGTCACAATTGTAAGCAACAAGTGAAACAAGAATGGAAAGTTGAAACGAGGGACAAGACCCTTTATCTACCATAGCAAGCATTGAATGTTGCGATTTTATAAAAAGAAAAAGATAGACAAAAGCAATGAAATCACTAATTGTAAGTTTGCATGTAATGTTTTTTGCGCCCCCTCCTCCCCATTTGCATCAATGTTCGATTGTAAATGTATACTTACGTTCGATAGGCGAACATGGAATGGCAATTGACCTACGGATTCTGGTTTGTCAAAAAAAAAAACAGCACTTGCACGAAATCAACAGTCAACTTGAAGGAGTTGAGTTCAATCAAATGATGATGGAAAGATGAGTAAGCACATACACGAAACAGACGATTAATAATCACTTTTTGTCGAATGGATTAAATGGTAGACCAAAGTTTGATCATTTTGGTTTTGAATAAATTGATTACACTGGTTACAAATGGTTTGTTTACGATTTTTTGGTGCCGCACACCATTCGGATGGAGGCCAGGTGTTGTCGGGAACTTGTGGTGATGAACGTAAATAATACGAAATGAGAATGAACGCACTCGCGTCGTTGTCGACGATCGGCTAGTTTCTACTTCGGACAGGATCACTGAATGCTCGTTTGTTTCTCGTTTGCTTTCCTTGTGCGTTCTGCTCGTCGTATGTCTTTGATCAATGCATTGAAATGGCCATTGAATACGACATGTGTGCAACTGGAGGTTGGTCCGACAACTGACAGCTTGCATTGCAGTAGAGTCGAATTTTACATTCTCTCCCCCTACCAATATCTCTTTGCCTCTCATTCTCCTCTCTTACGCGATCGGCTATTGCTGGCGACTTAGGATGAACACAGATGTGTGTGTTGTGCATGTGTGTGACTCATACTTCGAGTGGATCTAGCTATCGCCACACAAAAAATTGTTGAGCAGAGGAAAAACCGTCTTTCCATTTTGTTTGTGTGTGTGTGTGTGTGCGTGTGCGAGAGAGCATCAAAATGACCCAACACTTAGAATGGCCTAGTTTCTCTTTGATCGGACGCTTCCTTTCGTTGCAACAAAAGTGACGGACAATAAAGAACGGGAAATCCACCAAGACAACCATCATAATGGTAGCAATGACATGCAGTTCAATAAATGTACGAGTATAAGAAACATATAACAAAATAGACAAATAAGGATCTGTATATAAGAGAATGGTTTTCCCGGGAAAAAAAAAAGATTTTTTCAATTAAAAATTGGTCCAACAAGTGTTTGTGTTTAGCAAACATTCAAGTGTCAAGCAAGTGTAGGCCAATGGACACAATCTAACCTGGTTGGTCACTTGAATGTTGCTATGATGGCAAGGTCAATCCAGTGTGTGTGTGTGCGTGTTATCTTTGGGTGTGCCATTGCATCATCGATCGAGCACACGATTATTGCCGCCTAGATTGCTACTGATCTGATCGTATCACATCGTTGACCCCTTTTCCCAATTCTTTGCTTCCCTTCTGATGATTGTATTGATGGGTAGTAGAGCACTATGCCATCCCAATGTGTCATGTGACATTAATTAACTATATGGTCACATATTTAGCATTATATCGGTTGCAAACATACAAAAAAGGGAAACCAAGCATAATAAAGTCGCTTAACTGTGACCCACGACGATCGATACAATCAACAAACTGGCATTGGAAGCTTGAGAGTGTGGACTAATTGTCGAATCATTATAAGAACATTCAGAGCATAGATGACCACCGCCGCCACCACCACCATCAACGAGACAAACAACGTCAATTGACTAATTACCATTTCTTAGTACAATCTCTTTTCCTCGTATTTTGTTTCCCATCGGGTCACTCAAGACTTGACTGATTGCATCCGTGACCACCAAGAAGGACACCATCAATTGACAATCATTGGAGAGATAGGGGTACGTCAACAGTACGATCAAATTTTAATATATACTGGTAATAATTGAAGAACGGCAAACGAAAACATAAATCGAATAACAAACTGTATGGCAATGTTATTTGATGCGACTCTCTATTTATAGATAGAGCACGGGAATGGATTTAAACTTCAAATGATCGAATTGTAGTTGCTCGATCCATGCTATCTTTGCTACCATGGCTTATGAATGAATGAACACTTTGGTTGGGAATAATTCAAGGACATCATTCACCACTCACCGATTGGCCGCATTCGATCGAATACAAAAGGCGGCAATTGTTCAAATGTGTACATATGTGCTCTCAATCAATTGTATAATCAAATGAAATAAGAACAACAAATGAGTTATTTTTTGTTGATTGCACATGTAAAGATTCATGTATTTTTAAATCTCTTTCAAAATAATCAGTTTCAGGATAGACTATGTTGAAAATGTACCCTGATAATGAAAATAAAATTTATGGCTTCGTTACATTACAGTACATTAATGGGCAAAAATATAAATTCAAAATATAGTGCAGTGAAGCCAACATTTTTGTTTTGACGTCCTAAAATTTGCTCAATATTTTAAATGGCCTTGAACCAAAAAAAGTTTGGAAACCTCTGTTTTACTGTCCTGAGACGTGTATCCTATCATAAAAATGATTTAAGATTGTAATAAAAAAAAACTTTTTCTTGTATGTCGTAAATAAAGAAGCAATGAAATAACAATTTGGCCTAATTTAACTGCCGCAATAATTTTAACCAACGGGTTTGCCAAGAAAACCAAGTTGTTTCCCAATCCGTTCGGTTGGTTGGTTGGTTGGTTTGTTGACAAAGAATTCCTCTCGTTTACCAATTGAGAACTCATGTCATGTTTACGTAGACTCGTTCCATTTCATACGATGTAACAATTTATTTTTGTTGTCAATTAAAACATAAATAGGATTGGATAAGACTTTCCAATGTGGATTGGATGTCACCATTAGTTTGTCTTGTGTATGTAACATTGAAATAAACACAACAGTAACAACAATATTGGTTGAAGATTTGTGTTGGCTTATATGCCCGTATTAAATATGATTGAAATGATAACCTTCATATGAATGTTCATCATCATCATTTGTAGTATGTCTCATTTAATGATCCATTCATTCGTTCGAATGTCTTCACAATTTCAATGATAATGAACAATAGTAATGTCATGTAAATATGATGTCGATATCAATATCATTGATTAAAACCTGTATATGAATATTTCCCGGTAAAAGTTTTATCCATAATAAAATCAATATACAAGACGGAAACTTTTCCATAGTTTTTTAAGGGATACTTTCGAGAAAAATCCATCCAAGCATGCGTTTGTTATGCTTGTGGACACGAATTGGTGACTGATTGCTTGTGTACATTGAGAACTTTCTCCTCCATGGTGTTGTTGTTCATGTAATGTACATTATCGCCTTATGACTTAGTCACCCCAGTATTCGTCGTCTTCCTTTGACTTTGTACATTCATTTATATTACACATATAAATAAATGTATGTGTGCGTGTGTGTCTGAACATGTTACTATTTTGGGAGAATTATTCAGTATGTTCCTCTTTACGAGTGAACGCAAATGTTTTATTTGTTGGAATTGTTCTTTGAACATCGTCGAAAAACAACGAGAACACAACGTGACCCGATAGATCCAAATTTCTATTACATTATTGGGACAGGTTTTTGACTGGCTTCGGAAACCACGCAAGTGCCATTGCTTACGCATTATCCAGTTTAATATATCGACAATAATTCTGATATATTTTGTTTGCTATTGTTTGTATGATGTGGAAAACTCCGAAACACTTGCTGTATATAAATTTTTTATGTCCTCAATCAATCAATGTTCAATTGATATAGTCTCATAACTAGTATACTAATCAGCGCTTTATCGTGATATTTACAATTGATATAATCAACATATTGGCCAATAACATGTTGATAAATTACGTAACATGATCACCTGATCGGCTGTCAATTTAAAGTTTCGATAACCCAAATTTCGCTTTTTTTACTTGACCCGAAATTATTTGTATAACCGAGAACGAAAACAACGACAACGGTGTCTGTGTGTTGATAAATTTATACGAAATAACGACATTTTGGTCGCGACGGTTCTTCCGACCATCATCTATCATCGTCATTGTTTACATCGTCGCAAAAATATATTATTATATGCACTAAAGCCGAACATTAACTCAATTGACCATGCTAATCAAAGCGTTCATCGTAATGACGTGGAAGGCGTCGTTTGCAATCATGCAATCAATAACTGTTGATGATTCAATATCGTCAAATATTGAATCATCATCATCATCGTTAAATTCAGTATCAGATCCCGATATTGTACAAAATTTACAAACGAATGCTGCCGATATTTCCACTGAAACAAATGATGCCATGTGGACATTCGATCTGTTCAACTATTCAAACATGTGCTCCCTCTACGATCATACGCCACAGTTGATGAATTCTTTAAGTGACCATATGAAGTTATTATATCATTATTTATTGGCCAGAGTGATTGCGTTACTTACACTGATTCCATCCATTTCAAAAACTAATACCGAAAGTGAAAACGATGCTTTTCTATCATGGTTCACATGGCCAGCATTAACCTACCATTTGTATACGGCACAAACATTACTATTTCGTACGGAGACACTTGCAATAGTGTGTATTCTATTCATTTTAGCTTTGTTCTTCAATTTTCTGATGCATAATCGTCAAAGAAATCATTTACCTGAAGGGGAAATAACAGAATCGCCTATTTGCTCACCATTGCTTGGTGCAACTAATGATTCAACCACCAAGTCGAATTTATTAACTGGAAAGTTAATTCGATATCTTAACATTACCATTTTGTTTGCCAATTTATTCGCAATTGTTGGAGCTGTATTCCGTCATATTCGTACGTCTGAAACTGTTGTTCTTGAGGATAGTTTTGGTCATGCTGGCGTTCATTCGATGCAAGGAAGACGACCCAACATGGAGGATACGTTTACATTGAAGAATAATATCTACAAAGATTTAGGTATTGATTACTATGCCGTCTATGATGGTCATGGTGGACAGGTAAGTTTAATTTTTATGTTAAATTTTGTTTTCACTAAATTGTAATTTCTATTTTGTTGATAAAGAATGCTGCATTACAAGCTGAAAAGGAAATATTTGATGGCATTGTAAAACGAATCAAAGACCACCTTAATGGATCGAACAAGGAGAATTGTAATATTGAAACTGTTACCAAAGTGCCTAATGCTGAATGTTCAATAACAGCAAATACAGCTAATAATAATTCGTTCGTGTCGTCGGCAATTAACCCAAAGACCTGTCCGGCTCGATCGAATCGTTTTGACACTATAACAACGGAGACTATGAAAGATATTATCAACGATGTCGTGACCAAAATAGACGATAGGTTGGTTGAACAGTTTCGAAAGAATCGTGACATTTCGGGTAGTACGGCCTTGATCGCCATTCGTTTGGTACACAGTAATACTTTATTGGTTGCCAATGTGGGCGATTCAAGGGCAATAATGTGCGATTGGAAAGGAGCGACCATTCCATTATCATTCGATCATAAGCCTTATCAGGTTCGTATCACACGCGCAATTATACTGTTTACCCAATAACTAATTAAATGTTTCCATTTATATATTTTCCTTTTTTTTACTTAAACAGCTTAAAGAATATCGTCGAATTGTCAATGCTGGAGGTTTTATCATGCTACGAGGCGTTTATCGTGTAAATGGCATATTAGCCGTATCTCGTGCATTGGGCGATTATCCATTGAAGGAAGATCGATTAGTGATACCGAATCCAGACATATTATCGTTCGATTTGAATGAACTCAAGCCAAGATTTATGATCGTTGCTAGTGATGGCTTTTGGGATACGTTTACGAACGAGAATGCCGTACGATTCGTACACAATGAATTGATACGTTATGGCGTCAATTATACTAGTGAGAATCAATCGAGTCTTGCATTGAATATTGCTCGTAAACTGGCAAACGAAGCTTATACTCGTGAATCGAGTGACAATATTACTGTCATTGTAGTGCTCTTTGATTCTGCTCATTCGAAAAGTTACGAACTATGAACTTCAAACACATGAAACGGTGTTGACGATGACGACGACCATGATAATGATGATGATGATGATCTCACCTTGTCCCTGCCTTCTTTGCTATAACTTATCAACATGATTATCATGTTTGTTACCTCCTAACATTTTCCCAAATAACTACAATCACGTTAACAAAGAAGACAACTGTACAAACTTACAAACAACACATACACCCAATGAATTCAACTTATTTTATACGATATATTATATTTGGTAGACTTGAATTGTGTATTGAATGGGTTACCCATCAATGCCACCTATTTGTTTTATTTCATTAAAAATACGAAAATAAAAACAAACGCAAACATACACAATGACATTTAATTTAATCATTACGAATATTAAAGGTGGATATTAAAGGACAAAGTTGGGAAATGTGAAACAATAATTAGGAAAGAATGGTTTAAAGTGAAACAAAAAGAGTCAACAAGATATGGTATCGATGATACTTGGCTGGTCACGCTGAACATGTATGATAGGGAACACATTCACTGACTGATACATCTACTCATTGCACTCGATTATATGGATTTTCCTATTGACGAATGCAAGGAGTTAATTGAATTCAGATATGTTGTGGTGAATATAAATGATAATTCGTTCGTTTGTTCAGTTTGGCTCGATAGGGGAATTGGTTGATCATTGTTTTTTTTTAATCTGTTTCGATATGGTTAGGACAACGGATATGGTTTATTGGTGATATGGGTTTATGTTTGGATTTTTTTGGCCTCTTAAGACTTTTTTTTCATGAATTAAATTGCACAATTGTATTTATGAACGTGATTTGCTTCCTTTTGGTGAAGATATGTTGTTCGATTTATTGTGTTCATTGTTGTTTGTTATTGATTGCACACCTTTTGAAAAGTCGTTCAACTCTTTAACCTCTTTGCAATGTTCCAATCCGAGATTAGATTCCAATTGGTAGATCTTTAATTTCATCAAACGATTCTTGAGTACTTTGTTCTCAATCTCTAGATCAAGCAAACGCAATTCTCGAAATTTGTTCATGTATCGATTTGGGGACGATTGTGTTCTATCAATCTCTTGATCGCTACCCGTTTCAAAATTGCTCAAATCACTTAACGTAATTGAACATTTATTGTTCGAATGATTTCCGATCGTATCAAATTGGTTGCCATGTTGTTGCTGTTGGTTTGTCTGTTGCATTTGTTGTACCCCAATCGGATAGCATTTATTTGAGTAGTGACGCTGCTGTTGCTGTTGCTGCTGCTGCCCGTTTCCATTGGCAATCGATACCGATCCATTTTTAGCCAACTTGCTTGAATCGGGTTTACACAAGCCACTGTGATCGTCATTCGATTTCGGCATCTCTTTACCCGATAATTGCCGTCCATTATTCATTATTGATGATGTCGATTCAGCTTGTTTCATGACGGAATCCTTATCATCGGACAAGTTGTCGCTGAGAACAATTTTCGGTACGAAAAGCATCTCATCGAACGAAACATCATCCTCATCCTCCTCATCACTGTCGATCATATATTCATCCGATTCATCGTCCATGTTCTCGTCATCATCGTTGTTTATTTCCACGGGCCAAGTTTCAGAAAACAAAGCTTCTGCCTCAAGGTTCGTGGTATTCGACTTGTCCGGCGTTTTCCCCAATATATCATAGATCAAGAATTCACATTCATCCATGTTTAAACGGAATCCATTGGCGGCTAAATGTTTCAGTCGTTTCTGCTTATATCGGTAATAGGGGGAAAAACAACAACAAAAAATACAAATGGGATTGATGGTTTGCCACATAGCCATAACCATTCATACCTGTGCGCGTTTGCGCCAATTGGAGAATGAAACATCGCGAACATAACGCCAATCCTTTTCCTTGCTGACCATCCCAAATTCAAGCATCTTATGAAAGATTTGTCTCCAAATTCGTTCTTTTTCATGTTTGAAAGCCTTCTTCGTAAATAGAATATTCTTCTTATCGTTGATAAATGTTAAAATGTTCAAACGTTTCAATTTGTGTTCGGTCAATGTCTTAGGTGTCTTTCGGATAAATTTGTTTAAAAAAATTTTAATTAAAACAATAAATACAAGTAATACCTTGGGAAATCCTTTGATATTTGGAATGGTTGAAGTGGACGATGTCGCCGTATTGATGTTTGTTGTGGTGGTGGCCGTAGCCGTAGCTGTCACAACATTCAACTTTTGACCCGGCCTCATCGTAATGTTCGGCGATTGGTCATTATCCATCAATAATCAACCATTTGAACAAAGTATCCAACCTAAGACGATCACCGATGTTACCAAATCCTAAGATGACGAACAACCAAATGGGGCAAGGTAGTGAACGAGAAATGAAAGGAGAATGCGAGAGAAAGAGAAAGAGAGAACCCGATCTGACCCAAGCAAAAGTAGAAACAGGTCGAAGAGAATGGAAGAAAGTGGGAACCAAGAACAAAAGTGGAAGAAGTGAGCAAAAATGAACAAATGGTTAGTCCGAGTCAGTCATATTGGTCGAATGGAGCCGATTGCCGATTGGGTACTGCGCATTGTGAGACAATCATAGTTTTAGGTTTCCACCGAATTTGGGTGATGCGATGCAACGATTGGAGACCGGAGACATAGACGCACACTTGGCGGAATTGGCAGTTTTGACTGGTCTTCTGTGCGGGGTCGCATTCTCTCGTACCCAAAAAATTACACACATACATACACACACACACACACACTCTTGTACGATGGAACGAACGTTTTGGGTGAGCAAAAGAGAGCTCTCCAGTTAAATGTGAAAGGAAGAGAGAACCAACCAAGTGATGGGAGAACAGTCCAACGGAATGAACTGAGAATCCGTCGGCTGAACAACTCGAAAGAGAGCAAGAGGGAGTGAGATGAGAACGAGAGAATGGAAAAGTGAGCGAAAGTGTATGTGTGTGTAGGTTTGTGTGATCCCGTCCGCATCCATTGGAGACTCGACGGTTGCGATGCACTCGATTTTTGGACCGTTTCAATTGGTCGCCAAATGTAATCGCGAGTCGCCCGATGGGACAAGCAACTGACGACGATGCACCAAGCAATGGAAACATTGGCACGCACTTGTATATAGTGTGGACAAGCGAATACTAGTTACCGTCGTAGTAATGTAGTTGTATATAGTCGTTAGATGCTTAGTTGGTTGGAGACCAGTAGTCCTAGTCAGTTCTAGTTCATAGACCAGCGATCGATTCGCCATTGTTCGGTTGCTCATCGGTCTTTGTATGAAGTTTCAGGTTTCTAATGGATAAGGTGCATGGACTAGGTCGACGGCTCCCCGTCGTCATCGTCGAACCAGACCGTTGCTAACCAACGTTTACACACACGCACACACCAAAATGATGAGAAGCAGACATGAGAATGATGCTACTCTCGTAATAACGTTTGACAACCTCCCTCCTCACCAGTTGACGCCATGCACCTCGACACAATCATGGTCACCGATCGATCAATTAGTGTACGGCCAATGAACAAACAGGATACTATAGTTAATTGTCGTACAATCGACACCGTTCCATTTTCAATCATTCGCATCAAATGAAATGCGGAGAGGTCAATACTCTTGATTTTATTTCAAGGAAGTAAACATGCATGTAACGATACATTTTGTATCAATAAGAAATATGAGATATACGTTTATTATTACATGTAAGAATAGAATGAGGAGAAAGAATGGTATGACTCAACATTTGAACACCTAAACGATTTTATCGAGGAAATAAGGCAATCCTCCATTATTTCGACGTCTAGTTAAGACCTCATGTCCGGTTTCTGTAACCAAAAATGTTTGCTCAAATTGGGCTGAACGTTTTCCATCGGAGGTGACCGCTGTCCAATCATCTGGCCAGGTAATATCACGCCAACTACCTTCGGAGATCATCGGTTCGATCGTAAATGTATGGCCAGGTTTCATAATACCAACGGCCTTGTTCTTTGCATAATGAGGCACTTGAGGAGCAGTGTGAAACAATCGATGAATTCCATGACCACAATAGCTTCGTACCACTGAAAAGCCATGGGCACTTACATGTTTATTGATTACATTACCCAATTCACGATACTTTTCGCCCGGTTTGATCAATGCTGCAGCTTTTTGCAACGATTCATAGGTAACTTGAACCAATTTTCGGTGTGCCGGCGACACTTCACCCACAAACATTGTTTCGTTAAGGTCACCGTGAAAGCCTCGATGATAGACGGTAATGTCTACATTCAACAGATCTCCATTTTCCAATGGACGTTGATCTGGTATACCATGGCAGATGACCTCATTCACTGATGTGCAACACGATTTGGGAAAGTTGAAATAATTCAATGGTGATGGGTAACATTCGCGTTCGATTGCTGCCTCATGAACCAATCGATCAATCTCATCGGTGGTGACACCCACTTCAGCCGCTTCTGCAGCTACATCGAGACATTCACGAGCCAAACGACAAACTACACGCATTGCTTCAATCTCTTCATCATCCAACACTTTTATGTGGGTACTACCCTTCACATCTTGTTCACAAGCTGACTCACCATTTGGATGATCGGCATAATCTGGACGCATAATGTGTTCCGGAACATGTCTTTTCGGAGACAATGGATACATTGGCCGCAATGGACCACTAAACCCATAATGAGGCCATGGATTGTATGGTCCAGATGCAATCGGCTCTTTCGTTTTGTTCGTCGGAGAATCCTTTATTGGTTTATGTAATATTTTATGAATATTCCAATTGGCTTTGAAACAATCTTGCGAACAAAAAACCGAACCACTGATACCAAGTTTGATACAACTTGGACATTGAAGGGAAGCTGCTTCACCACTGCACCCAAGACACGAATTGGACATGATGATGACAATCAAGTTATATGAACACAATATTGATAATAAATTTTTTATGTTGAATATGTTCTGGTATACAACACACTGAAGCAAGTAATCTGTAGAATGAACGATACTTGATTCTTGATGAGTTTTGGCTCTGGTTCAACACTTAAGAATGCGGATTTAAATCACGAACATTGTTATAGCTGTGAACAAGGAATCAGCTGTACGTAGCATAAATATATGCGTAAATTGTGGTCGACCATGTGCTCTTCAACCATGTTCCTAAAATATCCACTTGATCGCGCCACTTGTTCCACAGCTTTAGCTGGATTCTCATGATCAAATTTCAAAACAATCTGTAAAAATGCCATATGTTAAACCGTATTCTTTTATTAATTTGTTTATACGTCAATAAAAGTAAAAGCTTATGGACGGGTCGTTTAGTAATATTCTTCACATAATTCAAAAGCGAGAACATGGATTTTACCATTATCCACATCGATCATGTTCAAAATTATTTCGAAGCCTTCTTCGTCAAGTAATGATCATAAATATTGAATTAGATTTCAGTTATTTCATTTTATTATTATTATTCATTAAATAGTCAAATACCATGTTTGAAAGTAAATATATAGAAGGAAGTACTAAACCAATTTATATCGTCGAGTAAGTATAATTATTCTGTTATATCAGTTAATTTTATTTTAAGTTTATATTTTCTTAACGAATATATAGAGATAATGTATACTTCAAAAACTTTCAAATGTGTAAAAACTTGTAAGTTTGCTCTATTAATATAAACAAGAAACTAAATTTGTTTTTAAAGTGGTGGATCAGTAAAAACGCCTATCACCAAGTGGATTTCCATTGTTCCATATGTGAAGATTTTCGACTTTCATACAATTCACGCTGTTAATCTGGTTTGTTTGAAACAGATTATTTTTCAAATCTAATTTTCATAATTAATTTTGATTTTATTATAGCCGTTTGCTCCAGTTCCAAATGAAGAATATCGCAATACATTCATAATATTGGGCCAAAATTCAAGTCGTACACAACTTTATATTGTTGATATTGAAGATGGAGATTTACTTCGTGAAATATTTATTGGTTATAATCGCTGCTGCAAGTTTAGACACCTTTCATTTCAAAAAGAATTGGATTTAATCTATGTCATATCAACTAGACAACATTGCAAAGATACTGAGCCAAATATCCTATTCTCTGTAATAGTATTCAAAGTATTGCCACTCACCTTTTTGGGATCTATCGATTTCACTGCCGACATTTTTAAAAAGAATTTGAAAGAAATTGATTTTCATAACGACATTTTGGTTGCATTATATGGCTCGAACACTGAAAATTGTCATGCAATACTGTACGACTTTAATCAAATACTGAGCAAAGAAAACAAACTATTTGATGCAAAACTTGATTCATATTGTGAAAATGTGAATGGTGTTATTGGAGAACTTCCTATTGGAATTCCAATTAACTTCAAAGTATAAATTTATTTCAAATTGTTTTATATTTTTAACCATTTTTATTTTTAAAAGATCTCTAATCTTCCTCCAAAACTTATGGACGTAAAATGTTGTTCAGATTCAATTGAATTTTCAATATTGCCAAAAGTTTATATTTTGTCAACTCCAAAGAAGAGTGGCCAATTCGAAGTATATGATGTATTCACACACCGGTTGATTGGTACAGTCGGAAATGCTCGGAACAATATAGAAAAGTATTATGATCTTAAGGATGATCTAATCTTTATCGACATTCGAGATCGAATTGTGTATCAAACCAATAACAAGATTCAATTGTTTTCTATTGTCGAAGATGAAGACGATGGACAAAGACTGCCATTATCTCAAATGCGAACAATTGGCAAAAAATTGAAATTGAATTTTGATCTCAAACTAACCAATGATGAGCATGTTGAAGATCTGTCTAATGACCAAATCCAAAATAGTGACAAACAAGAAAATGGTGAAAGACGAATATTGCCAATGCGTCGATCAAAAATGAAAAGTCTAGAACGATTACGAGCAGTTAATAAACAAGATATTAAAATCAACGCAATACATTATAACAATGTGTTGGAAATATTTGTAGTGCTAGCAATGATTCCCACTGAAGCTGGTTCTGGAAACGTTCTTCTTTTTGATGCGGTCACTGGAGATTTGTTGCTAAAGTTTTATACATCATTTTCTGTTAAAGAAGTAAGTATGAATTTCTCATTAGTAAGGCTTTTTAAATGTTTTTTTTAATTAGGAAAATGAGTATGATGTTTACATGTTTTACGATAAAATATTTATCGTAGAAAAAATTATAAAAGTGATGCAATATTACTTGTATGGTTTCCAAATGAATCGAGATGACCATTATATAGAGTAAGTCAATTTTTTTTATTGAATCGATTCGTATAAATTATATACACGACAGTGTCATCGGTTAACATATTGACAACCAGATACGAAATATGAGAATGTCATTCGAAATCTTCTCCATTATCAAAGTAAGAATCCATATAATCATTCTCCTATAACAAAAAAAAAACATTTAATCAAGATCATAATCAACATAGAAGCGAATTTTACCTCTTCAAGTTCATCTTCAATCATTTCCTCTTCATCAGTGGCTTCTTCATCAAGCCTATTACTTTCAACTTCATCTTCGTTATTGATTCCCACATTTGGTTCATTGGCCGTTAAATCAGTGATTTCTTCCATATGATCTTCATATGTATTTCCTATTGATTTTTTTATTATCTTTTTTGATTTTTGATTTTTTTGAGCTTTATGATCAATAGTAAACTCGTCAAGACGCATCATTTTACGCATAACTTCAGCTTCTTCTAAAAGATTTTTTCGAGCTTCTATTACAAGATTTAACATTTCATTATTTGCATTTGTCTCATCAGATTCAAACAAGTCCAAGCGTTCAAGTTCAATTTCAAATGGACGATCGTTGAAATTAAATGCATTCATTGCTCTATTCTGTGTGGCCGATATACCGCTATTGGAAAAAGGATATTGCTTTTTCCTATCCATATTGAATATAAATTATTGCAAATTTTAATAAAGTTTTAAGAATAATGAATAAATGAACTTGAGAATAAATGTTTATGCTTTTGGCATGAGTGGATGAGCCATGTGAGTAACATTGCTGTAAAAACTTCAGCTAAGAGATGGCGCACTGTTTGCTTACGTCGACATCCGGTTATCATCAGTTTGAATTTTAGGTGAATTAGGAACAAAGTAAATGCGTTTTAGCTTAATCAATAGCATTTTTTTTATTTATTGATAGCAAAATATTTTATATATATATTTAACATGCTTAAATAATGATCTCGATCAATAATTGATTTTTTTTCATGATTGTTTGCATAATTCAATTTCAAAGAGTATTTTCCGAGTGTATTGAGGTATGAGCATATAATAAATTCTAGACTATGCTTGTTTTTGTTTGTTTGGTCTCCTTTCGTAAACTTCATACTATTTGTGCGAATGAAGAATTGGTGTGTATTGTGTGAATAATTTTAACTCTATATTCATGCGAAAACCAATAGCGATGTCGGGTCGAGATGTTCATTTACCACCAAAATCAAGGTTGAGTGTCACCTGGTTGTCGTCATCGGTCTTGGTATATGTGGCAACCGTTTCCGAAGTGCTCAACTGGTTGTACTGGCATCCATTACGTGGAGTGTGTACCTTGCCACTGAATGTATGAGCTGGAGTACGGTTGACCGGTAGTGTACTATTGGAACGGACCAATGAAATGCTCATGAACAATGGATCAAGGAAGGTTCGCACCAAAGCGTTCCACAATCGATGAACAAAGTAGAGGAAGATGTCCAAAACTCGGAACGCGGGAGTCAACAACCAAACGGAGAACAATGAGAGAAAGGCGAACACGACACCCCATACCACTGCCATTGGAATCGAGATGATTACCATCAAGATTCGATACACCCAAAACTTGACCAATTCAAATGATTGCAATGAGACGCCGTATGCTCCATCGATTCCATGGTTTCCATCTGGTTCACCGATTACATCTTCAAAGTCAACCTACATATATAAGTGTGGGTGTGTTCAATTAAATTGAATAGTTAACCAATCATACTCTCAACACTTACATTGACATGTTCGTTGATTGAATGTTGATCTCGAGCAACCAAATCTACACCGGTGGTAAAGTTACACGATGTCCAATTCTTGTCCGAACTATTTGCCGTTCCATTTGCCTTGGCAGCTTCTTGTGCGGCCTTCTTCTCGACCGCGGCAGCAGCCTTTTGTTGTTTTTTCAACTCTTTCTCTGTATGAATGAAATTGAAGGTAAAAATTGGTAAAATCGTGACATCATTCATGGTCATCGAAGAACACAATGACCATAAAGATTCAAAAGGCATCAAAGAATTGCTCACCTTCTTCCTTCTTTTTTTGTTTTTCCAACTTTTCTTGTTTCTTCTTTTCCTCTTCTTCCAATTTCAATTGCCGTTTACGTTCTTTTTCTTCTTCTTTCTTCTTTTTGGCGGAATCGACGGCATCTTCAGGTTTGGCTCCTTCTTCTGCTTTATCGTCCTTTGCCTTTTCAGCTAATTCGATTTTTTCCTTGTTGCCTTCATCATCCAACAATGGAAGAATCGATTCATTTAGATTGGTCTTTGAATCAGCCTTTGCTGCCATGTTTTTTCGTTATTATATGTTTTATTATATAAAACTGTCGATGCGTCGACTGTGTGAAAAAATGTAACAAAAAAAAGAAGAAGAAATAGAATCACTTAAATCACTAGTTCAATATAAAGCAAGAACAGCTAAACGACGTGAATCGATGTGAGGCAACAACGTGCTGTATTGGGTGTGAGGCCAAAGTGAATGGTGCTCATGGACTGGGTTGACGTCGATATGTGACCGTTACTGTTGTGCGTACCCAGCTCAATCTCGTACTTGATACTTGTGGTACTTTGGAAGCAAGTTTAAATCTCTCCAACTGACAAATTCCATTTGCTTGTGGTGGTCGTCGCGTCAATCGTGAGAACCCGCCCAACCCTCCTAGCTAACGAAAATATATACGAACGCGCTCTTTAACCACCACATAATCTCTTTCTATCTTCACCATTGAATTCAAATGGTAACGAGGGGAAATGGGGGGGTGGTGACCACAGTGGCAAATGTGAACGCAACCAAATGGGCCAATGCCTGTAGGCAATATACCAAGGCCCTCAATACACATTCAACATGTTTATTGCATTGCAATTCACAAATGACATTATAAATGACACATTGATCATCTCTTACCTTGTGATTTATGTTGTCCACAAGTAATATCAATGTTCAAATGAAGAGTTGATTATGAAATTGGATGATTGTAACAAACACAGAAAAAAATAACTTTCAAGATACACTGATTTAAACGATTTGCAAAAATTGACTTGACTATTTCTTTGGCTAGATACTAATGCACAGAATGCTACTTGCAAAGTGTTTGTTCGTCCAGACTTTTCTTCTTCTTCTTCATCATCATCATCTCATTGTATGCGCGCGCGTTTGTTCATTTTCGATGTTCAATGGTGGTGGTGGTGGTGGTGGTGTTAGTGGCGGTCCGACGTAATGAAAACCAACCAATGTAGCGAGGTGTGGTCTTAACAACCGCACCCATCAAGCAACGTGAAGGAGCAACTTTTCGCCGGTCTGACCATGTCAGCCGAATAAGCAAGAGTGCGATGAAGATGAGAGGAGGCTTCAAAAAGAAGCTGATGGTACAAGAATGACGGGCAACCAATGATGATAAATATGTTCACTTGGCGCCGATGTATGCAAGTACTATTCCACTGTTGTTGGAATGAACATTTTTCAGAATGTTGCTGCTAGGCACAATGTTGATGGGCAATATATTCAATGGAAATGTATGCTAAAATGGATTATAATAATTGCTGTTGTTTTTGTTGTTGTTGTTCTTCTTTGTTTGCGTCTTGTCCCGCTTGTCTATGACCGGAATCGGTTCACATCGTGACCTTCATCGTTTGCAATGGAAATTACCATTCTATTTCTGTAATGATGGACATTGTACATATGGTCATTGGTGACAGTGGACACATGAAAACACTGCTAATTAGATAAAGAGAATTGTTTCCATCTAATCTTTATATATAATAAAAAGTTATATAAATCGAGAATGTTTCGCTGTAAATAGTTTATTAAATGCATCGACTTTAAATTAACGTTCTCACTAAAGTAAATCAAAAACGGAATTATATTTATTATTTTTTGTAATCGATCAGTACCACAAACATTCTTTCATTTCATCCCCCATCCCTTTCGATCTATCTTGGTCATCATTGTGAGACGAGTGAGGTCATCGTTCAGTGTCAACTATCTCTCATTGGACGACTCACACACACACACAACAATCTCACGAGCAAATAATGGATCCATTGCAGAACGGCGTAATGGTCGCTCATTACGAATCGAGACGAGTTAAGTCGAATGTTAACATTGGGAAACTGGCGCAAACCAGTCCATCGAAAGAATGATTGTTGTGTGTGTGTGTGTGTGTTTGTGTCGATTGTTAGTTGTCAAGCCATACATGTGGCCAGTGGACGACACACCATTGCTATGGCACAAATGGTGTTGAACCCTCTAATTACGACGCTGGCCAAAAGGTGATGACACATGGCGACAGAACAGAATGGTGATCTCATTGCTTGCCATTTCCATTGGAGAACGTATCCCATAGAAAAAAAAGGGAACGAGATGAACAAACGGGGAAACCATTACCATCAAATGGACCGGATTACCATCTTGTGCTTACTATAAATGTGTATTACTCCCTCGCTTACATTCATAATGATGTTCAGTAATAATGTGACCTACGCGGTGTTTCGTCGTTGTTGCCTTTGTTTCGCCCCACCACCATCATCATCATCATCATCATATATATTTATATTCGAATGGTTTGTTCGTGTCCGTACACCAACGACCAATGAACTCTATAGACCAATGGACAGATTCATTGGCTTGTGACCAAAACCAGATGGATGGATGAATGGCTGAATCACCCATAAGGGTGTACATTCCTGTTCAATTAACCGTTCTATTGTCTCGTCAAAATTCACAACCGAAAGTATTGCACAAAGCACTAGACCAGTAAAACACATCTCGCACGCACTCACTTTGCACACCCATTGGAAGGGAGAGGGGGTGGACAATAGTTGGTGGACAAAGTCGAGTACACCAAACATATCGTCTCGCCCGAATCATGTACTCATATGTTGTATCAAATACAAAAATGAACACAAACAAACGAAAGGAAAAATAGGACTGAAAATGGTAAACAAAAGGCGATAATGATTTGACATGCAACATTCGGTGGAACATTTCAGACAAGACCAATCTTGTAGCCATATCATACCGAGTGCATTCAAAGACCACTGGACAAGTGCATCAAGTCATAAATTTAACTGACTCTAATGCCAATAGATTAGTGTGCGTGTTTGGAAAGTGTGAGAATGTGGCACAACAAGTATGGTTTTAATGTGATGACCTTGGGTCCCACACCAATAGACCGCACATTCATTTGAGGACAAACGACAAACTTTTTTTTTTTTTTTTTTTTTTTTTTTTTTTTGGTTTCACCGCATGACCTCACGGACCATGCATGAGGAGAGAGAACAAATGAAGGCAAATACTTGCTATTCGAGACCAATATTGAACTTAAAGTACAATTGTGACGTTCATTGGAAAGGCAACACTAATGTTCCACATGGAACTTGAACGACAAAAGACGACGACGACGACGATTGATTCGACCCAGAACGTATAAGTTCGAGATGAAAGCAAATGAAAGCAGTATGATAACATAAGGAGACCATTAGCCATGGACAAGTGATCACTCGGCCGACATTATAGCTGTATCAAATCGAATGTTTGATGCTAGAGTAAGAGAGAGAGAGAGAGAGAGAGAGAGAGAGAGAGAGAGAGAGAGAGAGAGAGAGAGAGAGAGAGAGAGAGAGAGAGAGAGAGATGTATTCAGTGATCGCGATCGTTGATAGGACACCAGTTGATACTATTTATAGAAGACAAATTGATCAATGTTGAATGAGATGTCCGCCCGAAATGATCGCATCAACTAACGACGTTATAGATAACGAACCATTCCGTTTACCCACTAACCAAAAAAAAAAGAAAAAAAGAAAGGCTACTGTCAGTCGTTGTCATTGGACGATGTATCATTCACATTGTGATCGATTGGGTGATCACACTTTTTACGATGTTTGGATTAGAGGAGCGAACACGTGTCTGTGACGGATCGTTCGTTATAGTTGTCAAATGACACTAATGCCAATTGCCGATTTTCCGGTCGAGGCAAATCATGTATACAACAATCAAGATCATTGATTCCATTCATTTCCCATTCGCAAATGGATGTATTGTGTGCAATGTGTGGTATGGTATAGGATGGCAATTAGCCATTTATGGGAACACCAATACAGAATTGAAATGAAATCTAAATATAACATTTGAAATTGTAAACTTCTGTAATGCAATCTCAATGATTGAGATCTCACATTACAAATTGAGCCTATCAAAGTCAATCTTACTACAAGAAATAGAGCGACCAATTGCTTGCAATCTTCAATGTGTTATTTGTTTTGTTGAACAGTTCTCAATCGGTGGCCTCACCAGCTTCGTGGTTTCATCCGTTCAATGTTGGGCGTCATTAGAGACAAACAACATAAACGAACAGTTGGTGAGAATGGACAAATTCATTAATTCAAGTCTCGCAATATGTTTCGCAATCAACTTAACCATAATGGGTAATTCATGTCCACCAATGTTCCCTACTCCTCCACTTAACTTATTTCCAAATTGAATTTTGTGTTCCACAGTGAAGTCGAATGATACACGATCAAACAGTTAAGTTCAATACATAATGGCTAATGGTTACTAAAGGCAATCCATCCATCCATCCATTTGAAGCTTCAAACAAATGTTTTATTGCCAATGATGTCGTCGCCCGATGGCGATGAACCAAATTGCTAGTGGACTCAGTTAGTTCGAAATGTTCAAGCATTTATTTATTTTATCTAACAGCAGTAAACAAAAAAGAAAAAAAATATATCGGTCTCTTCAACAGTTTGGGAGAATGTTGCCACAACCAACTGGTGAATTCAATTTCCATCATGTAACTTTCCATACAATATTCGAGTGACGCCCGGTTATATTTAGCACCACGCTTCATCACCATGGTAGTTCATCAATGGTAGCTTACAAAACGAAGGTAATGATGATCATGCCGATGTTGAAGTGTAGTGATTCTAATGGCAAACTGATCGTGTCCTTGATGTCGTCATCTGGCCAATATATAGCTTTGGCAAGTTATTGTCCACAACAGTCCACTGATGTTGGTGTGGGCATCAAGATATATGGTAATATGTATAATAAGAATGTAGTGTTGAGTCGAAACTTTCATGCCAACAGACGACCACTAGACAATCAAGTGTTGAATAGACAATTCAGTATCATTACTCTTTAGTTGCGTAATCAATTGCTCGTTTCATGTGCCAGTGCCACTCTCTTTCTTTTTCTTTCTTTCTCTCTTTCTCTTTCTCTCTCCTTTGATCTCAATGTGTACTCATTGTGGCCATCAATCAAGCAAGAATGCGATTCAGGTTTAACATCGAAAGTGTGCGCACACCATCCACAGTGAAGGATTCTAATTGACATTAACCTAGACAACTTCACGATAATTGGTGATGCTAATCGATCGATGCCAACTTATGGTGAGAGATGCAATAGTTTTCGTCTAAAAATATATATATATAATTCACAGATGGGATAATTGAAGAAAACGTACCAGAAGTTAACGATAATGTGTGTTTGTGTGCACATAATGAGCTTGAATGAACTTGAAAATATCGAATGTGAACAAACAAGCAGAGACAAATATGCAGAAAAGAAAGGAATGGGAATGCAATGTAATGCATTGAATTTGCGGTAGTATTCGAATAGCAAGTATCAAGATGTAACCATTTTCACTTGTCTGTCTTCGTTTTTGAATAAACATTGGCGGCTCTCGTTTTCCCAAATTTCATTACCATGGTTTGCTTTCAAATAAATCATGAGCAATAATATATTTGATTAATTTATGACCCACTGCAGTGGTCGCCCTTTTGCAGATAGTCAAAATGAGGCAAAGTGGCCCATAGCCAAATTGACGGGTCAGAGATCGAGCATTTATATATGTGATCATTGCATTCAGTTTGTTAGTCAATGATCAATATTGATCTGGACAAACATCGATGCATTACGATAAGACACGACAAATTGGCTATAGTTCAATTACAAATGTAAATCGAATGCGTATTGAGAATGGAAATCTTTGAAGTAAATAGACAGAAGAATGTTCAAACATGTTAAGAAGTTCAATCAAAAATTTTTATTTAATCTGTAATAATTGGCGATAAAATTGAGAAAAATAAAAATTGAGTTAAACTAAATCATGTCGATTGCTTAAAGTTCAATGATAATGCATTGATAATGAAGCCATAGATGTCGGCCACCTCTTCGATCTGTTAAACAAAAGAAATGTTTATTATTACAATTTTCAAAAAAAAAAAACAAATAAATCTTACGATTTTTTCAGTTGGTTTACCGGCACCATGTCCAGATTTGGTATCAATTCGAGCCATAATCGGGGTCTCTCCAAACTTATCTCCAAGTTTATATTGCAATTGCGCAATCAATTTAAGCGAATGCAATGGCACCACTCGATCATCATGGTCACCTAATTGAGCAAAGATGTGCAAGATGGGAGAGGTGAAAATGATATCATACAAATATAAATATAATAGTTTCAATCTTGAATTGACCACTGACTCATATATAAACTTTATATAAATATAGACTAATTGGCCGATTAAAGTACTATATATACTTGTAAACATATTTAAACATAGTCACATTTACACCAATTATTACACACCTGTTAATAAAAGTATGGCAGGAAAACGATCAATCGAATTTGGATCAGGCACGTTATGTAGTGGAGAGAGGCGAATCAGGTTTCGGAAATCTTTTTCCACTTCAGGATTGCCGTATTCAGACATCCAAGCGTGACCAATGGTAAATTTGTGAAAACGGAGCAAATCCATTACCCTAAGGGAGAATATTTTTGCTTTTCATTAAAAACGGATGCGTAAACATAAAGCGAATATACATCATGATAATTGAATTAATTCAACTAGATTTTTACTACGTCTACGACAAATAATAATTAACACATGATTAAATGTGATGCCAATCAAAACAATGACGGAAGAAGCCACTAATTAATTAATTTCACCTAACTAATTAAGATATTTGGACATACAAGATAACATAATAACATAAACAACTTACCCTACATGTGCGATGGAGGCCCCGAACAGATCAGGACGTTGATTAGTTACAGCTCCCACCAACAATCCACCATTGGAGCCACCTTGAATAATAAGTCTATTCAAATATTGTAGGTGTAAAATAATGTCAATAAAAATATCACAAGAAAATTATCTCATTATATTCATACTTATTTGAAGATGTATATCTCTCTCGAACAAGATATTCACCAGCACTAATAAAATCATCGAAACATGTTTGTTTGTTCTCCAATTTTCCCCCATTGTGCCATCGTTCACCATATTCCCCACCGCCACGAATATTGGCCAATGCAAAGACTCCCCCTAAATTCTCCATCAAAATAATTCGTTGTAATGAGAATGATGGCATTACGGAGATGTTAAAGCCACCGTATGAATACAACATGCAAGGGTTTAGACCATCTTGAACAAAATCCTAATAATTTGAATTTAAAAAAAATTAGATATTAAATAGCAATTGAACCAAATTGATATACCTTATGGTGCACGAGGAACATTGGAATATTTGTTCCATCTTTGCTTGGATAAAAAATTTGTTTAGTCACAAAATTGGTATGATCAAAATTTGCCGGTTTTGATTCCTTAAAAACAACTGGTTCGTTTTTCAAATCTTGATCCAATTTGAGATAGAAGATAACTCCTGGTATAAGAAACGAAGTGAGTCCATAAAACAATTCGTCTTGATTGCGTTCGGCACTGAGGCCCACAATTGCACCCACTGGAAGATTGAGTTCCCTGATTAAACTTCCATCGGATAAACGATGTATTTCTATACGATGGGTGACGTCTCGAATAAATTTGGTTATTAATAAATCTTCACGTGCAGCATAGCAACCCTGTAAAACGTCTTTTGGGTGTTCATTGATCAAATCTTTCCAATTGTCCACTTGTCTAGTATTAGAATCAGTCAAATCAATAACAGTCAAACGGTAGTTGGGTGCCTTGTAATTTGTCCGAACATAATGTATTGGGCCATCGTTTGTAACATAGTAATAATCGGCATTTAATTCTTCAACAACTGGCTCTAATTTAAGAATTCCGGTAATATTTGGATTGAGTGGATCATCAAATTGATAATAGTGAAAAAGATTGTACTCGCAAGTCTTATTTGAATACACATGCAAGTAACGGCCACAATGACTAATTGATGTAGTGAAACGGTAATGTGGATCATCCGGTCTTTCATACACCATCACATCTTTTGATTGTGGTGTTCCAATTCGATGATAGTACAATTTTTCAAAAGTACATTCAGTCGTCTCCGTTCCATCTCCCATACTTGAATATGCTGCATAAAAGAATCCTTGATTATCATGTGTCCATGAGATAGAAGAGAACTTTAATTTGGTGATTTCTTCTGGAAGATCATTTCCGGTATCAACGTTTTTTATTTTTATTGAAATCCAATCTGAACCGGACATATTCAAGCCATATGCATACCATTTACCATCCTTACTGAATTCGTTTGCATAAGATGACAGTGATACAGTCCCATCAGAGCTCAACGTGTTTGGATCGAGAAAAACTTCTGGCTTCGCATCAAGACTTCCTCTCATGATATAGTAAACATATTGATTTTGCAAACCGGAATTAATTTGCATGAAATAATTGTTTCCTTTTTTGAATGGGCAACTATATCTGGGATATTCGAATAAACTTTTCAATCTTGTAATTATCGGTTGACGATATGGACAATCCTTGATGAATGGATCGGAAAGTGCGTTCTGTGCTTCAACAAATTTTTTCGTCTCTTCACCGTCAGCATCTTCTAAATACCGGTATGCATCCTCAACCTAAAATGTTAAATTGAATAAATATTTCGTAAAATAAAGTATTTGGAAGCAAACCTGAACTCCAAATGTTGTACAGGTGGTGGATTCATCTCGTCTCGCTTTCGGAAAGTTGAATTTGTTTCCAGTCCGATATGCCATTTGAGATGCAAGATTGGTCTTGATTTGATCGAAGGATTTACCAGATTGCTCCAACAAGTCGCTAATATAATCCCAAATTCCCATGATACGTTAGTGAATGTTGGTAAATCAAAACACAATTTGGTTTGTAAAATAATCGAATTTATAATACATACCTTGTTGGAAATTTATTAGAGGAAAAATTAATGTTGTTAATCAAATAATTGATTGTTCGATTATTATTTCGAAAGTTTGAAATTATTCGGCAAAACATTCAAAACGTAACCATAACAATCTTGTTAATGAATAATGGATCTGAGTGGATCTGATAGCATACATATAAGTAAATAAAAAATGCCTTGTCAACATAACCACGTAATTTTCACATAGAACGTTACATATCAATTTATATCATATAATTTATATTTTTTGTTGATTAAAATGTCTTTAATCTTGACATTAAAATAAATAATTTAATGATTTAGTGATTTACTATTTTAGTAAAGTTCAAATTGAAAACAATCTAAAATTTTTTAAAAATTTCCTTCATTTACAACAATCAACACCGGCAGCTACTATAGTAACCGTATTATTAAATTTATTTTCCATATACAAAGATTTTACAAAAAGACATTTCGTTGTCGATCAGAATAGAAAACAATTAATGTTTAGTTTAAATTTTAGAATTTAATTATAATAATAAATAATAAAGTGCGCAAATGTAGGATCGGTTTGATAAAAGAAAAGAAAATAAACAATATAAAAATTATGGATTATCATCAAGTGTGTGTGTGTCTGTGTGTGTGTTTTATGCTTATTTGTAAATTCACAATTAACATGTAATGTGGAAATGTCTAGATTCTTGCGCAGAAAGGATTAAAACAATTGTAAATAAAGAATCTGTATTATTAGACTTAATGATCGGATTTTCTTAGATCTTACGTTTGCATTAATTGTTCAAATGAAACGATATATAAATGCTGCTTCTGTCATATTTTATTGACTACTGGCATAACGTTGAGTCCAATCACGAGCTATTAAATTAAAATAAAATGATTAACAATTTTTTATAATAATAATTAAAAAAACAAACAAACCTGTTCTAATAGCTTCTGCTTCATTCACTTTCCATTGTTCCGCAACGTCATTGGCAAGTGGATCTTCAGGATTAGGAGCTGACAATAATGCTTGAATTGACAAGAGGACAGTCCGAATTTGCAATGCTGGACTCCACTTATCTTTTAAAATGTCAAGACAAATGCGACCAAGTTTGTCAATATTTGGATGATATATTTTTGTCATAAAACGAACTTTCGGCGCGGACATCGGATATTCTTCCGGTAGAAATAATTCAAGCTTGAAAACGCCACCTTCAAATGGCGACTAAATTAACAAATTAAAGACAATGAAATTTCAATTTATATTTTTAGGTATTTAAAAAAAACTAACTCCTTCTGGTCCAGCAACAACAACATGGAAATAACGAGCATTACTTTCATCTGGAACAGCTGATATACCTGGAACTGGTTCTGCCATTAAACGTTGAGTTTCCTACAAGT
This sequence comes from Blomia tropicalis, assembly GCA_029204025.1. NCBI lineage: Eukaryota > Metazoa > Arthropoda > Arachnida > Sarcoptiformes > Echimyopodidae > Blomia > Blomia tropicalis. The sequence continues at coordinate 9,871,635 of CM055088.1, forward strand.
AACAAAAATATATTTTTATTTTCATATTAAGTTTAACTCAGTTTTTATTTAAATTTTTACCTTGATTATCCGGCGTGGAAGACCAGCCATGATTGCTAAGATTGGATAGGTACTTTAATGTTAAATGAATTGAGCTAAATTCGTTAAAAATGGAAACTGGTGAACAGTGAAACTGATTGAAAATGTTTTCTATAATGTTGACGTCCAAAATGAACAATGGGACAACTTGGATAAAATGTTTGCGTCTGTTTGGCTGTCGGTAAGCGTGTGTGTATATGTTCTGGGTGAAACACCAAAAAAACGTACGATGACAAACCAGACAGTGAAACTCACGCAGAAGAAGGCAACACCGCATTCTCTCCCTACCTCATAATTGTGTCAAAATAGTCGTTTGAGCCCCACGCTTCCATGCTTTTGGATTTTTTATGTTGATTGATTTTTACCAACATTTTATATCGTTATTTCAATTTCTGAAAAATATTTAATGGTATGTTTACATGATTCTTAATCATTTTTTTTACATTTTACATTTACATTCATTCGGCTTAATGTTTTACGGTCGTAAGGTCTTTGTTAAGTTACCTTCCTTAGTTAGATTATATAGTTTTCATTTACGCAATCTATCAATTGTAAATGACCGAAATTTACTATTGCAAAATATAAATTGTAAAAAATCATTCTGTTTAAAAATCGAGAAAAGATACATAACGCAATCAAGTTTTGCAATGGATCAACTAAGTGATACTTTTATGGAAAAACAAATATATCCACCTATTGTGGTTCGAGGAATGAAAACACTGGATTATGATTTGTTTCGGAAAAAAGTCTCTGTTCCATACGTTCGTACTAAAACTGAAAACATAGAAAAGATTCGAAAAATATTGAAACCTCATTTTCTAAAAATTTCGGCATTCAATCCAGTTCAACGATGTATTGAAGATGATACCATTTTTCATATCTACCTAAATCCAGATAAATTTGTTGATGTAGTTACCGATAAAATCACAGAGTTGAAATCTGATTTAATAAATAACGAATCAACAAATGATTTTGTCCAATATCGGTCTCATGAATTGACATATGAAAACTTTAATTATCATCAAATTTTGCGCTCTATTCTACCCGATGAAATTGATACCGTTTCTGGTTTCAGTACTATTGGCCATATTATTCATTTAAATCTGCGTGAAGAGGCACTACCTTTTAAACAAGTAATCGGCCAGGTAAGTACAAAACTAAATCTTTTAACCTTTTAATTTATATAAAAATATTTTTGTTATTCTTTAGGTGCTTCTGGACAAAGTGAAAGGGGCAAGATTGGTGATCAACAAGTTAGATATAATTGATACCAAATTTCGAAATTTTGCTATGGAAATATTAGCTCGTGATGACAGTGATCCTGATACAATTGTATCCACAACGGAATCTGATATTCATTTTCGGTTCGATTTTGCTAAAGTATATTGGAATCCAAGATTAAGCGCAGAACGAACGCGAATAATTAGAAAGTTGAATCGTGAAACTGACATTTTATATGATGTATTTGCCGGTGTTGGTCCATTCGCAATATCTGTTGCTAAATTTGCAAAATGTATTGTGTTGGCAAACGATCTCAATCCAGAATCGTATCGATGGCTTTGTGAGAATGTAACATTAAATAAGATGGACAAATTGGTCAAATGCTTCAATTTGGATGGACGAGAATTTATTATCAATGAAATCAAGAATGATTTGATTAATTGCGTGAAAAATTATGATGGTTCCAATTACAATCGACAATATCATGTTGTAATGAATTTACCTGATATTGCAGTAGATTTTCTTGACGCTTTTAATGGTTTATTGCTTGATATTCGGGACGAAAAACACGAGTACATGATTCAACACCTCAACATTCATTGCTATTGTTTCGTTAAGAACATTCCAGATGAAGAGGCTAAAGATTATGTTATTCAATTAGCTTCAGAAAAATTAGGTCATTCAATACTTGATAACGAAATCGATGAAGTATTCGACGTTCGAAAAGTTGCACCAAAGAAAAATATGTATAGAATTAGTTTCAAATTAAATAATAATATTCTATATGGAAAAGGACAAACAAAATCTATCAAAAATGAACAGTGAGTTGGATAAACATCGCTAAGATGTCTAATCATATCTTGTTTTTTATTTTCAATATTAGATGACTAAAAACAAAGGAAAAAACTTTGGCAATTCTAATAATAAGCCGGGACACAACAACAAACTAAGTTCAAATCATAAGAATGGAAATAATAAAAAACATGAGAAGAAAGAAAAACTATTCTTTCGTGTTGACGATTCTCGAGCGATGAAAGCAAAAAAGAATAAAGCTTTTGTTAAGTTTAATAAGGTTTGTTCCTTTATCTTTTTTATTATTTCATAAAATATATAATTATTTCATAACATATCTAGTCTAAAATTCAATCGCAAAATGAATCAAAGATTTCAAACTTGGATCAAAATTTGAACTCTCTTCAAACTACAGTGCGCATGAGTTTAAGGGAAAATGTTTGTATTAATAATTAATAATTTACATTTTAATTAAACATAATTTTCCTATCAGGAAAAAGCACATTTTGTAAATCCGGTAAAGGAAGCAACCAAACAATATGAAATGATCAGCGATCAATTAGATGTGGCAATCGATAAGTTTTCTACTGCATTGTAATGTGATTTCGAAAATTTTAAAAATGTTCACTAAAACATACTTATTAAATTGTTTGCTCCAAATGTTTTGATGAACCACCTTTTTATTATTTAAATAACGCCTATATTTAATTAATCATTGAAGTAACGCCCATAATAAATGCTTCGTTGGTATGATCATACTCCACAACACGAATAAAGCTTTATTTGAAAAAATCTAAAGTTGTTAATGTTTTGTGTCAATTGTGCTATTTCAATTAATTAACCGTTAATCAAATGTCCCCCAAATTTGTCAGGTATTCATAAATCAACCATTGCGCGCCTACATTGTTTTATTCATATATGTCGTATGAGACGTGTTTGTTTACTTACAATTGGTAAAATGTTGGAATGATTCGTCAATGCAAAGTGGTCAAATATGTGGAACTAATTTCTAATATGAACATTCTTCACTATTATTTATTTGTGATTTAACTTAATCAATGAAATATGTATGATCTTATTTTTCAGCGTGGTCTCATACACTTGATTGTGTAATGGTGATCATCATGATGAGACTTGGCGTGTTAGTCTACTTATTTATTTAATTTTTACGTTATAATATTTAGCAAATTTTTAATGAAATTATATTCCGAAAAATCATTTGACCATCGTAAAAGGAACTCATCAAATTTGTGTTGAACAGTAATCAATAAAGCTCAGATTCGTTGCATTTTTTTTGTTACGCCAAACATCTTACTATTTATAAATGGTAATGGCGTTTATTGATTTTTCTCTTGATTCAAGAATCCGAAAGCGATATGTGCCACTTATTACACAACAGGTACATAAATTACAGTATTTTATTATTATTAACAATTTTTTAAATTATCTAGCGATTTATGAGGCACGTAACACGTATAGCTGCTCGTAACTTGTGCATTCCAAATTCATTGATGCGAACATTAATCGATAAATTATCGGACACTGAATTAAAGGTTAGTCTGATAGGAATAAAAGATTTGTAAATTTTCAATATTACTTTTATTTAGAATTTTAACCTAAATTTGAACGAAGATTGTATTGATGGATTCGACAATGCAATTGAACAAAGTCAATCGTTGATACTACGGTTGAACATTTCATTCTATTTTACCATTCTGTACCCATCAAAACCAAATTGTGAAGAATGTTTGAAACCGCAAATGAAAAGATTATGTAACTGTAACAAACTACTATACCGAAGTGAATTAATTTCAAATCCCGTATGTCAATTTAAAATATAATTTGATTACCAAATATTTATCCTTTTTTTATTTATAATTTAGAACCCTTCTTGGAGACCATTTGATGGTTCGACATTCTGTTCACCTTCTATATCAAATTTTATTATTCGTATTTACTATAAACAACTACGAAAAAAATCAAATTGTGGTGATATAAATATTACGTATCAAAGTCAAAACACTTTTTCTTCATCTGAGCATAGTGAAAACGTCATAAATGATCAATCAAACACATCTACTATAGCGAACAATGAAAAGGATGAATCGAATGAAAAAGGAACTCTTTTCTTGGAATGGGCCGTACATTTATCCGGTTTAGTTCACATTGGTGAAGAGATACCTAAAGATCGTCGTTTATCAATCAACTCAATAATATTTGGTGCACATGAAGGCTTTTATACTAGTCTTGATTCAATAAATAGTGATGAATTACTCAATCATATTGTCCCACCAACGGAAAGTATGTCAATATGTTCGACCATGGTTCGTCGTTCATATTGTAGCAACACATTAACCAGAATTCAAATGGTCCAATACATTTATCAAGCAACAGCTGTTGACATGCAACGTTCAAAGAATGCTTTGCAAGGCGCTATTGAACGGACACGCGTTAAACGTGAATTAGCAATTAAAATTGAAAAGTTGCAATCATCTATTGAATTTCTTACGGAAATTGTCAAAAAACGAAATCATGATTACAAAAATTCTCAAGAACAGTTGGCAAATATTGAAAATGATATTTTCGAGTTGAATGCCACAATGTCAAATCGTGTTCAAATACTTAAAGAAGAGATTAATCGTTTGTTTCAATTTCGTTCGGAAAAGTTGTTAGATAGCCGGAAACGATTAGAATATGTTCGTCATGCACTTGTACATAGACGGCGATTATTGGCTAAAGATTTGTTTCAAGATGTATATCGAATCATACCATTTCCTGATTCGCGTGGATATTCAATTTGTGGCGTCTTTCTTCCTGATGCTGAACGTATAGACGAACATGATCCGAAGATGATCTCGATTGCTCTAGGCCACGTTACCCATTTATTGGCAATTCTTTCCTCTATTCTCGATATTAACCTTAACTATCAGGTTTGCATTATACATCAATGTTTTCCTTAATTATTGTTAAATTTTTTTCCTTATTCAGCTTATTCCATTCGGTTCAAGATCGATGATCATTGATTCTAACAATCATGTGTTGCGTGAAAATGAGAAATTCTTGCCACTTCATTCCCGCTCGGGTAAAAATGCAATCTTTTTTAAATATGGTCTTTATCTACTTAATCGAACAATCGCTTACATCCGAAGATCGGTTGGATTGAAAACTCATTCAGTGGCGATGACACTATCCAATTTGTACACTTTGTTCACTGATTCCTTATTAGTTGACAACTATAATATCAATAGTGATTTTACATTCAATCGCTTTTCGATCTACTCGCCGTCGTTTGATCTTCTTGATCCAAGTATGCTGCAACCCGATTCAATTGAAACTTGGAATCAACATTTCCTTAATGATATCAACTTGTATGTTTTGATTTTTATTTTTTGACAGCAAAATTAATAGTTTTGTTTATTTATAGCATAAAGGACAACGATTGTATGATAGATTATCTTTGGAAAGAAGTGGAACAACTGACGCTTAATGGAATAATCAATAAACCCGAATCGAACTATATTCCCACTAGTAGATCTCATTCTCGTACTAATCAATCACTGTCAAACATTTCGAGGACATCTACCTCTTCACTTAACTCGTCATCATCTTCATCTCCGAACGTTAGTCAAGATTTCCGTATTGATGAAATTAAGAATTGTATTACGAAACATAAGCAACGTCGGCGAGAGTTGAGCACTCATCGTTTAAGTCAGATTACATCTTCGCTCAGTTCCTCATATGCTTCCGCTTCATCATCGGCACCATCACGAATATTGAGCACAAAGGCAGAAGATATCATTCGACAACGACGTATCAGTGTAACCAACTGTTACACACCGGAAAGTAACAATCAATCATTTCTAAACAATAGTCCAGAGTCATCTTGTCACTTTGTGCCAAACCACAGAAGAATTCGAAGCGTATCTGGTTATGGTTGTGTCCCATTTCAATCTTCATCTGTTGGCAGCAATAAATCATTCGTTCATGGGCATGCTTCAATGTTGATGGGCCAATCAAGAAATAGCACTCCAATACAGTCGGTCAATGTTTCCAATATCAATCGAAATTTACTAACGGGATCTCTTGATAAAGGATTAAACCGATTATTACATCATCAATCGTGTTCTTCATCATCGATTACATCTTCGTTTCATTCGTTATCGAACCAAATTGATTTAAATTCTACTCATCCTCGTGGTTCTACTTATGAAATGCCTTCAAGTTATTTGAATATTGAAATGTTAAAAGGATTCGGATTGGAAGATAATAGATCAATCGATGAGAGTATGAAAGTGTTGGCCATTGATGAGAGAGGGCCAAACAATTCATGGCTACATTCGTCATCTTCTCCACGGAATATTACTATTTCTTCTTCTTCTAATGACGAATATCAACCAATTGAGAAGACAATCTAGGTTGTTGTGTAGTTTTTTTTTGTAAAAATAAATATATCTGGTCATTTGATTCGTTTTTATTCAGTTATATTTTCATTTATTAATGGATGAAAGCATTCATTTGTGATATGCAAACTATGAATTCTTTGTTATTATTATTAATATTATTTTATATCTTAAATGTATGTTTACTTAAATATAGATTAAATAAATGTTAACTAATTGATAATTGTTGACAACATAACAATTCTTAATCTCTCTTGTTGATTTTTGAATTGAGGACAAAGTAAGTGATAAAACGTATAATCAAAAAGAAAACAAATAGCGCACCAATATTAACAAAGAAATACTTTTCATCGACGTTATATTGATCCAAAATAGACGAATGATACGATTTTCCACTGCTTGGATCATAGGTTCCACCCAATGATCGTGCAAAATTATCGACAAACTTTTCTCCACCTTCACCAAGGATCATGGTTGCATAGCCCATCCATTCAGGTTTACTTGATTGATTCTTATTCAACATTTCGGGTCAACTTGACAACGATGTAAACCATAAACTGCAACCAACGAAGCTTCGAATGCATATCGTATGTAAGATAAATATGAAAAGTGACGAAGATACCACGGAATGGTTGAAATACGAACAAAGAAACCGCCAAACAGCATGATAGGTACAGTGGAGATCGGACCCAAGAATACGGCGGCACTGGCGTCCTCCATGAAAATGGCTCCCAATAAAAGACCCAAGCTTTGAGATACAAAGGCTGTGATCACATTAATCAGCAGAAAATAGAGAATTCGTTCGGTTTCAATCAATTGACCAGTCATTATGTATGCAACAATACAAAAGATGATTGGATAGATGATCTGGTCGAATAAGAATCGAAATAAATTAAATGGAATTAATGTTAAACAAATACTTACCTGAAATGGTATTTCAGCAATTGATAATGCCAAATAGTAGGTGGCCACACTGTACCAACCGTTAATCTTTTCCTTTCGAATATTGGACAAATTTGCTGGAAATGTCATAATGGTTGGCATCATTGAACCAAACATAACGAACATCAAGGTGAAGAAGATGAATGCCAAATTTTCCGTACTGGTGACCGTCTCCTCTTGGTACTTGAGTCGATATGCTGGAAAGTTTTCCAAATCATTAAGTGGCGATTCGAGTGGAGGACACAATGATGGTTTTCCGATTGTTTGCCCGTACAATAAGCCAATAAAGATGGCCGTCATTAGATGGGATAAAAATCGAAGCGTATTCAACATCGGATCGCGAAGAATGTGTTTAGTGGTTCGTTGAAACAGAATCCAGATGTGTAACATGGTTGGATACGATTGCATTCCCGAGTACTGAGACAATGACTTATCGGAACCTTGCTGTTCAGTTAGTGTAGAATCTTGCCTTCGTTTCAAATCAATCAATCGTTCTATTGCATCAGCACCGTGTTCACCAGAAGCCACCTCCGCAATATAATCAGCCGGATTATGGAATTGTGGACAATGAAGATCGACACTTTTCAATCGATCTAACATTTCACTAGGGCTTCCTTCATAGATACAATTGCCATTGTGGGAAATCACATAGACATGATCAAATAGATGAAATACACGAGCCGAAGGTTGGTGGATGGTACAAACAACTGCCACTGGATGCGTTTCAGTTTTTGATAACCGTTCCATCACCGACACAGTTTGAAAGCAAGCTGAACTATCCAAACCACTGGTTGGTTCATCCAAGATTAAAATGTTTGGTCTATTTATGTGATAGACAATTCAATTGAAAAATGTTTAAAATTTAATACGACTATTTTAACATACCTGGATATCATTTCCAATGCAATTGAAATTCGCTTCTTTTGTCCTCCAGAACAACTCCCGGCTTGTGTATCGATACAAACATCCAAACCTAATTGATGTATAACAGACAATGCCAGCCGTTGATGATAGTTTTTCGTCTTTTCAACTTCAAGTAGATTTCCTTTCGAGCTAGTATCAGCTGAATTAAGGTTGTTTTCACTGTTTGAGACGACAATCTCTTCAACTCGAGCTTCTTCAGAGTTCTTTTCATCATAATTCTTTAAACGTGATGCATAAACCAACATTTCGCGAACGGTGAATGATTCGATTAAATAATCCGATTGGTTAATCAAAGCAACTTTAACCGGTTGTTCGGTATCACTCGAAAGGCGAATATCACCGGAAAGACCTCGCTTACGAAAGCCAACAATACATTCAAGCATGGTAGACTTTCCTGAACCAGAAGGTCCCATTACAGCTGTAAGGTGACCTGTCAAGAATTTACCATTTATACCTTTCAAAATGGTTCGCTTGGTTTTATGGAACATTGATCGGCCATTATCCGCTGTGAAACAATTTCCCGGTGTAAATTGTGATCGCTCTATTGAATAGGTTAGATCTCGCCACGATACGACAATATGCTTAGTACCAGAACCATTATTTGTTTCAGTTGCTTCACCGTTTGGAATCAATTGACCCTTTTCTTTGCCCGATCCTTGTCGAGCAGAAGCTACACGAATATTATTCAGCAAATTACCGGCATTCAATTGAACCGGTTCATTGTTCGGTTGCTCTCGTACTGTTCCATCGTTGACTGTTGTATTCAATTCATTATCCTCCACATTCAGGACGGTTTCTTTTTGTAATCCATTCGCATCAATCTCATTTATGGACATTGTCGTTCACAAATTACAACTTGAAACCAAGTTTAAACTTCTTTACACAGTGAAGACAAATTCTCGATTGAAAGAACTTTGAGGCTAATTTTGTAACGCAATAATTTTGTGCTTGTGTGCATTGCGTCGAATTTAAAATTTAAATGTACACCTATCAGAATCCTGCTGTAACGAGTACCTTCTCTATAGTTAATGAGAATGTGTTACTTGACACAAAAAATTGATCGGTCACATGCTGACATATTGTCGTGCACAAATTCCCAAGTGATCTTCCAGTGCAACTATAGTGAAACCAATTTTTTTATATTCTCATTTTAAATAATTATTGATTAGTTTATATAGTCTTTGGTTCTAAAAACATGTCAATGATGATCATGAACCATTTTCAGTGAAAATTGGGTTGCAACGCATATGAAGGTCAATATCAATGAAATTGCCATTTCTATTTTACGTAAACGTTTCTTCTTCTTCTTCTTCTTCTCTTCTTCTATACTTCTTCTTCTGTTTGTGTATATGACATTTTACAATTTACCGTTGCAAGTCACGAAAAAATTTAATCGATATGTAATGGTACACATTTTAAAATGGAGAACATGTCTATTGTAGACAAGCGCAATCCCTTTGAATATACAATTGAATAAAGATTCGACCGAAAAGTTACAAATGTTTCGGTATTTGAAATATATACCATTATTTGGTTTAACGAATTATTTCCAACAAAGATAGATATTGGAACAGCAAGGTTATCCAAGTTGACACTAATCAATAGATTGATCAAACAAGAAAATGAGGTTGCGTTTTTTTATTAAATAGAAGATAGAATGGAAACTAATAAAAAATTGAAAAAGAATTTAATTGTACAAATACAAAATGCAAAAACAGAAGGCAGAATAGAACAGAATAGTTACTAATAAAACTTTTTGGTTTGATTACTGTCTCGAATGTTTAAATAGTACAATGATCCAATCAATATTAATGATTGGACGGACAAGATGATTATTAGTGTCGTTGATGATGTACACGACAAATTGGGACAACCAGTTAATGGCGCTGCGGCTGCTGCTCCGCCACCACCAGCGAGTCGAGTGGCAAGAGATCCAAACTCACGTCGGACAACATTCATATTTTCACGAACTTCCCCAAGAAGTTGTTGAAGTAAAGCTAATTGTTGGTTTCCTGAATCTTGACTTCCAGGATGTGGCTGTCCGGCAACAGGGGCATTTTGTGAACCATGCTGTACGAGAACTTTAATCTCTCTCGAATTTTGAAGCACTTCCCGTTGAACATTTAATATCGACTCAACCTCTTGTCGAGACATTGGAACAGCAGGAGCTTTGAATATTTAAAACAATAAAATTTATTATTATAATAAAAAAACATTTTAATTTTAAAATTACCTTGTCCACCTGGATGAGCTATTGGTGCGGTTCCGGTTTGTATGCTTGAGATGAGTGATAAAGCTCGCTCTTGGCGACCAATGATTTCATCCAATTTTCGGTTCATCTGTTTGACGTTTTCAAACACTTCACTTTGTCCTTGGAAAATTTGTTGCAATTCTCGAACTGAATAGTCATATTCTGATTCAATAGCCTTTTCTGATTCCATTTCAAGTTTGCGAGCTTCTTCTGGATGTGCTTTAAGGTAATCGTCTCGTTGCTTTTCCAATTTTTGTTTATGTTGCTCATATTCTTGAGAGAATCGTTGCTTGTCAGCTTCGGATAAACCTGCATTAGCTTGAACTTGACTTGGAGGTAGCAAACTATAAGTCAGAAATTTGAAAACATCGTGATCATCGGCTAAGCCACCGGTTGCAGCAGAGATTCCAAAATGGCCAAATTGAGGTAAATAAACATTTTCCGACCGAAGGCAAAGCTCGAAATCGTTTTCATTGTTTGTGTTTCCACTATGAAATGATACAGTAAGAACATTCTTAAAATATTCAATCTTAGCTCTGACTGGGAATGGTTTGTTTCGGAAATCTCGAAGACAACCTTGCATTTGTTGATTGATTCCATCAGTATTGTGGTCATATGATTTAGTTCCATCGTTAACCATTGCCATGATGTATGGGTTGTTACCCTTGTTATCATTATCGAAAGAATCGAAAAATAGTGCTAACCCACGCCAATGATCTGCAGAACCAAAAACAGGTCCCTCAGGATACTTTTGATCGGTAAACCAAAATGCTAAACCATCAGCACCAATTCTGCCTTTTCCATTGACACGGAACATTATTTCAACTTCCCACCAATCAAATGTTGTCTTGTGTTTAGTCCAAATTTGTCCTTTCTTCGATCGGAGCGAAGGCGTTATTCGAACCATATCTTCCGAAGCGATAGAAGAGCCAGAATATTCCCAAAACGGCACTGTTCCATCTTTTTGAGATAAATATGGTCCTTTGAAAGAATATTTGTACTCAAATCGTCGATGGGGTATTTCGTTGACATAATCAGCTTGACTTTCGAGCAACGAACAACAACATAATAGAATGCCAATGATACATATCATAAATGGCGAACTCATTGTCGATTATTGTATGATCAAACAATAGTCAAAAACAAAAATTGATGCACTTGTACTTGAGGCTGATTTCCGCTTTGATGCTGTTGCCGGTTAGGTTCTTTCACGACAGCTTGATTGGCTCACACGTTTACGATGCTCTCACTAACGGAAATGTTTGCATTGGAAAGAGCAAAAGAGGCTATTAAAAACTTATCACAAAATTTATAGATATCACAAAAATCAATGTTTACGTACATGAACAAATCTAAGGTCAGCTGGTGTCACATCAAATGTTTATCGTTGAGTAGCAACTATAGGATCGTTTGGTTACCCCGGATATAGATGTTACTTTGGTTGAGAACGTTTATAGTTGTTCTTTCAGAACATTTGTATGCTGAAAGGGTTTTTGGCTATGATCTAGTTGAGCGAGATTTAGCCACGAGAACAACCAACCAATCACACGTCACACTTTTGGGAAGCCATGTGTGAAGCGGCCGTTGAGTGTTGATATGTAGACGAGAAAGCGATCGACCAAAAGTGGCTGGTTGTCAAATAAGACCAATAATGATCATTCTTTACGGTAGATGACAGCATGCGTTCGATTTTTTTTTCAAATTTTTGTATACAAATGTTCGATGTTATTCGAATATGGAACTAAATATGCTACAACTTAACATAGTTAAACAACTTTACGTTGTTGTCCTTCACAACATTGTCCAACATGCAAATAGTGACAACTTTACTGTTATGGACATTTAGCCATTCAATCATATTCGCTTGGCTCCAAATGGATAATAGAATCTCAGATCTAGTCTACATTAGACACCATGCTAACTCTGATTCTAGTACATCATTTTGTATTGGCCGATTCAATTCAACTCATCATTTTGGATGTCAAAATTCTCTCAATCCACAAGGTGGTCTTCCATACTTTATGGATGGTTCGAAAGAATTTCCCATTAGTGTTCCAGGTAAAAGAAAGTTTGTTTTATTAATCGATGTTCAAGATTATGATACAATTATCAAATTAAGGTTTGTTTATTTCATTTCATCGTAAACAATATTAATAAAAAATTCATTTATTTAAAATTTAGAAACAATTTAAATACAATAAATGAAAGTACAGTTGGAGTTATCTTTTACCGATTGCCGATTATGCAACCAACCCCATTTGAAAGAAGATTCAACTCTTTTTCTCAAGATACAGAATGTCCAAATTCATATTTTGGCTCATACAATCATTCCGCCACAATGTGGCATTGTAAATACCCATACGTTTCAAATGTGAATCCATATTTTGAATTTGCATTCATCAAATGGCCATTTCCCATATTTTACATTGCAAATTTAACCTTGATTGAACATTTGAAAAGATGTAACCACATACGTGAACGTGAATGTTTAGTTGAGCTTCGCTCCAACATGTATGGAGCAATCAATTCAAAACGTTGCGTAAATCGTAATGATGCTTTTCTCGACTCGATGACCTTTCGAAGTACGGTCTATTGTAGTCCGATAAAAGCGGACAATCTCTTTGCAACACTTATTCCCATTAGAATCAATCAAACCATTGCTAAACGTTCAATCATATTGATTACAGCAAGACTTGATTCATTCACAATGTTTGATTCATATTCTCCCAGTTCTCGGTCGGTTTATACTGGCGTAATTGTACTCATTGCTACTGCTCATTTAATGGCTAATAATTTTGATAAATTAAGTCAGAAAAACGATTCAAATATTCTTTATGAAAATGTAATGTTTGCACTGTTTGATGGCGAATCGGTTGGATACATTGGTTCGTCATCTTGGTTATTTGATCTTATATTCAACAACCGAACAAATGTAAGAATCATTTTATGCTTTGAAACAATAATCAACCATTTTTTATCACAATAGATGAATCAAACCGAAGAGGAAGGATTTTTTCTAAAACTCGATTCAATTGCATTTGTTCTTGAACTAAGTCAATTATTATCCAGTGATACGCGACATTGGCTTCATTGGGATAAGATGACGAAAAGTAAAACAAAAAATAACAAAATTATAAAAAGTTTGCTGGAAATGTTAAAAACTGAAAATAAATTTTTCCATTTAAAAGAAGGAGTATCAAATCAACTTCCACCTAGTACTGCTCGAATTTTTCAAACAATCGATCCAAATCTTCCCGTGGCTGTATTGGCGGGCTATGACACCGAGTATAGTTCACAGTTTCATTCGCTCTTCGATACGACTGACCCAGATGAAGCCGAACGGTTAACCGATAAACTTGGACATATTGTCGGCATATTGACCAATGTAAGAAATGAAAATGGTTTTTCTTGTTGAAAATTAGTTTAATAATTTCAATATTTTAGTTTTTAATTCTACATTTAACAGGCATAAAAAGTGACATTCAAATTGATCATGAATTTATTCACAATCTAACTATTTGCTTACAAATTCCAAACAAAGTATGTCATTTATTCGACAGAGTGCACAATTTAAGTCAAGTACCATTTGATTTTACCGGAGCTGTTCAAGCCCCAACATTAATGAATAATCTCAATTGGAGAATGGACCGAAACGAAAAAATTCGTAATAAAATATTATCAATATTAGCAAATACAAATATATTTAATGGAAATTGTAATGAACCAAAACCATCATATCCACATTTATATAACCATTCGGAAATGGATGAGATCGATGGTTTTCAAACGATGGAAAACCAAAATGGAAAATGTCAATATAGTCAAACATGGAAAGATTCGTTCATAAGCTATTATTTTGACAATGATATGGATCCAGAACCTAAAAAATGGCTAAACTCAATGCGAAATAAATTTCAATTTTCTTCATTGGCCGAAAGCAATTATGATTCATATCGAGAACCATCAATTTGGATCTATGTACGTCCTACATTTGAACATGAAATTATCATTCTATTTGTTGGCATTTGTATCACCATTATATCAATTACAATAACAAGCATCTTAAAACGATATTCGAAAAAAATATTCAATCCACCAATTCCTAAAGAAGTTTCTAAAACAAAAAGTAGATCAAAATCACCAAAAAATGTCACCATAAACACTCCAACATACTTGAAGACCAGTACTTCAAATTAAATTGAAACAATTTCTGTAGCAATTAACCTTTTATTATTAACAAAAAATTATGTTATCACAAATTATGAACAAATCATCGAATTAATGTGTTCGAATCTTACCGTTTTCCTTCGAATATTATAATCAGTCATTGGTATAAAGCAATCTCGAATGGTTTAACTTTTATCGTGTAAGATTTGTAACTGAACTTTGATTTTTGAACATTCACAACTTTTTACATCATTCTGTTTGGTTTGGAACAAAATGAAATATCGCGGTGAACAACCAAACACCTACAACATGAATGGTGTTTCGTATTATCAACAACACCATAATCATCGATTCAATGGACCAGTACATAGTCAAACAACCAAGCCAAACCGTACTTATGTTCCAATGGAAAGTGCTGTTTCCAATTCTAATGTTCATCAACATGGAAATGTAGCATCCGGGCAAGGTCAGATCGAATTGGTGGAAAAGATATTGAACCAAATTTCTATGCATCAATCATCGTCGTCATGTCCAGCCAACACTAAAATTCGTGGTGCTGGATCTGGTCCGATAAGAGGTGGTCGAAGTTCATTTCATAAGAAAGTTCCGCATCAATATAACAATAGTCATGGTCGTTTCAAGAATAAGTTTGCTACATCAAATGTCAATGTACCATTATATGGTGGCAATGGTTCCAAAGGGCACAAAGATCGTTCATTTATTGCTACCAATGTTAATATGCAACAATGTTCACGTATCGAACCAATGAATAATTCATCGGAATCGAATGAACAATGTTCCTTATGTGAGTATATGTTTGTTGATGGACAGCTCTTGCCAAAAGTGATTTGTACTCATAAGAATGTTGGTTCAAATTCTATAAAAAACTCTACGTCATACAATCGAAGTAGGAGTGAATTTTCAAACAGATCTCACACCAAAACGGCCGTTCCGAAAGCATTTGTGAATCGTAGCAAGAAATGTAACAACATCAACCCCCATCACAATACTTATCAACAAAAATATTCGTATTCTGCTGTTTTGTCACCTTTTAAAGAGGCCGATATATCCTCACAGTCGATTATCTCAAAAAGAAATTTAGTCGGCATAAAGAAATTTATCGAAGCTGAGATTATTTTTGATCAAAATATAATTGAAGTTATACCATTACATGTCAACAGTGTAGATAATAATTCTTCGATAGAAAACGACAAAGTTGAAATTTATCAAGCTGATAATGATGTAAAATTTTCGCCAAATGTTTCAAAGCAATTGCACGAAACAATTGATCACAAAGAAGATGAGATGATAAAACCAACGCAACCAGTTCATTTTGTTCAGCCGAATGAAGTAAAAGCTTTAGGTTTGATTGTTTCGGGAAATATGCATTCACAAACGGTTAAAAAGATTCGATGTTTGATTGCCAATTTCATTACAATTCACATCGAAGATGGTGGTGCCGATTGTGACATTCTTCAAGCAGTTGATCGAGAAAAGTTAGGATTTCAAAATTTCGATGGAAAGAACATTGGCCTTTATAAGAACATTGGCTACATTAATCGAAACAAGAATAAGTTTGCTCGTCCCACTCAAGATCTATTACAATTGTAAGTTTTAAACGTAGTAGTATGATATTAATATAATAAAATTATTTTATTTTATTCAGACTATTGCTACCGCGAGAAATTGGGGTTTCAAATTCGGTGACAGACAATGTAGGTGATAACCAACCAAAGGCGAAACTTGATTTGAGTCCATTCTACGATCGACTCAGCTATGACAAGGAATATGCCTATTCGGTTCTTGAATCATTGATCAATGATGATAGTCACTTGACTAGCCATATTAAGGCTCGCAAATACCGTTATCCCGATTGTGATTACTCGTCCGAGTGTGATGAATTTCAATCGGCAACTGAACCATATCATACTCAATTGGATGTTAATGAGTTAAATGTATCTGAACGGCGACGTCGTCGACGTCATCGTCGTTCATTGAGCAATTCTGACAAGAGTTTACGTTGGTTTGAATCCGACAACGAATGTAACACTTTTGGTGGAAATAGTGGAAGTCATTTCCGAGGAGGAAAGTTTAACACCACTCGATATATAAATAATTCTACCTTCTTTAACGATAAGCAACGTACCAATAGTCTTATTGGAAATGAGCAATATGGCTCATTCTACATTACTGAAATCTCATTCACTTTCGATTAGATGTCATGAATGGAACAAAAGATAGATACAAATTGACGAATGTATGTGTAGATTGTTTTTTCTCGTCAAACAATTTTTATTATTACTACATTGAATTTAAAGCCATAATTGAACAATAGTTCTTATCATTTTAATTGTACTATATTGTATGTAACCTAAAACTCCCATAAAATTTGATTCCAATGAATTATTTTTGGATATTCTCACCCGATTGATAAGCGCCACCTAGCATCGGCGTTAGGTTGACGTGTCATTACATCAATGTGTGTGTCGGCGAACTCGAATGTCCAGCCCACTTGGTTGCCCTGTACATATAGCATGCTTATGGATAGCATCATTCTAGAAGATACTCTCTCCCCTTGTTTGCCGGTTAAACTGACGTGTTGTTACCCATTGAGAATCATTTGGTCACAAGCAAGTTAACAGTTTAAACGTTGCCGTTCTTGTTGTCAATTCATTGTTCCTTTATAATTTTGTTCATAAATAAGCGAACTCTTTTGTTGGCAAACATTGGACAATCGGCAACATTCATTCAGCAATGTTGACAACCAGATTGAACATATTTATTCTCTCTCTATTCCTATTTTCATCATTTCGTAAGTATTATTTTTTGATTATTCCTGTTCGTTGTTTTTCTAATTTTTTTATTACCATTTATTTTTTTAGAATTTATTCGGTGTGAAGATGAATTGGACGATGAATTGGTATTGAATACCGGTACACTCGATGATGATCTCGGTGGCCATCATGATGGTTCCAAAACTGATGATCAAGTTGTATCACGAGAGGAAGAAGCGATCAAATTGGATGGACTTAGTGTTGCTCAATTGAAAGAACTAAGGGAAAAAGCTGAAAAGTTTACATTCCAAGCTGAAGTTAGTCGAATGATGAAGTTGATCATCAATTCCTTGTATCGAAATAAGGAAATTTTTCTTCGTGAGCTTATATCAAATGCTTCCGATGCATTGGACAAAATTCGTCTACTTTCCTTAACAAATCCGGATGCACTGTCAGCTACGGATGAGTTGTCGATTCGAATCAAGGCCGATCCGGACAACAATATGCTTCATATTACTGATACTGGTGTTGGTATGAGCAAGAATGAATTGGTTGCGAATTTGGGCACAATAGCCAAATCAGGAACTGCTGACTTTTTAGCTAAACTTGGTGAATCAAAAGATTTGAAAGAGATGAATGATTTGATTGGTCAATTTGGTGTTGGTTTCTATTCTGCTTTCTTGGTTGCCGACAAAGTTATTGTTACCAGCAAATCGAATGATGATGACGTGCAACACATTTGGGAATCTGACTCGTCATCTTTCACCATCGTTGATGATCCACGTGGTTCCACCTTGAAACGAGGTAGCACTATTTCATTGGCTCTTAAAGATGAGGCAAAAGACTTCCTTCAACCTGACACTCTCCGAAATTTAATCCGAAAGTATAGTCAATTTATCAATTTTAAAATTTATCTTTGGTCTAGTAAAACTGAGACAGTGGAAGAGCCTATTGATGATGACGAGATTGTTGACAAGGCTGACGAGAAGAAGCCGGATGTGGATGATGAAGCCCAAGTTGAAGACATTAAGGAAGATGAAAAGAAACCAAAGACTCGAAAGGTCGAAAAGACAACCTGGGATTGGGAATTGATCAATACATCGAAACCGATCTGGACTCGAAAACCAGCTGAGATTCCTGATGAAGAATACAATGAATTTTACAAATCAATCACCAAGGATTCATCTGATCCATTGGCTAAAACACATTTTATCGCAGAAGGAGAAGTTACATTCAAGTCCCTTTTATTTGTTCCAAAGACGAATCCAACTGACACCTTCAATCGATACGGTACCAAAACCGATAATATCAAGTTATTTGTTCGAAGAGTATTTATTACCGACGACTTTACCGATATGATGCCTAGCTATTTGAGTTTTATTCGTGGTTTGGTCGATAGCGATGATCTCCCATTGAACGTATCTCGAGAGACGCTACAGCAACATAAATTATTGAAAATCATTCGAAAAAAATTGATTCGTAAAGTTTTAGATATGTTGAAGAAACTTTCTGAAACTGATTATGAAGCATTCTGGAAGGAATACAGTACAAATTTGAAGTTAGGAGTTATTGAGGACACTGCTCACCGAACTCGATTGGCCAAGTTGCTTCGATTCCATTCGTCTGCCGTTGCTTCAGACAAGCTAACATCTCTTGCAGATTATGTAAAACGAATGAAAGAAAAGCAAGAACATATCTATTACATTGCCGGTACATCTATGGAAGAAGTATCTCAATCACCATTTGTTGAACGATTGTTGAAGAAAGGATTTGAAGTCTTATACCTTACTGATGCCGTTGATGAGTATGCCATTTCTGCTTTACCCGAATTTGAAAAGAAAAAGTTCCAAAACGTTGCCAAGGATGGTTTGGATCTATCATCTCAATCTGAAAGTAGTAAAGAGAAACAAGAAGTTTTAGACAAGGAATTCGAACCATTGAAGAAATGGCTGCAAGACGATCTTCTCAAGGAAAAGATTTCAAAAGCTGTAGTGTCTCAACGATTGCATGAATCACCATGTGCCTTAGTTGCTTCCCAATTTGGCTGGACCGGTAATATGGAACGGTTGGCACGTTCAAATGCACATTCCAAATCACAAGATACTATGCGAGATTATTATCTGTCTCAAAAGAAGGCTCTTGAAATTAATCCACGTCATCCATTAATTCGAGAACTGCTGAAACGAGTTGAAGAGGATAAGGAAGATGAAGTTGCTAAAAACATGGCAATGCTCATGTACGAAACTGCAACTCTTCGATCTGGATATCAACTTGGTGATACAGCTTCATTCGCTCAACGTGTCGAAAGTTTACTTCGTAAGACGTTAGGAGTCGATGAGAATGCCCAGGTATGATTCTTATCTAAACATTGATTTATAAAACTTATACATTGTTTTCTTAGGTCGATGAGGACGATGATGAATCAATTGGCGAATCGGCTACTGAAGACAAAGCTGAAGAACCAATCGATTTTGTAAGTTAAACTAAACATATTCCCTATATAATAGTTATACTAATTTTGATTCATTCATAGGAAAAGGATGAAAATGAACATGATGAGTTGTAGCCCATTAACAATCTCGAGTGCCGTATTCTTTCCAGTTTTATTGCAATTTATTTAACAAAATACATTGGAAAAACTTGAATCCAATTTACTAAATTCAAATAGTTTTATGTACATAATAATTTTGATTCAATAATAAATTCATTTTTTAAAATTTTCGCTTTATCAACGGATTTTTTGTTTCTTTCGCTTGTGAGGCAAATCTATTATCTCAGTTTTAACAATAATTTCAGCCGATTTAATTGGTTTGGCAGAATACCCTCTGGCACGGTTGACAATATCATCGATCGGGTCATTTGGACAGGTTGGAAACAATGGTTCTATTTCATTTTCAGGTTGAGGTTGGTGCGAATAAAAATTGATACAACCTGCCAAAACATAGTTATGGTCCAATTTAATATTATCTACATCACTCGTATCCAATCGAGTGACATTATTGAATGCGGTTCTGTCTGGTTTCAGTATATCATAACCAATAATTTTAGATGAATCACTTCGGGAACGCGTTACTGGTCCACTTGGTCCATTGTTGTTTAAATCGATTTTCAATCTATTCAATTCTTGACGATCAATATTTTTCGGCAGCCGAATCAAATAATACTCTGTTACATCTGAGTCGGATATGTCCATATCTTCTTTATTTATTTCAATAATCTAAGACAAGAAAAAGCACAAGAAATTCAATGAAGTTGGAACTTTGATTTACAAAACAATATCCATGTGTTTGTAACACTGTCTGTGAACGTTTCATATAACGTTTTCAGAAAACAACTTAATGTTTTCCAAAAACCAAAAGAAGTCATTCATATAGTGCGTTTAACCAATGTTTTATGCTATTTCAACGTGAATGTCCCAATTTCCCCATACGATGTAACTGCAGACACACATGCTAACTCGGCAGCTCATATCCCTTTTTCCTTTTCCTCTGAGACTCGCACTGTTTTGGTTTGTTTTCCATCTTCTTGTGGATTTTGTGACTATTTTATCTTACTTCATCAATTACAAATTCGGTAATCATGGAAGAAGAAAACACTCAACAACCGAAGAAGCGTACCTTCAAAAAGTACTCGTACCGTGGCGTAGACCTCGAACAATTGTTGGACAAAAGCACCAAGGATTTAATGGAGTTGTTCCCAGCTCGTGCTCGTCGACGATTGTCACGTGGAATGAAACGAAAACCGATGGCTTTGCTTGCTAAATTGCAAAAGGCGAAAAAAGAGACCGCGCCGATGGAGAAACCAGAGACGGTAAAGACTCACCTTCGAGATATGATTATCATCCCAGAGATGGTTGGATCTGTTGTCGGCGTGTACAATGGTAAAACATTCAACCAGGTTGAAATTAAACCAGAAATGATCGGTCACTATTTGGGTGAATTCTCTGTAACATACAAGCCTGTAAAGCATGGTCGACCTGGTATCGGTGCCACGCATTCATCTCGTTTTATTCCATTGAAGTAGTCACCATGGTCATTTGGTCCAAATATTTTGTCAATCTAAAAATCTGACTATTTTCAATAAATGTGACAGTGAACATCCTACATTTATTAGTGTTTTTTTACTGAATGTAACCTATCATTTGCATAATGATTCAAAAATTTTGAATTCATGTACGATATCAACTCTGATTGCAACGGTTTATTTTTTGTTGTTTTTGTTTGTTAACTCGATTATATGGCGATGTTCATCAACAATCGAACTTGTTCATTGATTGAATACGACGGAACTATTTTGGGAATGGCCCGTTCATTCGTACAAAGTAATGGCCAGTGGCCACCATCATTTGCCTGTCATTAATAAGTTGCAGATAACAAGTGAACATAACAACAGCAGCTAATTAGCATGCCAAATCGGCATTTGTTTATGCGTCACTGAATACTTTTCAATTTTATCTCTTTCTCTAATGTCCTTCAATGTTTTCGCTTATATTGGTAAATTGTAATTGTTCACTGATTTTTTTTTCAATGTATCATACCAAATATTCACCAACAATCATAACAACTTCTTTACGAATCTAACCATTGAACTAAAACTACCCGTAGGAGACTTTGATAGGGACACCATTACAATAGGCAAGAGAACAAGTTGGCCCGTTGTTTCACCTCTTTATGGCAAAGGTCGATATGACTCATCGACGAGAGCAGCGCATTGCATCATAGAAAAGTGAGAGAGAGAGAGAGAGAGTAAGAAGTGAACTAACCCAAAGAGTGGTGGTCATACTTGTGTGTCACACTAGGATCGAAATGATTTTTTCCACCTGAATGGACGATGATGAGAATGATGATGATCATAATCATCATGATCGTGGTGGTTGTGGTGGACGTGATGCAAAGTGTGGCTTCATCTAATCGCCGACCAACCAATTATCCATTCAATTGATGGATGTAGCACAGATTTAGCCACAAGCTAGTCGTCATCATTCGTTGTTCGTTGCATGAATGATGCGCCAATGGCCAATGCCAGTGTTGGTAACTAATGTGTCCAACCATACTTGTTGAGCCTGTTGTCGTCCAGTGTCCTGTGTGCTCACTCCGATATATTCTAGCAATCGTAGAGGGCCACATTCCAGTGATGATGATCATCCACCACCACCACCACCACTACTATCGTCTTCGGTCGTCGATGTTTATCGACTCCTTTCAATGTTTCAATCATTTTCTTATCTACAAGTACAACAATCTAACTCAATTACATTGTTCCAATGTGAACATATGTACTTTATGATACAAAACCGTTGCATTATCGAACACACGACGAAAATAGAATTTGGAAACGACAATAGTACGTCACCTTTCGATGATTTCAAACCACTATACAAAACAAAAGTGATAGGATAGGCTTTCCCCTCTTGCTGTGCAACCTTTAACGTATTAATCGTCTGCAACGTAATCGTATCGTTGTTCAATGTCCAGTGTCAATTGGTGTTGTGGTCAGTCCCAATTTTCTTCTACTTATTGATTGGTACGCTTCTTCCTTGACCCCGTCCAGTTCGTTCAATTGACGTTCAGTCATGTCGTCGTCGTCGTCGTCGCAGTCGTAAGTCTCAGTTCATCTAATGACCATTGATCTGTTGGCGGTGCACATTCTTGTCGGTGATGAAATCTTTAACACAACACACACACATCGAACGACGTCAAACGTTCACATTCAAGTGTTTCATTTCGATTCTAAAATCGTATAATCACAATTAACTGTGTCAAGATGAAACAATATTGTATCACGTCGGTTACCTCGTTGACCACCATATTGGTCATCATCATCAATCTATATCAATTACCAACTTTGATCAATTCGGCGCCAACGGCGAATCAGTCAACTAATAATCATATAACGTTCAATTCATCGAATGGCACTACATTAAAGTCACCAATTATTCCGATTAGTAGGACGACATCAGCATCTTCATCATCGTCAATGCGAAAGCATCGTCAAATGGATAATGGTTTACCATTTCGACAATTACTTCCAGTCAATCTATTCAGTCCGTGTCAAATCGAGGATGAAAATTGGAGTGAAACCTATTTTCATGATGAGCAAGCAAATGAAAAGTATGATCACATTTCTGAAGATGAATTAGAACGTTTTGATCCGATATTAAGTGATGATGATGATGATATTATCATTGACAACGAAACGGAAGAGAATGAAAATTCGGGAAAGGTTAAGGTTACGCTAACAAAATTGTCTGGAAAAGCTAAATATGGTTATGACATTTTGTTAGAGATGATTCGTCGATCGCATGTATTACAAGATCTGGTAACCGACATGATTCGTAAGGTAACATACTCGACATTAATTCTATTGTAAATAAGAATATTAAATAATTATTTTATCTAATCTTAAATTTCATTTTCATTTTGTAGCATCTGATACCTGAATGTAGACACCTGGAATTGCCGACCATTTTAGAGATACCTAAAAAATCACTTTCGGTATGTTATTGTTACAATTCAAAAGATGTCGCTTGTTATTGAAATAAGAAAATAATGATAAATTTTTGGTTGTTTTTTTTGTAGCATCCAGATCTAGTCGTTACCTTGAACAGCATATATCAAACATTGACTAATCAAACGGCACATTTATATTATATATGGACCGAACAGCGTAAGCAAACGACTCGTAAGAATGGATGTGTTCAACATGGCGCACCAATCTCAACCCTCTTTTCACCTAGAAGTGCAAACGAAAAAGGACCGAAACGAATATTGAATTCCTTTTTTAATAAACGTGTTCATGCTCGACGAGTTGCCGACGACTTTTTGATGGTTAGCAGTAATCTTCGTGCGTTTATGTGCCACTTCAAACGAGCATTCCAATTGTTCGAGATCAACGTGCCGACAACTGAAATTGTTCAACAAGTGTTGAATCACCGAATCAATTCCGATTTGACGTGTGCACGAATGGCCGTACTCGATTGTCAATTGATGCAAAATTCGGTTCGCGTATTTGGTGATATTGAACAATTTCTTCGAATTTATCATTCAAGGTTTATCAACCATCACCGAAACCATCAAACAAAAGTGACCAATCCGCCGGTCAAATGAATTTTATTTAAATACAGTCAACACATTAAGTTCGAATATTATTATTTTATATTTGTAATCATTTTCAATGTTCAATTTGTATATAGAATCAATATTTATTGACAAAAAAAGAAGTGAGTTGTGCGAATTAGATTCGATCGATGATCGATTTGATCAATAAAACATGTTTACTTACCTATTCATAATTGTAGGTAATAATGAGATTAACAGGATTTGAAATGGGAAGTAAAAGTTGGAGAAATTTTTGCAATTATCCAATTAAAATGCAGTTGTAATGGAACAAGAAGTTGATTATGAAGAATACAATAAATAGACTGAAACTGTTATATAACTGAACAAAGTATTGTATGAATTGAGAGAATATTTAGATCTTATTACGGAATGGGAATGTTGTGCGTTTACTTTGTTTTGTGTCATAGGCTGTTTTTAAAATTGGTGTTGAACAACAATTAGATAATATGGATTAGAATGACATTGCTGTAGCATTGAATAAGCCAAGTGTGGTTAATGCGTGTTCAAAACCGAATAAAACGGTTGTGTCGAAAATGTCGTCCTCGTAACATTGGAAGTTTGTCAACATTTTCCCATTGATCGCGCAATGGTTTTTGATTGATACGTTGAATCATCCTCTCAACTTCAATTGATCGTAACACATCATTGTCGGCCTTTTTCCGATTGTCAATTGCCTTATTCAATGCTGCACCCACATAGTTGAGTGTATTATTCAACTTATGCATTAGAAGGGATGCATAAAAATCTTCAGCATTTCGATAATCTTTTGGTAGAGTATCGTTACCCAATGCATTGGAAAGTTGTTCACAATCTAATTTGAATGAATGTATACGCATCACTCGGTGAATGTTCGATAGCCAATCTTTAATTTTGTTGAAAATTTCGGTTATGTTGAACATGTAGCCGTATTTATCAGTTTCGTTTATAGATCTTATTTGCTCTTGGTAGAGTTCCACCAATATTTTGGGTATATAATTGTTGATCAGTGTGAACAATACAGTAGCCTATAGAACAAATAAAGGTTAATGATAAATCGAAACATGAAATAGTATTAGATCAAAGAACACGAATTGGCAACAATGTGTTCAAGACCAACCAAGAAGGTCAACATAAGTTACTATAAGATATGATATTAGATCTTGACATTGAATCCATAATCAAATAGACGTGTCGAACTTCAGCTGACATTCTATCTCAATCACCCATGGGACATAATTCATTTTAGGAATGTTATTCAAAAAATATTGTCGTTCCATTATTCGAAATATCTTAGTTATATTTATGACTTATTGGTGACGCCAATTGTACATCGAAATTGAATATTGTGTCTCATATTGAAATATAATGTAATTTGTTGATGCATCAATTTGTCGTTTCAAAACAAAAAACATTTTTTTTGTGTTTTAAGATTGTTACAATTGTCTCCATTCTTGAATATACCTTTTACTGATTATATTTAGATTGAGCTAAAAAAATCTGTCATCTTTTTGTCCAAATCAAGTTGAATTGGTGTCACCGTACAATCTTTAGAACAACCTAATATGACGTCTTATAAATTGACATTGAAATGATCAAAGTCAAGGTAAATTTTGCCTATGAACAGATAAATAGAACTTCAATGAAAATATCAATGTCTATATTCTTGAAATTTATTCCTTACTATGATAAATAAGAAAAATTTAAATGTAAACAACCTACGCGATAGGCACTAACATTATGGTTTGATTTGATTAGCAATCTTTTATGAATGTATCGTTTGACAAAATGAGTTGGTCTTCAAACAAATAGCATTGAAACTCGAATAAATTCATGGTGCCAAATCGAACCAATTTCATTCAATTACACCTAAGCATTCTGTCTATTGTTGCATTCTAAAATCTAAAATATTTTTTATGTCTCAAACCTTCATTTGAAAGTAATATATACGCCTTTGCACATCGCGTTCTAAGTGTTATGTGCGGGCGTTGAATCAATCTTATTGTCGACATCTGTTCAAACAAAACATGATCATTTGGGACCAAGTGTCAATTGTCAATTGTAGAATAAATTAAGCTTAAGATGCGCAACATATTGTCTTTCAAACGAAAATATGATTTTCAATTTAATAAATATAGTTTTAGACGTTTTTAAGGTTTTTTTTATTATAATTCAAACTTACATTCAATTCTTTTGGTATGTTGCTAATATATGGTCCACCCACATCTCGTGCTGAGTTTTCAAATTTGTCATTTTTCTACAAAATGATAAAGATTGATTTTTGATAAAAATATTTGCTTGAAATAGGTTATGATGAACTTACTATTTTTATATGATGCTCTTCCACCAGATCTTTGATATGAAACAACTGTGCCAGTATTGTGGACAATTTAGCCGTCAAATTTACCTTAATGTTAAAGTCTTCATCAATCGTCACCGGATCATTGATGCACGTAAAGTTGCGCAAATTGTAAAGATAACGCGTATTGGTGGGAGCAGAAACCGATTCGCCTATCATGTTCCAATTGACCAACAATAGAATCAACAACAAAAGACTGAAGCTTTTTTTTGTTGATTTGGTGGCGGTTCTGACAGCTGCCACTTCAATTGGTTGCAAATGCTCGATTGATGTTATACCTGAAAAATCATTAAAACGTTGTGAGTAGAGTTCCTTTTTTTTATCATCGAACGGCCTACTTACCGTTCCAAGAACTGGCAATGCGACCCCGTTTGACTATCGACGCGGCAAACATTGACTTGGAGCTTGACATTGTATTGAAAAGAGTGAAAAGTGATGAGAATTTGAATTGTAGACTAGAGTTGACAATTAATTCAAATAATATTGTTCCAGATTTGTTTAGAGATGATTAATTGACTTAGATCGAATCTGTAAAAGACAACAATTACATAATTAACCTTTGGAAGCTTTATGGTTACATAATTAGTGAGAAAATTATTATCTAACATTTTTAACAAAACTATTTTGTTATTGTCATCATAATCACAGTTTATTTATATGATAATAATAGTCAAATATCAATTAATATATCAATAAATCATTTTTACTTACATTTAATTCTTTGTTTAAAAAATCTTGATTTCAATTCGAAGTGACAAGAAGAAATTGGATGAGTGCGACAAAGAATGATAGAAGATACCCGTAGTTGTATTGAATGATGATAAAGATTGTTCTAGACTAAATTGGACTATATTTGATATGTAAGATGTGATAATGTTCGTTTTCCAGATATGGTAGATGATTGATAGAGAAGGTTGATGTCGGTTAGTTGAGACGGTGGCTTGTTCGTTGATCGATCAAAGAATGGCCAATATGCCGGACAAGATTGGAGGCGATGCCTTTTATAGATGAAGGGAAAGAAACGGAAATACTGATTCCTTAACATGTGGTTGTAACGGTGTATGGCGTAACGGTACCGGTGACTGTTGCACTAAATGCTAAGGCTCCGTTTTTGTCTGTCGTCGTCGGCGTCGTCGGCGCCGCCACCACCACCATTACCAGCTCCTATAAGCTGGTTTGGTTTGGTACACTCTCTTAGCAACGTGAAATGTATTTGTATTTTAGATTTTGCGGGTGGAACAGAAGAATGCGCGCACGCTTAATGTTGAACATCTATACATACAAATAATATACTCTCAAATACTAGAGTATAACTCTCTAACTAAACAACAAAATAGAAAGATAAATGTTTTTTTTATTTTACATTATTTTGTTTGGTTGCAATGTACTGGCACATTGATGAATGGTGATGATGATGATGGCAGAGTACGCTGATTGACATAAATGGATGGTTAAATAATTTGCTTCTACAATTGTTGATGAAGAGTGAGGAGTCGGTGAGGGAGAGAGTACCTGTAAATTTGTGCACGTGTCATATATATACTATATATAAAGGCTTAAAATGTACAAAAAATGTAGTTCCCCGGGGAATTGAATGTAATGTCTCTTATAAAAAATGATGATAATAATAACACGAATTGATCTTAACAATATCTTCTTGATCTATAATTGCCAATCGACAATGTTCTAAATACCATCATTAATCTGATTGTACAAAACATGAAGATGACACTTGGGAAATGCCAATGATTATGTTGAAGCATATTGCAATAATTTTATATTGGTTAAGTGTCAGTTATCTTGTTGTTACCAACCAGTTAAATGATACTTGGTTTTTATGTACAATTATTATAAAGATGAGCAATGTGTTCCGGTGGAAGAGATGATTGTATTGTTTCAATTGACAATGTGGTATTAAAAATCAACAATTGGTAAATATGATGATGAGCGCACAAGTGTCATAAGTGGAAAGTGTTCGTTCGTTCGTTCGTTCGAACGATGTAGTCTAGCACACTGTTTGCCGGTTGTGACAGCGTTCTTCATGTTCACCTTATGGTGCTTGAATGAATTAGACTTGACTTGAAACCTTAAGTCAAACGAAGAAATGGGGAAGGAGCGATAGGCGTGCTCTGTTGCAAATCTCGTTCACTTACTTACTCACTTCATTCGCTCACTTATTACACAATGAATGGAGACTACTTTTTTTTTGTTCACCTTTCTTAACACATTGTGGCAAGAATAAATGAAAATGAATGTGACTTGGTAGCTTTCATGTTGCACAATCGACTCGAATTGGTCGATGACCACTAACACATCTATGTTCATCATCATTCACGTCGTCCAATCGACCATTTTTACAGGAGGGATTGGTCCTCATTTTGTATTGATGGTTTGGCGCCATCGACTGGAGCCACCACCAAAATTAACCATGTTCAATGAAGAACGATGCCAGTCCTTTGAGGGCGAACTTTGATCACTTGATCTATGTTCGCCTTTACATCGAGACGACCGCCTCGAATGGCACAACCGACGAGTCTCATGGCGCCGTTCGATGTTCTCTGTCGTCGTCGTCTTCCATTGTCCTCATCACATCATTATTTTTTTCTTTTTTCTGCTAGTTCCACCTCCGGCAGACGGCAAATGGTGGTGGTGATGATGATGATAAGGATGATTGTGAGCCAACAAAGCTCAACATGGTGATGATTGCAACAACCATTCGTAAAAAAAACAATGTTTACACTCGATCCTCGTTGTTGTCGTCATTTGCCAAAAAAGAAAAACATATTCGACCAATGGAACAATTCCATTCTTGCCTGTTTCGGGTTATTGTGCGCGGAAATGGGAGGAGTAATCACTTATAAGTGATTAAGTGCGATGTAATCACAAAATCGAGTCTATAATGAATAGATGTGCAACATTGTGCAATTGATTTAAACATTGAAATTTTTTTATTATAATTTCATTTATTTATTATTCTTATATATAAAGATAAATACACGTGGAAATCATCTTTAGAAACTTTTGCAATAGTTATTTTATTAGAAAATTTTTTTGGTTTGGTTATGTATGCGAAATTTACCATTGAAATACGTCTCGCATAAGTCGAACACGATTCTTCGTATTTGTTTAGTTCGATTTTAAAGGTTTTTTTTCTGAATTTGTGATAGGGTTATGACTTTGTTCACTATGTTATGGTACAATATGACATAACCAATGGCAATGACTTTGACCTTAGTGTTGTGCTATATTGTCGGTTTGGTTTAACATTGTTTCGTTGGCATAAGCCACATTCTTCACAAGATAAACTTTGTTCACTTGTTGGCAATGTTTGTGCGGTCGGTTAATACTGGGAATCGTCCGCGTGAAACAATTCACCAATTCGGGAACTGGCGGCGTCCATCGAACGATGGTCAAACAAGAGGCTGAATGTGAGTGGGAGAGAGAAGACGACCCAGTCCAAGCCGAATAGTTTGTAAGACAAAGTTCGTGTGGGGACGATCGTCCAATAGGTTGAAACGAGTGGCCAGTTCGTTACGCCGTGTAGTGAGTAATGTGATACGGTAATTTATTGCACTTGCTTACATTCACCGACATAGCCATAACCACAATTGTGTGTGTGTGTGTGTGTGTGTGTGTGGACCACAATCCACTGTGTTTCGGTCTCGATTCAGGGGGCGACGGGCGAATGAAGACAAATGTGCACTTGTCGGTCTCCTATATTCCAATGATTGTGTTTTGCTCTTATTAGTCGAAAACTTTCCTTTACTTTTTTTAACGCGTTTGTGGTCCATCTCATTGTGCTCGATCGGAAAGCATCATTCGTACTCTCTCCCTGTGTATGTATGTGAATGTTTGTGCTTGTCAATGTTAACCTGATGTTCCAAGAAGTGCCAATTTAAGTGGCGACTGAATGGCAAACGATTTCAACTTGTGAGAGAGAGAGAGAGAGAGAGAGAGAGAGAGAGAGAGAGAGAGAGAGAGAGAGAGAGAGGCCTTATGGCCGATTTGCATCGATGCAAAAGGAAATTGAGCATCATCGGTTTGGCATCTTAACCATTTCTTAAAGATTCAACGCAAAACATACAAATTCATTTTTACATTTAGTATTATTTGTTAGTTTGTTTGCTGGTTAGACTGATTGATTGTTAGGTTGATTGTAATTGTACATCGTTACATATTTTATTTTCATATATTTGATGAATCAATTCAAACAAACCAATTTCGATTGGATGGATGCATCCAAAGTGTGTCACCTCGGTTGGTGAATGGATACAACACATTGCTCGGATACAACACATTTTAAGCCGAACGATTAAACGGTTGTGCCGAAACATTTCGGTTCGCTCACTTGGTCGATAAATCGATCTAGAAGTAATATTGTTTTGTGTTCGTTTACCTTCGACACACACACACACAAGGGCGATGACCCGTACACTAGATTGTTTGCTAGCCAATCAGTTCGTTATCGTCCTTTGTCTTCATTGCATCATTTTGCCCGGATACATCACCTCGCATTGGAACACTTTTGGCTTCACTTTTAACGCGTGTTCCTCTTCGCTTACCTGTTGCGCCCTTTGTCGGTGTGTGTGTGTGTGTGTGTGTGTGTGTGTGTGAAGGTATTTATACCAAAGTAAAGTAAAGCAATGCAAACCGTCCCCTTCCCATATATCATTGATCCTTCTGTCTTCGATCGACTTTGAGATGCCATTTCCTTCGCGCTCCTCGATTGCTCCTCGATAGTAATCGACTAAGCATCGCCGCCTCATTGTTCCACTTTGCCTTCTGCTTTCCCTTCAAAACCAAAATTTGCTTTCCATCTCTTTCTCTCATTTGTCTTTCCCATATCTTGCCCCGTTTAATCCGTCAAGTTTTATGTTCAATGCACCGTTTCTTTGCAAGAAAACGGTCGAAACTGTAGTTAACCACGTTTCCTTCCACATTCTCCCATTGAAAGAATTATTGCTGTTTTTGGTCATATTTCGATATGTTGCACACTTGTCTTGTTTTAAAAAAAATGGAAAAACAATTCCTTTACTCTCTACATTTTTTTTCTTAGCAACTAGACTAAATGTTGGAAAAAACTTTATTTTGTTATATTGTAAATAACAATTTTTGAGCATTTGTTAACAAACTATAAAAAAAAGTGTGTAGCAATCATTCTAATCAAACATAAAAACAACCAATGCAGTACCATAAATGATAATTAAAATAGACAATGTGTTGCAATAAATTGTACCAAATTGGAATAAATATCAATTGTATGCATTTGTATTGTTCATCCATATAAGAGGATTGAATGAAAAACCAGAGAAACACTTTACTTTACTTGTCAATTTAGTCTTATGACTAATAATGATAATTGATCAACAAGTTTCCATAATCAATCAACTTTTGTTGTTATATATATTGTCGTAAAAGGATTAAGATTGCGTTAGTCTAAATAACAAATAAATATGTTCCAAATACAAATTAACAAATAATAGATGTGCAAAATGAAACAGTTATTATTGATCAAACGAATGAGTGATTGTACATACCAGAACGGAAGTAGGATTGTGATAAAACTTGTTGAATAAAGAATGAGTTGCATGGCATTCGATAAACTTATATCTGATGCTGTGTGATGCGAAGTGTTATCGATTAGTACTCCAATGATAGAAGCATTCCTTGATTAAAAAAAATTTAACAACGTCGAGTCTAATCGGTTGAGTGCATCTATTGTAATCTTCACTAAGAGAATGAACGTAAATATATTATAACTTTTTTTATTATTTATTTTTGACAATGTACGACATAGTCTCGTCACGACAATTGAACCGACAACTCGTTCCTATTTATATGAATTCATTCGTTTGATTGCTTCCCTCCGTCATCCTTAAAAATCACAAATGAAATCAATTCACAAGAATTTTTACAATCTTGAATAGTAAATTAGACGTCAGTCAGTTCATTCAGACAATCGTCAATGAATGACGATGAGTAAGCCAACATAGATCGAGCTATAGTTAACAAGTGAATCTTTAGTGGCAGACAAGCATTCGTTGCAACATTGAATGTTGAATTGCAACAATATAAAAGAGGGAGAGTGAGAATGAGTGAGTGTGTGTCATAGCATGATTCATTCATTGTCTCATTCAAGATTCATCTATCATCGCGGTAGTAGCAAGGTTAACACACCGATGGGTAACGCTTGCTTATGAATCATGACTCATAATTGTCGGATCAAAGTTGAATAGTTCCACTCTCTATCTATCTACTTATTGTCGATGTATATTGAAGGTTCACCTGTCGTCAATATATTTGAACAACTTTTATACTTGTTGCAATTAACCTTATCGTCATGAGCAGAAGAGTAAAACATTTTTCATTGTTGGTGATCAATGAAAAAGGAAAGAAAGAAAGCAATGAGATAACCAACAACCAAAATGGTTACGAGGTAACCATCTTCATCATCATCATCATCATCATCATCATCATCAGCAGCATCAACAGCAATAGCAACAGCAATAGCAACAGCAACAGCGTGTGCGATCTACATGGTTGATGACACTTGACTTGTACTGTTCGTTCCCTTTCTGTTATGGTTTGACATATTCTGAAACATTCTATGAAGGTGTGTTCTATGTTCGTTTACTTCCTTGGTCATAAATTTGTCGTTCAAATGAACAATGTCATTCAACCACGTTATTGTGTCTGTGTTGAGTGCAAAGCTTGTCAAGGTTGTGGGCCATATAATCGAGCTCATTAGGTTAACGGTGAATCGGTGGTGGTGGTGGTGGTGGTGGTGGTGGTGGTGGTGCATAACATGACATGACATGACGTGACGTGACGTGAGGCAATCAATGAGGTAACCAATAGACCTTGATCTTTGTCCATGTTTTCGTTATACCCATTAGTCTCACTCACGGCTCGAGGCAACGAAAACGGGAGTAACGGAGGCCCTAGTGTGCGCGTCCTTGACCGCTTAACCCTTCAATTTGTCCCCTTTCAATAAATTCATGTTATGTTTGTGTTCCGTGTTGTTTTTTCTCTAGTTGTTGGGGCAGCTGTGGCACACTTTCCTTTCCGATCAAGGTATACAATGAGGCCGATTGTGAACATACCATAACTAACCTTAATAAGTTCGTAGAATTGATACTTGTACACTTCACTTAAAGCTTTGGATACATTGGTGGTGGAACAACGATCGTAATAAACGGTCAAATTGACTAACTGAACCAAAAGTGAGTGAAGGAGTGAGGAAGTGAACAATTGCACACCAATGAATCATGTATGTGTTACTTCATTGCTGACCAATGACTAGCCGCCACCGCCACGACCAAGACCACCACCATCACCATTAACCGGTTCAACTAATCTGTCATTCTATACAGACAGTGATGAGCCAACAAACAGTAACGACCATGATCAACAACACGACCAAACTTCTATTGCCTTCAGGTATGCAAGCCAATATAATAATTAAGACATTCTCCGCATAGTTGACCCAGTGAAGACAGTGAACACGACACGAAACTTGCATTGCACGTGTGACGACATTCACATGAAATCGAAAATTGTATTTCATTGGCCAAACCGATGGAAAGAACAGACATCATCATCATCATCTTGTTAGATTCAATTCATTGATTTGATGATAGATTTATCGATATGTTTGACGATGCCGACCCGAAGCCAGTTCGATAAGTTGCTGATATCTAAAACTGTCATTACCGTTTGTTTCACACATGTAGATTCCATCTTGAAGTGTATTGTGATTACATGACAGTGGTAAGTATTATTACAAAATGTAGTTCACTACACATTTGTTGAGTGTCTTCACTTTTGGCGTCAAGGTTTATGTGCTCATGCACGCCGGTGGTCATAATATAATGGAGGCCATTCTTGGCCCGACACAACTTTTCGTTCACTTTTCGTCGATTGGCTATAAATCTTTCGACGTTTTGTCGTTGCCAGTCCAAGTCGTACCCTTGGTCAACAATAGACTCTTTGTGTCGCCGAAAACAATCAAGACTTGACCGCAAACACCATCCATACTTGTATGTTGCACTAATTAAATGAATGATGATGATGATGATATTGTGAAGAGGATGGGATCTATTGATCGTACAATACAATTATGGTTTTTCTATACTTTGCATTCCAAGTGATATTCCATTTGCTTAAGAAAAAGATACCAGTGGTTATTTAGTGGTTAGTGACTCATTAATGACAAACAAATGCAATGCTATATTACTAGACGAAAGTTCTATAAAAATCTCAATGTTTTCTTTATTAATTAATACCTGATGCAATGTCTTAAATCGGAAACCATGATGATTAAACACAAAATCAAGTTATATTGTAGAAGTGAATCATAAATCTTAATTCAATGATATAAAGAAACAAAAATTTTATGCCATCGGATCATATATTATATGACATCATTGAATATCCGTGTTCTATTATTTATCTAATGATATAGAGAAAATAAAATTCTAGGCCACCGGATCATATATTATATGACATCATTGTATATCCGAGTTCTATTATTTATCTAATGATGCAAAGAAAATAAAATTCTAGGCCATCGGATCATATATTATATGATCATTGTATATCCGTGTTCTATTATTTACAGTGACAGCAGCGACAGATAGTGGTCGAAAATGGTAGTTGCCGAATTTGTGGCAATCATTTGTTAT
Source organism: Blomia tropicalis (assembly GCA_029204025.1). Taxonomy (NCBI): domain Eukaryota; kingdom Metazoa; phylum Arthropoda; class Arachnida; order Sarcoptiformes; family Echimyopodidae; genus Blomia; species Blomia tropicalis. The sequence continues at coordinate 9,907,321 of CM055088.1, forward strand.
ATCAACGGAGTTTAAAAAAAAGGTAAATAACCAATAGTTTTCATGAGTTTTAATCTGTAAAATCTCAAATGAGATACATTTGGCTTGTGTAAAAACTGAAACAAATTGACTCATGTATGTGATGAATGTGTAAACAAATGACAAGTTAATATATGGATGAATTGTAAACAGTTTCTTAAATAATAATTGTATGTTCCACTATATCAGCATGTACAATAATTTTTTCTACTCTAGATTAATAAAATCGTTTTCGAGCTGTTTCTTGCTTCTTTTGGTAGATCACATAACCTATGACTCCGATTGCCGATAAGACAACCACCGAGAGAATTAGATAAATGAAAAATTTTAGCCATGACATTGGCACTGGATCATCATCCACATGATCGCGATGTGGTGCTGCGTGAGCTGCTGATGGAATGATCATTGAACGATCTTCTTGAATTGTGCCTGATGGAGCATCGAGCATATATGTCTTGATTGAAATAACGTCATGATTGTCGCTGAGATCACCGGTAGCGGCTGTTACTCCAAAATATAATCCAGTGGGAAGACGAACACCTTCGGCTACGAAACATTGTTCCCATAGGCCGGTTCCATCGATATCAGTTCGTACCGTTAATGTGTCGTTGTAGTAACGAATTGAAAGATATGTATCATGTTCTAAACCACGAAATTTTGATTCACACCCGGCAAGTTCTGTATGAGTACCATCTCGATCATGATCATATGCCAATGTAGCATTGTTCACCATTGCCGATATGTATGGATGTCCATGACTATGAGCTCCATTCTGATTGGCATAAGTGTCCAAAAAAACCGATAATCCCCAAAAATAATCAGCACTTCCAAATATATTTCCTAAATGTTAATAAATGTACACATTAAGAATAGGTTCAAAGAAATTCAATTGCTTGTCAATACCTGGTTGCATTGGGTGCTTGACATACCAAAATGCCATACCATCCCCAAATAGTTCTTTACCATGACCGGAAACTTTAAATTCTAATTGAACTTCCCAGTTAGGAAAGTTAATTGGCTGTATAAAAGAGGAAAAAATTGATTAAAGATTTTTAATGATAATTAATAGATGAATAGAGACTTACGACTTTGTTCCAAACTCCACCTAATCGACTTTGTTGATCGGGTGTAAGTCGAATAAAGCTGGTGGTAACCATGGTGTTACCGATAAAGTCCCAATTGGGTATAGTCATACCAGAACCTAATATAAGTTAATGAATTTTTTTTCTAAAACAACAACAAATACAATTTTACCTTGATAAGGTTTTGTTAGCGAATGATCTCTTTGTGGATAAATGCCCATTTCTTCATATTCGGTATGGGATGATGACTGTATACGACCAACCATTATGGAAAAAGTAATAAAAAATGCAGAATATATCACATGATGATTGAAACCGGCCATTATTCACCAAAACTTTATTTGGCTGTTTATGTCTTCAATTGGGAAAGTAATAAAATAAAAAAATGTGTTCAAATCAAGAATCTTCTTCAAAATAAAACAACGACAACAAATAACCAGAAATGTGGCGATAGAACATTGACACACAGAAACGATTGATCAGATTGGTTTTTGTTGTTGTTGATAAGTAATGAAAAGATTGAAACTTTCGTCTGAATTTGTTATACCAATAAAAAATAAAAGAAAATATGATCCTTAATTATGTGATATTATTCAGCATATTGATGCTGTTATTGGCAATCAGTTGGATCGATCAAAATGAATTGGTTGGTTGTTTGGCAATACACAAATAGATGTGGTGTGTCGTGAACGTAACCAATGTCTGCTGATTAGAGGTGAATATCAATTAGAATAGGAGGATCAATATTGATTAAAAGGTACTAACGAAACTTGGGTACGAGAAGGACGCCAATGATGATGATGATGATGATGATACTTATGGAAAGATGTTGATCTACAGTGGCTAAAGTGACGTTAACGCCGGTATGATGCAGTTGGACGTCGAGTCACACGATCAACCAACGAAACACATACTTTATGTATGGCCCACGGTTTGAATCAATACGTAATGTTACCTATTGTATGCTGACATCATCAAATTAATTTGTAATTTTTCTTCCTGTTAATGTCATTACCATGATTATAAAACTATGCAAGAAAATTAAATTTTTGCGATTTTATATTAATAAGAATCTCACATTATACAGTATATATATATATATAGTTGAGGAGGCATGAGAATATGAGAAAGAGAGAATGAGAAATAGACAATTATTACAGAAAGAGTTGGGAGCGATGTGTTTTGTGTTGGTGAATTGTGTTTCAATGATTATTCTGTGAAGGCTGTGGTGTACGTATGTAGAGTGTTAAATGGAGATAATCTACGATAACTAATATATAAAATAAGAACAATAATATAGAGAGAATATGAGAGCTACTAATAAAATGAGATGAACATCATGCGTTCAAATGTTGATGATCATGTGTCAAGTGTTTACAGATGCATGTCTTTACAAGCACAACAACAACGAAAATGTACACGTGAGGAAGCAACAATGGGAAAAGGGCAAGTGATAATATAACAACTGAACGGTCCATAAATTGACTATGAGGTGCATATGGTAATGGTGGTCTTCTAGCCGTTGCTTCCCAATAGCTCAGCTAACAATTTACAGTGGAGAGTGAAAGAAGAGATTAAATTGTGATTAACATCGGCCACTTGTCGATATCAGGAAGGGTCACTTGCGAACATTAAATGATTATTGTCTTCGTTTTTTTTATGGGAAAAGTTGGTAAAATTGAAGAGAAAAACTGAGTTGCTGCTGTAACGCCGATGAATTCGTTCATTGAGTTATGCGCACTTAATAACGGATTTCCGTATAAAAAATGAGCAATTTCATATTTGTGTTCAGGTTTTTGAATGGTCGTGGTTTTTGGTAATGTGGGTGTAATGGACATAAAATGGTGAAAGTATAATGTTATAAGTTTGTTCCAAAGAAAAAAAACGAATTGTACACAAAGTTCAACAACAAGATTAAATGAAATGAAAAAAAATGAAAATTAAACAAAATATTAAAGAATAAGATACACAGTTAAATTACAAAATACACACACTGTACAATAATAGAAAAAATAGACAAAATAGTATAATTAAAAGTAAATACACGGTTGAGAGCGAGAATTTGATAAGGTAGTCAAGGAAAGATTTGACCTTTCGATCGTTTACATGATGATTGCATATGAGAAAGGAAATTCGAGTGAACATTTCAGTCGGTTTTTTTTGATTTGTTAAAAAAAGAAGATCGTTGGTGGTGAATACAATTTGATAAGGAAGAAGAATGACAAAATTGAAGAGTAAACACACACCGTTGACGCTTGATATTTTTTATATATATAATATTGTACAGATGATGGTCGGTCCTAACTTAGGCTAAGACATATAAAACTCATTCTAGATGTTGACAGATATGCCGCGATATGCGTAGGTAACGAATTGCTTCAAAATTGACTCAACTTTTAGTGTTAGTTATACATTTTACAAATGCTTCGGCCAATGTTCACAAAAAAAAATCAGGAATCCAACCGATGTACATTTTCGAATTTGAATGGATAAGACGGATTGATGTTAAGTAGCCAAAGTGTAGAGGAGGTTTTACAATTTTGCTTCTTCAATCACTATGATAAAGAAGGGGAGAATAATAAAAATGTCGGGACGATTAATGGTGAAACAGAAGAGTTTGGCAACGATGACGATCGATGGGACCGAGGTATTGATTCAATATAACGCGCTTTGCATAATTGTACAAGTTGAAAGAAATAAAAGAGGAGAGGCAAGAAGTTGGTGCAGCACAAGAATGGAGAGATAGAAAAATATATAAAGAATGGTGCTCAACGAGATCAGCAACATCCGAATGGTGGTGCCGTTGAGGATGGATGACTGGTAATTTACAGTGGTCGGAGATTAGTTTGAGAAGTAGAGAGAAATAGAGAGATATCACATTGTTGCAAGGTAAAGACACCAGGTTGTTCAATCAATAATTGATGAACGACCATTGGTGCCGATACTAAACGATACTAGACGACTTGATTTGGCTTCATTTGGCGAACGTAGCATCAAATCAATTTCTCCTGATATTATATAATAAAATATTTTCCTTCATTCAATATGATTTTGGAACCAAATCGAAAATATCGTTGGAACACATGCAAATTTGTCAGTTCTTCGATTGTGCTTCGACTTTTGCCATTATATAGCACAACACAAAAAAATTGGTTGAATGAAGTTGGCTACATTGGATTTCAATACACCCCCCTTCCGACAGCGCTGCCACCATAATCGTCCACTAGTCGTGAAAATATATGCCTCAATGTATTGTCCAGAGTAATATAAATTTAGATAATCTGTTGCTGTTATTTTGTGAACAAATTGAATAAAATCGGGAACAAACTTATATTAAATATATATATATGTATGTCAGTGTGTATGAGTGAGTGTTTGCAAGCTCGTTTTGGACCTTTCGCAGTTTGACAAGGGAAAAAAGAAGTTAATTGTTAAATTTGTCCTATCGGTAAATTTTGTTTTGAAAAAGAAATATTAAAAAATAGGATTGAAAGACTAAATAAGTTTTAGGACATGCACAAACTCGTTGATGTGAATGTGTGTATGTGGACATGCAAATGTGTGTTACGAATGAGATGACTTGAATTTAATTTGTGGTTTCCTATGATGAAATATAGATTGTTTGTCTAAAAAAAATGATTCTACCAATAAATGAATGGGTTTGAATGTGCTTAATATGGTTGTGGCATGATCATAATGGTCGATTAAAAACGATTGGTGGCAATTGCAGTGGCAGACGCTGCGGTTGTCAGATGTCTACGATCTTTGTCCAATGATTGTTGGTAATCTATAAAGAAAATAAAATAATTAGAAACGCGTAAACTATTTGCACAATTTATGCTTTCAGCTCGGATGATGTGCTCAAACAATGGTAGCAAATGAATGGTCAAATGGTGATCGAAAAAAAGGGCAATTAGTATGCAACAATATTACAACCAATTTGGTTGATCAGTTATGAAAACAATTAAATGTGAGGTTTCAATGCAAAAGTAAAGCGGTTATAAAAGCAGGATGACGTCATGAAAAATTAATAAGCAATTATTAAATCAAACTTAAACAAAATTAAATGTTGAAAAAAGTCTTTGTCAACTAAGAATTAAGTGCGACAAAACGCTAAAATAATTCCATGCTCAACGAACTAAAATAAAATTGTTAAACTAAATCCATAAATATAGGGTAGAATATCTAAAACTAGAATCTAGAATGATAATGATGACTATCTACAACTATTATTACTAAGGCATCTCCAGTGTTAACGGAATCGATTGGTAAACCATTCGAAAGCGAAATTAATGAAGATGAAATGAATTGCAAGGTAGCTAGGTTTAAATGCGATCTGCAAACCTCGGGCAAATGACGATGCATTGCTGTTGTTCACCATGCTTTTGCTGGAGAAAGGCTTCGATCCGCCATTGCTACCGTTTGAAGTACTGTGATGACTGGCCCCGAGTGATGCAATGACGGTCGATGCCGCCGCCGTCGAAACGGTGTGATGAGTGTTAGTTGACGAATGATACGCATTCACTTGTTTTGAGCCAACCGAGTTTGTGTTCGATGCTAGATTGCTACGAAACGTACCGGAAGCGGCCAATGATGCCGCGTTTAGTGCGCGACCTCCTCCAAGTTGGCCTGCTGGCGATGGCACCTGCTGAGATTGTTGCAATCCTAAACTGTACTTGGTAAATATATGATTGGTGCCAAAATGGGTCGAATGAGGTGAAACCACATGATGTTGAAACGGGCTTGGACCTGAATTTGGGTAGAAATGGGCATTCGCCTGTTGACTTCCGAAATGAGAATGAAATTGTGGCTGGATCGATACTGGCCCACTGCTGGTGGTTGGTAAGAGGCCGTTGTGTCCATAATCGACGTAACCGTTCATGCTTTGAGTGGCGCTTGTGACCGGCACATGTCCGTGTCCAGGTGACGAGTTGCTCAAATGGGGGGCCGGCGAATTGCCATTCGTTAACGAACCATTCATAGATTGATGTTGTGAATGGTATGTTGTGCTGTTACCTCCATTGAACAGTGCCATCACATTCTTTGTACGTTGATGGAGCAGGGCTTGTTGACGCTTTTTCCGAGAATTGATTATATCGAATGAGGACTACAAATGAAAAGAAATACAAAAATCAATGAAATAAAGAGCGTTTCATCATTCAACATCGCCCACGTTAATGTAAAATGCATACCTGCTTTGAGTGTTCCAAACTTTGTTGTTCAAGTTCTTCGATGTTAATTGAATTGACATAATTCTCTTGTCTTCCATCACTTAATTTTGCAACAACACAATATGAACCTTTGTGTTCACCGAAACTGAATGTGAAATTAAATGAAAAATAAATAAATTTTAAATGGTTTGAGGAATTGTATGTTTCTACAAATGAAGACTTACCGGCATGTGACTTCGTTAGGATCGATCCAAAGTGTCAATTCAACGGGCAATCGTAGTGCCTCGTAACTGATGCCACATTCATGACATGCCTTTGCAATGCTACTGTCCATGCTGCAATTCTCGTTGATTCGCATACATCGAAATGCCTGTCCTCGAGTTGGCTTCTCCGGATACCAATGATCTCGGAAACGATTCTGAAGTACGGTCGTAAGTCTACGAGAAAATTCTTGTATCTTATCCTCTGATAAAGGTTTTCCATGGCCGTTGGTTGACACATCTTTCGATTTAGAGCCCCCTGGTTCAGCACTTTTCGCCACAAGACGGGTTAAAAAGTTGACTGCCGCCTCAATTTCTTGTAACATCATGTGTTCAAGTCAGTTGAAGACAAATTGCCTTCTGCAAACGTTACTATCCGTTGAAAAATGCGTAATCTCGTACTTTGTTTTACTTCTACTCGATGTTTTGTGTTGATTCGTTATCGTCCTGCCAAATAAGACACGATCGTCGTGATAAGTGTTGGTGAGATGATACGATTCAGCGTTTCCAAACATTAGAATTGATTGAGTCTTCGAACTTGGTGTACAAAAACAACCAAGAGAAGTTGGACACTCCAATGGTGTCTTCCAATTGTCGGGTCGAACTGTACGTTAAGGTCTTTTGTTGTTACTTGGATGACAGGTGGTCACTGGCCACTGCAAACGAAGAGAATTGTGTTGAAGCGGTCACGAAGGCATAACAGACACAGCAAACAGAATGGAGAGCACAACACAACTGAAATGTAGTGAAGGCTGCTTGTTTTCTTTATTTTATGATGGGGGTTAAAGATGGTGGCGTCGTGTAGTGGGTAGTTGCCAACCAAAAAGTGGGAATAGAGAAAAAGAAAGACATGAATTAGTTCCACTCTGAACTATATAAAGGTGATGCTTAGAATCGAGCCAATCTATGGCTATAACAACAAAGATCTAAGCTCATGAATGCAACCAAAGGTGATGAAAGGAAAACTTGTTTCCAAGCAGCAGCATGTACGCATGCAAACATAAGCTGTCTTGTTACATTACTCAATTCAATTTCTAAACCACAGGACATGCGGAACATAAAGGTAAAACTCTCTTTACCTATATATGTGAAGATGGATGGTGAGCGGTCCTTAAATTGAGTTATATACAAATTATAGTCAAATTAAATATGATGATGTAGATTTAAATCGATGTTGTTACAACTCTCGATTCTATGTTTGTGAGTGGCAACGATCGGCAATAAGAAAATGGCACTCTCGTTCATAGCATATATTACATAATAATACTAATGAGCAAAAGAATACAAATAAAGTAGAGTCTCATTTAATGTAGGAGAGTCAGTGTTAATAGAGCTGTGCCAATAAACACAAACTGTTTCGGGTCATGTGATTACTATTGGTGATAACTTGCTATTTTTAAAATCCATCCCAACACAATACATTGACTCGCATGATACTACTGGCAATATACAATATGGCAACAGACATTCAAACCAATCGAAGATGATTGAATAGAATTGGCCAGGTACGAATAAACTTTAGAACAATAAAATAGCAGAAAAAATAGCTACAATTTGCTTTGGGAACGTGGATAAAATGTCAGAGTTATTGAGATTAATGGAAACTAACTATGATGTAAGTTTGTGGAGAAATATTTTAGAAACCAATGGAATTGTACCAAAACAAAAAAAATAAAACTATGGCCTCATCTTGGTCTCGTAACCATGGTACATTGCAAAATTATTATAGAAGCAAAATATAAATAAAATTTCGTTGTAATCAATTGCTAGATTTGACAGCTATAGAATTTAATTATAAACATGAATAATCTAACAGAACTATCACAAATATTTTAGAAGTGTATTTGTGATTGTATATTTGTTATAATAATAAATAATAGTTGAAATTAGTTGGCGTTACCAAATTGACTTCTATAGTCAAAGTAATTTGTTATTATTGTCCTCGTATACTATGGCCATCGTGTCGGCTAGATATATATCGTGTTAGCACATTTCACCTTTCATCTACTCAATGTACGATTGAGATCCCATTTCGACACTCACTTAACTCAGACTAAGGTTGTCGTCGTCGAAACATTTCCTTGTGTATTGTGAGTGTGTGTGTGTGTGTGTCTATACATACAAATGCTACATCACAGGGCCAGATACAAGGCAACGAGAACCAATGCGATAACATGGATTGAGGACGTCAATACTAACTGACGACACTTTTGTCTGGTATATCTAAGCATAGAAACATGTCGACTAGATTCATAAGGTGTCATACAAATGAGATATTGGTAAAAACTTGGTAAAAAGTTTCCTATGTGTTACGGCTTTAGATGGAAAACTTACCGATTAGTATACAAGTGATCTCAATTTACACAATGGTCGAAATGTGGTTTATGTTCGTCCTATCAATCATTAAGCCAAATGAATGGTTCAAACAGTTTTGGTCAGTTAAGTACTCGAGAACAAAACAAATAATCACACGAAATGAATTGTCGATTGAGGTGTATATGAACATGCAAATGGCGCTGTTGTAAATGATGGCAACACAAGATCTATGTTGTATAGTTGCTCGCGAGCCGAAGAGTTTGATTGGCTTTCTATTGATGATGTTGTCGACGATGATGTTGTTGTTGTTGGAGGTGTGTTTCATTGGACGTCGTTGTTGTCGTTGTTACATCGTACGTTTGCGTCCCGCTTTTTCCCCTATTACTCGGTGTTGGCGGTTGTGTCGATGGTGATGGTTGTCGTCGTTGGTGTGTAGTCGTGTTGACTGCTGGTGATGTCGCTTCATACACAACGATAATAACCCAAAATGTGGACGTGCGTGACGTGCTTTCGTACAATATTGAGATTCGTTTTGACGATTGGATAGTATCAAACGACGGATGTTGTCGTATCTTGTTTGGGACTTGCTAAATAGTCAATGATAACCGATGTTGATGATCATAAAATGGCATATACGATTGATTGTAGTGAAAGAGAGATGAGAAGGGGACAAAGCGCACACAAAGGCTATTTGGCTGGCTCATTACTTCTTGGTAGCAATTGTAGGAGAATTGAGCCAGATCGTCGAGAAACACAGACGCGTCGAGGCCAGAACGTTTACCAGTAGCAGTAATCAACCACAACGGGGCATGTCCATCATTCATTGAACTACACTAGTAGCATATACATTGACGTACATTGAGTAAACTTAATGGAAAAGGGAAGGTGGTCGTCTTGCTACTACTATTGCAACTGCTGCTAGTAATCGATGGTAATCTATACCACAATGGTGTTGCCTGCGTCACCAAAGTATTGCGACGACGACGACGACGAGAAGAACAAAAACAACAACAAACGACAGAGTGATCATAAAACCAATGTATTGTTCAATATATATATAAATCAGATGACGACATACATGTATATAAAAATTTGTGGTTGGTGGTGAACACTTTTAATGGTTCACCCTGTGTGATTCGAGGTCGAATATGGACGGTGTGTGGATGTGATATTAATCAGGTGTGCCACTAGCACATCACAATGCCACTATTTCATGTCAGCCTTCATCGTAATGTTCCTTATGATTATTTTGTGTTTCGTAGTCTCCGTTCTCACTCCTCCTCTCTATTTGCTTTGCCGATCCTCCATGCAGCCAGGTGCGCATGTCTACACATCATTGCATCATCAACTCAAATTTTGATTATTTTCGTCTTATGTGTGGGACCGATAGGGTCCGCTACCAAATTGTCCACTCCAAATTGAAACATGAATCAAAGATTGGTAAAAAAAAAGTTGCCATATCAATAATCATCAATCATCCTATATGGTATCTACCTAATCATATGACCAATCGCATACATGCCGTCACGCAAACCACCAGTTGTCACGTGCTACTTTACGAGTTGATACGGTCTATGAATACATATGTGTACAATATAACCATATATATATATGTTTATGACGACCCATGACGACAACCCATGACGACAACTAATGAGAGCGAATGTGGCGAACAATCTTGTCTGACGATGACGATGTCACCTGTTTGAAAACCACACACAAGTTCGTCCAGATGCGGTTGTGACTGGTCATCTGTCAAGTAAACCAGTTGCTTTTGTCCTTCACCATTGTTACACCTGCATACGAATATAGTAATAATATATAGTTTACTCGAATCGTATTCTATGGTGAATTCTTGTTGATCATGGTGCACGACGACCAGGATGATGTTGTTGTTGTTGTTGTAGTTGTTAAGGGACCCCCGCGTAACAGAACAGTGTTAAAACAAGTTGTTAACTCGTTGCAGAGTGTAGTGTACAGACAAATGCCATTATCGTTCAGATTTACTATCATATTTTGTACCAAAAATCGCCTTCTCATTGTACGAGGCATAGAGAGTATAATATAATGTTGTGGTGTGGTGACCAGGGCTTGTCCGTACATACACAAAGGGCGGCCTCGTTTCGCATTGTCGCTGGGAGTTGGCCTCAACAATATCGTATCGTATCGTCTCTTCTCCAATGACGTATCCATCGTACATAAATTGGTTCCCATCACAATTGGCTAATTGGATCGTGACCAGTCAATATGTTGGCGAACATCAAATCAGAGTCCCTTGCCTTTGGTTCATTAGGCTTACTCTCACGCAATTCATGCTCAATTACATAACAATTGACATTCATAACTTTGAATAGTGGTGATATTGTTCACATTTCCTCTCCTCTCTTTCAGAATGCAAATAAGCCGAATTGAATCGATATTCAAGCACCTTGTTAACCCCTTGTTTGAATTTGAGCTCATTAATTGAAGTACTTTTGATGAGATTGATGCTTATTGATTCACTCTAATTGGATGGTTCGATGACGCTAGTTCAAATGTAATTAGTTATCCAGATTTTGTGGAACATTCGGTACTTTTGGTAGTCTAACCGTAAATAAATTTTTTTTTTCAAAACGCCAATGCCATCTATCGAACTGTTTTCAGATCAACATTTTGAATTGGTATAATTATCTACAAATAATCATCTAAGATTATATTATATTTAATGATAATTATATCTGCATCACGTAGTGTATACCAACTTCACGAAAATGTAAATAAGAGTTGCAATGTACTCGACATACTATGGTTGAATCTTTAGATAATGTTTCCAAATAAAATTTGTCAAATTTGTGATGGTAAAGCAACTGGATTTAATTATTCTACTCTATCATGCGAATCATGCAAAGTCTTCTTTCATAGAAATTGGAAAAATATAAAGGTTTGATTGATTGTTTTGCTATTATTAATAATGTTATTCGTTTGTTATTAGAAATTGAAATGTAAAACTAATGGTAAATGTTCGATCGATACAAAAACTCGACGTAAATGTGCTGCATGTCGCCTAAATAAATGCATTAAAAGTGGAATGACACGAAAGTGTCCATATATTTGTAAATATTCGAAACGAAAAACAAAAACCTCAACACAAGAGTATGAAGATAAACATGAAAAAGCAATTTTACAAAATAAAATTACAAATATTGAACATGATACAGAATATGACCTATTATGTTCGTTATTTACAAACAAAAAAGAAGGAACAAAAGAACAAAGACAAGATCATGTCAAGTTGAACAAAAGAAAGTTTGTTGATCTAACTGAATACGAACGGAAACAGATCGGCAATGTTCGATTGGCAGGTTCTGTTTATATTGATGAAAGTACACTTCCAGTTACGCGAGAAGCAACTAAAATTGAAGAATGTCTTGAAGTTTCCGAGTTATACTTTCGTCAAATTATTCAATTTAGCAGACATTTTACCACATTTACATATCTTAGTAAAAGTGACCAATTTGCATTGATAAAGCCAGCTTTCTATGATATCATGACAATTAGAATGTCATTTCTTTTTGATCATAAAACTAATGGATTTTATTTCATAAGCAATGAAAAAGGAACCGAATTAATATTTTGCAGCATGAAATTAATTGAACAAATTCGTAACCCATGTTTTAAAACAGAAATTTTTAAGTTTTTACTCGATATTAATGAGGAACTTGAATCCGATTCTACTATCGTAAATTTGGTAAAAAATTATAAAATAAATGAAAAAAAATTTTAATTTATTTTTTTCTGTTATAGTTATCAGTTCAAACCATATTCAATCCCAAACGAGCCAATATATCACATGTAGAGAATGTTCATTATGCTAATGTCCTATATCGACGATTATTGTTACGATATCTGGAACACAAATACCGCAATGTACATCAAGCTCAGTTGAAATACCATCGATTAATGCGTTTAATGGAAAAATTGAATTCAATCAAAGAGATTGAACGGCGCTTATATATTGAAGAATTTGATGTTGACCAATTTCCCCATATTATTATTGAGTTGTTTAATTTTTGTTAGAAAATTTATGTAATATCTTTAAACTTGTATAACTTTGCTTACAATAAAAGCTTTGATTATAATTGTCATTGAAAGCAGCTTTCTTTATTTATTAAGATAAAAGCAATTTATAGAAAAAGTGTAATTTTTCTAAACTTTACATGCCTTTTGATGTATTTATCACTTCATTAATGTAATCATCAAATATGATTAGACATTAACTTATCTTTAATGTTTACTATATAATGGATTGACAAAACATTCATTCTTTCATATGAGAATTGATACAAACTTCAATTGAATAAAAGGAAAACCCCTTGAATAATTTAAAAAAAGAAGAAGAATGGATTTATGGACAATACTTTTACAGATTTTTGTTGTTGGAATCTTCATCTACTAGTAAGTTTAAATTAAATTAGATTATTAATTGATAATTATATTTTAATTTTTTTTAGTTATTTTAACCGAAAATTCAGTTATTGGAATGAAAGAGGCGTAAAGGGTCCATCGCCATCAATTCCATTTGGTAATGTGTTAAGCTTCTTTCGCGATGGACAAGTTAAAATTGAAAAAGATTGGCTTCAAAAATATGGAAAATTGTATGGAAACTATCAAATGACAGCTCCAATTCTAACCGTGATTGAACCTGAATTAATCAAACAAGTATTGGTAAAAGATTTTCATATATTTGTAAATCGAGATAAATTGCTCTTTGATCATGAAATATTCAATCACAATTTGTTCAATTCGGAAGATGAACAATGGCGACGAATTCGTTCGATAACAAGTCCAACGTTCACTAGTGGAAAGTTACGAGGGATGCAAATGTTAATGGATCGATGTGTCGACAAATTGGCCAACTATTTTGACCGAATTATTGATTCGCCCAAGAATGGTTGCTTAAATGCTAAAGAGGTGGTTACTGGCTTTACCATTGACGTGATTGCATCAACCAGTTTTGCAACAGAAACAAATGCAAATGGCGACTTGTCTAGTGATAACATTTTTGTGGAGCATGGAACTGAATTGATGGACTTTAAAGCGTGGCGTATTCTTGCCTTTTTTGCCTTACCAATTAAAGTGAACAGATGGTTAGACAATTCATTAGGATTCTCCGATTGGAGATTCAACTTCTTTGTCAATCTATCCCGAACGATTATTCATCAACGAAAAAATGGCAAAAACAAACGAAATGATTTGATACAATTGTTAATGGATTCGTTCGTTTATGAAAATCAATTGAAAGGAAACAACTATGAATCATTGACAGCTTCAGCCGATCATGGTAATTATCATAAATATATATTACAAAAAAAATCTAATTTTTAAATTGAAATAGATATGAAGGAAGCTGAAAATGTTCCAGTAGAAAATACAAATCCGTCATCGAATAATACATCGGACAAACGAACATTGACAGAGAATGAGATCATTGCTCAATGCATAATTTTTTTTATTGCTGGCTTTGAAACAACGGCAACTACCATTTCAAATGTATTCTATTATTTGGCAATAAATCCAGACATTCAAGATCGTTTATGTGAAGAACTACAAATTCTAAATGAAATGGATGTTAATTCACGAGAATATTTCGATAAAGTGAATAGCGAACTACCATATTTAGATGCAATCATAAAGGAGACTCTTCGTTTAAATCCTCCATTGACACGATTACAAAGGCGCGTTGGAATCCACGGCTACAAGTTGGGCGGAATCCCACTCGATAAGGATATTGAAATCAATATTCCGACATATGCTTTGCATCATTGTGAAGATTTTTATCCAGAACCCGACCGATTTAATCCGGAACGATTCATGCCTGAGAATAAACATCTTTTGATACCGTACACCTATCTCCCATTCGGTGGTGGTCCACGCAATTGTGTTGGAATGAGATTCGCATATCAAGAGATCAAATTATGTTTAGCCAAAATTGTACGATCATATCAATTTGATAAGACGAGTGAAACCAAGATTCCATTAGAATATAGTAAAATTGCATTGTTAACATGCAAAAATATTCCATTAAAAGTTAGTCGACGATAGACTTTCAGATCATTTTTCGATATACCAGATTTTATATATAAATTGATCAAACTTGATCCTCTTTTGTTTTATAATAAATTTCAATGTTTCATAATTTAATTATTTGCGTAAAAAAACTTAATGAAAAGAACAAAAAGAACTGATTCATCTAAAATGGTTAATCGACAATCTAACAATCGTCCTTGATGATAAGCAATTGTGTGCAAATGTGATAACACATTATAGTAGTTGGGTAACTGAGGGGAAGTAAAATATATTGACTATAGTTGTATATTATAGACAATTTGAATGATCACATCGGCTTGTTTTGTTTGATTTGCTTTTACCAAAAGGCATGGCTATTTGTTTGATCTGATGACAAGTACATTGAACACGGTGAGACCTCGAAACTTTTGGTGCTTTCTTGCAGAATCGATATTGATAATTTTTTAAGAACATTATATGGTTCTTAATTTAAATAATTATTAATTAACATAATATTCAACATTATCACACAAGAAATGACAATGAAAAGTTGATAATAAACTTTGGAAAAATAGGAAAATTTTTCAAATAATTTTTTTTGTGTTATCAATTTATATACATGGTTTATGACATTTTATTACGTAAGAATCATTTTTTACAAATGAGTACAAAGCTAATCAGAAATGTAAATTGTTCTTGAATTAAAATGCCATTCGGGGTTTTACTGTATATGCTGTGTGCGATTGTTGAGATGAATTTACCACAATAGCATAATCGCATCTACTATTGGCAAATTACGTAGACGTAATGCCGCAAGTGCACAAATTGTGTTGATTAAAGAAAACTAATGTTTGTATTCAATGCACAAAGGAAACAAATAGTAAACGATTAGTGCGGATCCATTTGTCGACATATCGATTTGACAATTTGTGTTTACGATACATTCTCTTCAGCTCATTTATTTAATGATGAACATAATAAAACGATGTCGCGTTTGTGGCGATAAAGCAACTGGTACGTAACAAATTATTTCATATATATATTCTCAATAATATATTGTTTGTTTACATAAGAAAGGCTTCAACTATCAAGGTCTTTCATGTGAATCGTGTAAAGTGTTCTTCCATCGGAATAATTCTAAAATCGAGGTACCTATGTTCGTTTATTAATTTAAACAAAACTTAAATTAGTTTTGATTTTATAAAAAAAATTAAGAAATTTAAATGTCGCAAAAGTGGAAATTGTCAAATTGACATTCAGAGAAGAAAATTGTGTACAAAATGCCGTCTTGAGAAATGTTTTCAAATTGGAATGTGTAAACCAGCTGTAAATAATGGACAATCCAATAGACTAGGACAGCCGGAGCCTACCGATAAGAAATGGAATCTTGTCGATAATGTTTTAAATATAGTTGCCATACGAGAACATCTCCTAGAGTTGAATCCAGAACAAGAGACCAAAATTGAGCAACCATATGAAGATAATCATTTGATTGAAACAATTCGTCGTAATTCCAATTTAAATGCTTATGAACAAGAACGAATCAATGAAATATGTAACAATTTGACATGTATTTTTGAAGATGAAACTACCATAAAACATGTATACTATGCTCGTAACATTGTTGAAGCATTCCGGCAACCTGAACCTTTCATTCGTAAGGTTATTAAATTTTGTAAAAGTATCGATGGATATCGTTTACTCAACTCAAACGATCAATTCATCATTCTAAAACAATATTGTCCAGAAATTTTTATGATTCACTTTTCGTTCATATATGACGTTGAAAAAGATGGTTTCGTCTTTTATGAAGATGGTGACCATGAAAATTCGATTGGAAGATTTATAAGTTATAATTTAGGAAGAAATTGGAAAAATGAAGAATTGATTCAAATAAATCGAAATTTTACAATAGAGTTAAAGCATGAATTTGAAAATGATAAAACTATTCGAGATCTGGTAAGTGAATATTCATAACATTATTTAATTGTTTTTATTAATTTTTATTAAATTTTCAATTTTATATAGTTGAAAGCTCAAATGCTTTTTCAATCACGCGACATGTTGTCTCGACCCGAATTTATTCGCTATCATTACATTCGATATGCCCAATTGCTGATTCGTTATCTTGAACATAAATATCAAAATATGAGACGAGCTCGAAAGAAGTACTCTCAATTGATGCGACTTATGTATCGTACTAATGAGATTGCCAACAATAATCGTATTTTGATGAGTGAGTTGGACATCAATTTGATTCCGCACATTTTTGCCGAAATTTACAACCTTAATTAATAATTCAATTTGAAAGATTAATCAATATAAAACATTGGTTCCGAGATTTTAAGTTTTGAAATTAAAATAATAACTTAAAAATATTAAATCTACATTATAATTATTCCCTTTTGGTGAATTTGGATGGAAATGTTTGAGTTGTTAAGAGGGGAATTCCTTTTTGGAATATTAATTTAGATGGAGTTTGTTCAATCTTATGAAATTGGTATCGTTTCACCAATTCGGTCAAACACAGTTTAATTTCTTGATATGCAAATCGCATTCCAAGACAATTACGTGGTCCATCACCAAATGGAAGATAAGTGTACGGAACAAGAAGATGTTTGTTTTCCGGCATGAAACGATCGGGATTGAATTTTTCGGATTTGGATAATATTCGGGATCACGTTGAACAACATAGGGCGAAATGTCTATAAACGAATCTTTTGGTAGATAGATTCCATTCAATTTGAATCCATTCGGATTGGTGACACGCCGAGACAATGATGTAACTGGAGGATACATTCGCAACGTTTCCTTGATCACCGCTTCAAGGTATGGAATTTCATTGATAACCTCAAAATATTTATTTGACATTGGCTTTATGTCATTTGTATATTGTTTAACTTCATAAAATAATCGTTCTTGAATAGTTGGATTCTTGGATAGTTCATAGATTAGATGCAAAAATGTTGAAGAAGTAGTTTCGAAGCCTGCTGTAAAAAACAAAATACATTGAGCAATAATTTCATTGTCGGTCAACTTTTTCTTCGTTTTTATTGATGAATCTTGATGAATTTCGGTTTTTTCATGAAGTTCACTACTTGCCACCAAGTGATCATAATTGTTATTTGATAAGTCCTTTTCATCTACATAAGAATCAATCATCAATTGAACCAAATCATCTCGGCTGACTGATTTTTTTCGTTGACTCAAAATTTCCGATAATAAATCGATAAAATATTGAAATGCATTTGGATCAAAAAAAGTTTTGATGTTTAAAAGTCGAAGAAACGTTTTTGATAACATAAATGCCAATGTAGCTCGAATTGGATTGACATTAAAAATTTTTTGGCCATTTTTCAACAAAGGATTGATATTAGATTCTTGGCTACAATACACATCGATGTCAGTACCAAACGACGTTGAAGCAATAACATCAATTGTAAATAGAGTCGTTACTTTTTTCGTATCGGTAATAAATCCATCCGATTCCAAATGTAAACGATCTAAATACTCAATCAATTTTTGGTACAATCGGCCATCAACGGATTCATTCGACGAAGTTTTCCGCTTGTAAATGCGGGAGAAGTAATCACACGGACTCGTTTCCATTCTTCACCGTCGGAAAATAAAAGATTTTTATTCCACATTTCATGATATGGATTTATTTTTATACGATTCATAAAGTTTGGAAATTCTTTAATTAATATCGTCTTAATAATATTGCAATCATTAACGACAAGAACTGGGACTTTTCCTTGATAATAGCCAAACACTTTTCCATATTGTTGCGACCATTTGGTGTAAATTTCAGCTCTATTCATTGAAATAAGTTGTATAAAATTTCCAAATAAAATGTTTGGGGTAGGTCCAGAAACTCCCCGTAAGCTCCAAAATTGAAATGTTTCGCGACGTTTCCTGACATTTAAAGCATATAATTTTAATTTATACATTTGAGTAAGTTAAATATAACATTTTATTTTACCAATAACTCCATATGACAATAGAAACCAACAACAACAATAGAACGATGGTTGTATCAATCATTTTGATTGATTTAGTTTTAAATTAAAACTCTCACCAGTGCACTTGTGTCAAAAGATCTTAATGTTGTGAAAGTGATTATAACTCGAAACCAACATTGCTTTTTATATGGATCAAATCTAATCAATTGATCAATACTTACGATTATTTCTATGGAACTTTCAATTAATAGGACTATTTTAACATTTAATGTTGAGTGTATGAAATTTGGTTTAACGTTTTGTAATTTTCAATGGAAATGATTTAAATATCAAGATTGGTGCAGCTGGGTTAAATATTATTCGATCTGGAGTATCTTTAACCGTTTCGAATCGATACTTTATAAGTAACTTCGAAAGCAAAAGTTTAATCTCTTGATAAGCGAATCGCATTCCAACACAATTTCGAGGTCCAGCACCAAATGTTAGATAAGTGTATGGAACCAAGAGATGTTTGTTCTCAGGCATAAATCGATCAGGATTGAATTGTTCTGGATTTGGGTAATACTCAGGATCATGATGTACCGTATGGGTAGATATCTCAACCATCAAATCTTTCGGCAATGGAACGCCATTCAGCTCATAGTTATCAGTGGTAACACGACGGAATAGTACGGTTGCTTGAGGATACATTCGAACACTTTCCTTAATTACTGCTTCTAAATATGGTATTTGATATAATAAAAGTAGATTAATCCCAAGATAAAACTTGTTATTATGAATGTAGTAAGATCAAACATGTTTGAAGATTCTTAAAATTGTACTCAATTCAATGCAATTATGCATTACAAGCATACAAAATCAATTGTATACCAAAATTTATTTGTTGTTTGACCTTGAGCATCTCTTCTCAATAGTAATAATAGTTACCACCCTAATGCTCAATGATGCAACATCAATCGCCAAATCATCAAATTTTTACTGTTCATCTAAAATAAAACCTGTTCATTATATTTGACATATTACGGATGGGTATTTTAAACTGTAACGTTCTTGTCCTTAAATCACATATATTGATTGATAAATATATGTAACAAATAATCTAAATGGTAAAATGAAAACATTGATAAAACGCTCAAGGTCAATTGACAAACAATGATGAATGAACGGGATAAATGATAAAACTGAACAGAACCGCTTTGTACTCAACTTTTGACAATTTATTCAAACAAAATACATAGACTGTCAATTGATGGCGCAAAGGATTTTGGAAATTATTGTATATGTTAAATTAAAAAATTTACACAAAATGCAATGGTTTAACATTACATTAGACTGTGACAAAACTTTAAGATAGGGAAAATCGAAACAGTGGTCATCACACCTAAAATCCATTCAAAAGTAAAATTGTCCTTCTTATATGACCCTGATTTATCACCTTTAAACTCGATCTTGCGAACAACAGTCGATGGATTAGCTTTTTTAAGATCCCACGCCCAGCCCATATAATGGAAGAAATTAATTAATGCTGTGGTTGGATTGAACACGTCCAATGGTCCGAGTTCAGATGCAGAATAATCCCATGGAAAAGCGTGATGATAATTGTGGAAACCTTCGCCCATCAGCATATGTCGTACGGTGGATTCCACTGGAGCAATTTTGCCATCATATGGTCGTGTTCCATACATATGAGACCATGAATTTACTAACCACGTTATGTGAAGACTGTAGATATACCTGAAAATGGTAGCACAGAATGCATTCCATGCTAGTTCGCCCCAAAAATAGACGGGAATATAGGTTGGCAAGAAGCCCCAAAACAACAATACTAATGGAATATAGAATCGTCGTTGAAACATGACTATCTTGTCTGCCTCAAGATCGCTCAAATCAATGGTCTTGCCACGTCGAATCAAATCAGGATGCTTCTTAACTAACAACCAACCAATATGGGAGAAGAAAAAGCCTCGATTCGAATTGTGTGGATCGGCATTAGTTTCAGAAAATTTATGATGGGCACGATGATCACGACACCATTCATAGATGTCATTCTGGAGTGCGCCTGTTTGAAGGACGCAAAGAAATAGACGAACACCAAAGTTTGCTTTGTATGCACGATGAGACCATAGACGATGAGCACCGGCAAGTATTCCAAAGCCATAAAACACTCCCAAAAGTTGTGCAAATAAAAGAGTTTTCCATTGTCCGATTGGAATAATATAAAATACACAATAGATTGCTATGGAATGCAAAATTGACATAATAATCACATTTCGCCATACAATTTGAAGTTTATATGGTTTGGTGCTTATTCCTTTTGGATCGTCATCATTGTTGGTACTTTGGGACAATTTTTCCTGCTTTGTATCCAAATGTTCAGTGTCGTCTTCAAACAATTGATACGTTATTTCGGTTTGAGAATCATTTAAAGTCATTTTCAATTTTATAAAGTTTAAAGTTTTTTTAAATTTTGGAATATTGTTAAATATGTTCACTTATCAATCGTCCTGTGATAAAGTTTTGTGGTAAGCCCTTTTATATGAATTTTCGCAACTACAGTGATGATTTCATTGGTTCGCTTTTTCCATTTTCCTTGCAAGAGACGTAGATTTTTTTACGATGAGTTGATTAAAATTATTTAGGGAATTTTTTTAATAGTTAACAGGATAAAGTTTCAACTAGACTAATTGTTGTAGGCTGAAATACAATGATATTAAAAGGGTAATTTTAATTATTTACCCAAATTTATTGAAATGTCGACAATTAGATAATAAAGAGTCAAAATAGAATAATTTTTCAAAGAAAATACAAAAAAAGTAAAAAATGATTTTCTTGAGATTTCCTTATTTTTCATTCATTGGTTGTACTCTTGAATGTCAGGGCTGAAAAATAGTCAGGATATCTGAATAACTATTGAAATTTTATGGAATGTACAATTCAATTAAAAGGGAAATTCAATTAAATATTCAAATCTTGAATAAGCCAATCGTTTGGTATAGGCAACCAATCATCATCTTGTGTGTCAAAAGTTGTTGTTTCCGCTTGGTAATCTTCTGTCGATTCATCTTTTCGATAGCGATGATCAAATATCCAATCTGGTAACCTTTTCGGAATACAGTCGCTTTGATAGAGAGCTCGATATTCGATAATTGAAATACAAGTCCACAGAAATTCATCGAAAATCATATCTTGTACACATGTATGAACATCGATTCGATTAAATTCTCCTTGTTGATAGCATCTATAAAAGAGTGAACAATTGTATGGATTTCGATGAAAGGTGTCGTCATAATCGGAACATTTTAGAACTTTTGTCCAATCAATCTTATTTGTATCAAAGTTGTGTTCAGAATCGAGGACACACATTTTTTTCTGTTCATCATAAACAAAGTTTTGGTCACATTTAAATTGAATAGATGCTAGATTACATCGAACATAGGTTTGGCCAGTTGGATCGAATGGATTGATAAATGTTCCACCATTTTTGCATAGTTCATCCAAAATGTGTTGTTCAGATGTAGAGCTTAATTCTTGTCCGATCGATATGATTGAGAACAATACAATTGGTAACAAAAGTTTTGACAATAAAAAACTATCCATTTTTTTCTGAAGTTAGAATCATTTGGTTCAATAGGTAACCAATTAGCTATTTAGTTACAAATTTTTAAAGTCGCAATAATAAGATACTCTTGGAATGATGACAATTATAACAATTGAAATGCACTCAATTAAAACTATTTCGATTAGATAAAATGTGCAAATTAAAAACAGATCAAATATAAAAAACCATTGAATGAACTGCCATCTCGTGTTGTTTTTTGCCCTAACGAGGTCGTTGCGCAGCAGTTTTAAATCAAAACAAAACAAAACCAAAAGATTTAGAATAATAATTCTAGTGATTATTTATAATTCTACATTAGAATTTAAATTAATCATTTGTTTCAAATTTAAATTCTATAATAAATTATGTACGAAAGAGTTTAATGCGTCTGCGTCTATCAATGACCAAACATTTTTTTTTGGATCATTGCACTAGCAAGTGTTCCTGAAACTAGACGTCATTTGAAGAATGTACGGTACAGTCTCATGTACATTGTACAAACAAACGAATTGGGTCGCATTCTACATGTATGTACCACTACCACTTTATGTCGCAAAATATTTATTGATATAAATGGTTTTCTTTCTATCCGACTCAACCTTTTAGTTCTTTTATTTACCAAATTCAACTCAAGCCAATTATTCATTTGTTCTCAACTAAATCAACTTGAAAAGTAATTAAATGGAATTGTTAAGGGTCCTCCTATAGATCAAAAAGAAGTGGGCTCAATTTGAAACTTTTAACTTGGTAAGTTGAAGTGTTCAGTAACTCACATATGGTGTCAATTAAAATCCAAGTATTTGAAATATTTTTTTTTTGTGTTTAATGATGCGCGTCAATATACAATTTAAACAAATATGTGAGGATATCCTTCAACATTGATAGAGTTCATATCACTGAGTATCTGAAACAAATAAAATGTCATGATTTTATAATCATACCATTGGCATCACACAAAGCAACATCTCATAGGTCATAGGATTGAGTGTTTTGTCCTTTGAACGATGTATTCCCATCCATTGAGGTTCTTCAGTTCAGTATTTTTTTCCAGTAATCATTCATTCAACTAAATCAGACCAGTTAGTGACGTTGTCCTCATTAATCTTTGGTTGACGATAAACCCCCTCATGCATGTTTTTGTATGGTTAGTGACAAGTAACGTTTAGTTCATCACGTATATAGACAGTTTTGGGGTCTTGTTTCCCAAATGATTTCTTATCATTTCAATAGTATTGGCAACAACAACAAATGTACGATTTATGAATCCTTAAACGATAAATTGTTTTGTGTAAAAGGCAATGTCGCTTTTTTGCTTGTCGTCATGGCACATATCTTTGGTCATATAGACAAATTTTTCCGTAAACACTCTTGTGAATTCCCAATTCTATCTATAATTGGTAACTAACATTTTATAGTTTTGTGATAATTTTCTTTTTTCTATATTTGATAAAATGAGAGACTTTGATTAGGACTCTATACTAATCGTATGGTTATTATTTGACCAGAAGCAGCCGTAGCATCACTCTTTGGAAGTTCATTTGGTATTGGAGATTGATTGCAATCCAGACAGATCAATCATTTACGAAGATTTATCGATAGTGAACATCTTAAATAACATTGCTTTTTATATATTTTGTTATTTGAGGCCAAATTAAATGGACTAATATTCCTTCGGAGAATTCGAAGAAAATGTTTCAGCTTGAAAGATTTTCATTGTGAAACAAAACAATAGAAAAATGGCCAATCTAATCGATTATCACATTCCGGAAGCGATTCAAATTCGTGTTACAAAGTCATCCATTCCATTGCCACCGGTCAAATCAATAATTGAGCAACAATTGATCGAGTTTGGTGAAACAAGCACAAAGATTGATAATGCCAACGAAAATATTTGCACATTTTGTATCGATCCACAGTTGACATCACTTTCAATCTTACAAACATTAATCGTACGTGGATTCAACTTACAATGGTATTTTCATAAATCGATATTAAATCTATTTACATTGTTATATAAATTGTTGTTTTTTACTATAGTGATTTTTCACTCTTTTATTTGGATCGAACAATAAACAAAAAACAATTGATTAGCAAAGAATCTGATCTACATCAAGCATTTCTTACATCTTCACATCCTTGTTTGGAAATCAGTTTAAACGTTATCGATTATAGTAATCCGATGACGAATCTTGCCAATGAATGGCAACTATCAAAGAATTTCAATAAATATCGCAACATATTATCCGAATGGGACATTGTCACCAATTCAGATATAATTCTTGCACAAACCATCAATAAAACGAACAACTTCATTTTTAAACAGGTATGAGAAATAAACAATTGAAAATCAATTATTAAATTTAATATTTTCATTTATATATAGTTGGATAGGATTAAATCTAAAGCAATTACAACGACAAATAATTCGTGGTATTTAGCCGAGACCATTTATCAATATATCATTGCTGATGATAATAAGCGAGAGGAGCCAATCGACGATGTCACGTTTCGATCGTTTCAAGACTCAGAAGGACGAATCATTTCGCAACGTGATCTACGAATTGCTGTTTATCGTCGCGGTGTGGAACAAAGTTTACGGCGTGTTATTTGGAAACATTTGCTTAATGTTTATCCGGACAACTACTCAGGACAGGAGCGAATCAATTTTATCAAATTACGTTGTGAAACATATCGTCAAATGCGTGATCTTTGGCAATTGAATTCAAAGTTTGATTCAGAGGTGATACAGCTGTGCAACATGGTACGTAAGGATGCCTATCGGACCGATCGTCAACATCCATTTTATGCGAATCGTAAAACCGAAGAAATCGATGAAGATGATAATCCGAACGTAACGGCTCTATTCAACATATTGATTACATATGCACTTAATCACAAGAATCAATATTGTCAAGGTATGAGTGATCTCGCATCCCCACTTTTATACGTAATGAAAGGTAAGAGATAGTATAAATGATAACAATAATATTGAACATTATTATTTAATTTATATTCAGATGAAGCCCATGCATACATTACATTTTGTGCATTGATGAATCGACTTGGAGAGAATTTTTCGATTGATGGTTTGGCAATCAGCCGTAAATTTACGCACCTTTCCCAATTGCTAAAACATTATGATTCCGATCTATTTCGTCATTTGAATGAAACTGGTGCGCATGAATTGCTCTTCTGCTATCGTTGGTTGTTACTCGATCTTAAACGTGAATTTCCATTTGAAGATTCACTTGAAATGCTCGAAGTATTATGGGCATCAATACCGCCAACCAACTCTGCTTACATGAATTTATTTGATGATGGCTATTTGTATACGCCCAGTCGAAACAAAAAATTTGTTGATGACACAAAGTGTCAATCATCATTGAATAACAATGTCGTTACTTCACCAAAACTTGAAACGAAAATTTCAATAAAAACAACTTCATCAACCAGTACACAATCGAATAAGCCATCGAATAAGCAACTTCGTAGTATTAAGTTTCTTCCAAATGTTCTCAGCTCTGATTCTCAAATACTTGATTCTCCAACAACTAGTGATAGTGATGAATGTGAATTTGCTGAAAACCTTAATAATTACAAAATTTCCAATTGTGGTGGTATAATTGGCCCAGTGGTATGTTATAGTCCAGAATTGTCAATACAACGGAAAAAGTATCAACTTGAACAAACTTCCATTAATTCAATTTTAAACGATTGTTATGAAGCAACCATTTTGAATGAATCCCATCATTTCGAAAACAATGACGGAGATTATGGTTCTACTTTTATTGAGTTTAGTAAGAATAATAATCTTCCGACTGATGACAATTCGTCATGCTCTACGTTCGATTCCGGTATTCAACGGTCAAATACCTTATCTTCTATGGTTCAAGGCTCTGATGAATCCGCTCACAGTGTGAACATAAGTTTAAATGAATCAATCGAAAAGGGTAGCAAATCAAATGGAGAAGCCTCCAAACGTCGGCAGCGATTCCACTGTTTGAATGGTTTACGTAATGCTCATTGTAATGGTGATGACTTCTCTGAAGATGAAGGTGTTAGTGGATATACGGAAAATTCCATTGATCATCAAAAAATTAGTCCATTTCAACAAGAAAACAACACTTGTTCTGATGTTATCACCAATCATTTTAAAAATACTAAACCTAAGATGAAACAATTGATCATGGCCACAACCTTACTTTCTGTTGGTAAAAGTGTAAGCATCGACTCGCTAAACAATGGAGAGACAATTGGTTTTGAAGGGACAAAGCCTGATAGATTTGAAATTGAATCGGAAACTAATGAAAAATCATCGATTAGTGTAAAGGTTGATTCAATTTCAGACGAATTCAATGCAAATTTTGAACAATCAGCATTTCCAAAATTGATGACCAAAAGTGTATCGGAAGAGATACTTAACAATTTAGATAACATGCAAACACTAAGTGTAAATAACAACAATGCCCACGATGATGCAAGTTTGGATAATATTTCTTCTTCGTCAACTTCTTCAATAGTAATATTGTCAAAAAGTAAACGAATTGAAGGGGAATCTAATCAGTCTCAAACAAGTCAACCTTTACTATCACCCGATGAATTGGGACCGAACGATGCTTTCATGTTATTTCTATGTTTGACTATAATGTTACAGAATCGTGATCGAATTATAGAATCAAAGATGGATAGAAATGATATCCAAATGTACTTTGATGCCATGATTCGTAAGCACAATGTGAGAACTGTATTGAATGATGCTCGTCACTTGTTTCATGCATATCTTTCCCAATGGCACAAAGAATGTCTACATAGATGAAACTAAATCTAATATAAAAACACTATAAAATGAATGCAACAATCTCATAAATTCAAAAATGCTCTTTTTTTATCAAAAGCAGCATATTTATACTAGTCAATGGGACCATTTTACTTTACATATTAAACAATATATGTAAATGAAAATTGTAAATTTGTCGATAAAATGAAATGGTTGTTTGACTTTTCATTCTACCAATGTGTGCTGTTTGCTTTTAATGTATTGTTATTTATAATAATAAATTATAAAATAAAATCAATATCCATATAAATATATTATAAACAATAAATTTAGAATAATTACAGTCCCGGTTATAACAACACAAAGTATGACAAAATTTAATAAAAATGTATTTACCTTTCGATTCAGTCGATTAAGATTTGAATTTAAATTGTCGTTAAAATCAAATTTTTAAAATTTATAGTAAACGATTAAATTATATATTTAATAAAAGAATTGGCCAAATAAATGAGAGATGAATGCATAAAAGCCAACAAAGATCATCAGAAATAAACGTAATGAAATGAAAGTAAAAGACTGAACATGCAGATAAAGATGAAACAAATAAAATGATAAGTTAACACGTGCTTTTTTACTAAAGTTGACGCCATCTGCCGAAAATGTTTTCTTAAATTTATTTGCTCATCGATTAAAATTTTTTTTGAAAACTGAAAACTTAGTCTTCTTCAGTGATATCATTTGTTTTATTTTCCAACTTTTCTGATTGTTCTTCAACAATTTCAATTTGTTTGTTAATACTTTTTGATGGATCGAATCGTTCGAATAATATAATTAACTCACATCGATCAGTATGAGGGAACAAATCTACTGGAATGGCGGCCGTCGGAATAAATGGATATTTGTTATATGCGCGAGATTTAGGGCGACATAAACTAAAATAGAATTGTTAAGTTAATAATTGAATTGATTAATTGAATTTATCAACTTACTCGATAAAATTACGTCGAGCTAAATTTGCTTCGCAAGATACGTAGATAAGACGTTGAATCGAACTATTATTACGAATTGATTTGATCAAATCAGAAGCTAAAATTTGAAACAAAGGATTAGAAAAAAAATTCATTGTTAAATATTATATGCATACGAAGCCCATTTCGTGGTGGATCCAAAATAGCGACAACATCTTCATTTTTCGTTCCAAGTTTGTTCAAAATTTGTGATAACAACTTTTCAGCACGACCACAATGAAATTCAATGTTTTCAATTTTATTAAGCTGAGCATTAAATTTAGCATCTTTAATTGCATCTTCATTCAATTCAATTCCGATAACTTTATGAACAAATCGAGCTAAACACAAACCAATGGTTCCAGTTCCACAGCAAATGTCCAACACCGTTGTTTTCAGGGTACATTGAGCTAGTTGAACAATTTTCTTATATAAAAATTCAGCTGCATCAGTATTAATCTGAAAAAAAGATAATGGACTAATTCGAAAGGTAAGCGAATTTTCTATCAAGTTTTCGTAGATATGAGAATCGCCATAAACTAATTCAGGGTCAGCTTTTGAAACTTGATTTGTTCGGTCATTGATTACTTGGAAAAAGATTGAACAAACACCAAATGCATTGTCACTAAAATGTTTTTTAATTGGTTCAATTACTTCAGTTTCCAATTGCTCATTGGTCAACTCTTGTCGATACAAAGCAATTGAGATCATGCATTGTTTTGAACGAGTAGTTCGGACCATTATCTGACGCCAATAACCTTCGTGTGTAGCCGGATTGAATCCACTCAAAGAACTTTTATCTTGAATAAATGTTTGAAAATGTATCAACACTTGATGCATCTGTTCGGAAATAATCGGACAATTTGTGGGTGGTTGTACAACTTTGATAGTTCCTTCTCTGTATAATCCCAAACGAAATCCGACAGTTCGGTCGGCTCCAACATTAAATTCACATTTGTTACGATACCCATTTACTTTAGGAGATGGAATTAATAAAGATTTCAACGTATCAATGTCAATTTTGCCAAACCAGTCTAATGATGGCTTTAATTCATCTCGGGATTCGTGTTCATGAGATAAACTACGATTTATTTTCAATAGATCATAAAAACAATTCTTCATTACTTTTTTTAAGATTGTAACTTTCATTATCAGTTGCTCTTCATATGGAATATTCCACAACGCGGCCACTTGCGTATTGATAATTTCAATTCGTTTCTCTTCAGGTAAATGATCAAAGTTTTCATCAATGGTTGCTTTATTTGATTTATCATTTCGTCTTTTTTTGTTTTGATTTTTCCCCACATTTCCTTCATTATCTCGTCGCTTCAACATTAATGGATCTGGTGATGGTTTAGCTTTAGTGACCGTTAATGTACAAGATTTGAATTTAATCTCTTCAAATTTTTTTATTGCTTCTTCTCTTGCTTCTTCCGATTCAAATGTTACATAAGCATGTGAATGTGAATCGCCTTTCTTAGACATAACTTTCATTTTGCGCATTTTAATGTTATTTTTACGTAAGAAATCTAGAAATGACTAGAGAAAATAATAATAAATTAGTTATGAATTTAAGATTATCAACAAATTTACACTATGCTCCGTTCGAACAGGTAGGCCTCGAACTTCAATCTTAAATATTTCCGAAGTGTAATCTTGTTCAATATATGAAAACAAATCAACCATTTTAGAATCATCGTTAACTTCAATAGAAGTTTCAGAGCTCATCTTGTTTATTTAAATGAATTAACAATATAAATAACATAAGAGAATCACAAAGTGAATAATTTCTTAACTTGTAAATTGTGGTAAATATATGTGTTGATGTAAGCAATAACAGAAACATGTGCTTTAAAAGTTCGTGGTCACATGAGTGTATATAGGTGTAAAAGTAGAAATAGTTGAAGACAAAATTCAAACTTGAAAGGAGCTAAAGAAATCATCTTGATTCAATCGATCAAGATGTAAAAAAGTGTCATAAATGGAAGTTCTATTTTTTCCAGGTGTCAATGATTGATTTGAATTTTGAAAGTTAGTATAACAGAACTTGGTAGCCGAATTAATTATATTACGAATGTAAAGACAATCTGTTCCTTCATTAATTTGTGCAAGTTTCTCAATAAAACGTTGATGATTATTGAGATATTCATCAAATGAATTTATTTTCTCAAATCGATGAGTATAAACACGGATCAATTCTTGAAGACGGTGTTCCACTTGAAGACCAATTAACACCAAATGATTTAATAATTGAAAACGAAACAAATATTTAGATTTACTCATTGTCCGTTTACGAAATTGTGGTGATATGAAAAATTGAATCCCAATGTAATGTTGAATGAATCGAAGTTTCAAAAGAAATTTTAAGATTTGATTGAATCGTTCGGTCACTTTATAGTTGAATAATTGAGTTAAGGGCCAAAAATTGTAAAAATGTTCATTATGATTAAATGGCTTGACTGACGATAACACTTTGAAATCGTTACCAAACGATGGCGTGTAAATAAAGTTATCAAACAATTCTAGAAACCACATATTTGAATGAACAACATTAAATTTCGATATATGTAAACGGAAGAATTGCAGTACAGGACTGAATCCAGTTGAATTGCATTGATGAATTTGATTTACCAAAGCTTGGATTGCTTCAAATGACTTTTCATTGAAAGATATTCCATTTAAAACTGGAAATAAAAAATAAATGTATTGTAAAATATGTTCCGATTGTTGAACAAGAAAAAATTCAGAATAATAATTGAATAATTTCAAATGACGAGAACGAAATTGATTCATGAAGTTTTGTATTATTGGTCGAGATATTTTATCAAATGTAGATGCTAATGATTCCTTCAGTATTGAGTGCACATTGTATACATTTTGTTTGGGGAAGGTATATGATTTGAAACGATTTACTTGCAAAGGCGGCAAATTAAATAAGCAACTAATCGAATTTGCTTCTAATTGATAAGTGTTGGACAAAGTATCGTTGTCAATATTGAAATATTCACCAGTACGACCATATAAATCAAGATTTGCGTTTAAATTAGAGTGAAACTCGGTTAAAATCGTAGATCCAATACATAATGATTTTTGACTAAAACCATTCTTCCGCAATGCAAAACTACTTTTGATTGCTTCTGCAATTATTTTCAATGTATCATCTGAGAATAAAGGCAAATTTTTTCCGAATTGTGTGTCAAAATGAAAAAAATCATTCCAAAATTGTCTCAACTGGTCAGGTTCATAATTAACATAATACATGTCATCGTCGGTTTTGAACATACTTGTAAATGGCATCTCGGATGAATTTGACAATTCATCAATCGATTGAAACTGTGATAATAAATGTTCCATAGAAATAAATAGTGGACGAAGGCAATAATCAAACATTGTATACACAATGCTTTGCATTCGTTTGTGCGGAATAAACAAGCGATTATAAATTGTTGTTAATGTTTGATTGCAATAAACCCGCATCGATATAACTGAAGATGGTGACGTTGATACTGGAATGGCTACAACTTCCGTATAAATAGAATACAAGTTTTGAATAACTGTGGTAATATTACCATTTAAATCATCATTAAGATATGGTTCGATTGCCAACAATGAAATGTTAAATTCATTAACCAACTTTGACTTATTGTATAGTAGTTTTTCTCTCACTTGGTTTACTTGACCAATTATCTCTTCCAAAATATTGCCTAATACAATTTGAAATGCATTGAATATTTGTCCGCGTAAATGTTCTTCTTGGGTGAAATCATACATTATACGGAATTTCGTTCCTGTATCTGCAAAACCTTTACAATAATTTCGTAACAAATGTGAATTGAAATGAGCAGTTGCATAGCCATCAGTTACATTAAATCGTTTTTTCTTGTCATTCCAGACAAACAATTCTGACTCGAATCCAATGATAACATTAAGGACATAAGATGTTAATTCAATTCGTGAAAGAATTTTGGCTTGTTCCAACAAAGCAATACATTGCGTATGATTTAGTGGTGTATATTCCAAGAACCATTCATCCAGATAAGGATTGATTAGAGACAAACGATTTGCAAGATGATCCATTGTTTGAGAACGATATTCATTTGTTGAATCAATAAGACATGGACCAAGTATAAACATAGACCTTACGTTAACGGTTGAAACGTATGAAGACCGCCAACTGAATAGGCATGCGCATTAGTAAGAAATTGAAGCATATGCCATTCACAAACAAGGTACTTGAATTGGTTTATTTTGGAAAAACATGAATTCTACTTTGAAATTTAAATTTATTAATTAACTGTATTTTTTAATCAAAACAACAATAAATTAAATGTTTAATTTGCGAATGAGTTCCAATTTTACATAATTGTCTATAATATGCGGCAAAAAACTATCAGTTTGTGCTAGGTGTTAAAAGTCGGAAACTTGCCTGGAAAGGAGAGTGTCTATTGTTTGCTCGTATACGAAAAGTTACCGGTTGTGTGCTCACTCTCGTTGCGTTGTTGTTTTGGTGTGCTTTCCGTGATTTAGTGATTGCCTCAGTGTTGCGTGTTTGGCCCCATTGTCCTATCAGACTCATCGTTTCTGTAATCTTTTGATCGTTTTGACCTTCAATCTATCGTCTACCAATTTCGAATATAAAAATTTGATCAATTTTGTGCCCAAGTACTCGTCACAATCTTACCATCTGCTAGGAATCAAGTGTGATTCAGTCCGTGATCAGGCGTCGGGGTTGGCTGTGCACCACACCATTTTGGTGTCGTTGTTCGGTCCACGTTTGGTAGCTTTTGTTCGTTTTGAGTTTGACCGATAATATGTCGAATGCATACGGACATATTGGTTTGGACTTGCAACTACAACAGCACAAACGACAGCTTGGTCACGGCAATTCAGATCACAACGCAACCATCATCATTCCCAATATTCACTATGGCTCATCTTCCTCCACATCTTCATCAACGAAACGCTCGTCAAAATCAGCTAAACATGTCGAATATGGTGATGTATCAAAGCGAAATACCAACACTTCCAACTTGTTATCGAAAACATTGATTCGACACGAATATAATGATGAAATATCGGGTTCATCATCATCAAATCAAGGTACAGCCATGGATTTTCAAAGTAATGAGTCACCGTTCAATGGAGATTGGATATGTTCCCAAGACTTTGTCCAAAACCGAACACCATCACGAAAAGATAATATAAAATATCAAAATGAAATGTTACTCCGTCGTCGAGGAACTAATTTTATTCGACAAGTGGCCAACCATCTTAAATTGAAGCCAATTTGTAAGGAGACGGCAACTATTTACTTTCACCGTTTTTATATGTTACGCTCATTGAAACAATATGAACCATATCGAATTGGAATGGCTTGCCTGTACTTGGCTTGCAAATTTGAAGATCACCCAACGTTCAAAGAACATCTTGTTAGAATTTCCTACATGTCAATTCACAGAAAAGATTTAAACAAAGCTGATAAGGTATTTTTAGGTTTTTTTACTAATTCTATTATTTTAATTCAATTTTCTTGTTTTGTAGGAATACGTTGAATGGTGCGATCGGTTGATTTGCGATGAAAATTTATTGTTACAAGTTCTTGGTTTTAATCTACAAATACAACATTTTCAAGTGGTTATCGTTCAATCTTGTTCGGGACAAAAGTTGATTGAAGGAACGACAAAGGACCTTTATACGACGGCATATAAAATATCAAGTGAAATCAATCGTTTAACAATGCTTTGTGTTGAATATCCGTCTCCAATCCTTGCATGCATTGCTATCTATTTGGCTTCTGTTTTCCAAGGAATTACTGTAAGTTTGACATTGGGAAATCTATATGGTGTGATTATCTCATTGGTCTGATTGTTCATAATAACAAACAGTTACCGGATGGTTGGTGTGCACATGTGAAAGGTGCCACCTGCCACGATGCTGAACTTGTGGTTCGAACCGGAGAAGAACACAAGGAACTCCTAGCTAACGATTCTGATTTGGTGAAGAGCATCCTCAAAGAGTCCGGTGTTAAATGTTCTCCCAGTCCGTATGCATCATCTGGTGATAGTTCACGTGGCAGTACACCGTCTCATTCGGCCTTCTTCAGCAAGAGCGATCATCTAAGTCAACAGATACTGACAACATTCAGTCCGGACAGCGCTTATTCGAGCAATAGTTCGCATTCACCACCGGAGAATAGCAACTTTGGTAATCAACGCCACACTCAAGCTTTTCCGATATATTATAACGGCCATAGCAACCATATGGTACTGCTTGTTATAGTTTTGTCAAGGAATCTGATAATAATGCTTATTGATCTAGATGAATTATCCACAATTGAATCCAGTAGCAAACAGCGTAAAATCGAAACATCAGCAACAATTGCCCTATGCTACTTATTCGCCAACAGCCACCAACAACAACAACAGTGGTACGAGTTGCTACACATTCGAATTTGCAGATTCAAAACGAAACAACAATACTTCGAATCGTCGTTCTGGTTCAATCACATTGAAGAATATCGAATCACAGAGTAGTAACAACGCTGGTTACCAACATCAATCGAATAATAATACTCATACGACATTAGCAAACTCGAGTAGAAACAACAAGAAACGATCATTGGTTTCAAATAATCATTCAATGAACAATTCACACCACTCGGCTAACCGATCCAATATGAATGAATCTAGTATCAATGATGGCCATCGAAAGAGAGTTAAGAATGAATATCAAGAAAAAATCGTGAACAATAATAGTGGCAATAGGATAACTTCACAACAGTTGACATCGGGCAAAGTGTACGAAAACAAGATTGCTGCCATTTCAAGCGATGGTCATCGAACGAGCAATAACAATAGTGACGCCTTACAAGTGGCTATGAACACAGGGTACCATAGCCGTCCAATGGGGTCATTTCAATACCATTCAATGCCACATTTCTAATTTAGAAATTTAATTTTAAAAGGAAAACAACTCATTGATTTACCCAGAATACACACCATCTATTTTAGTTGAGCTTAGAAATTAAACACCATGGAAAGCACTTGTGCACGAACATGGTGAGAAGAGAATCCATTGATATAAATCAACCATCATTCACCTCTTGCTATCTTCATTCTTTCAATCAGTTTTTTTTTCGTTATCTCTTCCATCCCTTCATTATCATCGTTGTGTCAATCAGCAAACTAACCCAAAACTTTTTGGGAACGGGTTATTATTTTCTTCAATTGGTGCATAAGACCAGTGACACATTTATGTTGAGTGAAGTGGATTCAACGTTGTGTGATTCGTGATTTTAATGAATATCCACAATGTTACTGATTTACTTCGACCATAGTGAGAACACACAAACACACACACACACACAACTTACATACATACATGCACTTCTTCGAACAAAAAACCATAAATCTGAACGCCTGTTTTGTGTCCACATTCTCTTCAACACACTCACAATAGTTCAGCATGTGAATCGAATCAGAAGCGCAATATCTCTCTTACAATAATAATACAATTGTGATATACCATGCCTATGCTTTCCACGTACATATGGTTCGTATCGGCACTTATAAAAAAAAATGAAACTCATTATGATGATGATCGATGTATGTTAACTTTATTATATAATATATATAATATAATATTTTTTATAATTATTTTAGTCTATTACAACAATTGTATGTGTATCAATTGGTATAAGAAATTTAATATGATTCATTAATCTGAATTGCATCAATTATAAATTCATCACCGAACTATTTGTTTTGTTTTAGTTTTGGTGTGTGTTTTTGTGTGTGTATGGATGAATTCGGCGATTATGCCATCCAAGATTATTTCAATCTACATGTCGCAATCATTATTTTCGTCATCATCCTCACCGCCCACTATATTCATCAATTTTATCATTAAATAAAAAATGACCAAAAAAATCAAGAATTAATTTTTTATTATAATTGTATGTGTAATATGATTTAAATGATAAATAAATAAATTTCAAATTAAACACGTTATTTATAATATATAAATGTATATAATGAGCATGGTTAATCATGATTGATACTTGAATGTGTCGACTGATGATTTTTGTAATTGTAAATTACACAAAAGTCTGGCTCCAATCTTTCGTGAACGTACACTGTCCAATGAAAGGTAAGCTAATAGTTGTTCATATGTAATGGTATCATATGTTGAACGGATAATACTATCTAATAAATGAAATGGAACGAATTGTAAGAACAGATGAGAATCTTCACGTAAACATAGAACAATCTGTTCTAATAGGGTTGGCAAGACAAGCGATCTCGGTGTGAATTCACCATCCAAACAAAGATCCATTAATAGGTTAAGAAAACGTATAAATTCCACAAAAAGTGGTTCTTTCAATATCTCACTTCTGTTGGAAGCGGTATTGTTTCCTTCATTTGGTATCGATTGTTCTTGGTTCGACTGATGATCGAGTATATCCACATCCATCGGTGTTATGTTGGTTGAATCGCCAGAGTCATTTACCAAACCATTCGACGATTCGACCAATTTTGATGATTGTTTTTGTTCATATATAAATGATGTATTGTCCAACATTTGATCGTTGATACCATTATAATACCATTGTTGAGAAATATTCTACAAACAAATGTATATTTATAAATTAGAAACTATTTAAACATTTATTATAAACTTACCTCATAATTGCCACGATTTCCACTGCGTCTATTTAATCCAGCCTTCTTCAATGATTGAATCTGAGATATTGCTCCGAACGCTGTCATAATGGTCAATTTTACTAAAGCAGTAACCTTTGTCTCAGGAATATGTAAGAATGGCACCTGCGTAGGCAATTCGATACCGAATCCAACTATGACCTTTTCTTGTCTAGGCTTGAATAGCAACAATCTTGGTATTGTATCACGGAGCAGCACCAAAGCGCATTGTTCCAAATCCAAATGGAACAGACCGAATGCCAAATCTACGGCCTCTTGCAAACGAGAGATTTCGCATGGTCCGGTTCCAGTTAAATTAAACAAAAAGTTGATTACACTATTGGTGAACCAATGTGCGCCGCCAATAGCCATTAATCCGTCAAAGTCGTAAATATTTTTCATATTAAAAACACCTTTGGTTGATTCTAGTGCCATATCTAAAAGTACATTTAAAGAGCTTCGTGATAATCGCAGTGGTATCATCGGTGAAAGATTAGCAAATTTTTTAGGAGAATTTAGGTTCACGTTAGACGGGATAAATGTATTGGGAAGATATTTCTCAAACAATCGTTTCATGATGGTTTGAAACATGGTAAATCGTTCGTTGTAATACATCATTGAATCAGAATTGTCCGACGATTCTTCTTTGTTTTTCTCTTCATTGGAAGGCCAATTTTTCAATTCATTCAACATCGTCATGATCTTAAGTGATTGTTCTTGAGAGGCTACGTTCAACTGAGCGAATAACCAACAAGCAGCCGATAATGCTGTTGAACATAAACGACTCTTGAGACGATTCAAAACTAGGTGAACGGCATCAGTTGTTAACACATCATGACACCATGCAGGTAGAATTTCACTAACTGCCAATTGGGAAGCAATACACATATCATTCCAACGAACCAGTGAAGTCTTAAATTCAGCGTTTGGATTCGACACAATGAATTGACTTAGTAATGGTTCTACTTTAGTGGTATCAGTAAATGAACTCAACATTATTTCTGGTGAAGAGCGAGGACCAAAATTAAGAGAACACCATTTGAAAAAGAATGTGTCCTTAATTTCAAGATTATTCGTTACCACTTCAGTGCCATAGTTCTGAACCAAAGTACATAATGATAAGAAACTTATATCAAAAAGAACGGCTCGAAGTTGAGACGTACGAAGATTTTCTCCACTCGAACTTTTGCTCATTTCGTTTACATTGACCAATTTATGGGCAAATTTAGACATAATATTGAGAGATGCAGTCGTGCAAAGCATTACTTCCAAACTCTTCTGCAATCGACACAAAATTCCAAGTAATGTTTCATGATTGTCTGAGTTGAATGAGTCTATAACTGATGTCAAGGTTTGTTCGGCACGAGCAACCAAAATTGAGGATGTTGAATCATTTGCTGAAACTGAATTTTTACTAATTTTACGTGATTCCAAAAATTTTTCAGCTGCCTTTGAAGATAATAATGATTTCTTTGTAAATTCTTCCAATAATCGTTGAAAGAATTCGGGCGTATAATCATTATCGAAAAGATCTAAAAGTGGTCCGCGTTCAGATAGAAGGTCAAGGCCGATCTCAAGTTCATTAGGAGCATAAAAATCAGTGGATTGCATTTGCTGAGACAAAAGTTGAAATATTTGTGGTATTTTGAATAGGAAGAATGCACACCAAGTGTGATAATATGGATGAAGCTTAGAACTGTTTTCGCTGTTCAACTTTTGAGCATCGATCAAACAAGTGATACACGAATGAAGCGTATCACAATAGATTTGTGATAATGAAATATTAAAAAAGCGCGAAATCATCGCAATCTGATTGGCAGTAACTTCTACAGCCATTGCTGGATCTAGTACAGCGCTGAACGATATTACCGATTGAAGACAACGGAAAGCTATTGGTCGGTATGTAATATAAGTCGATTGATTGGTTAACTGTTTAATGGCTACTTTTACGATTGCTGTATAAGATAGAGGTTTTACGGTTGTTGAAAAAGAAGATGGTGGTTGATTCAGTGTAAAGAAAGAAGCAGATAGCCACTCTACTTTTGTTTGAATGCTATTTATATGTTGAACGAAGGATTCCAATGATTTATCATTGATCATAGGTAACTTTAGGTTTGCTTCCATGTACAATTTATACCATTCAGACCATAAAACTGGCTCTTCCAGTTTTCCAATGTATAACAATGTTTTTAGAAAAGATGATTCTGTCAAATGCACTAATATTTCTGATGTAAGTCGAATAATTTGTATGCTGGTTTCATCAGTTGTCGAAGATCCAGTATTTACTGAATTAGAGATTAAATTTAGTATCAAACTGTATAACCAACGTAGTAATGCAACCAATGCTCGACAAAGTGCCAAACATTCATCGTCATTTCCACTACATGATATTTGTAATCTAATAAAAGATTTAAAATGTTAATGTAATGAAAAAATAGCAAAATACAGAAAGATACCTGAACTTATGCACAAATTCCAAAAGACAGGAAACACAATTTGGCTTCGGGTCAGGTATTTTCGTGATAGCTAACAAAACCGACCCATATGTGACAACACCGGCAGTAAGACAGTGATTCAAATAGTTCATAAGTAGAGGATTTGGAATTGGACCAGTGATGGCTTGTTTGAGGATACATTCGGCCAAATCGTAAACATCACCTGAAACACATCTTGGTAACAATCTTTTCAAACTTCGCCCAAATTCTATTTCCGTCCAACGTTCGCGCCAAGCACGAAGCAATAGTTGTTTAATACGATAAGACATTGAAATCGGCGGATCCATGATAACCATTGTTGAGATTTTTGTTTTTAGTTATTAGTTTACTGTAGAATTTTTAACAACAATCACAAATCCATTGTTAAAGTAATAGCAGTATTAAATAAAAAATATCCTGAATATTAAATGAATGAATCATATAATCTTGGTACATATAACATAAAAAAAGCTTTGGATATTTGGATACTTGTTTTGTTGACAGCAGACAACAAAATTGCCAGAATTATTCCATTCATAAACGACATGCATCTGTTTATTACAACGTTTGTGAACAGAACTCATGCTCTTCCTTTTCCCTTCTCCACACGGCGTGTGTTTTTGGCCTTTTTGTGTTTGGTTTGTTTTTATATCAATCAATTTCTGTTGATCTGGTTTAAGTGATCCAAAACTCTATTAATAATGCCTGAAGATAAGAAACCTGCTCCAGCTAAGGCCAAGAAGGCACCAACTACCACAACCCCTGCCGCACCAGTTGCTAAAGTTGCAGAGAAGAAGGTAAAACGGCAACGTATCTCGAATCCAGCTACACCTGGCCGGTAAGTTTCAAGCTATAATTCAAGGTTTTTTGTTTTATTGGGTTTTTATATGAATATAGATTGTACGTCAAGGGAGTTTTCACTGGTTACAAGCGATCACTTCGCAATCAGTATGAGAATACAGCATTGTTGAAGTTGGAAGGAGTAAACAAACGAGGAGAGGTCCCATTCTATTTGGGAAAGCGTGTTGCATTTGTCTACAAGGCTAAGACGTAAGTGATTTTTGTTAAATCTTAACCTTTATTAAACGTTTACTTTGGTTTAATAGGAAGAAGCCCGTTCCCCGAAGACCTGGCAAAAAGAGTACCTTCCGCATCATTTGGGGAAAGATCACTCGTCCACATGGCAATTCTGGTGCCGTTCGAGCCAAGTTCCATAAAAATTTGCCATCAAAAGCAATGGGCCGACGTGTTCGCGTCATGTTGTATCCAAGCCGAATCTAAACAATAAAATGGTTATTCAACTTTTTTGTAAATGAAACATCTTTTGGCTTTATTAAATTGTTTATTGGCTAATTTGATAATTATGGCAACAATTACTAATCGAAATAGCATTAGAGAATTGGATTCTTTAGTACATTGATAGGATTGTCTCGATGTAATAAAAAATGTCCTTGGACCCGTGCCATCGAGATTGGCTTAGGGTATGATGTACGTACATGTTTTACAAATTTATCACCGTACGAATCGTCCATTTCAGGAAAAAAGGATAAGAAAGCTCGCCGTAATTGTGAATCGGTAGCATTATCAATCAAAACTTTTAAATCGACTCGACCCGGTCGAGTTAAAGTGTCATCAAGCATTTCAATATGGTTGGTTGTCATCATTAGAATGCGAGCTTCGCTCCCTACGACACCATCTAATGTGTTTAATAGTCCAGAATAGGTTACCCTCGATAGACCTTCCCATCTTTCAGGATGTTGATCTTCTTGATGAGGTCTGGTCGAACAATCAATATCTTCAAGTAAAATAAGAGAATCTCTAGGTGCTGTGTTGACCAGATGTAATAGTCGGTCATCAGTTAAAGAAGGATCAGATAAATTTAAAACGCAAATTGAATAATTTAAATGACCAGCCAAAGAAAATATGAATGAAGATTTTCCAGTTCCCGGTGGACCATAAAAAAGGTATCCGCGTCTATAAGGAATGCCACGCTCTTGGTACCATTGGGATGATTCTAGAAAAGTATTAAGGTCTTTCACTATCATTTCAGAAAGACCGTTATCGAGAATAACTGATTCTATAGGCCGTTTTGCACGAGCTTGTCCGAAAACACGCCATTCGTGTCCAAAAGCTATATAAGTTGCTGTTTTGTTTGCTACTTCGGCAAGAGCTATTCTTCGTGCTTCATTGAAAATGTTTGTGAAAACTGATTTATCTTGACCCAATGTGGTTAAGGTCACAACCTCATATGGAACACCGGCTAAAGCATCCATTTGTTCACGAACTCGTTCACATCGAACAACATGTCCTCGATATCTGAAGAAATGAACACCAGGCGATGGTATGTAAGCAAATCTCGTCGAAACACGTCCAACTTCATTTTCATAAAATTCGGTTACCATCGAAACATGTTGAGTTCGTTGCGATTGGCGGGTGATCCATTCCAATACCCATTGATAACTTTTATCTAATTAATAAAAGTATTAAATTGCAAATTTATTTTTTTAAAACATAGAAGCCTTTACCTTTTGAATTAACTTCACATGTAACAAATGCATATCGGCGAATACCGGCCCATGCAAGAATCGCCGCTTTACGGCCAGTAGCAAGGGCGGCTGTTAAGCCAACTAGGCCGAAACCAGCTCCAAAGTATGGGTTGTTCTGTAATGAACCAACGAGTTCTGAAATTGTCATTGGTTTTTGTTGAACTCTGTTTATCAAGTATATCTTCAACAAAATATATCTTATTTACAAATTTGAATCACATGTGATGCATACGGGTGGTGCGACTATTTCCACTCATTAAAATTGATGATCCAAATTTAATAGACTCTGTGCATG
Source organism: Blomia tropicalis (assembly GCA_029204025.1). Classification (NCBI taxonomy): domain Eukaryota; kingdom Metazoa; phylum Arthropoda; class Arachnida; order Sarcoptiformes; family Echimyopodidae; genus Blomia; species Blomia tropicalis. Next base: position 9,949,571 of record CM055088.1, read on the forward strand.
ATTTATCCAATACACCGATTTGATTGTTAGATGACAAATCTTTCGTTACAAATCATCAAGATAAATAAATATAAAAATAAATATTACAAAAATTAAAATCAAATTTTACAAATTTGTGGTCAAAATATTAGAAGTATACGTCTTAATACGGAAAAATTGTATTGTAAGAGAATTCGTAATCTGTTGGTGATGGTGGTAATTCCGGCATTTTCTCTGGTATACTGAGTCCCTCCATGTCAAGAAGACGAAGCTTAACATCCAATTCAAGCAACATATCAGTATCCTTTTCCGCTTCATTGCTTATCATCTTACGTTCAAGAAGAGCATTCAAACCATCAATCCAATAATCATAGATTTCCGGAGTTGAAGCAACAAAATTTAAATGATTTGAATCTTCGCGCACCAATACAGAGAATGCTAATGAAGTTGTAGTTTTCTTACCACGTGCATCACGCATGTGTGGACATTCTTTTCCGGTAACCACTTGTTCAATGTCAGAGATATTTAATTTGTTCACCAATAAATTTTCAATATTCTTTGCATCCTCTTCACAATCCCCATGCAGTAACGTTTTATGGTTATTTGAAAGACGACAGTACCAAAATTTATCTTTTACTCTTTGACCTTTAATAAAAAGCAAATATAATATAAAATTAGTAAATCAAACATATTATTAATTAAATAACCTTTAATGGTGTATCTTGCAAATTGCGTTCCACGAACCAGATAATTAAGTCTTTGTTGGCGAACAATATCGATCATTTCAGGTTTGAGCATTAGTTTTAGTTCTTTAATGACTGACAATTCTTCTTTTTGTCGGTCTTTTTTATCCCGTTCTTCGTTCCATCGACGATTTATTTCGGCATAAGTAATCTTTGATAACTCTTTTCTAAAACTTTCAAACGATTGAGTTGCGATTTGATTTGAAAGTGTATTGCGTAATTTTTCGTAAAGAAAGTCACACACAATGTCAATGTCAGATGAGGTTGCATGCATTTCATGCCACGTTCGGTTGAAAAGTGATAAACCAATTGAAAAGAACTCTTCTAATGGTTTGTTAGTATCGAAAAGCATAGCATAAAATTCTTTTCCTTCATCTCGCAACGGTTGGTCAACACCAAGTAAATCACATAACAAATTGGTTAAACGGAATGATGCTAAAACCAATGGACAGTCATGCATTCGATCTCCTATTGATGAATTTTCAATAACAAATCGAACAAAGGAATCGGTATGAAATTTAGCAAAATAATGCAATAAATCAAGAACCAATGCACCAGGAGCCTCAGAAAATGTTTTCCATGGATGGGTAAAATTAGGAAATCCGAGCCGTTCAAAGTCTTCAACGTATGTCTTTTCAGACGCAATCGAACTGCCACTGGAATTCGATGCAATACTTGTTTGTGATCGGAATAAACTGGTTTGTGATTGAACTCCTTTAGTGTCGAATCCATCCCGTTCCATTGTCATCAAATAAATATTGCGTATATCAATTACTTTTTCACGTGCTTCATCCATCGTAGATCCATTGTTAAGCTTATCTTCGTAGAACTGAAGTAATAAAGTTTGCAGAACATATAGTTGATGAGTGATCTCACTACCACAAACATTGGGCTTTTCATTTTCTGAGTTTCTATTAAATTAAACAACAAAAATAAAATATTTACAAATCATTAAAATAAAAGAGAATGAACTTACTTTCGATTGATAATATACTGCAAAATAGTTTCTTTGAAAGGTCTCGAACTCAAGGTGGCAGCCATGGCTCGTTTTTTAGATAAATCTGTTCGATATAAGATTGCATTTATCAATGCTAAAACATTTTGCTGAACTTCTGGATATCTATCATTCTTTAGTAGTTTATTTAGATTTGGCAATGAAATTTGCTTTTCCATTTCATGGATAAATTTTCCTGGACAATTGATAACTGATGATTCAAGAATTGTTAATGAGTTGATTAAAATTTTTCTTTCGACATCTTTAGATAAATTGTTATCCGTTCTGTTGTAGATATTTTGTGCTACTGCTTCAATAAATTGTTTATCTATTGAAGACCAATGAATAATATCATGTTCCATTGCCTTTTGGAATATTTCCAAGCCATGTGCGATTTCGTCATCGGTTGAAAACTCTTTATTTTGTAAACAATTCATCAACCATTTTATGCCATTTTGTTTTTCCATTGCCAAAACAAACTCCGAATCCAGAGAGTGATTGAGAATATCCAACAAAACTTCTAGATGAGATTCATTGAGTTCAGTTAGATGTTTGATTTTATCCATTATGCGAGCAACAAATTGTTTTGGAGAATAATACAAATGTACAACGGCTCCATTTACAATTTCATTACGATTTTCTTCAGTAATATAACGAGGGAAATGGGACGAAGATTTATCAATAAGAATAAGGGAAAATTCTTCGTTTGTTGATTCTAAATGAAATGATGCTCTTAAATTGGCTATGATTGAATCAAGATCCTGTTTAGGATCATATGAATATAACACCCATTGTGGCTAAAAATTAATTGAGCAATTTAGTAATAGAATAACGAAGTTTATTATTAGTATCTTACGATATCCTTCTTAGGGGGTGGTTCTAATTCTCGATATGGTATAACCGCAATTTTAAGAAGATTTCCATTAACGGCTTTCGCATTGGTAGAAATCATAATTTTCTTCAATTTTGTTCAACAGAGTATAGTTTCAAATAATCTGATCACGGTGCGATCATGTTCCGTTGACAGTTATAAAAGTATCCTGTGGCAGGATTCCTGTGTTTGATTTGTTTACATCCATATGGATTTTGTCGACTATTTCTACTGAAGCCACAAATAACGTCAAAGGCGTTGTCCTCTTTTTCGGGGTCAAGAATCATTCAATAATAATTAAAAAAATATGAATATTTTAATATTAATTTTAAAAATTTGATTTATTTATTTTTTCGACTAATTCCATTCGTATTTTGTGGAATATAAATAGAACAAAGCCCTAAATAATCGGTGTTTAATTTGCTAAAATAGATAAAATTAAAAATCAAATTATAATTTAATACAAAAGTATACCTTTTAAGTATTGGAATAATAAATGGCTCCAAAAAATTTACGACCAATAGATACCAAAATATTGCAAACCCTCCACCAAACAATAAGCCGTGTACACATTGATGGACAAAATGATAAAGCAAATAAATTCTGTAATTGAAATGAAGATGAATTTTTGGCAAATGACATACATTAAATTGAGCTAAACGAACCTAGAATAAATTACCAAAACTAGAGAAATAAAGTTTGATATAATTAAAAATAAACAGAACCATAGTGGTTTGACTTTTAGGAGGCGACGCGTAATGATAATAGTTGCATAGACAAAGAAAAACCCCATAAATTGGCTATGGCTTGAAGGCCAACCAAATGTATCGTTTGTATTAGGTAGTCCTATGATTTGGACCGGTCTCCCTTCTTTAACTGATTTTTTCAATATAAAATTAAGAAATTCATTGAGAAGTTGGCCAATGAAAAACAATATCTATATAGAAAAAAAGAATTATATAGAAACATATTTTTTAATTCAGTTATGGTTCATGATGGTACAAACCACGTGTATATCCCGAACGAAAATCGTTAAAGTAAAAAAAGCAATAATAATAGAATGAGGTAATAATGAGAAAATTGCTAAAATTTTTCCAAATCGATCACCTAGTTTACCAAAACAAAAAATTGTCAATTCAAATTCTATATTAGGGACCAAAGTAACCTTTTGGATAAATAACATTGGTCAATGTAAACGATTTCCATTCCACAACTTTGCTTGCATCGTACATTGTTAATATAATAAACTTTTTAATAAACAATGAAAATAACACTGAATTTTTGGCAAATTTAGTTTTATAACAAAAATGTACACATCAACAAAACCGATTCATGGTTTACCATCATTGTTGTGTGTAAACAATTTTTATAAGTGATATAATCGTTTGAATCGTTCATCACTACTCAATACAATCGAATCACTCTCTTTTTCTAACAAAATAATTCTATAAATTTGTTTTATGTGAAAAACAGACCATATGCTAATGAATTGATAAAATAATTATTAGCACCACAATTCAAAATTGGTTTCATTTTCGCAAGTGTGTTTTTTAGATTAAGTCATTTTGCTAAAGTGAATGCAAAAAAATGAATGCAGAATAATAACTTTTAATAATACGCGCCAAAAAAGTTATGAAAGCTTCTGATTTACTAAAAACTACGATCATTCTTTTAAAACATTATCTGCTTATGTATCACATTGAACCGATTGATCGTCAAAGCCACTCTTCCATAATTATTGAATTGATTGGTTTCTATTTTTGTCTTTATTAATGTGGAATATCAATTGGACTCCTATTTAATTTGTTGATAAGGTTGATTATTCTTTCAGAAAACCGAGATATATTGTTATTGTTCACATTTAAACAATTCACAATCGTAAATGATCATTTGAGAACAACAACAACAACAACTTTCTTACACTGTAAAACATCATCTTCGACATCCTAATGTTCATTCTACCTTATTAATTTTGATTGGAAAACAACGTCGCTTGTGTTTAATTTAATTAGGAACCAATTTTAATAAAAAACTGAATGTGTGTTTAATGTTAGCTCATGTTTAACGTGACCCGATACGATCATTTATCTGAAATTTATCCGATTGTTAGATTAGCGTTTATGTTTGCCTATGTGCCTCATTGCAACATTCTACAGAAAAATTTTCTCATTATCATCTCGATCTTTTATGGAATATCAAATTCTAAAGTAAGTTCTTTTAATTTTATGCTTTTTATATGTATGTATAGTTACATTTCGTAGATTACGTAACTAAAATTTGAATTAATTACAGTATACTTTCTGATGTTTGTTTGAATTTGTCTTCAATTATTTTTTGATCGAAAGTGCGAAATTGTTTATTTAACTTTAATTTTTATTGTACGCAAATATTATTACACACTTATAATTGCCATTTATGATTCATAATAATTTATATGGTATATGATGATCATAAAGGTCGTGCGTTCAATGATTCGATTGAATGACTTTCATTGTTGAACATTCTACATTGACTTGATTTGAAGTGACCGACCTCACGATTATTCTATTACATTAGGATATATGGTAACCGTTTTGTAACAATGATATTAAGTCAATTAAAACTAGTTTACCAAATCGTTTTGGTCTATTGTTACCATATTCTTCAAGATTGCATGCCGACTCACAATCTTGACGGGATCGTCTCGAACGAGTACGATCAATCGACCATTTCACCTTGTTATTCACTATCGATCGTATATTTTCCATTGCATTCGATTGATCCTGCAACAACAAAACCATTTGATTGTGGCCATTGTCGTACCTCGACACAATCTATACACATTGACTTAATGATTGTTTCGGTGCCATATTTAAAGAGGGCAAATACAATTGAATCAGTGATTTATCGAATTATGTGTGTCTTGTAATTTGTATGATTGTAGAACGTCGAGTGAACACGATCTGATGTTACCATTTTGTTCACATTATGGAGTGGTCTTTAACGTTCGAGTAACGTTCGAGAAAACTGAAAAAAAAATGTTCGGTGCCGTACCATTGAACTAGTCTCATTACAAGCTCAATCATTCAGAGTCATTGTAATTCGTTTTGATTGTAATTTCGGGTTAATGGAGCCGTGCTGATTCACATCATTTACTAACTTTGGACCAAGTGTCAGCATGATGTAGCAACGGCAGCAATCTTCATCTTTTTCAATGATGACCCTTTTCAATGTGTTGATGTGATTCATTAGCTAAAAGTCTTATTGATGTTGCCAATGTTGATTGTTGAATACATTTCCCTTCGGTAATGTCGGTTATCGATTATGCCATAGTTCATTTTAATGTGACGTAGATTTAGAAACATGCATGATAATTCGTTTGAAATGTAAGCTTCACTTTATGGGCTTGTCATTGGTAAAAGTGACAACCAATCATCAAAACGTTTGTTATACGCAATGTTTCAATCAGAGGGCTTGATTGATCATTTGATTTATGATCAATTGCCCATTGCTCTCAATTATCATTTTTTTTTTCATTTTCGTTTTGCTCATCTTTGCTTTCAAACCAAACCAATTGTTTATCTTTGAATGTAAACTTTATCAATTTCATCTGTATTCTGTAAATTTTTAATAAACTTGTGTATCTTTGTAATATTACGGCATCATTATATTATCTAAATCGTTTGATACAATTCTGTTCATCTCTGTTTAACTTGTTGTTCATATGCGAATTTCCCGTTGTTGATTAATTGCCCGTTAAACAAACGGGCGATGACGTCGATCGATGTCGACGATCTATGCCCTTTGTTTTTGGTGATTTATTTTATGGCATACATTGTCGACCTTATCGTACATTCAATATCGAATTAACTAATGAGCGTTCATTTTGTGAGTGAATGATCTTGTTTTATTTTCTTTTTTCTGGAAGGGGGAATTCGAATCAAGAACTTGATAGCACATACCGCCGATAGAAATGATGACTGTTTTTTGATGATCACTGATCATCTCTGTGTTTGATCGGATCACATCATCTCAATCATCGACCGGTATATAATTGTCGATTCAAGGTGCTTTCGATCGAAAGGATCATAAGTAACCTATCGTTTTTGTTGGTGATGATGGTGACTGCGGAGCGGTGGCGGTGGCTCATCACTTCAATCTGGTCTTGCATATCTAGTGCAACATTTAGTATACACAGTATTTAGTTTAGTGCCATGTGTCTAATTAGATTAATTGTGCCGCATTGTGCCCCATTCTTGGTGTGTCTTGGTGCCATCAGTGGCATTGCACTCAAAAACGCTTCTTGAAACACAGGTGAACGATATGAGCGGGATCGTGTTTGATCGTTGTCTATGCACATTGATCCATTGATCTCTATCATGGTCGTTCTTAATTATTCGTAATCACTTTTCACGTTTTTATTAACATTCCCATTCGCTTCGTTCGTTATTCCTCATGACCCTCTTTATTTTTTTTGGTCAATCTAAAACATTCTCTTCGGTCATTGCCCATTTTTTGATTAACTATCCTATTCATTAGTCAACTATTAATGGCAAATCTAATATGTAAATTTTGATTCAATGTTCTCATTCTGTACAACATAAAAACTATTTGATTCATTTTCGAATATAATCAAAGATTTTATTATTGATTCGTGATTTAAGTTTTTAATTATCATTAGTACTACAATGATATAGATCTTTTTCATTCTGTTTGTGGCAATTATATAATTCAATATATCCTCCAATAGACAAATTGATCCTTTTTTAATCTAATGTGTTCTTTAATCACGATTCAATGAACACATTTTAATTAATACATTATAATGTTAAATTTTAAATCAATAAATTTATGTAGCTTTCAACGTAATAAATAAAAAACGTTCCAAATAATCGAATAGAGTCTTGCTTTAATTTATTTTATTCTAGCCAAAATTTATTTAAACTAGGTGCATAATCATAATCATAAAACATAGAATTTATTAATTTATGACCATTTGCATATATGTGTATTGAGATTGAATTTTCCCTATCTAAGCCATAATGTGCGTCTCATTGAAGAAGATATCATTTATCTTTCAAGCTTGCATGATACACACGCACACAATCGAGTCGACATTAGGTGACGACCATCGTTTGCCACTTAATTCTTCTGTCAAGAATGGAAACTAGAATGTGTAATGTGTATTGTGTACGAGTGTGGAAATGCAATAAATATAAATATAAACCAAAAGAAGATAAAAGTTAAATCACACTCATAATTAAATTTAATTGCAATTTTGGTTTTTTTATGAACCTCAAGAAGTGACCGAATTACATTTTGAAAATGTGGAACATGATTTAACTTTACTTTATTCAAAAATAGCAAAGTTTCAGTATGAATGAGAAGAAGGATAACTCAATCAAATCGATAATTTATCTTTAGTTACAATCACGACAACATAATTTTGATAACAATAATTATTATTATTATTATTGTTTTGACTTCATTTGTGATGTAAGATCAAAATACTTTTTTTTTAATTTGAAACTATAATTTTAAGGGTTGATTCATGTCATTATTAATTTTTATTACAACTTGTAAAATTAACCAATTATTCCATTATTCTATTGTGTTTAGTTTTCATTTGTTTTTGAAAATTCAAGTTAATTAAAATTTAAATCGAAAAAATAACATTCAACTCGATCGATTCTATAATTTGGAAATTCATTTCCATTGTGCTAATTTACCCAAAAAACAGTGAATGTGCACTTCAATATTCTTCATTTATTAATTGACTAATTTTCACAATCGATCCATATGATCGTTAATGAACATTTTGTTTGAATGCATTCTTTCACCATTAGAAATTAATGTATTAAATGCTTTAAAATATTGCAAATTGTCATTGTTGATTGTTTGATTATTCCATTTCAAATATCTACTTGCATAAACAATATTGCCCGGATCGAGGTAGTACAACGCGCGTGCCAGTACACTTAATTTAGTTTTAATTACTATAATATATTTGAAATTATTAATTATTCTTTGAACGTATTGTCAAAAAATGTTTAACATTCATGACTTCATTAAAATTGTCGTTGACATATTCGCATTCGAAGGCACGATCAAAACTCCAAGTTTTACATAGTAAATGAACAGAACAGAACAGAACTGAACTGAACGAAAAAAAAATCCGAATACTAAGTCAGTCAATGATAAATGATTGTTGTGTTTCCCATAATGACGATTAACTCCAATATAATTGGGTTGATATGCCTTCCCAATGATGGCACCGATGTAACGAACAAAAAACCGGTGCCAAATGTTGCATTTACCACTAGCACCGGTAACGATTTTTTTTGGGACAATATTAGCTAAATGAATCATTAATTATTTGTTGATGATTGGAAATGACTTGATCATCATCATCATCAACATCATTGACAATCTCCATAACCATTTAGCTCATTTGACTTGGTGTACAAACCATTTTGATTATTCAATGCATAGCAAATTTAGTTGACATTTACCAATGGCATCGTTTGTCTTCATTTATCTTGCCTAAATAAATATATTCGTTATAATAATAAATAAAAGTACATCTCATTTGAACAATCAATCATACTAATAAGGTTGATACGTTTAAAATCAATCCATAATCCTTTTCTATGTATTTCTGGTTAGAAAGATTTTCATTCAATGTTAATTGAATCGATCGGTTTGTTGGTTGGCAATTTATTAGCCATAAAAAAGAAAACGGTTCAGTATTGTCTATTGATGCTTGTCAGCTTTTGGGTGTCAAATTTGAACTTGAAATTAGGACATTTTGCTCAACACAAATGAGCAATCTAGTTGATCATTGGTTAAGATTCATATATAATCATCATCAATGAGCTCAGGTAAAGTTCACGAATCTATTCGAATGAGTAATGACTATTCGATGTGGCTGATCATAAGTGGGTGTAGTTGTTTGTCTCGTTTGCGTTTGTTTCTTTTTCATGACCACACGTTTATATATGGAACATTATGTTCAAACATAATCCCACAATTTGAATGTGCTAATTCAATTTGTTCAATGGTCGGCAATGTTCATTTACCCTTACCTTATTATCAGTTGGTCCTTCCCTGGGATTCCAAATGATGTGGCAAATTGTTGTTGTGCAACGATCAACTAACATCAACCAACACTATACCGATTGTAAATGATGATGACTAGACAATCTTTCATTCATTTGCTCGTTTATTCACCTAAACGATCGCCCATATTAGCTTGAACATAAGAATTAATTCGACCCTTTCTACTTGTATGCGTTGTTGTTGTTGTTGCACTTGTTATTGTCGGTAATAATAATAGTGCATTTGTTTGCAACTAAAATGATGCCTTATTATGCACATGAACGGGCCGTGATTCTGTCAGTGTCCTGATTAGATTTTCAACCTAACATTGCCAGGTGGCACCTAATAACTCTCATCCACCGTCGTGGTTGGTTCACGTTGCTTCTTTGCACTCATTTTTTTTATTTTTATTTTATTTGTTGCTCCTTATAAGTTCACACATAGCGGCACATTATGATTCATAAATTGGCTTAAATCTTTTGCTTTGTTTGCATCCATGTTTTTCGATGCACGATTAAGCCACGTTCGTCCCATAGCATACACACAACTTGGGTTCATTAACGTTGACCAGGGCGTATTCGTTCACATGTAATAATCGCATTCTTTATAAATAATTAAATAAATTTAAATTTTAAGATATATTTTACAACATACAATTAAACAAATTGGTAAAAAAATACATAGTACGTTGCCCACGCATTGAATAGCTTTACGAATGATTCAAGTCTCACTTTTTTGCCATAAGGTATCGCTCATCTATCATTCATGATCGTTTTTCCAAGATTTATCAACATAACCTTAAACAACATGAATTCAGTCAAATCGATGTATAAACCAATCTAATTTGGTTAAATTTTTGAATGATTACCTGAATGAATCGTGTCTAACGTTTCACAATTTTTACTATTTGCACAATTATTTATCTAATGGTTCATTTGTCAATCAAACAATGTTCATTACATTTCATGTAGTAATGTCAATTAATTTGGCAATTTGCCAATTCAAATCAATTTCAAATTTGTGAATAATAATAATTAATCAAAACTATTTAAAAGGAAGCATTTTCTATTTTATACTAGATCAATAATCATTTGTTTCAATTCGATTCGGAGCCTCATGTTGAGTCAATGTTCACTCTGTTTCAGGTTGAAGTGACTCCCACCTAACATCATTGGGGGATGAGACTTTCGAGTCCAGTCAATCATGGGTTGTCAAGTCTCGACCCGTGCCCATTAGTAACAATTAGCATTGCCCTCCAATGTTCATGTTGCCTTGATTCTTGTTAGTAATGTGAATTGCCATCAACCAAACATTCACTTCAACCGATGGGTGATGATGCTTTAGCCTTCTTTAACTTATCATTGAATTCAATGTTTAAGATATAGAACATTAAAATTGCCATTCAAATGAGAATGTCAATTAATATTTGAACTAATGTTCTTGTTGTTGTTGCTGCTGCTGTTGCTGTTGCTGTTCTGATCAGATCACGATTTGCGAATTGATGCTCGCTCGTGTAAGTGTGTGGGCTTTCATTCCATTGAAATGTGTTGGCGCCATTTGCCCGCAGCATCTTACCAAGACTCGATTCCGAGAGGAAGCTACTTTTCATTGTGTACCACAATCATTTATGTAATGTTCTTTATTAATAACATATTAATGTATACCATAATTGCCGTTTTTGTTTCATCCACATCGAACCAGCATCTTTTTATTTGAAAAGGGGGGTTTCATTCAATTTGTGTATATTAGAATTTATTCCAATTGTGGTCTACATATTTTAATATAAGTTTGAATATTACCAAACCGACTAAAGCTAAATATCAGAAAATTTTACTTTCAGTTCATATATACACACACCCATTTTACCATCGAACTGAATCATCATTAATATTAATCTTCATTTTCTTCTTCGTCTTTTTGACAGACCCTACTACTAATTCATTTATTAATTGAACATTCAGAACATTTACCATTTCTTTGTACGTATGCAATTTGCATGTAAGTAATTTAAAACATCTGCATAGTATTCGTGTTGTTTTCTTTTTAATTTATCCGTTTTTTTTTAAAAAAACATTTATTGTTTTGTAATTACTAACCCCTCTTACTCTTGGAGCAATGTTCAGTATTTTTACTGTCTTAATTATTGGGAACACAAAAAGTGTTGAGATTACCTTAGATAGATAGATTTGTTAGTCAATTCATCGAGTAGGGCGTGTCGATGTTCGTGTTCGATCTGTTCATCTAAATTAGTTAATTACTAATGTGTTGGCAATTTTGTTTCATTTTTGTGTTTGTCCATTTTTTGTATGCGATTAAAATGTGTAAAAGACATTTGGTTGCCAAGATTCAATGGAAATGATCAATAAACAATATTTTTTTTTTGTTACTAATCCTCTCCGGTCAGTACGAAATATTGATGAGTCGATTAATGAATTCGTCGATCGTGTATACACATTAGGGCTACAAGAGTTGACAAGTTAATCGAACGGCGACAGGTATTGCCCCCCAAATAGACTTATATCTTCATGAATAGTCGACATCGTGCACTCGACCCTTCTTCAGGCTTCATTCAACATTAAACATGGAATGTATTAGCCATTGCTTACCTTGGTGCTATCACCTTAACATCATCAACAACAACAACAACAACGATCCACCAAAATGGTGTGGCCTATTAGTCAATGCCTATGCAGATTCGAGACTTGTTGCCTTATTGATGTCGACATTAGTCGACTCCGACATAAGTGCAAATTACGGGTCCCACGTATTTATGTTATAACTAATCAAACTATTCGTTCAGGTTTAGATTTAGTGAGTGAACGAACGATCGTAGAAAAAAAAGGAGAAAGATGCCAATGCCAAGTGAACGATAGATGGATAATTCAAATATACAAAATGTTTTACAACTTGTATTGCTCATTTAAATGAGTCGCCCCTTTTCCTGTCCGATTACGTTGCTGATCATGACGATCTCGATGATGATGATCATCATCATCATGTTGATCATCATCGAACAAACAACAGTATAGATGAAATGTTCAGGTGGAGACTACCATCATACATATAGTCAATAGTTGCGCTAACCAAACAAATTAAGTCGTAAGGCAAAGCAATTAATTGTTGTCCACCAATCTATAAGTTAACCTTATTGATGGCAAGTGGCAGATTAAACAATTTAAATTTACGATTTATGCTCTTTCCTTTCTTGTCCTAAACGTGCTAGCATATTTGTCTTCGTCTTCTTCTTCTTTTTTCTTTCAACAAAAGTTGTCCGCTTTACATCTTATTAGACAATCATTTTATTGGTCAATTTTGGTTTTCGTTATTTTCCTGCCATATGCCAATTTAAATGATTAGTGGTGATCGATTCCATCTACATTTACATTTGTAACTTTTTTTATTCCAAATTTAAAGATAGGAAAAAAATACGAAATCATTGATAAGGATAATGATTTGAATATATGACAATTTGAATGACGCACAAATTCATAGGTGTTGCCAATCGTTAACATTGATCAATATCTTTATGTTAAATGAATGTGCCTTTAGCATCTAAGCAAAAGGATTGTTGTACGAGCCATTTAAAACGGACATCTTATGACTTTATTACGAGTATCACAAATCAAAATGTTGATTCGATTCAAATTTGACTAAATTGAAAAACATTCAAATGGTATTTATCATAAATTGAACATATCTTGCCTTCATCATAATCCTTACCGTCTTCTATGTTGACCTTTTTGGTTGATGATCAAACTAACACATTTTAGTCGCTTAATTTTGCATTAATTGTTTTAATTAAAGGTGTGTGCACACATTATTTCACTTGTTTGTGTCTATCCATATCCCGATGCGTTAAACGTTAATAGAATTAAGCTAATGAGCATTGGTTGATGCGTTCGATTAGCATGTGTTGCTATAGCTAAAACAGCAAAATAGTGCCAAGTTTAGATCAGTTTTCCCCTTGTTTTTGTCTTGTCTCACACATCACAGTAAGATCAGGTGTTACCTTTCCTATCCCATAAGTTGCATCTTACATCGATGGTGTTGGTTCGATTGTAATTCCATGCATAACACCATTTCATGCGTTATCATGATCATCATCGGCGGAAAGCGTGCCATTTCTGGTACATGAAGAATCGCACCTTTCTTCCATAATTATTATCCTGAACAAAATGGCGCATCTCGATTATTATTGTATATGGTATTATATGGTATGTTAACTTTAAATATTCGCCTTTTTTCATTGTTCAGTGAGCTGTTAATTAAAAGCTTAATAAGCAAAGTACCAATTAAATTAGCATATCACTATCTTTGGAATATTTTTAACGTCATTCGCCTGCTTTTTCTTCCCGGTTCTAGAAACTTTTTATTATTATTACGATTGTTGTTGCTTCTTCATTATAATACAATGCGCATAACTCAACTATTATTAAATTTATATATTCCAAATATTTTCAAGTAAAATTTGGCTACGATCAATATGTCAATTTAATCAATCGATGTTTCACTTTTAAACTATTAATAATTTATGTGACATATGCACCAATTTTCAATTTAGGTTTTGAATGATTGCCAAGTTTTATTGCTTAATTATTCAATTTTGACTTTTATATTTAAAAAGTATGCTCAACTGATATTAAATTTCCTTGGCGTATAAGTAGTTATTCTATTCAATATTGATCGTCGGTTATTGTTTTGCATTATGGGTTATTTAATGTTTTCACATAATAAAATTTCATATCTAAACTTAAAACCCAATCAAATGTTTAAATAGTCCATTTATTTGTTAATTTATTTAAGCACTTTAAACTTATAAGATTTGAATGTTTCATTGGCTTGGTCCAATGTGATACTAATAGGCTTAAAGTGGCAAGATGTGATGCTATTTGCCTGAGAGTATACACCAATGTCACCAGTTTTGAGATTGAATTGAGATCACCGATCTTTATCGGCTTTTGGTATTTATTTTTAAATTATAAAAAAAAGAACATTGAAAACATGTTTACCACTTTCCAAAAGTGGTACGTCAATTAGTAGCCTAGAGTAGTTACCTGATTTAAAATGTTTTTATGCACCTGATCGAATGATCTTGTCTTGTCTGCTCTTTCTCTCTCCTTTGACCGATCTAATCAGTAATAAGTATCATGCAATGTCTTTGTCTTTCACATGTCTACACAAATTGAGTTCACACATTTTCAATCAACATGTTTGATGATGACCATGTAATAATAATCTTATGATCAATCAAACATTGATTTTACACTACTGTTCACGCTATCATCATCATCGTCGTCGTCATATTTTGATTACAAAAGCATTCTTCTTTTTCCATTTTTTCCATTCTTTTGTCTTCCCGATGAGTTGTTAATTCTTGAATGCAATGTCATCAGTGAAGACTGTAATCGTCTTACTTGGTGGGCTCTAACCTTTGAAGAAAGGTTGCCTAAACTGAACGTCCTATGCAAATTGGGTTGGGTGTTTTCAAAATGGCTCATGCATCACGGCACCATCATGGCAACCTTGGTCGATGTATACTAATCAATTATCACTTTGCATACAACTCTTGATGTTATTATGTTGGCCATTTAGCACTTACACTTGCAAATAGCATCGCACATCAATGGCCACCAAAGGAAGAAAAAAATATGATCGATGAATGGTATGGTGGTAAATGTGTTGCCCAATCAATGTTCGCCAAAAGGTGCTCGTCAAATGATGTCGTAATTTGCATTTTTATGGTAGGCCGTCTTTACCTATCCGTTCTCAACGTTCACGTTTGGGTGATGGTCACAACCCTCCCGTTCATTGTATTGACTCATTTGCATGTTTCTGATCATTGCGCGGGAGACACACCTCTAGGTCCGCATCGAAGTTCATTGTTCCATTGAATCACATAAAAAACAACTTTGCGTTCAAATTCAATCTTGTAGCTCAATCAAACGTGATTTATGGGTTATTCATGTCGTTTGTTTCCTCGTATGTCAGTGCAAATTACATTTCCAATTGCATTTCCACTTACTAAGTTTGTCTTTATCTTCTTCTTTTTTTTTCTTTCTAATCCTATGAGTTGAATTGATCATCAATTGGTCTTCAATCTATATCATCATTTGTATGTGATCGTGTTTGATCTCACAGTAGCAATCTCAATCATTGTCCTATTTGTAATTGTTGTCTATCATTAATTGTGAATTCACAACCGAAATATAACATTTCAATGTAAATAGTATTTGAGTGCTACCAATGTATTAAATGATCCAATTAATATGGGACCCGTTCATTCCGTATGGGTCAATTTTCAAACGTGATCAATTCATTTATTGCACTGTTAACATGTTGCCATTGGTTGTAGTCGTAGTTGTCGTTCACATCTTATAAGATGAGATTCCTGTTTGCCCATCTAATCATCATTCTTTCCTTCTTGTCTCTCTTTCTCTATCCAGTTTTATCCATTTTAATTTATCCCTTTTTGCGAATATTCAATTAGTAGTATATACTATACTCACAAAAAAAATGGCAATGATGTCAATGTGAATGTGCACTTGACCTGTACGATCGCAAATGATCGCAACCGTGTCCGCGTATTCAACGTCGTTCGTTAAAACAAAATGAATTGATCGTCGAATTATTGTGAACATAAATCACCCTATTTGTGGTCATTATTGCCAACCTGTCTCTCGCACACTCAACTTAAATGAGATGTTTATCGATATATTTGCAAATCTCATTCGCATCGATGTATCTTGTTCAATGCATCTATATTGATTCGACATTCTTGTCAACAAATCTTTCTCATATTGGCGCCCAATTCAATATTTGATCTTTTATTCACAACATGTTATTCTCGAAAAAAGGTCCTTACACTAATAATAGGTTTATTATGTTTTCATTTTGACCTGATTCAATTGACATTTGAATTCGTATATCATTGGTCGTTTCAATGATGGGCGCCAACTATTGCGATTACTTTTCTCACTCTCACCTTTACCACCTGATGTTACAATTAACGGCTAATGCCTGTTTGCGTGTGTGTGTGTGTGTGTGTGTGTGTATGAATGTTAGTCACCATGGTCCTATGATTGAATGGATCAGTTGTGTGAGAGGTCAGTTTGTGTTGCTTTGCCTGCCAGCTTGTTGCATCCAAATGTTCGTCTCGACTCGACATGACGGCGGATTCGATCTTGTTCACTATGATCTCGCAGTTGGATGGTAATAATATTCCGATCATTGCCGTCGCCGTCGCGTTCATCACCATGTTCAATGTTGCATATTTTTTTTCTTTGGTCACACTCGCGTAGCGCAATGTTAATTAATTAATCCCTGCTGGTGCTGCATGGCACCGACACGGCACGACCATTAACTTGTGCCGAAATGATCAACATGCAAAATGGCCTTCATTCGAGATG
The DNA here is from genome assembly GCA_029204025.1 of Blomia tropicalis. Classification (NCBI taxonomy): domain Eukaryota; kingdom Metazoa; phylum Arthropoda; class Arachnida; order Sarcoptiformes; family Echimyopodidae; genus Blomia; species Blomia tropicalis. The sequence goes on from CM055088.1 coordinate 9,966,641, forward strand.
CGATAACTTTGCATACCAAACTCGGGGGACATCAATTTTAATTTTGCATAAATCTTACCCACCATCCATAAATTAGAGTGGAAAACAACCGGCGGCAATCGTTGGTCAGTTGTGCCATCCATCACATGAAGGATGAAGGTCTTGCTCTTTCTTTTGCCAGAATAGATTGACACAATTTAGATAAGAAATTATTTTCAAATATCAACTCTTTGACTAGTCTTTTTCTTCTTATTTTACCATTTGTTGAACCTTTTTTTCATTCAATTGATGATTGGTCAATTCTAGCCCATTTTATTACAATTTAACTTTAAATTGAAATGATTTTTTCGATTATCTTTTTTGAGAGCGTGAACGATCATTTTATTCATATTTCACTATTCATATTGTATTGAACGTGCTTGAGTGAGTTTACTTGAATTGATGATTGATATATGGTGATTTGATAGACTTAGGGTGCCATTTGTAAGACATGATTGGTCATTGGAACTGTATTGTGTCAATTATGCATGGGTTCTTTTGATCTACGCGTTCGATTCAAATAATTCACATTTACTTGTTCATCTGGCGTTAAGTTCATTTCATTCCCTATTTCGATACATCATAATGTACATTTTATGTCTATTGTTGCTCGAACGGTATATTGGTTGTTCGGTAATCGATGACCCATCATTCATTGCCAGTTGATTTGTGGCCACTGATGGCTTCGATGATGGCTGGCTCTTTAAATTATTGCCATCTCTCTCTTTCTCTCATTCTCTTTCTTTCTCTTCCTTAATTGTGAATAATCCAATGTAGAATGGTGTACGAATGCAATAGTTTCTCACCATTTTCAAACCACCGTCACCGCTGGGTCCTACATTTTTTCCACTTTAATTTATTGCTCTGTGTACCTGTTCACATTTGGGAAAATTAAATTAATTCGGCAACTTGAATTTGGCCACCACTGTTAATTAGTTTGTTGTGCATGCATTTGCGTGTTCGCACATGACTTCCATATGAATACCAATTGGACTATTGATTGCGGTCGGCGGTCAGTGAAGAGACCGGCCAACATGATCTCATCAATCATAATTTGGTCCTCATTAATGTTTGGTTTTGCGATTTAACCGATGGTGTCACACAACACAACACAACACAACGCGAGTGTGTCCCGCTTCGGTCCTCTTTGGTCCATTTTATTTTTTTTATTTTATTTTTTGTTCGGGTGTTCATTCAATGTGTTCGAATACAAATTGTGATCATGTCAAAATTGTGGCTGACACGGTCATCTCACTTTGTCTTTCATATGGTTGCCTTCATTCACTTTGATCAGAAGCACTTGAACAAGAAACACCTTAAAGTTCTCGCTCTCAACATGTGGCCCATGGGTCACGAGGTCCGAACACTAATTGCAATCAGTGTTCGACTATCACCATTCGATCATCGACTGGTGACAAGCCTTACAAACACATTTTATATGCACAAGGAATACGAGAAACCAATTTCTTCAATATATTTCTCCACATCATCAAACACTGGTTTCAATCGAAATTCCTTACATTCTTGTGCAAGATACAAGATATGTTTGACTTATTCTAATCTTGACCATTAGTATCTTTAATGTAAATTTGCACTTTTATTTTACGCATCATCTATGTCGGCATGAGACACACACACACACCAGAAACAATGTAGCCAATTAGATAGCAAACTAATAAGTTATATAACCATTGCTGTCGCCTATCTCGTTTTCGTGGTAATGATCTCACATGTATATAATCATTCGACCATGATGAATTGTCTTATCATCGTTTAATAATAAGGAAAAATTTTGAGTAAAAGCGAACACTTTTGAGCTCGATTCGCCAAATTTGATGCTTCATTTTTGTCGATCTTGTCATACATTTTACAATCGAATGATAAACTTGTTCGCGTGTATACACAAATTGGGTCGTCAGATTTGTTGCTGTTGTTGTTGTCGGCAAACGATCGTAGTTATATGCTGAATCTGCTTTTAGTGGAACAATACAACTTGATTATTTATTTTCAAAAAATATTCCAAAAATTATTTATGACATTTGAAGAATAATATTCATTCGCTTTTGTCACTTCATTTGCCAATGTCAAGGTAAAGTTTTTTATAAAAAGATTGGCGCCTTTTGATCGTGTCATGGTATGTTTGTTTTTGTGATCTAAATGATTGCCGAATGCCATAAATCTCATTCGTGAATGATGTTTTGGCGACAACCAGATATAATCTTGGTCCCATCTTCATCTTCATTTTTTTAAACTATCACTTTCATGATCTATACAAACATCAAAGTTTGACTTTGATCTTCGTGACAGTGGTTGGTTGGTAATCAAGTTAATGTTTATCAATCTTCATTCAATCTCATTAAAATGGTAAGAATTGGTTTCCGAATCATTTTAATTTGTGGTATGTTGTTGTTCATTGAAATACTATAAAACATTGGTATTTTAATCAAGTAACATTGGTACCATTGGTTGGTTCACCCATTATTCTTTGCAAGTCGTATATACGACGATTCTGTCACCGAAAACTTTGTATCGGCAAATCGATTTAATTGGCGATACTCAAATACTTTAGTTTCTGTTTTAGTAGAATTGATTTGTCCACTTTAATCATGGTGGATTAGTCAAATTGACCCGCTCCTTTAAACGAAATTGTGTTAATTAGTGTGATCATATCAGTCGAGGCCGATGATACGATGAAATGTTCATATTATATTTATGATTCTTGCCATTTTGTGTCGTATCCTGTTTGTCCGGTTTGACAAACAAAAAAAAGTTTCAATATTATCTAAATGAGTGGCACACTGTCCAAATGTAAATGTATGGGTGGCAATGAATCGTTCGATCAAATTCGATCGTTTTTATTCGATTGTCATCTACGATAATGATGCCTTGCTCAAATGTTTAAAGGAAGATATTAATTATTTTGCCAATATATATGTGCCATAATTGCCATTGAGGCGGCGCTTTGTCTGATTTGATCGATTCAATCGATTATTTATATATATATAAATCGACGATATCGAATGAAGGGAAAAAGAAAGATACTATTTTGGACGATGCAACAAATGTAGGCAAATGATGGCAAGGTTCAAGGATGGGATTGTGTCTGTATGGGGAATGGCCTCAAGACAAGATTGTACAAATGGGTACATATATATGTGCCAATTGTGCCACCCCCACCAATCGAATTGATTGTGTTTGTGTCGATGCCGTTCGTTCAGGTGGTTCGTATGCTCATTAGGGTGGTTATACTATTGGCTCATTCATCACAATAACAATCAAAGTCTTTATATTCATGTGTATGAGTTTGTATATATAGTTTCCAATCGAAATCGAATAAATCGGGGGCAATTTCCGATGTTCACTTGATAAGACCACTCGGTAATGGCTATTTAATAGAGAGTCAATGGTGCACAATGACCTGGTCCATTGGCAAATCGAATCAAGCGTCACCATAATCGATTGTTATTGCATCGCACGACTATGGTGGTCAACAACAACAACAGTCTCCGTCTATGTATGTGCCGTATGTTCAAATTTGAAGAGAAACATTAGTCCACTTGTTGTCGTCAAAATGACTCTCACACTCCGTCTACACTATGGCTTCTTGTTTTGTGGTTGTCGTTTGAGACCACCAACATTAGTCAAATGAAGATAGCACGCTTCATTCAAGTCAGAATGTTTCGAATGACTACCAACTTGCCGCATCCATAATGATATTGGTTGGGCTTCGGTGCGGAACCAGGATCTATCCATTACCACCATGAATATTATTGCTACATCTTCGATCGGCCATTATTCAGTTTCGGACACTGAACCAAGTGATGGTGGTGGTGGTGGTGGTGTTCTATGCACACACTTCAATCCTCAATTGGCATTTGCTTCATTTGCCATTCCAATTGAGGTGCCAATTAATCGATGTCCAGTTGATTTGATTGGCCTCCATTATGTATGGTTCATTGTTGTGCCAATGCCATTAATGTGTCCACCATAATGTCGGCCTTTTGTTCCCTCCTAAAATGTACTGTGCCGTATTTGCCTTTTGATTGATTCGAATCGTTACCTCCGTTCATTTCAACTGGTTGCAACTATCGTTGAACTCATTTGCCTGGTCCTAATTGATCGGCTTGTGGTTTGCCAATCATATTGTAGCTTGTCCATTGATGGATTAGGTGGCAATGTCGGTCCCACACATACACACATACACAATCGACAAGGGTTCAGTCTTTCTACACAATATGTCTTTGTCTTGCCACATTGCCGACCAATTGAAGATGGACCTGAATGTCTTTACAGTTAGGACTTCTATGGAGAGAGAAAGAAAGAGAGGGATTCGCTCTAATTCAATCATCCGTGCCGTATTGAATGAGAGTGAACACTCTCCAAAACCAATCTATTCGAACCATTTGAATAGTTGCCTCTGCATGACCATTTGAATTGCTAAATTATTGTCTCAGTGGGGGCGGCCTATTTGATCTTTCGACTTACCAACGACGATCAACTGGTGATGGATGTAGTGTGAGTATGTATGATGATGTTCAACTTGTAATGGCTTCTTGCCACACACACACACACACACATAGACATTTGTTATGGCAATGCTATTCATTCGAATTCCATTAGATGTTGATGATTGAACCATATGTCGCTCAGTTCACTGATCCTCGATTCAATTTGGAATCGATTCTTGTTTCAATTAGATTCATTTCATATATATTTTTTTCAGTTTTACCTGCTTGGTTGATTGTGCGTTCAATCAAATAGATTGTTATTCTATTCTTCTTCTTCTTTTTTGAACGATTGTTCTATGCAATTTTAAATTGTCAATGAATTGCCACTATTGTGATACTAATTGAACGATGTAATGTTGCTTATTGTAGCCTGCCATCTTCGATCAATATGTCCGTGTCCGCCTTTCTATATTGTTAACGTTCAAATAAAAAAAACGTTTGCGATTCGATGCTGGTCAGTTAATTTGAATGTACATTCCAAATGATATGAACAATGATTCGTTACATCCATTAGCTATAGCAACAATATTATTCGTATGATGATCCTCATTGTTGTTGCTGTTGTCCGCTTGTTTTCTTGTTTGATGTCTTCAACCCGATCATTGAACGATCATTAGCGTCACCGATGATGATGGACACAATGAAAAGTTCGTTCCACCTTAAAGTGTATGCCACCGACAATTTATCTCACATTCGATTGTTTCAAGTGTCGATTGAAATGAATGAATCGTTCAATTTGTCCATTTGGCTTCTATGTTGCGTTCGTCAACCATATGAGACGGACATTTTATTGCAATGAGCCATGATTATGTTGATTCACTCTATATGATTATGATGTATGCCACTCGAATCGATGATGGTCATGCGTACCTAATCGAATTTGATAATGATGAGGCTCATCTCCCATTTACTTGATGCACGACATTTGCTCAATTGAATGCTTCCCATCTTACATTGGCAATGTGCCATCCCATTTGTTCAATTCGTATTCGCATCCGTTCAAACGTTTTCATCCATTCCGTCGTCTCACACATTATGGTGAAACCAATTGATCCGACTTTAGACGTGTCTAATTTGATGTCTACCTATTCGGGATCAACACAGGGAAAAAAGGGGTTAACCAGATTAACCATCTGATGGCGGGTCAGTGTTTTCCATTTTTTCGAATCGTTTGATTGGCTTGCCGCACGCCAACACATTCAATTAGTCTTTTTTCTCGCTCTCAGGTTTGAGTGGTGGTTACCAATTGAGTGGATTGAGTTGATTGTGTTTGCTTTGCAAATTGGCACGCGAACAGTGCGTTACCCAGCAGGATCGCCTGTCGACGTCGACGTCTGATGAGCAACATTAGGGTGGTCAAATTGACTTGTCTAACGTCATTGGACAAGTCACCTTCCGCCAGTCTCGTGTCTTGTCTTCTTCTTCTTCTTGTAGTCAATTGTTTCCAATGGCATTGTCGGTCGGCAAAATATGTTCCATGCTTGGCTGCATGCATACTTACTAAGCCATTGTGGTCACACATTATGCATCGTCGCCGCACACACACACTTGGTGGAGCAAACAAATTGACAACGTAATTTGAGTCAACCGATCATTATGCACTATCGCACCTTGTTCATCATCATCATCATCTGGTTTCGTCCAACCTTTCTTTCTTTTTTTTTCTTCTTTTGTTGATTTATATAGGAAATGGGTTCGTTCTCCTCATTCGTGCATTCCATATGTACGAATGAAATGTTTAAACGAAATTTAACTCATCAAATGGCAAATGTACAAGCTCATTTCGAATCGATTATGGTTTGGGATGAGACTACGCGCCGACAGGAACCTACACATTAGGTGATTACCATTTCGGAAGGTGGTGGTAAGTGACTTATGATCGACTACTTCGTCAAGTGTGAATTAGGTATACCATCTTTCCGTCCATTTTTCAATTGTATTGTGTCATGTTTGCTTGTGATCGTTGATCTATTATAAATGTCACAAACGCCTACATCCGATTTGATTTAGTTGTATCATTATTCACAACATTCTATGAGATCTGTTCACACAAACGCACTTGATCATTCTTCTTTCAGTTGAAATATCAAACAGTGCCATATGGTCAAATTTGCATTTTAAAATATATTTTAAAACATTTTTACTTTTTCAAAATATATTTAAAAAAAACTGGTGATTTTAAAATATATCAGTGATATGGTCAACTTATTTTATCTAATATGATTAGTTTGTTCTGATTTGATTTTCTACTAATAGCATCAAATCACAAAAAAAATCGTTGATTTTTGTCATGATTGTCATTTGATGATCAAAACCTTTTGATTATATCTGGTGATTGCCGGTACCATCATGTTTATGATCAATGTTCTTGTCAATTCAATTTCATTTAATCACTTGAGATGTAAATTTGGGACAATGTTTATGATCGGCAATTGGTAACTTCATTTCGTCTTCTTCCAAATGTGTTCTTAAACATTTGAAGTTGATTGTAACGATGAACACATAACAGAACAATCATTTGTTGATTTATCCTCTTAATCAAAGTAATAGTCTGATCGACTCCACATCGATTCTACGATCGATTGACACCGACGACGTCGACGTCGACGGCGTCACCAAAACATTAACCTTTATTAACATTATATATTGAAGATCATGAATGGCATTTACGAGCACCGTTCGAATGGACTCTTAATTTATCGACTCATCTCTCATTTGATGTATAAAAATGGGCGAGGGAGCGATGTATATATTAATTCACATGTCAAGATCGGACGATCATAGACTTACCGGTAAAGATTGATGAAATTTGCATCGGAAATCTTTGCAAATGTGTTTTTTTCGAGAATGACATGAATGTAGTACATTCATGCCGTATACAAACTCGCCTACATGACAAATTAAAATATTCAATCGAGAGTAATGGGAGCAACGTTGTTCCATCAACATGATCATCAATTATGTCGTTGGCACAAACACACGTTCACTAAATGTCACACTAATGAGTGTTGCATTCAATTGAAGTGCCTTCTTATAATTTAATGTCTTGCCCTTTTGAATTGGCAAGCAAATATGGTTGTCATGTCACAGTACTATAGTTTGCAACCTCCACCCCTTGACTCAATATTGATGAAGCTGGTAACCAAATAATTGGAAAAAAAAATGATCACTAACCATACAACCAATCATTTGAGAACAGAAGCGAATTGTTAAAAGTTTACCCATTTGTTGATTGATGATTCTTCAATAGCTTGTCGTCATCTTCGTTGAAGGAGAACGAGAGGAGAATGAGAATAGTGCACCAAACCCAATTTATTTAATCGCCCACAAATCGAAACAAACTTGTAATTATTCAACAATTAATTGAAATTTCAATTAACGGTTTCATTTTGTTTGATGATTATTGTTCATTTAATTACGAATAATTAAGAATCAATGGTTTTTTATTATTATAATATTTGTTTGAAAACTTTAGTTTAGTATTTGAAAATAAGATACAATTTAAGATAATTGTTAAAGATGATGAATTCAATAAAAAAGAGAAAAGGCGAAGGAGGTAATCGACCATGTTACCTCAATCAACCATTTGTGTCGAACTTGGATCATCAAGTCCGTTTCGAGTAAAGTCAATTACATCGATGATGATGATTATTGTTGTTGTTGTTGCTGTTATTATTATTATTGCTGACCAGTACAAGTATCGACCAGTATCGATCACGATCTTGTGACGATGACACCAAACAAATGTGTCGATATGGATAATTATTATCCAAAATGGGCAATAGTCCTCATTCTTGACCATCACCATTGATGGCAATTTATGCACACCATTAGCCTACTATTTTGCCAACAACTTGTTCGTGTCCATTTGTTCGTTTGAGTCTACACCAAACTTGGACCATGGTTGATCGTGAGAATTTTGTTCCTCGAGTTAGTCTATTCAACACAGTTTTCAGCTAGGTCTAGGTACTAGTTTTTTGATTCAATTGTTTACGGTTCATCTTTGTTGCAATTATGTGCATTGAGCATTGCAAAATGGCCAATCCCTCCAATGGACTCAGACGGTGCTAATCGATGATGTCTAATTGGTGTTGTATTTGTTCGTTCTATGTGGATGGCAAATATTCGTACCAAACATACGTGCAATGCATCCGGGTCGAACACGATAATGATTCGATCTTTTGTCTTACTTTAGCCAATTTGTTGCCAATATTTGCCAATTGCGCCAGATGTATGATTCAAAATTACAATTGGTCTCATCGGTTCGATCATCGAGATCGTGCGCCAATCAACCGAACACAATGTCATTTGCTTATATTCGATCTTTAACGACGGGCCCACACTTGATCCAAATTAAACTGTGAATTCTAATGTTGCTTCTGCATCAATCCATTCTTGTGGTTTGAGTACAATCCACATTGTGGCGCCTACACAATAGCACGCATTGGACAGCCTCAATTATGTATCATTATATATTACGACTATTACTGATCTATGAAAATGATGTTTTGTTTCTTCAATCGTTTACTATTTGTAATGGTTAAAATGGTTTTTAGTTGCATTCCATTTTAAATTTTGTTCACGTTTTCTTCTTGAATGCATCATTAATTGATTAGTTCAATCCTTAGAAGAAGTGTTTCGTTTTCAGAATGTGTTCAATTGTACAATTGAGTCAACTTGTATTAGTATTTGGTTGAATGATTATTTTTCCATATTTTAGGTAAATTTTGTACATCAATGAGCTATATGGATGCGAATAGTTGATCTTTCAAAGGTGGAGAATGTTTGATTTAAACCATTGGCATCGATTGGTGTTATTGTACATTCGCTCATTCATTCACTCACTCAAAGTGATGTTTCCAATTTGGGCTTCTGATTTATCTGTCTGATGAATTGACTATGGCCACCACCATTGCCATTATTTGCCGACTATATATATGCGCCATTTAATTGATTCGCCAATTGAGCTGCATAATTGGCTAATTGTTTCGCTTGAACCCGAACTAGACTCGACAAGTTTAGCAATCACACATACACACGGTCATTCACGGATTGTCCGATTGTTTGCCTTACAAGAAACGATCCTATCAGGTCCGACTAGTCAAATGATGATGATTGTAATAATAAAAATGGCAATCGCACTTATTCGCTTTGACCATACTGTATACAGTCTCAATCTGAGTATGTGTGTGTGTGTGTTATGAAGTGATGTGCAATTTATAATAACGATTCGTTGCCACACACTCTATTATTGACGTCGGACAGGTCGTGAATGAGAAACGAAGTGTTTTAAATTGAAATTAGTAGACAGACCAATGGACGATGGCCAATTACAATATTAATGTGCCACTTAGTGATGTGTTGGTGCATCATTCGATTCGTTCGGTTCAGTTTGGTTCGTCGACGTCTTCGTCTTTGAATTTGACTTGGTTGAGGTAAGCCATTGAATAAAGGTGAATAAACAGAGTTGCCAAATGACCAATCGGTTCAATTGCCATTTTGTTCTGATGATCATTTCGTTCAAACTGGACTCGACTTGCAAATCACGCCATTTGGCAACCTAATGTGTATACACACAACCTGTCTCCCATATTCGCTTGTCTATATGGTCATGATAAATCGCCTCGTGCGCACTAATTGCCTAATAATTAATCCATAGAGTGCACCATTTATCATTCGATTGTTCAACTGTTACTTGTACATTTCATTTCAATAATTCTCCGTGATCGCCTTCCTTCCTTCATTCATTCGTGCCGTTTGTCCTTCAGGTCTATTTGTCGGCCACGCCATGCAATCACACTCGCATTACCAATCATTTATTTGTTGTTTGAACCAAAAAAAAAAACATATTTATATATATGTAATGATTAAATAAGATTGCTTTTGTACCTTGTGGTCATTTTGATTCGTCGCGACAATGGCGACAATCGTCTGGTCTGTGTCCCATGTCTGGGGCCATGGTTCTTCTTCCGAATTGGAACACATTTTATGTTTGAAACGATGCTAATAACATAGTGATTGTTCATGTTAATTGATGCTAATGTTCTCATGTAATCGATGCTACGATTGCGTAGGCCCAACCACAAGTGATAATCTCGATAATTGCAATCACAATTGCAATTGGTATCCTACAGTGGTGGTGGTGGAAATCGAGCAATTACATTTGAACCAGTGCTCATATCACTTGTATGTTCGATTCTATTCTCCAAGTCTTTAGATTTGAGTGTCAAAGAGCGCGAATGCTTGCGCGCGCGCCTTAGCCGAAACACGAGGCGATCACTACAAACATTCAGGATGGGTTCGACATTGGTCATTTGTGTCTATGCACGCTTTCTTACGATCGACATCGTGTGTTCTCCTTATAGCAGCCATCCAGTGATAAATGGTTCTTTGCCGTAGGGCTCAAATCGATTGACTCAAACACTCGGCTACTTTTTTTTGTGCACTCAACTTTTTACTATTTTACTGTTTCGTTATGTTCTTCCTTCTTTCTATTTGCCTCAATTACGAGAATTTGCCTAATTCACAAATTAGTCACCATTCACCTTGACTGAGAATGGAATCGTGAGATTAAACAAGGCCTCTTGTTCTCAATTGTTCGTCGCATGTTCCACGAGGTTGCCGGTTCAACAAATATAAACCGGACAGTTTATATTTGTTCATTCTTTGATTCGTGTAGATTAATTAGTGAAAATATGCAGGCTGATACATTTGCATGACTTATACTGTATTGATAGGACATCTGCATTTAAAACTTTCATTCAAAAATGCAAATCGGTTGTCGGTTTTAGGTGATTTATCGTTCAATACATTTACTAAATAAAAGTCACGACCTGAACCGTTTGAGTTGACCATTGGTCCCGGACCCTAATTGGTCAAAAAATGGCAAATTGGTCCATTTGCATTGTTCACAAATGTTCACTTACACGCACAATTATATATGAACAACATAAAATGGTGCTATGTCGTGAATTGAGCATGTTTCTTTTTTTTTTGTTCGTGCGGACTTGGTACCATCATATTTTCCTATTGAAATACGTCGAATAATTGTTGTTAGTTAATTGTTGCACGTTGTTTCGAGAGATGGGTTCCGTTTTGAATATTTTTATTTATGATTTTAAATTTAATGTTGGTACCAGCATATTGTGGAATAAATTTGTTTTTTGATTAATATAATTTCGAAGCCACAAGATTCGATGAATGAAACACACAACATCCACCAAAATCTTTTGAATCGATGTTTATTGAATTTAAATTTTACACTTCATAATTATCTATAGAGTTTCTATGGCATCCTCCATTCACGAATGATCGTCGTCCATCTGTCGGCGTAGATGTTGTGTTGATCTTGTTCTCATCTAAGGCGAATTATGTCGTTTTTGTGTGCTAATGACAGGTTCCAGAAGAAGCAAAAAAATCGTTGGGAGACGGCAATTAGTCGTCTCGGTGGCGGGCTGCATATCAATATATAGAATGAATTTGCTTGTTTGCAAGCACAATTAATACGTTAATTAGCGATTAACTGCCATTACGCGTCAACTCACAATTAGCATGGTGAAGTTTCATGTATGCTTACTATTTCCCTCTCTTCCTATTTAGACGGTTTCTTGCCTATTCTGCAAACTAAAACCGTGGATGGTCATTCTTATTCAGGCGTCGCACACATGGTCCAGTATCCATTAGTTATATTGTCATCATCAGCCGTCCCTATGTCGACATATCTTTCTCTCATTATTCGTTCAATGGTTATTTGTCATGATACTCAACGAGATGACATTTCTCATTATGGTCCCATACTCTCTTTATTACAACACATTACCAATTGCCGAATTATGCTAACCAAGTAAGTCATTATTCGTTCTAGTCTTTCTTTCCATTCACTCACACACTCACACACACACACAATTAGCATGGACTTGACGCTAATGAGAAACCCACGAAAGGATGCATTCAACCTTGATTGACCATTGTATTATACCTCAATAGAATATGATGGTGTGACTCTGTAGGAGCGTTCCATAACTTTTTTTTAAACGAAAAGATTTGTTCTCAATGCTAATCGGTGTCTCTCATTATAGTTGTCGAACGGTCCAAGTCACATTGATGCTGGTAGTGCTGATTGTGACCACAATTAAGATGGTCGAATACAAATTAACCAAACGTTAGTGTGGTTAATGCAAGAGTGTGCATTGCACTTACACACACACAATCGCATTCATTGACATGCATTGCACTGATATAACGACAATGACCAGTAAAACTCACGTTTGGTAGATGTCGAATGAACAGGAATATCACAGGAATACAATGGAAATAAAACTGCTTACCATTATGATGAGTTCATACGCTCTCATGCGAGTCGACCATATATATTTACTATATTGACTTTTTTGGTTTGGTGACAAACCCTGTTTTGTCAGCTAATGACAATTGCTTGAATTTTAAACTGGACCATTTGTGCCCGTATGGAATCGAGTCAAATTTAAACACATTCTGATGAAGATAACGCCATTTTTAACGATTGTATAGTACTGGTCATTTTGTTTTGTTGCCACTCCTTTGTATGTGTGTGTTTAATAATTTCCATCTACTACAACAACAACAAGTAATTTGAATTGAATCCATTCTTGAATCGACAATTCATATCATACCTATATCATTGACATGAGTGACTAAGAAGATATGAGTGCAATGATATAACTACACGAATGTAAATTGGCAATGGCCAATGATCGGACATGATCCATTAATGACTACCTCTCTCTCTCTCTCTCTCCCTATCTTTCTTTTTTACATTTCTTTCATTCTAGTGTAATGATTCGTTCAAATTATAGATGCTAATTATGGCGCGTAGATTCTGGGTTGGGCATCAAAGTCTTCTCGGTGCCCAATTGATGTGCCTAAAACGAACGTTAGTGTTCATTTGTGGTCAATTGGTGTACTAACATTGTGCTACGTTCATGACAGCTGCCCTCGCCGCATCCATTCTTGACATTCGGCGTGGTGAATGAGCGAAATATTCAAATCAATTCGCTAATTGCCGCCATTAACATTCGACAGGTCATTGCTTTTTTTTCCACTATATTCACCATTGGATACACATGCAAGTGGTGTGGGCCCGATGGGAAGTCGATGCATCTACATTCGACTCATCTGCAAATGATGATTTATTTTGCATTGCGCCGTCGATGCCCATTCAGATCGAATGCAACAGGCTAATGTTGTGTGTGTAGAGAGAGAGAGAGAGAGCAAACAGTCCAGACACAGTCGCACATGCAGCTTGTTATTACATGCCGCGTATGCTTACCTTTGTATTACCTGTCTCTCTCTCTCTCTCTCTCTCCTTTTCTCCTACTCTTGCTTGCTTGTTGATTGTCTGCGAACTATGCACATCAGGACGTATGACTTTCAAATGGACAATTGTCCTCCTTGATTATGTCCATTATAGATCACCTTTATAGGAGGAAGATCCGAGTCAAGTATAGCTGTATATTTTGTGAGAGTGCGATATTACATTAGTATCAATGATTCATTTGTGTACTAAACGAATTTCGGTATATTTCGGATAACTCAAACAAACTACAAACGGGCTTGTACGGGAAAGTTCCCATCATTTCGGCTAATGTTTAGTTACCAAATGTTTATATTGACGATGCGAATGTCGATTGTCTTCAAACTTCTCTTTCTATTATAAATCGGATTTATCCATTTTTTATTTTATTTTAGTTAAGCGCAAATATAACTCAAAAACAACAAGAAGTAATTAAATGTGAGCTAGTAATTGGCTACATTAAACAGACGATTGACTTGCAAATCTAGGCTATGTAGCCAGCAGCGGTTACACAACATCAATGACATTTGATGGCAATTGACGCGTAATTTATTGCCGACAAAAACAAAGTCGACTTGAAATGTTTGGTTACGTTCAATGTTGCGAACTGAAACATGGGAGCGAGAGGATTGATATCGACCAGAATGCTTGGCCAAGTGAGGGAACGTTGATGATGAGTAATGATGAGCACACATTTGTGTCCGCTTGAATTATTGATGGTCGAACGGCTAGTCGAATGCCTGTTTTTGACTCCCGTTTCAACCTGTTGACTCGTCTTGACATGATCAACAAACTAACCAATTGCTGTTACCGCTTAAGGAGTACAACGGTCTAATCAATGCATTCTAAACTGTTTATGAATGAAAAATTCTGGATCTTTGTCTTCATATGATTAATCACATCATCCATGTTTACCCATTAATTCATCTCAATGTGCTATAACACTCGTCAACACAATGTTCGGCATCATCTTATTCTGAAAAACGATGTGCTAAATGGTACTACAAATTTATCACTATTGTTTAAACAGATCTATTCTTATTTGATTATCATTCTTTAAAATTTTATTGTCATTTTGAACAGGGGGACTAAAGGGGACAGATGATTTAATCGAGTCATTCATGACTGGACACACACACACACAGACAAAATGGAGCATCGTTGTATTTGAACTATGGGAATATTAATACAATTGTATCAATTTCAGCATTTTGCCGTCGCAGTTGCACACCTTTGAACGGTAATTGAGAGACACTGGAGAAACTTGTGTTGGCGCATTGCGGTACGAAGTGTGTTTGCGTGCAAGTGACTGGTCTTTAGTCGAGTAGTCTGGAAGTGAGCTAGTGCATAATGTACGGCATCGAGTTTGTGTGAGAGAGAGAGAAAGATCATTGGAAAGAGAGAAGAGAGAGAGAGAGAGAGAGAGAGAGAGAGGCGAATGAGCCAAGTTGCAGTCAGTTGTGCGCGGGAAGTGGTCACATGCAGACGCATTCACCTGTGCGTATGTTTCACAACCAAACAAGATCAATCGAATTCAATTGCAATCGATTCCTTTCTTCTTCCTTGTCTCATTTCAATGAAATTTCTATTATTGATTGGTTTCAATCGATTTTTTGCCTTCATTTCAATTTAAAATTGAAATTGAAAACAAACCATTTTACAAATGAATTATATTCTAAATTTCCCCTCAATACTGTACAATTCTATTTACAACAAAACCGCCATCGTTTACATCAACAATTTGTTCCATCCGCCTACTATACATTAATTATTATTGAGGTGTACCTATTAGCCTAAATTAATTGATCTAAAGTTTGCACTTTTTTGTGTGTGTGTGTGTGTATGTATGCGTGTATTTCTCCTTCACGATCGTGTCCCATTGTTTCATTGTAGTGTTTACGGTGATCAATTGGACGACATTGTGTTCAATTCGATCAAATCCCTAAATTATCATTCTCAACATCATCAACATCATCATCTTCACATTCGACGTCATTCTCATCTATATTATTATTCGATTGTGCATTGTAATGCAAAACGAGTTGCCGCATATATGCTCATTCATTTACTATATTGTTTGCCGCCCTTGTGACATGACCGATATCCGTCTATAATTCGACATTGAATTCCACTTGAAAACGAGCCATTGAATAAAACGGATCTTTTAATTTTCCATTTTTGGTTTTGTTGCTCACAAATGGCAAATCAACATCGGAGTGCCACTTTAGTTTACTAATATTGTAACCGATGAATATTGACCGATGGTCCGCACGCATGGTCGAGTCAACTTTGGATATATAAATACGAGCAAACCTACAAATCTTCAGTTTAATTTGTGAATCATTGATTTTGTTGTAATTTTGTATTACTGCTCATCAAATATAGTCAATCGTAATTCGTGTACTATTTGCGATATTCGATTGAAATCTATCATCATCAATAAGTTCAGCTCGTATAAATCGAGCATTTTGATCCATTTGTTTCAATCACACTTTCGATGACTATCAAACATCAACATTATCGACATTATCACCAAACGGGCGACGACGACCAAAGCCATCACGAATCAACAAAAGGTTGGTTTTCATCATTTGACCATTATCAAATTTTCTAGCGTACAAAACATGCGTCCTCTCATTTTTCTCTCTTCTATTTTTTGTCTCTTGTGTCATTATCACCTCTCGACTACGTTTTTGTTCGGATGCAGGTCTTCCTCATGCAAATGCAATGGTTTTATGTTTGCATGTGTGCGAGTGTGCACGAGCATTGATCGGGGGCGCATTTTCAATCCCTGGCTCCTACTTAATCACTAAATCGGTGCTCGTACAGTGTCGTCATAGTGTCTATTGTACAATGTACTCTCCCTCTCTTTCTCTCTCTCTCTCTCTCTCTCTCTCTCTCCCTTTTTTGATCATACAATCTTCTTGCGCACTGCTTTGTTCCACCACCCATCTCTGTCGGTCTATATTTACATAACATCACTTAAATATATATGTGTATGTGTGTATGTATAGGGGACACTGATTTCCAAATTGATAATCTCTCATCTCATCATCATATACAACCATTGTTCCAATAATGACATTTGTGTACATAGACTATACATAGAGAATATGACTCCACTTGTTGACTCTCTCTCTCTCTCTCTCTCTCTCTCTCTCTCACGTCCTAATACCAACAATCGCACCCGTTTTATGGCGTTCACATCGATATGATTGTCATTCCAATTGTCAATGTATCCTTCTTATCTCTTCCCGTTTTTGGGTGCTTTGCATTTTAATTTACATTTTTTTATTAATTGTTATCTTCCACATTGGCTATTGCATATACATATAATATACACAGAGTCACAGTCTCATCGTATATTGACTTTTGTGGCTTGTTTTTGCCAAAATTTTATCATGCATCTACTTTTGCTTTCAAATAATGGTGGTTCAACATCGGCAACGAGGTCATATGTCATTTGCGCTTACAAATGGCGTTGCCAATTTTATGATCTATATGAGGCGAGAGATGCTCGATTCCTCATTGAGACGTGACAAATCGAGTCTTGATACAATAAAGTGTAGTGCGTTTGTTCAATTGCATTTATATATATATATGGTCTTTGTGACATTATGGTCCCCCTCACTCATTCACTCACTCTCTTTATATATATATAAATTATTTAAATAATTTATTGTTTTTGTGAATTTTCCCACTTCTCACAAACTGGAATAAGCCAATTTTTGATTTTTATTACAACTGATTTGGTTATTTTGAGTGGCCATTAATTTGCCGTGTAAGCTTATGGCAATTGAAATGACAATTAAGTCTTCAATGGTAAATGGTGGTCGACTTTGAGACAATTGATTGACCGAATACGATCACATTGATGATGATAAGCCGTCAATTATGATTAGTTGCATTCAGCCTTGTCTTCTTCGCTCTCTTTCTCCCTTTTTCCTTGCTTGTGCTGTGTCATTCCTGTGGCGCACCTTGCACAAGGTCTTTACGTAACATTACTTTGTTCGTATAGATCCCGATCATTCGATATATATTGTTTCGGCCAAGCTGCTCATTTTACATGTAATTAATTTGCCGTTTGTATCATTTTACCATTACTCTATAGAAGTTTTTGACTCTTTAAGCCGATTACATTGTTCAAAACTCAAATCAATGTCCACATTATTTTCCCTTCTTTAAAACGACCAACCGAGATGTCCCATCATTTAAAGTCGCTCGCTCACACTTTATCTTCTTCTTCTTCTTCTACCTCTTGTACAATACTCGTTTTTTTTGTTGAACAAAATAATTAAACATGAGAAAAACCACGTACTAGATCCATATTGTAGTTTATGACTTGTTGTGATTGGTTTCAATGGAAAATACCGTCACTGACGCTATTTCAATTAACCCCTCCCCCCACTCGAAACGACCATATGGATATGACCAATTATGGCCATTAAATTTTGATTATTAATTTACCTTTTTGATTATTTGATATGAAAATTAAATAATTTATCTTTGCATCAATGTGCTTGCAAATGTGCAATGAACGAATAGAAATTTGTCCCATTTGAATAGTCAAATGACTGGCGAAGCACTCACATATACATTTCGATCTATTATCTATTGGCATTATCTCTGCCGATTGGCCCTCAATCTCTCGTTGTCGGGCATGGCCATAATTTACGAGACACACATTCTCTCTCTCTCTCTCTCTCCCCAAGTTGTGCAGGGGTCGCATCATGCAGGTATAGAATGGATCCGAATGATTTCAATGTGCAATGCCATACCATCTTCATTCAATTGGTCGTTCATCACATCTCGGTCAGTGCCCTAACATATATATATATATCGCGTTAGAAAATGACCCACTACGGTATTGACCCCTCTGAAATGTCGACAAATCTCAACACACACACACACACACACACACACACTCACGCATAGACCACAAATTTAATACATTATGCATTTGTTTACATTGGAATTGCCGAATAATCGTTTATTGATACAGAGACGTGCTTTCACATAAAATCCATTTAAGTTTGCATCTACATTTCACGAAACTTATAAGCTTGCAGGCATCGAGACATTTGATATATGCAAATATTAGTTAGAGGGACATGGTCGGTTCGTACGACATGGGGGTTAGTGATGTATTGTATAAGTGTACCACTCGATCATATTGCTGTAGATTTTTTTGTTGTACGTGCATGTTGTATATCCCACTGATTTTAATGCCGATTCAATTGACAAGTATGGCGACACATCATTTAAATGATGTCTTCTACAAATATATATATTTTTTTTAATAATATGTATATGTAGATTTCTTTTCTAGAAAATATGAAAGGCGAGATCTCGACGTTACAAATATTAGATTAGATAGCTAAACAGGCTAATATACATAGAAAACATTTACGTGAATAGTATACTGTCCAATAGTATGATGTCGATGGTGTCGATGTTGACTGGTATGACGACAATCAGGATCGGATCGGGTGGTAATGGTGATGATGGTGATGGTGGTGGCGGTGGTGGCGGTGATGGAATGCACCGTGCTGATGCAAATATGAGGTTGCATAGTTTACGTTCATTTGCCACTCGATTCGAATCAATTTTATTATCGATTGAGTACCATTGCTTAGTATGGACGATGGCTTCGACAACGGCCACGACCACGCTGACTGAATCGAGTGTACCAGCTAACATATTGCGCGACCAGTAAATGTACTTGCGCAATCATTTCCCAGTAAACGTACATCTCGCAATGTGACTCGACTCATTAGCATGTGATAGTTGTGATGCATTTAAATGAGCACCCTCAATCGTTTCACATTGAAGATAGCTCATTTGTAACCAATGATTTAGGCTAATTTCAATCATACAATTTGAACTTTTGTTATTGTGCATGGATAAATGGCCATTTGAATATGGTCCATTTGAATACATTCTATTGTTGCGCTATTTCAATGTCAAACGGGAAGAGACTAATCGTAATCGAGCAATCATTCGATACGTTCCACATTATAATCAGTTGAGTGCATTCGTTTCTCTTTTCTCCCCATTCAATATCTTCAATTGACAGATCAATCGTCATGTATACAATTTGGATTCATGGTAGATATGCATAATTTTATTTCCCAAACATCTAACGTTTGGACTTAATTTAACTATTTTAGTATGCATCATTTGCATTTTCCTCATTTTATCATAACAATTTTTATGCTTCTAATCGTCAGTATATACCACATTCATAGTATATATCTTTTTCTGTAGGCGCGCGTATTTTATCGTGTTGCCGATGTAACCCAATGTGAATTAGTGCATTTTGTGTTATATGTCAATGAATTTGCCTCACTTGTGATGTCGATGCAAGTTAGTTCGCAAACAAATCTAGTTTACTTAATAATACATTTTTTGTCAACATCTCGCCTTATCAACATCTATATTTATACATTTATATATCACCATCAATTGAATTGGATTGTAACCATTTTTTTTATAAGCCGAATCATTACATGAGCATCTTTACCAAACATTAATTGGCCTAATCATTTGTAGTTTGTTGTTCAATCCAATTTACTTCCGTAAAATGGATGAATGCTCATTCTGAATGAGCCCATTCGTTAACATTACAAATCGATTGATTGATTGGTTGGTTGGTTAGTTGATCTATTTGTCCAATGAGGTTCGTTGTACTCATTTGACCATTGTGTTTGTGTACAAGGATTCACAAACTTGCATGATCGGCCATAGTTCAAGTGTTTATTATTACCTAATAAGGTCGATTCATACTTAAATTGAATTCAAGTGCTTAAGTGACCGATAAATGGCGATGATAATGTTGGTTGACGGTACATCCAACATCAATATTGCACAAGTGGTACGTAGATTCAAATAAATCACCTTAGTTTGTACAATAGTGAACTTTGCCATGGATCTTATTTGATCACATGTATACAATGATCATTGAATGGTTGAATGATAATGATGTTTGATCATGTCACAAACCCATATTTCAATGGAAAGTTTTTTTTTACTTTGTGGGCGTTCGTTTTTTGTTCTTTCTTATATGCATGATTGTATTTTATGGCTTACCAGATTATATGATTTTGGTGCCATGAATGTATTACTTCATTTGTACGTAACTTTGTTATATATTGGTGTCATCGTCATCATCATCATCATCATCATCATCAACACAACTAATCGACATGTAGGCACATTATCACTGAAGCATAATTATCTGATTTCAGTGCATTTGCCTTGCAACTATTTAGTTATTTATATTATATTTAATAGTTGGTCTTTTAGTTTGCTTCCTTTGCTTATAAAACAGATGGTACCGGTGTTTTGTTATATTATTATTGAATCGTTCCAATTTCTCATTGAATCCTATTTTACATGAGCCAAAACTATTAGCAACCATATTACCCATATTTGGTAATTAACAAATAGCAATTAGTAAATCAATTTTTTTATTCTCTTGTTTCGCTTCTTTAATGTCCTGTCATAACCATTCTCACGAATTTATCAAATGAAACGCATGACGTGCTTGTAAGGAACAATTAGAGTCAAGAAACGCTCTCCTTGCATAATCGATTCTCTTGGATTCGCGTTTGATCACGAGCATACATGCATATATATGTTCACCTCAACTTAGTTAGCTTACCAATGTACCGATTCCAGGCATCGAGTTCATCAACTGTTCGTGATCAAATCTGGCGCAATCATTTGATTGCTCAAGTGAAACGCTCCATAAGCACATTTGCATCGTCGTGTGTCATTCGCACTGTGGCCAATTCAATCGACAAAGTCGATTGGTTACCATTTGTTTTTGCATATTCAACCAAATATGACGAAAGATGAAAAGCGAGGGGGGGGAAGGAGGAGGGCATGAAAATAGGAGACGGATGAAAGCGAAAGCGATGCCGTCGGCAAGAGAATGAATGCATCAACGGCGATTATTGACCGAAACCACCTTGCTCGATCCACTGGGTTATATGTGTGGCCATGTTTTCCTATTCCATTCTCATGCATGCACGTGATGATGAACCATGGTTGAGCACGACCACCAACAACAAGCCATCAACAAACGATGAGCGAGGTTCATCGATCATTGGAAGCTATAGCAATCGTTGGACAGCTTTAGAATAACCAGTCGAATTAGATGTGATTAGACGATGAGGGGATACGACGATCATCGTCGGCCAGGTATTAATGTGGAACATTGAGTCAAGATTATGATGACGACGATGATGATGATGATGACGATGGCACGCTTTACATGTTGCCAATTTACATATATGCCAATATTGGCCCAACCAGTCGCATTAGTGACACTCGATTTGATTGCATCCTCATTGCATCTCGTACGTTTGTTACGTTTCGGTTCGTTTGTCAAATGTTGACGATCCTCGATTAGGCCGATGGCGATTATTCCATCGTTTGTGTGGCAAAGTTAATCCCCATAATTCAAACATTGCCATTATGACAGAGAGTGACGATGACGACTTGTTAGTAAAATTTGATTCGATCCATTCAAATCCGATCGAACCTTTATATATAAAGGAAGAGTAAATGAGTGAATAAAACCCAATTAAAGCTTTATCGATGTTGGCCATATTTAGAGACTCATTAGCTTCCATATTTTCCATTTTGTGTCCGTCTGATCAGGTATGGCAATTTACCTGCCTTGTTGTTGTTGTTGTTGCTGCTGTTAGCACGCTTTCCTAGTTGCCATTGCGCCATTTTTTTCGAATCGATCTTATCGAAACATCATATCATAGTGTAATCATGGTCAGCCGTCATCCCATCATTCTAATCATCATTTTCTGTCCAATCGCCAATTCTACGTATGAGCAAATGCTCATACATTACCTGGCAATAATTGTCACCCTCATGGGAGATGTCCACAATCCAAGTGAATGTTGACTCAATTTGAATTTGTTTCTTCCATTATAATATATGCACACAAAAGTGTATGCCGTTTGCCGTAAATGAATGCGCTTATCTGGTGATTAGAGATGCCATTCTAATAATAATAATAATAATAATAAACTTGGACAGCATTGCATGTATGGATATATATATATTTGGTGACACGCCGTTTGGACTCCACCTAAGCCACCAACAAAAATGGGAACAGTGTGACGTTCGAATGTGTAAGAATGGTGTCGTCACAATACATTCCGGAATGTCCCACATGCAAATCGATTATATAGTCGATTGTCGACTCTTTATGCATTCATTCATTTTAACCGCCTTTATCGTCGTATATCGCACATTCATTCGCATCATCATCATATATGTTGCATAATAGGGTGCACATATGTACACCAGGGTGCATCGAGCCCACTATCTGGATATACCTGTCCGAAAACCTTATCGGTCGATTGCCAGTTTTTTTTCGGTTTGTTTGTTTGTGGCCGACTCCAAGTTCTTCAAACGAATAATTTGTGATGTATACATTAGAAGCACACCCTCTCGGTCACCAAACTAAGTACACTAATGTCATGGTTGACGAGTCAAGTTTGAACATTCCATCTTAAATGTTTACTAATAACAAATTGAATGAAGACAAATATGATTTGACATTTGAAGCATATTATTTTCCATATTTTTAGTTAGTTTATTTCAACAACATCACATCAACAAATTAGATTGAATTCGTCATTCAGATTGTATTATCTATAGATACAAATCTTCATTCTCATTTGCCAACGAACTTCAAACGACGAATGCGCTCGCGTCAGCAACATTTTCATGATCGATGCCATTTTCTATGTCCATTATCAGATGGAACATAATTTGCATTGGCCTACACACATTTACATTTGCATCTTATTCGATCATCTGCTACCACCTTGATACTAAACTCATAATTGACTTTGCATCCGTGCATGTGTAGTGCATTGATGGCAAAGTTCGATTCAACTGATCAACGAGTCTTGTCTCGTCTCTCTCATTTGAGCACGAACGAACATTTGGTTCGAACATGAATTGTCTCATTGGAAACTACAAATCGTGCATCATCTCTACGCTTTGAATGGTCCCCCTTTTCCTTTTCTTCTTCTTCTTTTCCATCTCTTTTGCATGTCTAATTAATTATCTCGCTGCTTGCCGGACAGCGTACTTTGATTTATGAACATTGTTCGAGCCAATGAATGGTGCATGCATGATGATGCATGGTCAATGTAATTCGATATGTTCGAATAGATTCATAGATTCTATTCTGATCGGGTTATGTAATCTCAGTGCATTTGACGTGATCGAATGCCAACAACATCGATCAATGCGATGGTGCATACCGCTTTGTCACATGGCGCATTATTTTAATCGGAAAAAAATATACCATACCATACCATACCATACGATCACATTGAGTACATTCATTCAGTTTGCATATTCATGAATTGATTCGTGTGTTCACATTCATTTTGTGTTTAATCAGTTAAATGATTATTCCCTCATCACGTTGGCGTCATCTTCGTTATCATCGTATATTATATATATGTATGCAGTACGGTTGCAAACACGTGTACACAAAATCTTGTACGTCGGTCGGTCGATCATTCGATCGATGATGATGATGATTCTTCCCTTTTTTTTCTTAACGACGAATGTTAGTTGCCACTATGCATGTGATTTGTTTTGAATTGTTTTGCATGCTAATCAACGGGCAAACATCATAAGCCATATATAGTCGGCAAAATGAATTCGAGTGAACCCAATCTTCATGTTTTTGAGTTGATGGTCGCACTCTTAGGTTTTTATCAATTGTCGGCATCTGCACTCGATCTTGTTCGATGGTGATAGTTCGGTGATGCCTTCCTTTTTTCCCATTTTCAACTGCCGTCATCAACATTTTTTGGCATCGAGTGTCAACTTTTTCTTGTTTCAAAAACACATTCGGCGCATTTCTAATTTTGTCGCCAAAGTATTTTTGACAACCAACAAGCCAATTCTGTTCCTGTCTGGTCATGTTCAATAATTCATTTGTAAATGTTTGTCACTTTTGTTGGTAGCCAATTGATGACGCGAAAGGGCACTTTCACTCATTTACATTCGTACAGGTGTACTCGCATATAAAACTCGCATTGAACGTGGAATCATTTTCTTTTTGTCTTTACTTTGTCTTCTTCTTCTTCTTCTCCTTTCTTGCTATGCCATCATTGCTATTGAACCGATCAAAATCGATGCCATTGATTGGTGGAGTCAACCGCCGAATGCAAACATTCGGCTTTGTTGTTGCACATTCTTTCTTCGTTTCTTAGTTAGCGAGTCGACTAGTTTGTGCATCGAATAATTTTGTTGTTAATAATGGCCAAGGCCATCATATTATGCAAATGACGCCATCGTCATGAAGTGGTCATCTCTCTCTCTCTCTCTCTCTTTTCCTCTCTTTATTTCTCTCTCTCGCTCTCTCCCCTATTCTATCGTTTGTTTCATTTACTCTCGAGCCGTTAATAGTTTTCTCGAGATTAGCAAATGTAGCCGTCGGTTAGTCACACAGTCGCACGCTGTGGGACCTGATGTTTCGTTTCGGTCGTGATCTTTCTAATTTGCATGATTAAGATTTCCTCCCCCTACCCGATCGCCATTGATCAGTATCAGTCATTAATGAGTGCCATGCTAACCAACAACAGGACACATCTTTTAGTGCTTCGGTTTCGGGTCTTTATCTTGGGTTGCATTGCATTCTCTCCCTCTCTCTTTCTCTTTCTCTCACTCATCCTCTTAATGCATTTGCAAATTGTTGTCCGGGGAAATTTGCAAATTTATTGGACGAAAGATGCATCCTCTTCCTTTCTCTCTCGCTCGCTCTCTCGTCCACGATTTTTTTTATGTTTTTTCTGGTGTTGTTCGTCCACTTTTTTTTCAAAGGTGTCCAGTGGCAATGAATTGGTGAACTATCGGTCAATGTAGGCAATACAAGTGTAATGTTGCTATTTTGATGTTTACCATCAGCACACACAGGCATATCAAAGGGATTAATGTTGTCTTGATTCAATGTTATAAGCTGAAAAGACTTTTGCCCTATGCAAATGTACCATTCATCTATAAGATTGATTGTGTGTGTCTGGTGCGTGCCAATACGATCGGAATCCATAATCGAGGGAGTATTTTATACATAAATTTCATTTACCAAACTGATGTATTCTCTCGAACCTAGCAATTGATCAATGGCAATGTTAATCCATTTCCATTGATAGTTGACGACGTTGCTCTTGCATATATTGCTATATACATTTTCAGTATATTTTGATTATGTTTATTTGTTTGCTTGCTTGTTTGATCGATCAAACGGTGGTCAATACGGTCTGAATTGTGACGTGTCGAATTGTCGATTCGTTTATTATGCATTCAATACGGCACTTGCAGCGTCATCAAGCTGCCATTCACGATCATTCAATTGATCCATGAACATTGGCACACAAATATACCACAATTGGCTCGAATTTTCACAATATTATGCTGTCCTCGCCCTTGATCTATCTTATGGTCGATGTCTATCAGATCATTTGGAAAACCTTGATCTAAACTTAAAGTGTAGAACCTTTTTTTCTGCTTTCATTTATGTTTGAATCGCATATCACATTCGCAGACAAATGAATGCACAATCAAACGGTCATATATGAAAATCGATTTGTTTTGATCGATCATTTCATTGCATTTGGCATGACTTTAAAACATGTCTTGTTTGATTATTATTTTTTCAAGTTGGAAACAACTTATTTTCTATGTGAGAAAAAAATCCCAAAAACAAAGTCAGTGCAACAAATTTAAATTTTATAAAAAGTAAAATATTTTTTTAAAAACTTTAGTTCATTTGAATTAATTAGTTTAATTAATAATAATAATCACACAAAAAAAATGTGTGATGGCAGACAACCTTGGATTATTTTGAAATAATGAAGTATGATTTGCAGCCAAAACTATTACAATCGATCAAACGCAAGAGACGATTGCTGGTGAACTGGTGAAACCCCCTTTAGTTACGTCTGAAAAGAAAATCAATGCAAATTGTGTAGCGTTGCCGATTGTCGTGTTCCCATTTTTAGCATGCCATTTTTTATTTCTGCATCCCATCGTCGATGCTTTAGTGTCATCATGCGTTATCACCATCGGCATCGACACCACTTGATGCAATCTTATTTTATATATTTGAATAAGAACTTTTGAGAGATATATCGTCAACTGATCAATTAAAAGTACATTAACAAGATGCATCAAATATGCAAGGCAGTTGACATCGACGTCAATTGGCGGCAATGCGAAATCTGAACGTGTCCATTCACTATTGATCTTATAGTCGTACCTCTCAACCATGATTCTCTTCCATCCATGTTGTACGATTAGATAACCACCACCATGACTTCTTGCCGCATTAAGTCTAGTGGATTGGTCAACAGCACATCTCCACCAAAACATATCGAGGTCGTCGCATTATCCGTCCCAATAGCCTTCCATCTCCTTTCGAGATGGTTTATTCTTCTTGTGAAAAATTGCATCTTTTTTTTCTTTTCTAGCAACATTTTGCTTATCGCCAATGTTTGAGTTTGAGCCAATGTTCACAATTGTTAAAAGTGGTTAGCTTTTCGTTCGTCTGATAATTTGTGGCTAATTAAGTTTACTGCTTTTTTTTATGATCCTTCATTAACCGTCATTGGTTTGTATGTTTGTCCGATTTAAATTACAAATTATTTGACGACCACTGTGGCGTCTATTGTCCCAGGCGTCCATGTTTGTTGTTGCCAATCTCTTCTCCATTATATTACCTCATTATTATTGCGCACTTACCAATCCACAAATCGATGTCGCGTCTTATTTTTTTTGAAACATCGACACTTGATCAACATGGAACTAGATGGCAGTGCTATGTCGTCCCCGTTTCTAATTTCAAATTTGGTTGCATCGCAAACACAACTATCTATTGTTTGTTGATGGAGAGGAGACTAAGATTGACACAAACAGTTGACGAATAGGACAAAAAAGAAAAGGCAAATAATGGGATAGTTTGGCAAACACAAACGACATGGATAGGGAAATGTTTAAAAATGCAAATTTGCAACTTTTCCCCCACTCACTCTTCCTCGCTTTACCCGTCAATTCGAATAATATTATTATACTCATTATGCTTGAACTTAGTAACAAATTGGCAAACACATAAATCGATGCAATCAAACTATATTACGTGTATGCAAACTTGATTTCAATTGCATCAAACTTATCACGTTCTCTAAACAATTGTATTTACATTGAAAAGAATTGTATGATCAATCGATCGATCTAATCAGGCGTCATTTGATTTACATTCAAAATGGTATTTAATGATTGCCCCAATTGGTTGTAATGTTCATCATCGCCTACATCATCGCCGTCATTATGAGATGATCATGTTGATCATCTTCATCAACATCGTCGACGTCGTGGCATTGAGCCTTTTTTTCGTTTCTGATCAGAGTATAAAATATAAAAATGTTAATAAAAGAATATGTTCACTTGCATACCGTGCAAATGGATTTATCAAATGTTTATGCATTTACGTGTGTGTGTGTGTATGTTTAACGCATGAATATTAATACTAATATAAAATAGCTAGTGTTCAATTTGGTGTATTGATGCATAATACGGTGGCAACGAGCACAACGATCACGTTGCCACGACCAAGCCGCACATATCCATGTCACATCCATCCATGCATATTACTCGCAAATTTGATTGCATTGCCGTACAGCAAGTCAATTATTTTGTTCCCCCCTTCATCCTCTTCTTGTCCAATGTTCATAAATTCGAATATATTCATTATGCATTACAATTACCTGAGTTGGTGCACCATCGAAATGCACCGAAACACGTTGTTGCATCGTCATCAAATATTTTGCTTTATGCAAACTCTTTATACTCATTTAAAATAAAAGTTATCTCATATCAAACTAGTTATTTGCAACCGATGTCTCATTCAATTTGTCACTTAATCTTTAATGTATAATCATCATGTTAATGATCTACCCATTTGCTTATTCCATTGTGACCTTGCATTTCCTTGCGTACATCTGAACGGATATAAATGCCAATTTCCATTAGTACTCCAAAGTACACTCCTGCACGTATCCTTCACCCTAAACAGGTCTAGTTTAGGATTGTTTCAATTTAATTGCCTTTCGATTAACTCCTTTAATTATATTTGAGCACTTACATTTACACTACATTTGCAATTTTCGATTGAATCGATTTAGGGAAGGCAATAGCATTCATTTGCAAATCGGTTTCGAATGCATGAACTGGTCTAATCTGAATCGGATTCATTTGCAAAAGTTGGTTGTCGAGTGTAAATGCATTTGCCATTAACCGATTTTGCTTGGTCAACAATTGGTCTGAACCAAATATTGCTCCAATGGCACATGAACGGGTCATGTGGCCATTGTTATGGCAAAGTATACTACGATTCCCTTTTGAATCGAAGTTTGTTGAACATCAATTGGTGGTTTATGTGCGTGTAAGACCGATCCAATTCTTTTGCTCTTGACTGTCATTTGCAGACGGGAAACTACAATTGCAATTGATCGAATATGATTGGCCGACTAAATCAACTGACCACCATTGGCAAAGTTCATTTTGATCATTTTCACTTATATTTTCATATGTTTCAATGTTTCTTCAACATTACGGTTTCAATTGGACGCCAATTGTTTGGTTACATCAGTAACGAACTGGCAATCGTATTTGGTAGTAGACACTTAATTACTGGCTCATTGGCAAAATATCGATTGCCTTCTAATCTCTAACCGAATCGAAATGTTTACTGGATTTACCACACTGGCCACATTGGCCAATGTTTCCAAAACAAGTAATTGATTTCATTCGAGTCTAGATCGAATGTGTTCACTTGTGTTCGCGCATCAAACTTGAATAATTTCCCACTGTCCAACTGAAATAACATTTTTGGTGTGCTAGTGTGCAGAATAAGCAAGAACAACACACACACACTCGCCAAATGGAACGATTCAATTTGACGTGAAAGCCTACTAAAGTTGACCATCATATACACAATTGGAACACAGTTGAGCGCACTTTATAATTGAAATTTTAAATTTAAACTCTCTTATCTTTTGTCATTTGATAAATATTAATAATAATAATAATAATAATAGAATAATTATTTATATTTTTTTTAATGATTTTAAGGTGAAATGTTTGTTTCATGTATGTGTGTGTGTCTTGAAGATATAAAGCTTTCAAAGACATACCTGGTCTGTTCAATATGATTGTTGGTAATAGAGTCCCACTAATGCGCTTTCCACTTTTTTTGTCCATTGTCAACAAAGTTGCATTGCCATCTATATTCCAACGTTTTTTCTAGTTGTTTTTTTTCTTGGCGATCAGTATGGGTATCTCTCTGTCCATTTGACGACAGCAGCAACAACAAATCCGGCCAGAATTTGGTGTATCCGACTTTGGTGGACATTGTCTCAATTTTAAATTGACATGCCAACCATTAATATTGGCCGAGCATTACTGCAAGGCAGTTCGATTATTATTGTAATTTATTCGGACACACATTCACATGCAACGGACCAAGCCGATCTGGTCGGGTCTTTCCTTCTCTTTAGCAATGTCTCTGCCATCATCATCATCATCATCATCGTCGTCGTCGTCGTCATGATTGTCGTTTTTGTGTGTGTGTTCAAGCAAGCGAACGTTTTCGGTGGAGGACACTCTAAATAAATAAATCAGATAATTTTTAAAATAAATTACATTCGAAATGGGCAATGTCGAGCCAGGCCAGTGCGGGACATGGTCGTGAATCTGATGGTGATGGCAATGTTTGTTTGGGTGACACTCTCTCTCTCCTCTCTCTCTCTCTCTCTCCAAGGAACAAGTTGAAAATATAACAGGCAGCTAACATAACAAGCGAATACACTTGCAATGGAAAAGCATTAATATTTAAAAATGGTCCATTTGCTATTGCCTCCGATTTAGTTGTAGAATAACATTCGTTCGTTCAGTGCAGATTGAAATATTCCCATTACCATGGTTGGATACATTTTAAACTGTAACATTTTGCACTATTATGCCTTGCGCAGATTTAGTCATGATGTGCCTGAATTTCGTGAATTATTTATTCAAATAAATCATTGTCGATATAGGCAATGTCCATTTTGTTAAAACTTTGGATAAAGAATTGCCTCAAACCTATACATGGTTCACGTTGCAAGTTTAAACCAAATATATTTTTTAAAAGTTTTTTATTAAATTTTAATTTTTTTACACTTTGTCATTAATACGAAAATATTTTTAGAAAAATTGTCTGCATTACATTCCATTTCATTCTTATGGTTTGGTTGCTAACTGAAGCGCATTTCTGGTTAGCCTTCTTTATTTCTAATTTATTCTCTTCTTTTCTTAAAATTGAAATGACTTCCACCCTGTCCGTCTGCCTCTGTTTTAATAAATCTAATTTCATTTTATTTATTTCGTTCTCTAGGTTTGTCTCATTTTTTTTCTGGTTCCCTATACTCATCATTGCTGGATTGCTGAATGACTGACTGGATGGGAATGATGCTATACCTATTGGTCCATTCTTGGAATGTGCCGGTCTGAATTTATATTGCAATGGCGTCAAACTCATACTAAAATGGTTTCGGCAGTGACTCCACCCCCACTGATTGGAATTTGAAATATTTTTTTCCTTTCGTCCTTTTTGTCCTTCATGTTTTTAGCTATTCTTGCTTTTGATGCCAACATTGAATGAATGTGTGAGTGAGTTGGTCCGGATTTGGGCATTAGAATATTCGAATGTGTTCCATACTCGCTTGTCGGAACATTTGCCTTCACCGGAGTAAGTTGTTGGTCTTCATTCAAGTGAATCGAGTCCAGTTGTGCCTAATTCCCTAATAATTTGAAATTTATTTATTCTATCACTTGGCATACAACACAAATAGTTGCACACTTGAATTCAAACTTGTTCCGATTTGAAAGAAAAGTGACGCTTCGCCGATTATAATCGTATTTCTTCCAATATCAAATGCAATTCAAATTTTAATTTATCCGAAAAACATTGTGTGCCAGTCACAAATTCGATTCAATTGGTTCGTGTTTGTTGTTTACATTCTATTGGACGGCCAATTGCTGATCATTTCATTTGTTTGCATTGAGATAAAGGTCCAAATTTCTGACATTCAATGTTAGGCGTATCCCATCGTATTGCTTGTGGCACACGTTATAGTAGATTGTATTCCAATGTTTTATATTTTATTCCGTTTGGCAAGTGTACCCAATGTGCAAGTGACGCAGCTAATTTGATCTCATACAAACCGATGCTCGTGTAGTAGGCAACGTTCCATTTGGTCCTTGTATGTTTTTGCTGGTCACGGTAGGCCTTGCCTGTTTTCCATTAGCATTGCATTATGCACACACACACACACACACACACTTGCACACGAACGCATTGACTATGTTTGCATATCTCCATCAATCTATTAATAGTATTCGTTCGTTTTCCATTCCCTCAAAACTCTCTCTCTCTCTCTCTTTCTATCATTACAATAGGAGACGTGCCCGACTCCACATTTCACCGTATTAGTTAGTGTACCCGGGCACATTTTCGATCGTATTGCACACATTGATCATCCAGTAGTACCGTGTATTACCCTCCTGTGTTCCATCATTGATTTTTCTCCTACTCAACAATGATGGTGAGTTTATTTTTATTTTAAAATTAATTGCCACACAACTGGACTACTGTGGAAATCGACGCCACCGATAATTAAGGTTGAACTGTGACACGCGGACAACGCAAATGGTGGTGGCGGCAATGTCATTGGTCATTAGTCGTTAGAATATTACAATTGATTATTGCCATCGGGACTCATTCACAGTGAGTTCATCATTTGAAACCATCTTTTTTTTTGTTAAATTCGAACGACAGGGGACCGAGCGGTCCATTTTTATTATGAGTGGCCCGAGTAATGGTGGTGGTGGTGGTCCACACACACACATTTGAATAGTGGTCCATCTCATTGAGAGTGGCGGGTGACGGGCACTTGACGAGCATTGTGAAGTGTGTAAGTTCATTCGAAACTGATCGTTCGTCCATTGGTCTCATTAATCAGCTATGATTATTTACATCTCGACATGGGCCTCGATCGCTCATTATTGATTGTCCCCACATTTATCATCGTTCTTATCGCATTAGGCAGGGGCCAATTTGCCTTTGCACGCCGGCGGACGCCACCGCCATCTCCGTTATGGATTCTCACCCACACACACACACACAGTTTGTTTCACTCCCTCATTCAATAGCCATTCATACTGATCCAGCTGGAACTGTCCGATCGATGCTCAACTCGAACTAAACTAAACTCAGTTCAGTTCTTTGCTCTCTTTTCATTCTTTCTGATGCCAAACTTTGCTTTAAATTGCGCATATTCATCGCACCCATTCGGTTTTTTTTTCATTTCTCTCTTTCTATATTATGTTGGTAAGTTATTTGTTAAAAAATGTTAAAAACAAACTCCAACATTTTGGCTCTATATGGGCTCGATCTGCTCCGTTGGGACCATCCGTTGGATAGTGCGCGCAACATTGGCTCACTAACTGACTGGTTGGATTGCTTCTTGCTTGGCCAATCGATAACAACAAATAAGGCCGAATAGGATTCTTTAAATTTAATGTCATTTTAATAAGAATGCTGCTTTATGTGCGTGTGTGTGTGTGTGTGGATGCCTATGCCAGTGGCATTGCCCATTATACTGCATTGGACAGGCAAAGCGATGCAACTTGCCTCAACTCACCAACATTAAGTTTTGGCATCGAACCGAGCTATATTGCCATTTAAATTGGGTACACTTGCCTTGCTCCAATAGGCACGCATGTGCCACCATTCAGACCGTATTGGCTCGATTGTGAATTGATTCGTCATTAATTTAGCTTCCCTCTCTCTCTCTCTCTCTCTCTCTCTCTCTCTCTCTCTCTCTCGCTCTATTCTACTATTTTTCTCTTCCTCTATTCCATTTCGTTTTAAATTGAAGCCGTTTTCATTTTAAATTTCTAAACGAGATTTCCGCCCTCTTCCTCTCATTCTCGTTCAATGGTAATTTTCAATCAATTTTCTTTCAGATTTACTATCATAGCCCAAATAATGAAAATAAATTGATTCGGATAAATTTTGCCATTATATTATCAAAAGTAAACAAATTTTGTTTGATTTTCATTCATTTTCTATATAGACGAAGGGTTAGCATTACTAAGTATGCTAATGTTAGTATCCAAACCAAATGTCAACTCGAATGACAAGTTGCCGTTGTTTGTTTGCTTACTTGCCCCCCATTCTTCCACTGTTGCTTTATTTCATTTTGGCTAGCATTATTCAATTGGTCTATACAAACTTTGATACCATGACGTCCATTAGGCGTTCATTCTGCAACTTGTTCCTATATTTTTGTTTGATATAAACTTGTGTCTATGTATATGGTTGGATAATTTAATCATCAGTCAAGTACAATAGTCAAATTTGTGTAGACTCTATACACCATAACGTCGGGATACTGCAGCCTTTTGTGTATGCTCAACGAATAATTTACCCTACCATTGAACATTTTGTGATGAACATCACTCAAACATAAATATATATATATGCTAAGTGCATTTCCAATCTAATGGATTAATGTTAGCCACCCGCCCAAACCAAACGATCATACCAGAGATCGTTGATGATCATTGCAAACCTCTAGAGTTTGAATGAACTGCCCACAGTTGATCAACATCAACAACAACATCAAGTTTTTGGTTAGTGTATGATAATGAGTAGCCACTAATTGGTAGGACCACATTAATATTTAACTGAACCAAACCGAACCGTAATGTTCGAACCAATATATTGCTGGTTGATGCTAATTCATGTTGAGCCCAAACCATGCTATTCCACTTTTGGGCATGAATCGGCTCACTAAGGAATTGTATTGTGGAATTTAATTTTAACTATCATTCAGAAGCGACCAAACAGTGTGTACATACCAAACACTCTAATGGACCTTCATTCTTGCACATCTTCAAGTTACAAGAGGGAGAAATAGTTGTGCCATTTGGTAAACCAAATTATTCTAATTTGGTTTTCTCGCTTCTTTGAATTGCAAATTGGAATACACCATTCAGATGAAATTTATTAAAGGACAAGAACCGAGCACATCAAGATAAATGAACACATAGTTTCAAATGAAATCGGTGCCATTATTATGTCTTTCAACTCATTTGGATAGTGGCTATTAATGATTTTGATCGACATTGCCTCTCTTTCATGGTGTACATTTTAATTTACACTTTCTGTCTCCTATGTTTGCATTTATATGGTAAATGACGGTGATGATGATGGTGGTGGTGGTGGTGGTGGCAATAGTCATCATCATCATCATCGATTGAATCGTTTAAAATTTGTTCACATTCAATCAGTATAGTATTTGAATGGCGACAGCCGTGCCAATAAAATGCACTCGCATGGTTGGAAAGATTGTCGAATTGGATTCAACATTCAACATTATACATTCGCGCCATGGTTATGGCATTTTTGGTCGGTCGGTCGGCCGGTCGTTCGGTCGGGCAGTGTTTATTATTAAAATGGTCCCACTGCTAGATGACGGACACGAGAATGAATGGAACAGAGTGGACTGACCGTCATCAGACCGTCGCACTCGACATTTGCCACTGGACACACACACACACACACACACACACACACATTCATCCATTCAATGTGTGATCCAATGCCAGTGTGACTATGGCAGCCATGGCGGCAATCATCAGCAATCAAATTAAATTTCTCATTTTGCGCTTTCAACTATAGTGAAAATGAATTTGGTTGAGGGCACGGACCCATCTAGGGGATACAGTTTTGCACTGACACACACGCACTTTCATACTTTTATATTATAATATATGATATGATGATGGTGATGATGATGATGATGATGATGAAACTATTGGTCCATGGTTATAGCTTTAAAAATGTGCCAATGATGAGAAGTACGAAAATGTTCATTGGCAACTTGATCCATAGTTTTGGCAACAAAAACTAATGATCAATAGCATTGTATGCATTACTCTCTTATATCTGGAACGGACAGTGACCTTGTCTCTCCAATTGGTCACTGTGATAGGTCACCGATCCGTCATTTTAACGTATGTGTGTGTGTGTGTGTGTGTGTGTGTGTGTGTGTGTGTGTGTGTGTGTGTGAGTATGTACTACTATTGAAAGCTGCCAATTGCATCCAAATAATGATAAGGTTTCACTCAGACGCAAATTTATCATCCATTTTTCTGTTCAGAACATTCTATTGATTGCTATTCTACTAGATGTTCGCCCACTCTTGTTTGGAACAATGTAATTATTCATTGCAAATCGAGTTCTATGTTTCATGAACCACTTTAAACTTTAACGTCTTTGATCAAGAATTTGTCCATTTGTCTTGATTCCATTGACCTATCTATGTCTTATTGTTTTTCTTCTAAAACTAAAAACACACACACACAGACGCACACGAATTGCACATAATCGAATGTCATCAATTTATAATAATAATAATAATTTTACATAGAATGTACGCTGCTCGTTTTTTGAGCCATCTATATACCGGAATCTTGTTTGTTTGCAATGTACCGTGCCAAGGGAGAATGAAAGAGAGGCTCGATGCGACTGTCAAATTAACTTGAAACCAAGTTGGACCATGCTCAACAGCAGCAGCATCATTATTCATCGCGAATTTATAATGTTCTCGTTCGCCCTCTCCATATATATAGACAACTTTGCGCCTGACCGAATCTTCGTTTGGTCAGCAATGCTCTTGGAACTGTTTGTTTCCTCTTCTCAGTCTATTCGGTCGAACATCTCTCTCCCTCTCCCACTCTCTTATTTGCTTATGTCAATTTCAATATCGAAGCAAGTCGAGCAGAATACGATTGAATGTTGTAAAAGTTGCCTATTCAAACTTGAATCATAGCGATCGATGGCAGTCCAATGACAATGTGGACTTTGTTGAATTATTCGTATTTTTTTTTCTCAAACGTTCATTCACACATGCTTATTTCAATTGCAATTACTATAGTTTGTTATGAGACAACGGTTTATGCAGCCGATGGATGTCCATTTTAATTCAATTTGTGTATGTGTGTGGATGTTCATGTCGGCTAAATGTATATGCTACGTTTGCACAACGACCAATGGTAGCCATCATTTGCCTAGATGCAATCGATGCATTCATGGGTTTTGCTTGCTTATGCAATTTGAACGGAGAAAACAAAATTTGGTAACGTTTGAAAGTAGTGGTGGGCCATTAGGAAGCCATTGGTAATAACGACTAACCGACACGTCACTTTGGCCCTGGCAAAGGCGTTCGAATATAATGGGCATAGTCCAATAGTTTCTTCACTCGGCGTCAGTGTGAATCTCAATTTCGACGATTGTTGCCGATCGTTATGGAAATTTTAATTGTTCTAATGGCGCCATTCCAATCGAGATTGGACTCTTAAATGGACTCTTTGCCTTCTTGTCTCCCTATTCCCTTTCATATTATGATCATTCGGTTGGTCATCTTTCTCTCTCTGTTAGTGTTGGTGTGGTCGTGAATGCGTTGTGTCTGTATGATTAATTATCGCCCACCATACAAATGACCAGAATCTCTCATTTGTCTTGATTATTACGCCGCGCGATCATTGGCAACGTTCACCGTTCTACCAGTTTGAAGACGGCGATGGCGACAAAGATGACTTCACTACTATTAATACTACTACTTTCCATGATGTGATGCAGCCACTTGCATCCATTCCATTCTAACCGATCATGGTGTCCTATGTATTGGCCATTGTATTCAATCGATTGCGATGGCGCCATCACTCACTGAACTTGTTTGCTTATATTGAAATGACCACTGCCGAATCAATAGCGTCACCTCTTCTTCTTTTTCTTTCTCTTCTTTCTTCTATTCATTTGTTTCCATAGTATATGCTTCATTGGTGACCATTGTACATTGCCCCTTCCTTGTGATGCTTACTCGTTAGCATCATGATGCAGATTCAATTGAACTGGACTGTAATAGTACTAGCGGGCACTTTATTTTAGAGGTTTCCAAACATTTTGGAAACTACGATCCGTCTTAACATATTAAATAAAATAAAATGTTGGCTTCACCGTAACGCATTTCACTTGTTTTATTAACAAATAAAGTGGTGAAGTGAAGTTTAGTAATCTTCCATAAGTCTAGCATATCTGACATTGTGAACCTCTGTCACTGGTTCTCTCTTTTTGTCAACCGTGGTCAAAATAGATTCAAATCTATTGTCAGATGTGTCGTGCTATGTTTGGCACAGCTTGCTTTTGCATGTCTCATTCGATGTACATGTGATGACAATGGTAAGTCGGACGTGTATTGGGGGGTTGCGCTCAAACGGCGTGTTCCCCTCATCACCACCGACTCTTTCCTTTGGTTATGCAAAACACGATCGAAACTGTCGGTCGGTCGAATATAATACCCGCTCGCACATCTCCTCCTTTTTGGCCGTTCGGAATCGCCCAATTCTGGCTGCCGGTCATGGTGGCACAAGGCGTGTACGCGCCATTTGCATACCTCCCTCCTTATGGCAACCAGTTTTCATTTCTCGGTGGCAAACACGAATTGACAACTACTCAACCACTACTACCACGTTGGTGTTGCAGTGTGCATATACTACTGTCCGATCTGCATCGAATACCAATGCGCGCCAGGATCCATCGGCAATGATTGCACGCACGCAGAATTGAGTGCCACTGCAACTCTAAACCGACGTTGGTGGCATGAGCACACACACACACATACACACACTCATACACGCGTTCCACGCACAAGGGGAGCCATTTTGGTCGGGAATTATTTATTATAATGAGACCGACACCCGGACATTCGGGATTTAGATGGAAAATGGCTATATAGTTGGCTTGAATATAATGTCATCATCATCATCATCATCATTTCGTATACGATATTGATCGAAAGTAACGGACGGTCCCGTTCCCGTTTGCAACCACGTCATGCATACATAATGATTGGTTAGTTTGATGCCACTACCAAAACTAGATACGAGATCCATTGAGGATGCCTTCACACTAAATGAATGGACGTAATTCGCATTCTGATGCCTGTCTGCTATAAGTTGGACCAGTCCATTTGGTTCAACCATTGAAGCCAACTTTCATGCATATCAACTTTCAATGCTTTGGCGCATCGTATACGACAATTCGATGCGCCAATGGGCCACTTTACCAAATTTTATGAGATTCGAATTAACATTAGAATACAGTTGACACATGATTGCGCGTGCCACTTCACTTTGTCTCGATTGGCCACTCTACCAATCATCATCATCATCATCATCATCACAATTAATAATTGGCAATGTAAACATTTTTAATTAATCAAGATTTGGCTTCCATTGAACGAGTGATGCGTGATCGATGCTCTTGTGGCATATTAAGAGTTGAGTGTGTTTGGGTATTCGAATTTGTCACCAAGTCCGGGCATTGGTGAAGCCAAGTCTTCAAGTGAGGACGGCGTGAGGACACGTTTGTTTTGAGATTAAATTGGAAAATCGATCGCTTCTCGATCTGGAAACAGGCAACACTGACCAACACCAACACCAACACACGCACACGCACAGACTGGACCAATAACATTTTGACTTGGAAATCTGGCCAACTGTGCCAAGC
The DNA here is from genome assembly GCA_029204025.1 of Blomia tropicalis. Taxonomy (NCBI): domain Eukaryota; kingdom Metazoa; phylum Arthropoda; class Arachnida; order Sarcoptiformes; family Echimyopodidae; genus Blomia; species Blomia tropicalis. The sequence goes on from CM055088.1 coordinate 10,006,224, forward strand.
AAACTGGCATTGGCCATCACCACCACCACCATCATGGTCATATTGGAGTTGGCAATCGAATTAATTTCCTACAATGCACACATTGGACCACATTGCCATTCCAGTTGCTGTGCTCGGCAATTTTAAAGAAATATTAGTTTTAAAAATTAATAGAGAAAACAAAAAACAATTCAGATCGAAAATTAATTAGATTAAATTGAGACGCCAGTCGTACGACGTCGTCATCGTCGTCGTCGTCATTGGACATGGAGACAGCGAACAACTCATTGCCCAAAGCTGAATGCATTGAACGAACGAGGACGAGGTGGTCTCCAGCCTGTCATCACCACCACCACCACCACCATCACCACCACCACCATCACCAACATTGGTTGACATTTCGGCTTTTCAATGCTAAGGCATCTGCAATAGCCTGGCAAACTCTATTATGTGTCCAGTCGTTTGAATTGAATATTTTGGTCTTCCATTCCGTTTTAGTTGCCTGTTTTGTCCGCTCTTCAGTCTAATCATCATCGTCATCATCATCCAATTATAAAATAAGAACCAAACAAAATAGTTTGTAGTCTAATTAAAAATTAAATACAAAATCGTAGCAATAGCAAATTCACCCGTCCGAACACAAAGACAAAACGATAGGACACAATTTCGGATACAAGTTTGTGTTCGCCTGCTTCTCGGCAATACACACATTCGGAAATAACAAGATTCTTTGTGTGACAAGCACACAAACACACACACACACACATATGAAACAGAAATGAAATTTTAAAATTTAAAATGACAAATTCTATTGCTTTAAATGTACATGTTAGACATGGCAATGTTGCACCAAGTTTACTATTGTGGCAAAGCACAATTACGGCAACCCGATTGGGGGCAAGTACGGTACACTACGCGAACATTTTTTTTCTTTTTTGAAAAGGTCCCCTTCTTCATTTGGAACCTTTTTCAAAGATATGTCTTCTCCAAAGAATCTCAATTCGTTTTGACTGTTTGGCGAGCATGAAAATTCAATTATGAATTGATGTGAGGTCAGTCGATATTGACATGACATTTCTCTTATAAACTAATTTCCCATGTTCCATTTCCATTACAGAGTAGTTTTATTTAAATGTTTAATCTTATCTCAAATGTGCGCATTAGCATTTATATATATATAAAAACAAAAAATAAGATTCCATTTGATTCATTCGTCGATGGACATTTAGTGAGTGGCCACCAGAATGCAAAGCCTGAAAGGCGATTTAAAATGCAACATTGACGTCACTCACATATATCGTATGGAATCAGAATGTCGAACACATTCGATCCACATAAAGATGGCATAATTTACCTAAAGTTTGCATTAAGCTGCCATTGCCTTGACTGTTTGTCTCGATGGTTGGATCGCGGATGCGGATAGGTCGCATTAAGTCTAATACAAAAGTGACATTGGTAATAGAGGCAATAAATTACGTTTAATTAATGTCCATCTTGGTCAGACAGTGGTCCCCGATTGGTGCTGTTGTGTCGACACAACATCGTTGTGTTCCATTCTAGTATTCAAATGGCCAAATACCCATTAGTTGCCGAACGTAATGCATGGAATGGAGGAAACAGGACCAACAAGAACAACATCGGTCAGTAGAGGTGGCCACTGGCACACAACACTATCAATGGCATTACTGTTTATTAATATTCCAATATTAAGATTAGTGCTTTCATGTGTATGTTTGCTTGCTTGCCTAATGTTCAGAATCACCATTTGCTAGCTTCCCTTTTTTTCTCTTTCTCTTTTTCGCTTTCTCTTTGGGAAACTATCTTGCCTCTTCTATTATTATTATTATTATATTCCAACTCGATTCGTGGTCGACGACTACGACGACATTGAGAATGGGAGCCATAGTGTCCGATCCAGTAATGAGCTTTGTGAATAATGGCCATTCATAAGCTAATGGCACATATAGCCATCGACCATGTCCGCTGTCACCGCCGATAATTGAACGAATCTATTATGATGACCATTGACCACCACCACCACCACCATCACCGCTACCATCTCAACAACACAACAATTTGACCACTACTGCATTCACCAATGAATGACGGAATATTCTAGTTTCATAATGTACACGTTTTTATTCTAATATTATAATTTATGCAATCTTCTAAATGAGATTATGCATATTATATATATTGCAGTATAGTTGGCCAATTTTGATCAAAATCAATTGTATATTTGCTATTGTCACATGTTGCCCTAATTGTAATTAATTAGTCCTATTTGTTGGATTTGTGATGTGTGTGTGAGTCTGTTGGCACTGTTATGTGAACGGAGCCGACATGTCCGGTTTGTTTCAAAGCGTCCATTCTATTTGACATTGAGTGGTGGACGCTTTCAGCATAAACCGCATCATCAACCATGTATCTTTATGTGTATATGTGTGTGTGTGTGTGTGTGTGTGTGTGTGTGTGTGTGTGTGTGTGTGTGTGTGTGTGTGTGTGTGTGTGTGTGTGTGTTGACCACCCATTCATTCTGATTACTGCATTTGGTGCATTGTCGTTGCTTGTTGTGTGTTGCTAATTTGCGCCTTCGTTATATTCCTCTGTTTATGTGCCTTGATGCAGGCCATCACATGGCGCCCATCTTCATGTACAATGGCATCGAATAGAGCACCGTTTCCCTCTCCCTCCCTCCCCTCTCTCTCTCTCTCTCTCTCTCTCTCTCTCTCTCTCTCTCTCTCTCTCTCTCTCTCTCTCTCTCTCCCAGTAGTCTCCCTAATGCAACCTGACATAAATGTTTTTGGCATGTAATTTGCTTGCCTCATTCTCCTTGCCTCCTTTATTCGCTTGGACGTCGGTCACTGGATACTTTCAAATTCACTCGATCGGTAATTGCCATTGTCCGACCAAACCTGCCATCAGTAATGACGCATTAGAATATTTTTCCTATTCGTTAAAATGAGTGAGATGAAATGAACTAAAGAAAGTAATGTAAAAAAAGAAATAAGCACAAAATAGATAGAAAGATTTCTAGATGAACAAAACGAATGAGGGGGCAACTGTCAACTGAATCAGCGGTACGCCATACAAACCAGAATAAGATGGTTTCAGAATTTTGGATGGCATAGGCTGGTTTGTACTTTGATTTTCAATTTATCTCTTGCTGCTCAATCTGTCAATTTTTTTCTTTCTCTCATTATGGCTCTTGAAAACAAAAAAAATGGTTAAGCATCGACCAAACTGAATGGACGAACGAATCAAATCGGTGGGTAGTCCATTTGGTATTATTGCGCTTGTGTTCGTGTGTTTTCGTTTGCAAGTAAATTTGGCAGTCTTGTAAATAATCGAAATTAATGCGCACTCGAATCCATGAATGTTGCCTATTGCCCATAACAATAAATCTTGCTGCATAATGATAATCTATACGACACAAGAGTCTTACGTTATTTAAACGCAAAATGCGAATTCATTCTCAATGATTGGCATTTGGAACGTTAGAATTGAGGGGGAGGGGGAAAGGAGAAGTCGAATCGGATTGAATGGAACGGAATCCATTGCTTCTTCTCCATACTTTTCACATTGGTTGCGCACGGCATCGTTCATTGATTGGATACTAAGTACGCGTACACGTCTCCATACTACTTATGCTGATGCTTATGCTTATGGATTGCATCATGGATCGATCTATACTCATTGCCGTCTCGTACAAGACATGCAGCTTGACTTGACTTGCCATTTTACTGATGTTTGTCGGCTACGGCAATGGCGGGGTCGTTTCTTGTCGATCGCCTTCTTTCCCTCATTCTCATTCTCTCTCCCTCTTATTTATATATCCAATCTTACTGTATTCTGGTTGTAAAGCGGGCCAATTTCACTGTCCATTATGGCAGTCTGTTATTACAGTCATCATTATGCGCTTTCGGTGCCACTTATTACTTGGAACGATCTTGTGATCGGCCATTCCTATCGCAACACATCGCAAGTTCATTGGTATCTTGCACCACTCACATCGACTTACGAATCAACATTCGTTCATTGTATTTGAACATTTTGAACGCATCGCACATTGGAGAATTGGCGTTTGTGTGTGTAAGACTCCACTCTCGTCCATACTTTTCGTGTCTCAAATTCAAATGTTACGAATCAACTCGATAATGACACGTTACGTAACCATTCTTCTTTTTGCCATAAATCACAATAAGTTGCACAATTTTTGGTCGATTTTTTTTTTTTTTTGTGTGTGTGTGTGTGTGTGTGTGTGTGTGTAATTCTTTTTTCATTCATGGATCATGGACATGTCATCCATTTCGGGTCATGAAGGAAGTGACTACCAATCGTGTCCTTCCGTTCATAGTTGCCAAAAATGCCAACTGTACTTATTATGTAGCTAATTAATTCGCAAAGAATTTTGTTCGTTCTAGTTTTGTCTTGCAATTGAGAATGGACATTTATTACATTGCCTTTCACATTTAATATAGCTTAAATCGGTTTTTACTTTTTGCTACGCACACTAATTGGTGTATATATAGTGGTCAGAGAAAGACAAGGGTCACTTGCTCTTGACCACAATATATCGACTGATTTGTGTTAATTACCGCTGACCCTGTGTTCTGGGTATTGTGTCATGTATGTCAACGCGTGCCACTCGTGAAATGGAATGTAATGGGCCAAACCAAACTAAACCGAACCAAATCTAACTGACCGTTTGCATAATATAACATTGTCGAGGGGAGCACTAATTGTTTGGTGGCGACAATTTGTCTATTCCTGTTACCAGACGATGACCATTCGTCCATTCTGTGGTGATGGCGGTGGTTTTGGTTGAACAAATTGATGCCCATAATACCCATTATCTAATTTAGTGTTGCTTGTTGGCCACTGGCCAGTGTCGACACATCCATCGACAATGTCGTTTATTCGTTCACTTTTGGTCTTGTACTATTTTGGTGGGTGACTGTCGTCAGTAATGGCACTTAACATATACCACTGTCCATCGGACGGTTTTTTTTGTGGTGGTCATTCTTGGTGGCAATGTCCAAACATGATCGTTTTATTAGCACAATGTTCACTAGTGGACGGCTGACTGGCACACTGACCACTTCATTCACTCACTCGATCCACCTATGATGAGATGAGTGTTCTCTCACTCTCTAAATGAATTAGTCGCATTTCGTTACCGCTTTGTGCAGATTTATGGATCATTTAGCATCAAGTGCTCCGTCAAAGTGCTACCATCACCAAGTGGTGGTAGTCTTGATCGTGTCATCATCATCGTCATCATTCCTTGTCGTCGTCGTCGTCGTTGTTGTTGCCTCTTAATTAAATTCGCACCTTAAACGACTGGACCCATATTGGACACATTGCTTGTAACAATGTCTGTGTGTGTATTAGACATGTTCATGTTGACCGAGATAAAAAAAAATGAACGTATTCAATAGACTAATGGATTTAGATAGACAGAAACTTACATTATCAATTGTAAACTTTGAAAAATTGAAAGCACTAAAATGATGACAATGTATCCAAACAATTGTTTCCCGTTAGAATATTCCTTTTAAGTGCATGCAGTCTTTTTCTCTCTTTTTCTCCCTCTCTTCATTTTTCTCGCATTTCAATTTAATTGATACTCTAACCAGTGAGGTGTAATGCCAATGACATATACACACACACACACACAATTCCCATCATTAGCAATGGTCTTTCCCTCTCATTGTATATTTTTTTGTTTGGTTCTCGGATTTTTGTTAAAAATAAGTTTTGAAATATTTTTTCCTTTTTCATTGCTATTCATAATGACATCATTAGAGATAAAATGCCGTCCAGTCAATGGAATTGGAAGGACACGACACGATGACGTTCGGCTTTGCTGCGTTGCATTTAACAGTCGATTCGGCGACCATCTCCAATTTCTGAGCTTGTTTGCTCGCTTCCTCTAACGCAGGCCTGAGCAGCATTAATTTAAAATTTGGTGGAGCACAAATTTTAAATTAAACAAAGACGTGTTTGCTGCATTGAGCATCCATTGAGATTGGTTTCACCACCAACAACATCAAAAAAAGATGATTACGCTCACTCTCTTGCCTCACTCGTTTGGTGTACTGGTGGCACCATTGGCCATTGGCTACTCACGTCTCCATCACTGCAATGCTTGTTTGGTCAATGATGGTCAACTCATTTGAAACTTTTCGTCTGTTTGCGCTCATTAACCGAATCCATGAGCATTATGTCTATTCCATTGCCATGTTCGTTAATGAAAACTATTTTGATTCATGATGCACATTGCGTTCGCGCGCTTTATTTGAATGTTCCATTCACATTTTATGTCTAATTCAAATTATCAATCATAACTAAACACATCAGCATTTAGGTTTGAAGAAAACATTATTAACGGGAAAACGAAGCAACTCAAATTCGTTATATTTTTATTATTTCATCATTTTTAGTTTAACATTTTTTTGCAAGTTTAACTTGGTTGGATTCAAGGAAGTAAATTGGAGAATTGAACGATCGTCAGCGTAACGTTATGTCCAGTTGCGCCCAATGCACTAACGAACATGTAAACCGAGGAGCAATTGACGATGGCCACCACTCGGTTCAGTTCATTTGACTTGAAGTGTGTCCAATGCTGCGTCCAGTATGCGCCCGGGCTTTGTTCAAACTTGAGCCTCAAATTGAACATTGCTCTCTCTCTCTCTCTCTCTCTCTCTCTAATAAAGCACACGAATGCACATTTATATTTACGGTGCCAATGGTCATTCCATTGCTTTCTTTCTCTTTCCCATTCTCGACCGTTGGGATGTTTGGTACATGCCAAAATCGATCGAATCATGGCATCGTCTTTGCATTTTTTTTTCACAATCATCTCCCACTGCTTTTGGTGAATTTAAACTTTAGTATAAAACCTCGATATATACAAGAATACATTCTTCATTTTTTGTTGTTGTTGTTGTTGTCTTTGGTTCCCGATGCGACACTTGCCCATTCGTATGGATTCTTGGCTTGTCCGGGCAGTACCGATTGGTAACGGGATCCTCCTTCCGTTGTCTATCGAGTCCGCCTTGCCAAGGAGTGGTTTAAAATTTTAAATTTTTTATTATTCAATTCAATTTGGCTCGCTCGCCTTGCTCGTTCACTCACAATCCAATGTGAATAGCGTATGTGTATACTAGTATTCGTTCTCTTCCCCTCTTTCATTCACTATTCGATGGTTCACTATTTTTCATATAATGGCAAATGGTACACTACACGGCATCAGTAATGGTAATGCCCGACTGCTTCGATTCTAATGGCATCGCCAATAATAACCGTTCTCCACACACACACACACACACACATACATACGCATTGAAAGTTCAATTCAAACATTGGCACAATTGGTGCTGTCTCAGCTGCCCACTTTGTCCATTCGATGGGCTAGTCAGTTTTCAATGTTTATCATGATTGTATTTATTCGCTATTGCTTCAGCGCGCGTCAATTGTATTATCGTGTTGTATCCGAAATGCCAGTTTTATTTTATTTTATTTTATTCTATTTTTTAAATAAAAAAAATAATTCAATAGTTGTCCAAACGAATTCAACTGTATAGAGATGCATGTGCCGGAAAGATTGGTTCACCAAATAGGGGTGGAAGGTGCAGCTAGATATTGTGTGCCGAACGATAGTGCCAACGACCATTTCAGGCGCCATACGGAGGCTATACTTTATATATATTTTTTTTCTTTTTTTAAAATTTAAACCATTTGAATATAGTGTCATTTATTGAGCAATTGGCAAACGAACATTACCAAAAAAAAGTTGGAATAAAAGCATTTTTAAATGTAAATATGGGATCCAATTGGTCCACAAGGAATTGTTTGGTGTGATTAATAATCTTTTATGGATGTTGCCACATCGAGCACAGCACTTTACTTTAAAGTGGATAATTATCCTCATCGGAATAATTATACTCTCTTCCATTTATGTTGATATTGAACATCTTCCAATGGTGGTATTGTGCATGTTCATTGATCATGAATTGTCGCAAATCTAGTCGATTATTGGATCTATTTTAAGTTTGATGTTAATTTTTTCCATTCACAATGTAATAATGGTTATTTAATCAATACAATCCGATGCTTGCAAGATAACATTATCCCAATGTGACAGTAATGTTCGTTTCGAGTCAATGTGTTACTGGGCTTGGTACCATTATTGTCCCTTCAATTATTCTCACTTTCACTCTACACTTTCGAATGGTGGTGGATGGTGCTTACAGTTTCAATACTCGGTCCCCTCAACCTCCCATTCAGGTTGCCCTCTTCTCATGGGCGGTGTGTATGTGTGTGTGTGTGACTCAAAACTAGGACTTGGATCCTCTATTGTTGTACAATGCACTAGACGAACACAAGCTGTGTCGTGTTGCGTTGTGTCGTGTGCCAAACTCGTGACTTGACCTAGACCTAGACCTTTCAAGGCTAAATATGTTAGGTCTAGTCTGGCACGAGACATTGTGGCAATTAAGTGGGTCTTGTCACTGGCGCAGCTTGTCCCATTGTCAACGGCAATAAATCTTTATTTACCTAACCTTGTGTCTCATTGAGACATTGATTGTTCACTTTCGGTTGTATCGGTGACGGGACCATAATCCACCGAGCCACATGTATTATTATTATCCGATGTCTCGGACCCAACTGCCTAGTGGCTATTTTAAATTTGTCTCATTTGTCTATTTGTTTGTCCGACGGGCATTTGTGTGTTTGCATTTCCGGTGACCGTTTGTTCATTCTTCAATACGACTGCTGTTGTTGGATTCGGATCTGATTCGATTCGGGACAGAGTCGTGCCCATCGCATACAAGATGTCGTTGTATTTCATGTTTTCATTTTTTTATATCCATTTTAAACTTTAAAATATTTTTCTTGCACACGGCCATTATATAGAGACTGGTCCGAACATGGCTGGTGGGACACGATCAGCAGATAGATCAAACTTATTGGTCAGTAATGGCGGTAGTTGTTCAATGTTGGTGGGCATCACCGCCACTAGTATATTGTTAGTTAGTTGATTTAGACTGAATGATTAATAAAACCATTTCCGTTTTGACTACCATTCATAGCCACAGGTAGACCCACCGACCGAGTTCAATTGTCTTTTGATCTCGCTCTTCGAACAAACGGCAGCTGCCTCTCTGTCCAGCTTAGTCCAATCTCATTCATTGACAACAAATAGTTTGCTTGCTGACCCGTGACATAACACACACTCATACACAAGCTCACCGAATCGAAAGGTTAAAGTTATAATTTGCCGCCACTTGTGAGCAAGAATGATGCTTTGAATTGGAATTTAAATGTACAATACCAAGAATAGAATCGATTGCGAGACAAACTATTCAGTGCAATATTAATAGCGTCAATTAGGCTGCAGCAAACATTGTTGTGTCGTTGGTGGAAGTGGACAATCTTGGATGCGCATGAAAGATCATCATCATCATCATCATTCCTCACACCTCCGCTTTCCGATCGTGTAATTTGATTTGTGATTCACTTTGATTAGTGCATCATAAATGTAGTGTGCACTAATAACCTGTCAATGCAAAAGGTAGCAATTGCATGTTACCTATCTTGACTTGTAAATTGCAAATTCGTAGATCTTACACCCACATGAAATGAACAGGTGAAGTGTGCCATCGATCGATCGATTGTCTTCGACATGTACTCGTCGTTTTCCTCCCCATTTACCTATTATACATTGTTCTGCTTACCAAATTGGTTTCATTCTATTAATAGTGACTTGAATAAAAAAAGATATCCATCTGTTGGTCGACTTTTCTCTAGTATTCAGTTGATCGTTCAACACATTTTGACTCTTTCTTTGTCTCATATGTGGCATATAGCAAATAAATATTTGAAAACAAAACAAAATAATGACAGAAAATGTCCAAAGTAGTATAAGACAAATGAAATGAAGTGAATGTTAGTGTTGTATTTTATTTGGCACATTACACCAACGGGTATTATTCATTGGTGTTGGTGAAATGGCATGTTCAAACGAATGTGAAGACGAGTGTATTTCAATTTGCAAATTGGAACGATGGCGACTCGCGCTACAATTCGGTCCCATGTTCCATCTAACTGCAATTCATTTTGTTCTCTATTCTTCTTTCTTAGCGACACATTCACTTCTAACATTCATACACACACACACACACACACACACACACAGACACACGAACAAGACGAGCGAACCAATTTGTCCATTCGGTGCATTCTGACTCGACTCACCCGTAGGCAATATTCAATTTTCATATTTGTGTGCACTCGGCACATATTGCTCTCGTTCGGAGTTTCCATTCTTGTGTCAGTGTCCATCTTTCAATGCCTATTTACTTGCATCTTGTTTGCCCGTTCCGCCATTACCAATTGAATTGTTCGATCGTTTGTGTCCGAAGTAAAAGTGTATGGGAATCGCCACACGAACACGAATGATGGTAAATTCGACTGCCGTCGTCGTCGTCGTCGTCATCGTTTTCCTTTGTCATCTTTCATCTGGTAGTACCTTGACGATTGCAATTGCAATAGTTCGCAATTGGGAATTCATTCATTGTGATGGTCAGTTATCATTGCCAATTTCGTAGGTGATTCCATTATAAACTATTCCTTACATTCAATGTCTCGTGCACACACAATATGCACACGTCGTTGTTGTCGCGACAAAACACAATTGAACTACTGTCAAAATAATGTGTGTGTGTGTGGGTTTAAATGTTTGAATGTCGGTCTCAATTGAAATCTGTAGTCATCTCTACTTGGTAAATTAGATTAAAAACGGGCATTTTGCTTCCAGATAAAGAGAACTCTAAAAGTTCACTATTACATAGTGTCCCATTCTCAGCCACCTCTTATGTAAATGGTTTGGCAGAGGACACTTGCAAATTGGACTGTGGTGAACTATGGTGCTATGGGACAATTGCATCCACAATTGAGTCTACACTTCTACCACCATATATGAAAATGAACATGCATTGGACACTATACATTTAGATCACAATGGCGAGGCAAAACGATTGTGCCGTAATTCAATTTATCCCAATGTTGGTCCCGATAAATAAAAGAAAATTAATTTGACTTTCCATACTATAGGCATGTTTTGATGTCGCCAATGACACATTCATACATGCACATTTAAATCGGAACATTCTTATTCTTGATGTATATACATTCTAGTCTTGGCACGGCTTACCAATGTATGAAACGAGACAAATTGAAAAGTGGATTCTTCTCCAATACAGTTGATTATTTGATTAGAAGCTGCGTGTGTGTGTGTGTGTGTGTGTGTGTGTGTGTGTGTGTCCATGCGTTGGCCAATGGCTATACTCACATGGAAGCCAATTTTCTAATGAATCACATGGTGCCATAGTCGATGGTGGCAAACCTAAATTGATATAAATGACAATGAATATATACCCCACTCGACACCATTGTGTTGTACGATTGGATTGAGGCAAAATTTTCTGACAAATGCGACAACAATGGCGAAACATCAAAACAATCCTGCCGATTTGTCCGTTTGCCAGTCTTGGCGTTAGGCAAATCTTCTCCATCTAACACAATGAACGTTCGAACGTTATCCATTGTTCGCAATCATATCTTGGCTTCAAGATGGCGTCATAATCTATGCATTCTCATTCAATGTAATGATTGATATCCTTTCTAGTGTATCATATATTCAAATGCTATTGTCCTCAGTGCCACATTTCCTTTCATTTGATATTGCCAATACTTGGTTGTACATAAATATAATATACTGACAATTGAGCACCATATTATTTATGACCAATAGATTGAATTGTTGTTCTTTTTTGCCGTGAATTATTCGACGGGAAGGAACACACGAGTACGGAGAGGGAGTGATAATATAATGAGTCATATATATATATATATATGTGACTTGTCAACAAGTCAACCATCTTCGGTTGCAACCTCTGACCTGGTCAGTAAGCGTATGTTCCATTATGATTTATGGTTTATGCTCTGCTTGATGTTTTTTGTGTGTGTGTGGCTGTTGCCGTTGTTGTCATGTTTTATATATTCTGATTTATTGACTCAACTTTTTTTTCCGATTGTTGAAAAAAGTGATATTTCTTAATAGATGCAAATGATCTGATTTCGATTTTCGACCTTCAGTTTGACCGTACATCATTGTTCGAATCATGATGGTGATGATCCCCATTGGTTGGTTTATTTATTGCCAAGTCGATATGATAAGTGATGGCAATTAAGACAATTATGTTTGTATTCGTGTCCCGTTTTTTTGATACAATGTGTCACTAATATAGAATGGACTATCTCATCTTGTCCATGTGTTTGTGCAAACTATCGATAGTGAGCCTGGCATCAGTAAGCAAATTCATAATTAAACATGCTCGCTCCATTTGGGCCATAGTCGGTGAGAATGGAGAGAGAGAGAGAGAGAGAGAGAGAACACACACATTAACCATTCGGTCTCTTTCCCTCTCTTACTTTCAATAGGCAAATAGATGGGCTCGACTGTAATCTATCTTGATAGGAGCCGGCCAACCGGTGAGTTATACGATGTGTTGCAGATTGTTGGATATTTTTGGGTGGCAGCCATTACCATTAGCATTGGTCACTCGCACACACAACGAATGAATGAACCATTGGCCATCATCGTCTCGCGTGCAAGTGACCACTGGCCAGTTGGTTCAATGTCCATTAGTGGAGTATACGAGTGGAGCACGCACACGATTCAAGATTTATGTGCGGACGCATTAGTGGCGGCCAAATTCGATGGGACCAAATTATTCAATTGGGTCCGGCACATTCTAGTATATATATATATTGGTACTCGCCCAATCGATTAGAATGCTATGCAGATGTCCATTGACAATGTGCGTGTGTGTCCAGTATGTCCATTCTCGAATCTAATTAATTAATTACCTTAATTAGCTTATTTCGTGACTGATTGTTTGGAAAACAATTGTTCATTCAAAATGTTCAATTCCATGTTTGGCATGCAGTTCGATCAAATCGAATCGAATGTAGTTGCAAAAACAACTGAATTGGGCCGAACCGATTGTTAGTAAATGATGGTTCACTTCCAATTCGATTCGATTCACGATTAGTGTTTTGGTCGCCGCCACTATAGAGTGATCAATTCATTATGTCAAAGATATATTGTGGTTCTACGGGTACAAGTGACCAACTTGCTTGTTGTTGTTGTTGCTGCTGTTGTTGTTGTTGTCTGGGGGACGAATGCCGAATTGTCCAAGTGTTGCAGCAACAGTCGAGTGTTTGAGTGGTGAGTCCGAGCTCCGGTTTGTTTGGTTCGATCTGGTACCACTAGGCATATACTAGAACACCAGTGTTTGTTTAGATTGCCACAGTGGTGCACACTCGAATCGAAAATGTTCTTTTTATTATTAGATCGAATCCGCTTTATCGTTCCTTTCTCTCTCTCTCTCTCCCACTCTTCTTTTTTTTGTCTGCGCCATCATTGTCCATGCTAATGACAAGAGTCTCATTTTGGTCAATGTGATTGTGTCCAGTGATCCAATGTTGGTGGCAGTGAAGTATAGTGTCCATTGACGATCCATTAGTGGCATCATTAATGTCCCATTACCGGACACTCGCGTGGTCACTCTCACCACTTGACGACCTTTCATATAGATATTTATTCCAAGCATCAAAGTCCACCTTTATGGCTTGAACAGACAACCACAATTAGCTTACAGCGATTCATCGTTTTTATATAAATAAATTGCATATATAAAAATGCTCAATATTTGAATACAACATGATTGCAATTTTCAATAATGTTCCACTAGACGACGAACCATAATCGATTTGGCACCACACCACATTCTTGTGTGGATGCCCAGCGACATATTTTTGGACAGCAATGGACATACAAGTCAATACAGGCATCTGCATATTGAATCGTCCGCTTTGCACACAATCGTGTTCCAATATATTGCTTCTCTCTCCCTCTCTTTGACCAAAAATATTTGCTTTAGCCATGTCGTAACATATTCAAATATTTTCCTTATATTCAAATGTTCGTCCGTTTTATTGCTTGTTCACATTGCAATGACCATCACCACAACATCATCATACTTAGTAGAACGCATCTTGTCATTGTGGTCATAGTGATTCTTTTTGCTTCAACAGTCCTGTTCATTTTTTTTATTATTTGCGATTTGTTTGCTCAACTTCCATTAGTATGTGTGTCGTTTCATCTTATTCTTTCTATTCATACATGCAACACACACACACACACACACACTTGCTCACACTTACCTACACATCAACACCTTTTTTGATCATTCAGCTTGGAACCAAACTATAGTCGAACTAATGTAATTACTAAGCAAAAACTATAATTGGCTAATAACTTCACTTGATTGCTTGAACATCAATAGGCTACTATTTGCGCTAGAAAAAGTACGTTGTTCATTGCATTGCACACACTCGTGAAAGTGGTTCAAACATTTCCATTGGATCTTTTGATAACTTTGAACACAACACATTCCACATGACTATAATTAAGCTAGTGAACGGCGTGCGTCAATCAATATTGAATGACGTATTGATCTGTCATCGACTTGATCCACACTTATCTTGTGGTCATCAATTGATTCTATCCATATTTCCCATTTATTCTTTTCCATTTTTTTTCTGACTATTGAAACGATGGAAAATATTTAAATTATATTGCTATGGCTATAAGAATTGTAAATTCGACCATTCTGATGATGGTATGCGATCACTAGCTATAGTGAAAGTTTTCCCCCCATTTATCGCTATCCCATAAGCGTAATGTTATATTATTTGAATAAATTTGAATTTGTCCACTATTATCGAGGGTCGGCGAACCAGTTGGTCTAAAACGAACTCAATGCTCGTCGACGATCGGTTCGTTTGTAATAAATAAGACCATTATTATTAAGGCCAACTATTGATCAATGGGAATTTGTTTAGTCTTACATTCACAACTAGACCAAAACGATTCACTAGAATAGAATCGTGGGGGAACCAATTTTTTCTTCTTTGCTCAAATCAATAAAGCAGCTACCACATTTTCATCACGAATGAATAAAAGGGAACAGTTAGTAAATGTGGTGAACTTGGCAAAGCTAAACCAAGTGCGGTGCAGTTTGAGGACAAAATTGCAGATTATGAATATTGTGAATATATAACGTGAATATTAATATAACGTGTCTAATAAAGACGTACTAGCATCGTAATGCATTCTCATTCTTTTCTCTCTCTATTCTGGATTCTAGAACTGGTCATTATTGTGCCAGAACCATTGCTTCGGCTTGGTGCACTCTCTTTCGATTGCATTATCCCCCGTCCCTATTGTGAATACGACATTACCAATACACATTGGGGAATCGTATGCAAAGTTACCCGCGCGTCCGGATAATAAAGAATTTCGAAGAGATTTGCAACCAAATTTGCTCGATTCTTTCCATTTTTTTGTTGTGTTGTTGGTGTTGTTTCGCTCCTTTTATTTAGCATTGGCCTCCACATATTCAAATGTTCAATTGTATCTAGATATTCTAATTCGCCTGTTTCATCATCATCATCACCATCATCATCATTATTCTTGTTCGCTTCTTTTTGAAAGCAAATTTTGGTTTGTTCCTCGTTTGAACGTAATAATACAGTGTGGGCAATAATTTTATTATTTCTTCAAATGATGGCTATTCGGTAGCTAGAACGCGCAGCACGATGGACGAACATTGCCGATTTAAACATTGGGAAGGGGCATACACGCGTTTGCAAAATTGCTATGACGTGTTAGATGCGCTCGGCTTGTGCATGGCTCGACTCTCCCAAGTGTGTGTGTGTATGTGAGTGTGTGCCACTGGTAATTTGCCTATTATTCGACCAGATTTGCCATTCAAATATAATATTGGGTCGAATGTGCAAAATCGAGGGACAGTTTCAATTTGTGCATGTCCAGGCAGTCGGCCTAGGCACTCACTGGCATTCACATTCACAATCACATCTCACATTGACTCGTTTGCATCCCGCTCACTCACTCACTTACTCACTCATTCATTCGACCGGATTCAGTAACATTAAGGTCGCTGACGCTATGTTGAATGAACCACTTACACGTCGCCACCAATGCAAGCGGGCTGCAAATGCTCGTCGGTTAGATGTTATTTTTTTGTGGGGATATATTCTTGCCGATCATTTGTCCGTCTCTCCATCTCTTCTTCTCTATCGTCTTTTTGTGTGTGTGTGTTGCATTGCATGCTTACCATTATTAATAACGAGTGGCATAGTGGCGATTTTTTAAAATATTCACAAACGACAGTTCGTACAAATGTGGGGTATTGAGATGGCCATAAACGAGTATATGCTCCCGAAAGGCAAAAACGGGATTGTACCCGGACTGGGTGATGGTGATGATGATGATGATGATGACAGGGCACAGAAGTGCCATTTAAGTGCCCATTTGCCAGTTTGTCGAGCTGCTTGTTCGTGCCCAATGCCCGACACCTCATTTGAATGCCATCCGTCTACAAGCAAACAACCAATTCATTGCAATGACGAACGAACGTGTGTGCGAGTAAGAAGCCAATTTCCGGGCACCACCATTCCGACACGAATGACAATGTCCAATGGTGGCCATTTGAATATGTCCATGTTCAAATGTTTGTATTACACTATCCCATGATTAGTCAGCTCGTCCGCAAATCACATTTCAATTGTTTTTTTTTCTTCCGACAACCTAATTTCCTTTACACTCCCAATTCTCATTTATCGATTAAGAATGATCCATACAAACCAATTGATTGATGATTTATGGTAACTCTTTTCTTTTGTTTCCTATTTCATCGGCATCTTAGCGTCAATCGAGTATACATTTAAGAAAGTAAGAGAGTAAACATAATGTTTAACGGTGTCGTCCCTCGTAGTTGGTAATCTACAATAGCAGGTGACTCCCGTATTCGACTAGTAGCACAGCGAACACGTATCCACTATTTTGCATAGACTGACGGGCGCCATATAGGTGACGATGAGCTAACCATTCATGTAAACATGACACACACACACACACACACATTTGGTCATGGTTCGTTTCATTGTATCATCTATTGTTCGTTACATTATATCGTTCCCCTATACACACAACGAAAAGAGCGAAAGAGAGATAGAGTGAGAGGGTTGTATCATGCGCCCATATCTATCTAATTTGAATAGAGGCAACAATGGATGCACGCGTCTAACTCATTCAACATCGATGCAAATGGCTGCTTTAATGTTCCACATGCAAATAATAGATGTTCGTGTGGTGAACATGGGTGTAAACTTTTTTTTTTAGAAATGTAAATTGGTAAATATCAAATCGACCCTATCGACATCATTTGAAAATGACATAAGGGGTTGGTCTTATTGTGTGAACTCTTACTACTAAGGTCAATGAAAGAACACGAATATCACGAATATTGATTTCGATTATTGTCAAATGTTGTTCCGATCAACATTGTCACAATGTGGAACCATTTGTATCGGTTCAATGCTTTACTGCAATCACACAAGTTTCATATATCGAATTGTATTGCATTGTATTATTATTATTATTATTATTATTCACCACTTTATTTATTATTATTATTATCATTATCATCATTTTCCCATTTGTACATTTGAGCAATGGCGGTGTCAGCGTACTATTAATTAAGCAATTCCATCATCACCATTTGACAATAGAAATTGTCAATTTGTACTAATATACGCAATCGTATTATTATTATTACTTTTATTATTATTAAATTATATAATTATGGAATCTAATTTCCTGCCAACTTTTTTTTTGTGTTGAAAATTGAATTTGAAGTGAGACGATCATGATAGATCAGTGAAGTAATGAGTTCATTCTGTCCCACACCATTTTCGATTGTGATCAACCACCATCTTGTATTAAGTGTTGTGATGGTGCCAAAAGAGTGTTTGGACCGATAGATGACAATTAATTTATCCATTCGCTTATGTCGATTGGAAATGGGGTAGAAATTAGCAAATCACAATCACAAACGTCAGACGGGCAAGTGTTGTTGGCCAATGAACTGATTCCAAATAATTCAATCTTTTATATATTTGGCATGTGCGCAATTTGGCTCTATTTGCAATGTCGATCATTAACAATCAATTGTTGTACTTGTTTATTGAAAAATTCAATCGAAAGAAACAGTTTGCCGGCTTAATTTTTTTTCCAGTTTGCCAATCGATTGTTCATTCACCGGGCTCACAATTCGTTCTAATTGTTTCAAATGATCTTGATCGTGATCCACTTTTTTTTCTTGTTTCGTGCACTCAATTTCATCTATTTTGACCATCAACACCACTACCAAAAAAAACTTACCATTGACTTGAATGCTAATCGAACCATGAACATTTGCAATCGATTTCCATTGATTCGACTTGATCGTCATCTCAAATAATTTGACAAAATGTTTAGATATACAACTTTAACTAAAATAACATGACAAACAATGAATGACTATTATATCCAAAAGATCGAATTGGTCAATTTAAATGTTTCTTAATTCATTATATTCAATGTTTGTACTATTTGTAACAATGGCCCGTTGGTTGCCATGCCGTCGGATCTAATGAATCGAATACATAACCGTTCATTTGAACCGATCATGAGAGATGTGTCTGTTTACTCGGGTGAATGACGCTCGATCAACACCAAAACCGAATGGTGCAGTTGTACACACCGTTCGTTCGTTCGTTCGTTCGTTCGTTCGTCTCCTCACCTGTCATTTGAATGAGATACAATTTGAATATAGTGGAGGTGTATAGTTACCATCCAATGGCTTCCTTTTTCTTTTTTATTTCTTTGCTTGCGTGCTCTACAGTGATTAGACCAGAAAAAACTGGTGTCAGTAGTGGACGATTCGACTCGGCTCGAAACTCGATCGCCATTGTTGCACTCCTCCATCTTAGTGCCTTGTTCACCACCTCACCTCTTAAGTGGTGCCTTTATCACCTCATCTTATTCGATTGTATTCAGTCTTGTCTTGTCGGGTAACATTCGCCTATAAGCAACAACCCGTAACCACCAAAACTTGCCGATGACTCCTCCCGGTAACATTAAATGTCAAGTGCCAATGTCAGGTAGTGCCTAAGTTTGACGACACTACACCAACTTGGTTCACAAATGACCATAAACGTCAATTGATCAGTCTTGTTCTTCTTCAATCAACTGTTTTTTTTTCAATATTTTGAGCGCATTTTTTTTTCATTAAATTCAATTATTATTTCCATTTATTACACATCATATACTCGTTAACGTAAGACACCTTTTCTCTGTATTGACCATCATGATCGATTGATCAATGTTCATCTTGCGTGGGCGTTTACTTTAACATTCAATTTGACTTATTAATTTGACTAATTTACCATCAATACCATCACCATTACCCATAATCGAAAATATGCTTTCCATATATTGAAGTAAAATTCAGTCCTAAAGTCTAATGGTGATTGATATCGAGCTCGACATTTTGCCGATCGGATGCGTCAATGTCACGCCTGAATGGACCATACAACTGAGCATTGATCCGAGTCGGTTCCGAAACGAACCATTGGCTCCATTAGTTTGACTCTATGTGTGTGTGTGTGTGTGTGTGTGTGTGTGTGTGTGTGTGCATATTCGATTGAGTCACCTCACACTTCATCCATCACCTATACCCACAATCGAAAAGATCCAATTGATTCGAACGAGATCAATCGAGTGCATAAAGCGCAGTGTGTGTGTGTGTGTGTGTGCGTATCTTTCATTCCAATTCGACCGATGGTCATATTTGATGATGTGGATCACTCAATTTAGTTTGTATGGTTCACAAATAAGCAATTTGAACTAACTTTACTTTGATGCTCTTTTCATCATAGCCAACTATTGGAATGATATGATGACTTTTGACCGTTTCTATTTACAATTTTAAATTCAAAATATATGATAGGCAAATTAGCTTATGATATTGAATTGAGGTTACACAACCAATAAATATATTGATTGATTTTCATATTCCATTTCTTACTAAATTTTTTTTTATTTTCTCTTAAGGCTTGGACGATATGAATGGTGGTAATTGTGCAAACGAAAATCAACGCAATGAAAATAATCATAAGAATATTGTGAACAAACCCAACGAAACAATCAACGAGCCAATTGATCAGTCAGAGCATAGGGAAACAACTGCCGATTACAAATCAGACACAACCGATCAAAACAGAATGATGAATCTTGTGATGGCCGGTGGAAACGAAGATCGTACGACCAACGATACTTACGAACCAGTTAAAAAAATGGAAGAAGACGATAAAACATTTCATAATCATCACAATTCGAGTACATTTAAAACTAGACTCAGTCCAACGTTGGAAAAATCGAACGGCACTTCTACCGGTTTTGGTGGAACACCAAACCAACTAAATAGTCTCTTTCCGTTTAATCTTGATCTTCATCATCAACAGCAACAACAGCAACAACTATTACATTCTCTTAAGATTGGATCGAGTGGTGACAACGAATTGGCCAACAATACAAATGCGGCACAAGCTCAAGCATTCTTTGCTCAAATGTTGGGCAATGCTACCTTATCGTCGTCATTGAATTCGAATGCACAATCAATGTTTGGCAATGTAAATTCATCAATTGTTGGATCACAAACCGGTGAAATGAATGGAACATGGAATCAATTGATGGCACAATTGATGACAGCTGCAGCAGCCGCCGGTCAACAACAGCAGCAGCAACAACAACAACAACAGCAGCAATTATTATTTCAAGCTAGTTTGGCACAACAACTTCAACAAAACGTAAGTTTATTTTGTAAATATATATCAATATGATACTGATAAATGTATTGTTTCTCATTACAACTATACCAGATTCCGGGTCTTGCAAATACATTAGGAAACAATGCATTAGCTAATTCTATGTTAATGGGACAAGGACAACTTGATTCGTTAAAGTCATCTTCCAATCAATTGAGCGGAAATGGCGGAAATGGACAACAAGCTCAAAATCTTCTAAACCCATTATTACCGTTGCTTGGTTCAGCCCAATTTGGACCAAATATTCAGCAATTGCAGGCTCAATTGCTTTTAAACAATCCCGTAAGTTTGATCGATTTATTTATTACAAATAGAAACTAAAAAATAAATTTAAAAAAAATGAAGGGATTTCTTTCACAAAACTTGATTCAACAAAGCATTCAAAATTTAAGCAATGCGGTTAACTTTCAACAGCAGCAACAGCAGCCATCAGCTGCAGTGTCGTCGACACCAACATCATCATCATCGCATTCGAATTCGATATCTTCAACCATTGCAAATCATTCACCAGTTCTCAAGTCAACCTATTCAAATCGGCATGAAAGTGGCGTGTCAGCATTTGAATCGGAAAAGGATAGAATCAATCGAAAAAAGGCAACATTAGCTGATTTTTATGAATCACATACGGGTATAAAGCGACGATTTGGACCAAACGACATATCTGATCTATACTCATATAAGAAGTCGATGCGAGATCACAAGTCCGAAACGAATAATGGGTCAAATGAGAATCACAGCGATGAGGACGATTTCAGTTCGACTCGTTCACAAACTAGCCAAGGTCAACCAAGTCCATCGTTCAAGTCGAGTCATTCGCCATCGTTACGTTCATCGGAATCATCTCCATATGCCAACTATGTTCCGTCGTTGTCAGTGTCCAAGTCAAATGTCAATTTTTCCTCACCATCATCACATGTGAACAATATTTCATCGAAACATGTGAGCAGTCTCACTTCGGTCAGTTCGATTCCAGCAAACCAATTACGTGCGCACGTCAATCGAGCAGACGCCGAAGAGATCACCGATCTTGAAGAGTTGGAACAATTTGCTAAAACGTTCAAACAACGTCGAATTAAATTAGGTAATTTTTTAAAACCAATATATAAGAAAAAGCAAATTCAAATGAATCAACTAATATCATTATTTTATATGGTAGGTTTTACACAAGGCGACGTCGGTTTAGCAATGGGAAAATTGTATGGAAACGATTTCAGTCAAACAACCATATCACGATTTGAGGCATTGAATTTAAGTTTTAAGAATATGTGCAAATTGAAACCATTATTACAACGATGGTTAGAGGATGCCGATGCCTCGTTGAATGCTCCAGCCGGTGCCTTACCTATTCCGACTCCAGCCGTTTTGGCACAGATGCCCGAATCGGTCAGTGGACGGCGTCGAAAGAAGAGAACTAGCATTGAAACCACTGTTCGCGTTTCATTGGAACGTGCCTTCATACAAAATCCCAAACCGACATCGGAAGAGATTTGCATGCTTGCCGATGCACTTTGTATGGAGAAAGAAGTGGTTCGAGTTTGGTTTTGTAATCGAAGACAAAAAGAGAAACGAATTAATCCACCCGGACCTGGTGGTTATGATGGGTCGCCAGTTGGTTCACCAGACACCATGTTCTATCAAGGTTCATATGGAGATCGAAGTGGTAATGTTGTGCCATAATTCTTCTATTAAATCATAATTGATAACAATTGATATATATCCAAAAAAAAACAGCAAATGCAGCCTCATCTAGTTCAAACGCCTCGTCGTATGGTGATTCACCATTGCCCCTTAATACGATATCCAATTCAGTTATGGCAGATGGCCAAAGTGACGACGATGAGGCCAATATGAACGATCTCAATGGTACTGGCAGACAGGCGAACAATGATGCCAACATTGATCTACAAACTCATCATGGATTGTACAAATATCAACGACCATTCGAATCGGACACAAACCACAATACGGCAGCAAGTGATGGCTATTCACCACCATCATCACCTGTTTCCGATATCTCCAATCGAACGAATGGCAATAATAGCAAGCAACAACCACAACAGCAGCAAACTAATTTGGATCATCAACGAATCAGTACAAGTCGATAGGCATGCTGTGGAGGGGGTGTATTATTGACACGTTTCATCTCAATGACCATTATATAATGGTTGACGCACCTGTAAATATATTGACTACTCAATGTGTACATACATATAAATATATATCTATAACTATACCCGAATCGGGTTCGTTCCTTCAGCTTGCCTTCATATTATGTAATCGATCATGTTGGCACGCGCAAGTATCGACAAAATGTTTCAACTTTGCTCTTTGCCTCTCTTTTCCATGCTAACTTACTCACTGACTCACTCACTGACTCACTCACTGACTCCATTAGACCATTGGTCTTATGGAATCATTTGCTCATGCACACTCGACCCACACATATCATCGAATAGATTCGAACATTGCGTGTGCATGAATGCAAGTACGATTCGACCGATGATCAGGCTAATTAGCGAGCACCTTAATGCAACTCACCTGTTTTCTCAATTTCCCTCTCTCTCCCTTTTCACAAGGATCGATCGATCGACCATTATCCACGGGAACACAAAACCTCACTACCAACGTTCGTTCTCCATTTCTCATATGGACAATGATTATTGTAACTATTTATACAAATAATACAAATTTTATTAACTGTTTACTATTATTATTGTGACCACTTTCCCCTTTCCCTTTTAATATTTGAATTATATTAAAAATAAATTTGTCTATTAAAAATTTGTTTATTTCTTTAAAATTTCAATTGAATAATCATTAAGATCAATTTCTAATACGTGAGCTTAAACAAATGAACATTCTTCAAACAATGAAAAAAATGGTACACAATTTACATAAATTGCAAATTGCAACTTGTCCAACCATTACAATGACACGTTTCCGTTTTGTTGGGAAATGTATTCTAATTCAATTGGTTGCCAACTGCCATCAAACAAGGCAAACTGAAACTACCAATCTTAGATATTCGATCTATTGACAACCAAACTAGAACGGAATAGACTGAAATGTGATGTCGATCGAACATCAAAGTTGAACGTGTGCGCGTTCACTAACATTTCAATGTATAATATAAAAGAATGCTTTCCCGTCGTTCATATGGATTTTAATATTTGCAAATTATTCAAATTATTAGTGACAGAATTTTGTTTCTTTTTATACTCCCTGAAGTATATTTCTATTCTCGTTTTTTCCTAGAGAATTTATTGATAAACCTTAAAAGTTTTTTGTCTACTATTGGAAACTAATGTTATTTTGGGTTAGAATGCCAATTGTGGCTAGCCATCCATCGGATAAACCCTATTGCATTGTTTTGAGCCATTATTTCGGTTTGGGATTTGTTTTGCACAATAAACGAACGTCATATCTACCATGACACGTTATATTCGTTGGCATAATATTCAACAAACTTCTCATTTGCATAGAGTCCTCGTTTTAGAGAATATTTTCCTTTTATTCCCAAGCGAGTCCAATTTGTTATCGTTGTTTATCGTACTGTCGATTGAGGATCAAAACGAATCAATCAATCAATTCGAGTTCGAGTTTGAGTTAAAGTTCGAACCGAACCACCAAACATTCCCTCTTTCTCTTCTACCCGTTGCTTATTTACATTTGATCTCTATTTGTTTTCGACTCGGACCGCGCACATTTTAAATTGGATGGCCAATTTGAATTTCCATAATGCGATACAATTTAATTCGGTCCCGCTGTATTGACTGAAACGCAAATTTGCTCTCTCTCTCTCTCTCTCTCTCTCTCTCTCTCTGACGTTCACTCTCACTCTTTTCGTTCTATGTGTTCCATTCACTTCGTTTCCTCTTGTTTGCTTGTTAGTGCCGCGCATTCTACTCTACATTTGCAATCGTGATTTGAGTCGGCCATTCGAGAGTTGATTTGGTCACCATTTTCATTCGATACCTAATATTCAAATTGAAGGGAAGAATGGCATATACAAATTTGTGGCCAACATTTGAATACGACCGAATTTGGCCGAGATATGGTTCTCTCCATTCGATTCGGACCAATGCCCGTCAAACGAAATCTAATTTGTGTGCTCATTGTTTAGGCGTAAAAGCACTGTCCCAATTGGTATGCACTCGGCCTTATCACGGCTATAGTCCACTGGAATTGTTTACAATTCTCTATCGCCATTTGGATTTGGTTCCATTATACATCGAAAATGGTGCATCTTTGCATTTCTCTTTTGCCCACTCTCTATGCAGAATTTAAATTAGAATTGATTTAATTTCTATTTTGATTCAATCGGACAATTTCGTGGAATGCGTTTACTATTCTTCGACCATTGGGCCAAACCAACGGCCAATATATATATATATATAGCATTATAATGCCGATAGGTCCACTCATGCATAGAAGATTGTCAATCATAACAATATTCAATGGAATATTCTTGCCGAATTTATTTCAATTTTGGTTGAAACCAATTTGCTATTCCATATTTGTACTGTAGTTCTGTATTGGAAAAGTGGTCATTATTAATTTAATAAGTTTACCAGTTTATTCAGATTAGGTCGTCACAATTGAGTATTGCAATCTTGTTTGTGTTTTTATTTTTGTATTTTTTTTCGATGTATTCGATTGACTCCTAATGGATTCTAACTGGAATGGATCACTAATTGGTCATGGCCAGTGTACGAATTTGTTTATGTTATATCAATTATGAATGATTCAATGAATGATGTGATGTGATCAATGATGACAATGATGAGATCAATGATGAAAACATTATGGACTGTACAATACGGTTTACAACTTGAGGGGGGAGGGGTGTGGCTGTCGGCGTCGTTCATCGCTCGGTTATGGTTTCATATTGGAACACACATTTTTAAATGAGCTCATATGGACAATTTTGCCAAAAAAAAAACAATGACAATTCGATCACTATAACTTAAACTGTTGTTCCATTTTTGCACACAAAATTTGTTTGAAGTACATCATTTGAGAGTGGACCATTTGGACTCGATGACAATGTTGCCATCGAATTTCCTAACGATGCCGCATCCAATGTCATTGCGTTCATCGATAACATATGCCTATTGACCAACTCGTGATCAGTGGTTCTAATTGTCGTTTGATCATCATTGGTTTGTATCAATATTTGATTCGATTGCGGAAAATGGCCACTTCTATTAATCAAATCCAAGTTCATTGATTTACGTTTGTTTACGTTCCTCTTGTTGTTGTTGGATTTGTTTCCAATCACAAATTCATCGTCGTCGTTATTCACTTCATCCTCACGGTGTTTCTCGTTTGCCTCTCCTTCTTCTTCTTCTTCCTCTTCCTCCTCTTCCTCCTGGTTGTCGCCATCGTCGTCGGTTTCATTGTCGAAATTGGGGCGTACGTTCGATTCTTTCCGTTCGGCTAACTGTTCGGTTTCACTTTCTTCATCATACTCGAGGTATTCGTCGTCTCTACCAAACACGATCGAAAGTGGTGATCCAGGATTGGGCGATGCTGATCCACCGACGCTAGAAGCGGAAGAATTCGCTGTCGGCGGATTGATGCGTTTCTCCTTTTGTCGTCGATTGCAGAACCAGACTCGTACCACTTCCTTCTCCATGCACAATGAATTGCCGAGTGTGGTGATCTCTTCGGACGTCGGCTTCTGATTCTGTAGGAAAGCTCGTTCTAACGCTACTCGGGTACTTGTTTCAATACTTGTACGTTTCTTACGGCGTCGTCCACTGAGGGAATCGGGGCCGCTGCTCCCATTGCTGGGACTGGTCAACGGGTGCGGACTTTGGTGCAAGGTCCCGGGCGGGTTGTTCATCGAGGCGTCAGCGTCCTCCAGCCATCGTTGCAGCAATGGTTTAAGTTTGCACATGTTCTTGAAGCTTAGGTTCAGCGCCTCGAATCGTGAGATGGTCGTTTGACTAAAGTCGTTACCATACAACTTTCCCATTGCCAAACCGACATCTCCTTGCGTGAAGCCTATGGGTAATGAATTTGGATTCGAGAAAAAAGAAAAGAGAGAAGAAGATGAAGGAACGAATGTCAAATAAGATACGGTCACACAATCATGCTGTTTTGCATGCGATAAGAGGATTATCATAGTGAAGCGGCTCATCCCAAATGGGACACTCTCTGGTCAGTCTTTCTACCAATGCATGATAAACTGCATTGACTTACCCAGTTTAATGCGACGTTGTTTGAACGTTTTTGCAAATTGTTCCAACTCTTCAAGGTCGGTCATCTCGTCCGGATTAAGATCGGATGGTCGCGTGCCGGACGACGGTATGGCGGTTACCGCCGCTTTTGGTAGTTGAACATTAGCCGGCGAGGAAGTTGGAGTTCGCTCACGGTTAGACCGGATGAATCGATCGACATGAGGAACTTGCTTCCGCCGCCTGCGCCGCTCCCATTGCCACTCGTCTCGATGGCGCCATTCTTCTCCGCCTGGCCACCAATCGAGCTCTTGTGATAATGGTGTAGATGAGCGGACGAGGGTGACACTCGTTGCGACATGACATTGCACGTTTCGGCCCGTGATGGACTCGGCAACGAACTTTCGAACAATGACAACTGAGGTGTTGAATTCGAATAGGTTTGCGATGTTAGCGTCTGCAATAACGATGACGGTGAACTGATTGGAATCGACTGCGACAATAGATGACTTGATAGATGATTGGATGATGATGACGATGATGACGATGGTGGTGCTGGTGGAACCGCTAACAATGGACTACTAGTGGTCACCGGTGACTTTGGTGAATCGGACCGTTTCACTCCAGTCAAAGTGGGACTCGGAGCTGAAGGACTAGGTACCGAACCCTTGGAAACCGGTGAACCTAGAAAGTTTTGTGCGGTTGCCAAATTCTGCAGACCTTGCGCGAAGATGTTCGGCTGAAAGAGGCCCTGATAGGTGCTTGGGGTTAGGCTACCTGCGCGTGCTAGCGACATTTGGCGTCTTACCTGATTCTGCAGTAGCAGTTGGGCATGCAATTGTTGAAGACCAGAAGGCAGCTGGTTGGGAGGCATAAAGGAGAACAACGATTGTTGTTGCAATTGCTGTTGAAGCTGTTGTTGCAGGTCCGTGTTGGGATTAATGGCACACATCGACGACTGCAAACAATACCGATCAGTTTTTTGTGTTGATCATTTTTTTTATAAAACGTTTACAACACCTTTACCTTTGTTTGTTGTATGAGATCTGCTTGGACTTGCTGCAGTAACATTTGCTGTTGATTGGCTTGAGCCATGAGCTGTCAAATAATCAAGTTAGCTACTAATCAACTAGTTAACGGTACTCACCTGAGTGATAAGCTGATTAACGGGCATTCCGGCCGCAGTTGCTGCCGTAGCCAATGCGGCAGTGGCTGCTGCAAATGCGGCTTGTGTAAGCTGCGGACTCTGGGTCCCCGGGAGAGTCGAATTCGGATGAGGTGCAGGCGATGCAGCCGCTGCAGCTGCCATCGCTTGTGGTGTAAGATTGGCACCTTCCAAACCCGATGTCATGATCGACAGATTCGATCCTAACGATGTGAATGGTGATGCACCCGTTCCATGTGATGATGATTTCTTATGATTTGGTTGCGATTTGCGTTTGCGAGCAAATTCACCTTTGAACATCTTACACGGTCTGATATTGTTTCGTGCAAAATTTCGGATTGAATGTTGACTTCGATTGCATTTGCGTTTATTGCCGTTCCGTTCCTGGTTCAGGCTTGACTCGTTCTCGATCTCCTCCTCATCATCATCGTGATTATCGTCGTCACTGACCT
The DNA here is from genome assembly GCA_029204025.1 of Blomia tropicalis. Taxonomy (NCBI): domain Eukaryota; kingdom Metazoa; phylum Arthropoda; class Arachnida; order Sarcoptiformes; family Echimyopodidae; genus Blomia; species Blomia tropicalis. Next base: position 10,034,870 of record CM055088.1, read on the forward strand.
GCAAAGTGTGAGCCGACAAGTAGTAGTGCGCGAACATAAAGAAACAAGAACATTCATTGATCGAATGAATGACGTACCAATTTGTCTAGGTCGGCACTTGTCTCGTTTGCTCGAAGTGTGATCGGCTCGTTCTCCTCTTCAGCATCGTCCCCATTTTCATTGTCTGCTTCCGCCGCCGAGTCGAGGCCAGATGAGGCCCGACTGTCTGCTCGATCGTGGTTGCCACCGGTTTCGTCGTTCGATTCTGCAAATGGACAATCATCATCCACTAATTCACTCTAGCCCATTCATCATCATCGATCGATCGTAGTTGTTTCCATTCTTTCAAAGATTGGCCATGTGTCAATCCACCTTCAAATCGTAATTAGGCCTATTGTGGTCGGCCTCCTTTTGCCGCAAAATGTCATGACAGTTACCAGTTGCTATCGTCCGAGGTGACCGCCCGTCATCTTCAATTGACCCTCACATCGAATGCCTGGTCGTTCGCCAATTGATGGTCAATGGCAGGTCAACCGTAGCCGGTCTAGTCTAACACCTTTCCATCGAACTGTTCACCTGATTCGATTGATGTGTGCGAGTGTGAGTGCTCTATCATTACGATGAAGTGTGTGTGTGTGTGTGTGTGTGTGTGTGCAGAACAAAAGAATAGCCGAACATGATCATAACTGATTTTCCAATGTCAGATGTTTAGCATGTCCGTTATCAATGGCATCAATGAACGGGATCGAGTTTGCATAAGTAGCATTGTCAAGGGAGTGTTCTAGCATCGAGTGTCGAACCCTCTCGTTTCGGGTACGAAAGAGTGAACATTGAATAACATTGCGTGCACATCTCAATCTGCATATGCATTGGAAACAGTTTGCATCCTCTCTATGCAAATGAAAGTAAACGGGGTGGAGTGTCGTAAACGGTCGCGCCGTTCTCTTCCACATTTGCCCTCGTCAATGCCATCGGTATGGTGGCGCCGATCACCATGCACGATTACGCCTTGAAACGGTTGAACGTAATAATTCAGGCCCAACACCAACACTAACACTAATGCAATTCATCCATTCAAACGAATCAAATGAAATTGTGTATGTCATTGTCATTGTGAGTTACTTTCTTCCAAAAAAAACGAATAAATGAATGAATGTTCACAATTTGAGTACGTGGAAAAATGTCTCCACTATAACCAATTTTGAATTGGGACTCCCAAACTGATTGGAAATTTTGTCGTAAACATTGATGATTCCTAATGTGTACATTGGCGTTTGGCCTTTGTTCGTTCACAGTGCCACACTGACAAAACTCATAAGTTGATGTGCAACCAAAAATCCAACAAAGTTAGACGAAGGAATATTCGCTTGTTCGATTCGATGGAATCCTTTTGCTTTTGGATTTTGAATTTGAATTGAAATAAATTTTGAATATAATTCTGCAATTTGAAATTTAAATGATTCTCTTTCTCTTTTTTCTGTTCACTCTCTTTGGTCGTGGCATTATTGTATTTACAATTCAATGCTATAATCGCCAATATCAAAGTAGATGCTGTTTTGGAACATCAGGACACGGCGAACACGAATGAAATAAATAGAATGAGCTAGAGATGAGAAAAGACTCAACATTTCGTTTTCGTTTTTTTCCCGACTGGATTCAAAATTACCTCGGGATAAAATTCAAATTCAACAAATATACAGTTGGCCGACCATTGAATCGAACCATGCTAATTTGCTGATTTCGATGCCTTGTGATGGCTCCGGTGAGCAACATTGTCCGCCATTTTATTTTTGTATACACAGTGTTTTGTTTGGCTTTGAACTAAAAGAGCTAACAAACAAATGCAAAGTTTGAACATCTTGCTAATGCTATTCTTCTTCTATTCGAACAATTGTTTGAATCGCGGTTCGTTTGGCTCGATTTGGGCCAAGTCAATATAAATGTAAATGCTAATACGTTACGATTGGTCGTTTTGAATCGTCACCTCTCGTTACGTTTCATCATTCTTCAATATGAGTGCATGTGTGTGTGTGTGTTTGCTTTTCAATGAGCCTAAATGTTTAGAAGAAATGATGTCCGAATGAAAAAGAAAAGAATTACCACTCTCAAATGGGTTCATTTTGTCACCGTTTTGGCAATCTCATTGCTCAGCTCGTGCCATACCAACACATTTATATTGCGTCATCTCTTTCTCATCGATTGCACTCGAGTTGCATTCACACAAGAATCGTGTCGTGTCTCCCTCGACTTATGTGCGTTTGATTTGCCATTTTATTTATTCAAAACGGTGGTGGACAGAGACCAACATCAAAGCATCTAAAAGTGCTGAACACACACAACTCATATATATATATTATAATAAATTCGTATAGACACATGGATGGCACCGGGCCGTTGAAAATTGTCCCGATTGTATTCAACATTCAATTGCACTCGACGTTCCATATCTATCTATAAGCATTTTTTTGGTGCGTTTTATACGCAAATTGGTAATTGGCACATGTAGGACAACTTGGCGATATCGGCAATGTCAATTTGTTCGCACGAACAATTCCGATGGGCATTGTGTTCCATTGTTGATTATGGCACCAAAAATGATCGAAATCGATGCACAACGCTTACACAACCCGTGCACGTGTCACCTTGAGATTGGTGACGGCGCCAATTGAAAATTTATGCCATTGTCATGCAGATCAATTGAAAACTATTTTGTAAAACATATTGTTCACGCTAATTGCTGTCACCATTCATATCATTGAATGTAAAGGCAAATTTAGACGATTCGATTACTTCGGATTTGAACAATTCGAACTTGTCGGCGGCAGTTGATTTCACGTTTACGACATTTGATTCGCCCATATAACTTACATTGACAATTAATCATTCGTAACTTCCTATATAATTGTAAAATTGAGTATCCAAACGAATCGAACGTGCAATATTCAATTGAATGAATGAATGGCAATATCATTTGACAATGTCAAGTGTATCGAACACACATTTCATAAATCATGGTAACGCGCACGAGGCCAATGGCGGTCAAATTTGGTTCACTTTCTTGTTCGATCGGTCTCTCTTTAGCATATGCGCTAATGCACGAACAAAGATATCAAGATTAATGGACTTTATGCTAATGGACGTACAATGGATCGATATGGCGCCCAGTTGGCATTCGATAAATTACAATCTCAATTCGTTTCTCACACGAAATTCAAAATCTTCTAACCAATTCATCTTTTTTAAGTTGTATCACTTACCTGGAGAAGATAGGTTACCATAGCCGGGCATCAGGTGCAATATCTTATTGTTTGGAAGTTGCATTTGGTTGCCATGCATTAAAAAGTTTGTTTGTTGATGATTCTGTTGATGATTCTGCTGTTGTTGTGAATGTTGATGTTGTTTTTCGTTAAGAATCGATGCTGCCGCTGCTGCTTGACCCAAACGTGCCATCAATGCTTGTTGCAAGTTCATTCCATTCAATGATGAATTTGGCGATATTGGTCGATTCAAATTATTGTTACCAGATATATTGCCATTGGTGTTGATATTAGCAAATCCATTCGTCACCGTGTGGTTGGTTTGATTCATGAACGGTGCTTCCGATGCATCGATTGTTGGACTCATTCCGTTTGCTGCCGCAACTGCTGCATTGGCTAATAATTGTTTGAATGAGGTAGTAAAATCGTTCGAAAGTGCGGCGGCTGCTGCTGCTGCCGGCCAAAGATTGTTGTTGTTGTTGTTGCTATTGTTGCTGTTATTGTTGATACCATTTGAAGAATTGGTTTGATTCACTCGTCCCATCGAACATGAATTGCTGTTGGTTACTGATGAAGCTGACGTTGTGGTCATGTTTGGCGCTGGTTCCGCCAGATTCGGTAAGCCGAGATTGAATTTAGATGCCCAAATTAAGGGCAATATGTTTGCTGTGTTGACGTCCATCGAATTGGTCAATTTGAAAATATTCTTGTATGGAATTGTAATTATTATTATTATTATTGCACTTGTGGGAATGTGATTGGAACACACGTGACACACCAGAGATAAGCAATCGTTTGGTCAGTGCATGTTAGGTGCAGACCAATGTTAGGTCACACAATGATCAATGTTATTGTTCAATGTTTGAAATGATTTGTTTCGATTATGTTATTTTTTTATCGATGTTATGATCAACGATGTTCACTTGGCAAATGTGAATTGATGGTCGCGCGTCGCGCTATTTAAATGTCTTGACGCGCCATTGGCACATGTGCCCAGTAGAGGCAACATCAGTAGAAGCATGAGACACGGGCCGAATCGACAATCGCGGACACGGATTTTAAAATTTTAAACTATCAACAATAGACCGCGAATCATCGATGGACATCTGGCGCACTGGAACCGAAGTAGCATCCACATTGAACGGTAGTAGCATATACGACCATGTCGGCCACTCACATTCATTTGGGAAATCGACCAAGATCACAAGGAACAGTGCAATGTGTCCGTGCCAACTAGTGTGTCTGTCTCGGTCAACGACTACAGGCCGACTGAATGGGAAATGATCGCAAATGGATGGCGACTCTCGGGCACCTCGATCTCGAATCGATGTTGCTCATTTCAGTCCACTCTCCTCTCCCATTCTCTCGTTATGTTCTCGCTCTCTCTCCCCGCGCTCCATCTCTATTCCGCCTCTCTATACACACAATAGGAACGGGTCCGAACATTAAGTTGTCGGAAAATGAAAGCAGACTTATGCCTGACACCTTGTGTCTTGTATCAAAATTAACATTCTTGGAACGTTTCATATTGCATGATATGCAATTTGAAAATATTCTAGTGCTGACTCATAATATCATGGTTTAACAAAAAAAAATCATATTAATAATTGCAAATCAAAATTAACATGTTTAATCGATTATCTTTTGGGTACATACGCAAATCATGTTATATCATTATAATGGAACAAACGTTGATCAATTATTTTGTTGAATACGTAACCATTGAGCCGAAATTGAGTTCACCAGCAAACAAGATGTCAAAAGTAACGGATCGACAATAACCTAGTATTGCGTGTATCGAATTTTTAATGAGATTTCACTCTTTAATTACACACACACTCACATATTGAATGGCTTGATTTATTCATTGTCGAAACTATCATCGCTTTACCTATCTCGTTACCGACCTAATGAATGATCTTGCTTCAATTGGCCATGGTCTACCGGTCCAGAACGGACGATGGATAGACCACCGGCGATGATCAAGTACCAACTCGGAAGCATTAATTTAGACCATTTGACCGACCATACTTTTCTGTTGCTTATGATGATGATGATGATTATGTCAGCTGAAGCGAAACTTGTGTGATCTTGGTCGTTTGTTTGCGGAAAGTCCATCTGAATGTTCACACTCTTATTTATGGAGTAGCCGATTGAATGTTGTAGTCAAGCGAACTCGATTCAATTGGCGGCAGCTACAAAAACTATTCACTATTCATTGGACCAAACTATTGTTTGGTCGCTTGTTGTGACATTGAACACACATTGAATACAGTTACCTCAATATGGACCAGTGACAAAGTGCCACTCAATTTGCGTGTAGACTCAATTCAGATACGCGCGTATACTTTTGTGATCAACAGAAAATGAGAGATCTGGATACTCGAATCGACCCGTTGCTCATTTTCGTTGACCTCTGACCTTTGTCAAACGCGCCTAAACTGGCACTGAGGATAGAGGGGCACACATGTCCAATACTAGTTACCTTGATGCAATCTATTAATAGTTTATGAATTATCTATTCATATGAATGTACCGCAAACAAGAAATGTGACATTAGTGCAACAGGGCAACCCAATCGAATTGTTTCAACATACTTTGTTTGCCAAACACTTTTCAACAAACGTTGACCTTTTTATTCTGTAATGATAACTCATAATAAAATAATGGTACATATTTATTAAATATGGGTGAAAATGTCAATATTATTTTATTGAATTGTTTGATATATGCAAAAAATGTCTAAAAATATCTATTAATCAGCACATGAATTCATTTGTTTTGTCGGCACACACAATTGTCATGCAGATTGTTTGAATGTAGCCAATGATTAGTTTGGTCGGCTCCATTAATCGGCTGATCTCAACTAATTATGTTCGACGTTTCGGTTTGTGCATTATTGATGGAACCAATGTCGTCACAATAGGAGAGACAATCTTAACGAGCTTAGCAAATGGCCTAGTCACCAACGAGGGACGATCTAATTGAGCGGCTATAATCGTTGTCTCTCCCTTCCCTCTCAATGATGTCCAGTTGGTAATCATTACATTGTGGCTTCTCTATACGTGGACCATTAGCATAATTCGACAATCGAATTGCGGATAATGGTCCATTACTCCCATTGCTATCGAATGGATATGCTGTTGTGTGCCTCATTCATCGAGTGGGAGAATGATAGACCAGGTAGGCCAACTCGGTTATACTCGTTGTTGGTGCTCGTCATTCATCGGATACATAATGGCACTTGACGGTTTCAATGTGGGTTATAACGTACATCCAGTGTCGACAGACAACGGTCAACTAATAAATAATTGAGTTGACTGCAGTCCAATTTAAATTAGCCGTAGACATCCTCATAGTTGAGTGCATCTCTCTCTCTCTCTCTCTCTCTCTCTCTCTCTCTCTCTCTCTCTCTCTCTCTCTCTCTCTCTCTCTCTCTCTCTCTCTCTCTCTTCTTTGTCTTGAATGGAATAAAATTTTCACTTGCAAATGTTGGCTCCCTTCTTTGGCTCGCATCCAACGACTTGCCACACTGAACACGGCAATCTGTGCCTAATGACACACTCCATTTGTGAATGTTGTTCCAAACATTATTGAATGGCACACACACACACACACACATTCTTGGAACGAGCCTCTTTCGTACTCATTCTATGTCTTTGTCCAATTTCATTCCATTTGTGTGTTTGGGTGATTCGGCGCCATTCAAGATTGCCAACTAAATCGATTATCGATTCGAGTTTGAATTAAATTGAACTCAATTTTACATGTTACCAAACGAATGTTGCCGAATGAATACGACAACATTACGATACAAATGGGGATTCGTTTTGGTGTGTTTCAAACGCACCCGAACGAGAATGGATGAAAGGCGGCAGCGGTAACGGCCAAAAATGAGAGCGCAGCCTGGCCACAATCGGTCACAACGGCCGGAATGACTGACCACTGTACCGATGGGCCACTAATGACGATGGTGCCGTCCACTTTTTACACTTTAAAATTGAACACACTCTCATTCGTTCGGGGCTATATTGTCCGGCGAACTTCCTAACAACAACCATTGACCAATGCCACTCATCCGTTTGGACCGTTTCATTCATGAACAAGACTGCAATGCGCACTTGGACGGAAGTGTACTCTTGTTCCGTTTGTAAACATTTTAAATTGGTACCATCATATTGATTGCATAAAAATCATAATGAGAATTTTATCTATTTTCTTTAAAAAATTTTAAAATTGATAATAGATTTACAGGCATTTTTTATAGTGGTGTGGTGTAGGATGTGATAGCTAATGATTTGATGCCATACAAAAATGTGAATTGAGCATGATTATGCACGAAATACAATCGATTGTATGGAAAGGCATGGATGCGGCAGTTCAGGCGAGAGAGGCAGTTCTGAATTGAGTGGCGGTTGGCTTCCATTTTTGAAACACATTTTAAAATGCATGCCCCAATCATGCCATATAGCGCACACTATGCATCATTGAGACCGATGCGTACACAACGGGCGAGGCACTTTGTTAGTGTACATATCAATGGGCGAGTCGTTGCTTTCAAAGTTTATTCCATTCCGTTCGGTCCTTCTCTCTCTCTCTCTCTCCCTCTTTCGCTCTCTTTTACATTCGCTATGGATGCTACGGTTGATGTTGATGATGATGTCGCGCGACAAATGTTACAACCGTAGTAACACTTTATATTTGCCCTCCTATGAAACATTTTATGCAATTTAAATGTAGAGAATGTCAACGAAATGAACGAATGAAAGTTTAGGCCAAATGAGACTCATTTATTTGAGAATGCCCATTATATATTGACTGAGATAGCCATTGGGCCACAGCAGTGCATTTCTAATCCTATTTGGTTTTAAAGCGGACACTCGCATATATAACTGTGCGCAACCAAGTTGCTTGTTAGTCACACACACACACACACACACGCACACGTTGCACAATATCCGTAGATTTGGAAGTTTAATTAAGATTTACAATGACCATGCAATGCAATGATGCTATTAGCGTCATGCACGCACACCAACGTTGAACATTTGGACGGATATTGTCGATTGTAAATTGTGACTTCTTGTATTGGGATCAGCCCAGGTCGACAGAATTGGTTCGTTTGACAGTAGCGATAGTCAATGATGATGATGATGATGATGACAATGTTTCGTATTCTTATTATATTTGCCATGGAAAATAGTTGCTCATCTTCCTGGGGACTATTCAACCGTGATGATGAGTGAGTAGGCGACAAAAGTTTCGTTTCAAGTGCCGCTTCAATGCCAGACAGTATTGCTCGTGCAATTATGATACAACCAGCAATGATAACACGACCTAACAACAATTGCCAATTGCCAAAATACCATAAATAGGTACCTTATGTAGGTTTCGGTGTGTGTGTGCGATATATATCAACGGATATGTCGAGTTGGTCGTCCACACCGGGATCGGCACATACACACATAGATCAATTGAGCAAATTAAAATTCCCAAATATTTCAATTTACGCTTCATCACTCGATTCGATCCAATGGTCTAGGCAATGATTTTATAGAATGGGAATCACTAAATGATGGCGGATGGATGTGTCCCCATGTGCGTGTGCTGTGTGTTTGTCTCATAATAATTGATATTTATTCGGCAAATATGAAATTAAGCAATGTGTGAGCTATGGGGCAATGTGAAGAAAATCCAGAATTGAATGAATAAGAGGAAGAATGAAAGGACGAAAGAGAGGGGGAAAGGAAGCTTGAATTAACATTTCTTAATTCATAGTCAACCGACAAGAATGGTTTGCCAATGGCCACCGATTGTGTCGTCTTGTCGTCATTCTGTCAGCGCCGTTCTCGTTTTTTTGATTTGTCCGCCATTCATTTCATTCATTCTTGCCTGACGGTCTTGTCTTGTGTCTGGTGGTCTTCCTGGACAAGTGATGCGAAGCTATCGCATTGCATGAATTGTCCCACACGGTACGATGCAATCGAGTCACCGAACTGTGCGCGCGACCAAACACACAATCAGAGGAAATGCTATTCCGTAAATGTGTATGTTAGTCCACCGTTTGGTCCAATTTACAATTATAAATCAAATGTTGACGATGAATATTGCCTCTATTCAAAAGAAGTATTCTCTCGACGACCAACCATAGCGATCCACTATAGTCTATTAACATGGAAGCCTAATCAATGAATGTTCAAACACGATCGATCGATGCTTCATTTATTCGACTTATTGCGTCAATGTGTTTATTTATGTGTTTTCTTCTTGTTTAAAGTTTTGTAGTCAAATCACTTTGATTTCTTCTACTTTACTTTCATGTTAGGCTTGTTATCGCTTTTCACCAGGAATTATTGCCTCTTCCATTGAGTACGGACACACTATTTTGCGGCGCCATTCAGATCACAATTCTAAACCAGAGGTTAATGTGTGTATGTGTGTGTGTGTGTGTGTGTCTGAAAGTGATCATCAAATGTCGGTTCAATCAAATGACTAGCCAATATTAGCCCGTGCTCGTAAACATACACGGTCTTATACTGTGTTTCCGATGTTTCGCCTCGAATCCGCTTTCACTGGTTAATCGGGCAATTTTGTTTCCACTATTCGCCCGTTCACTCCAATCACGTTGAGTTGAGTTTGCATTCGTTTATGTTGGCAACGGCCATCGTCGTTCTATTGGCGTTGGTTATGTACCCAATATTTTCCAGTGTAGAAATGCTGCTTGTTCGGTGCGTTGCCATCTAAGCAAATAATGCAGAATGATTAATAATTTGTTTCATCGAACTGAGCTGCATTCAAATTAATGACCAATAAGTTTCATTAGGTGTCGTGTGCATGTCCACAGTGCATGACCATATCCTCCTGTCAATAGTGGCCATAGCATAATAGTTGCCCAAACTCGTATTGGTCAACTCGATTCGAAACGAAATGTAATTGTAGGCCACATACAAAACAGTTCGCCTCTTGTTCAACCCCAAATGTTCAATTGCCAACTAATTAATCGATGTTCGATTCCATTGCTTTCCCGATCGGGTCGGAGAATATATTATGAAACGGCCTTTCGTCCATTAGATTTCGCTTCAATGTACGCAACATGCAAGTCAACTTTGTTCGCTTGACCGATCACATCGATTTACATAAGCAAAACATTGTGGACCAAAATCAGATTGTGTTCCAACTTGTTCCCCGATAATAATGGATTCCTCGATTCTCGATCTATTGCCATTAGATATGTTGATGTGTATGCGCGCGCGCGTGATGCATGTTCATTAGTTGATGTGACCATACTAGGCCAGTTAAGATGTCGTCGTTGTCGTTGTCGTTGTCGTTGTCGCTGTTGCTGTTGCTGTTGCTGCTTTTCGACCAATTGGTCGTTGTGTAGCAAGTCTAATTAGATTGGCACCACCGATTCGTTCCTTTCTCAATATATGTATATATAAATACACACAAGAATAACTGAAACTCGAAGCATACTAACAAACTGGATTGACAATTTTGTCAATGTGAATAACTTTTTGGCCTTGTCACAACACATAAGCCACTACCACGGTCCGACATTGCGATTATTATTAATATATTGATGATTGATGTTATTGCTGGCTCCATACTAAATGCTAATCGATAAAAGGGTTAACTCTCATTCACTCTTTCACTCAATATTGGATGCTGTCGCCTGCAGTAGTTGTTGTAAGCATATTTGGACACATGTATATATGCCAGTTTGCTGCGAGCACTTGTGCCAAACCCGTTAGTGTCCGTTTATGAATGACGCGCTGTGCCAGCTGCCATTCCATATTTGCCACTAATTATTACTATAGTTTGGTGTCTTGGATCCCATCATAACCCATTTACCCCCGTCGAACCAAAAAGGAATCGACCGTCCAAACGAGTCCGAGATTGCCTGATTGTGTGCATGAATGTTCCAATGATGTAGTCGCTCGTAGCCAAATGACCTATGTTCCAAATATTATTAGGCAAGTCGTGATTTTCATTTTCTTCCTTTTATTAACTATGGCATGCTTATCCATTGAGATCAAAACAAATTGCATTGGTTAATTGACATTGGGTTTCATTTTCGCACATCACTTTGGGCATTGTTTGAAACATGAATATACAGGCACGTTCGAATTAGCATCTATCGGTTCGATGTCTTGTTATTTCTGCTTCAATGCATTTTTACGCAAAAATATTGTAGCTTTGAGGCCTTATTTTAGTTTGGTATTACAATTGCCCACAACCGATAATGGGTAACTCGGCAAATATGAAGGGTTAAAGGGCAACTCAGTAACACAATGGACAATTGTGAACGAAACCTATTCAATGGTGGTGGTGATGGTGGCGTCCAACTTCCCACATGATTTGAAATGGGGTGATGGTAATACTGGACGTGTCCATCATGTGATTGATAGTTCACACAATGGATTCAGGCAAACACCAGACTCAATCAGGCAAACTTTGCCTTGATTTGAACTTGCCCACTCTGAATGACCAGTTGTTCTTTCCCTGACACAACCAATTTACATCGTGTATACCTTATTGCAATAATGAACAACTCGTTACGCTAGAAAAATACAGAAATCTCAAATATCATTCAATTGCAACCTATTTGATTAGAACCAATTGGTTGTCGACCACACACATACACATGTTCAATTTGAGCTTAAATTAACTATTGCACACATAAAAGACATCAGTTGTACCAGAAAATTAAATCAAATAAAACTGATTCGTTTGTCGATTGATGAAAGTTCTTTAAAAGATTTTAATAGAAAATTTGATTCAATATGATTAAAACAAGTTATAATGATATTCAATATGATTACTATTCTGAGATTCGAATTAAAAACGGCAAATTAATTTGAAAGCAAATGAATGAGCTTCGAATTAATCGATTGTAGCTAATGAATTCGATTGGGCGGCAGTGAGCCAAACATGCCGGATAACTTTGTATGTCCAGTTGTTTTCAATTCTGTAACGGGGAGCCTACTACAACTGCAGCAGCAGCAGCAACAGCAGCAGTAGTAGTTGTCTTCATTTGATCGTTGATGACGACAACAGCAGCAGCAGCAATATATTTGCCTTCAAATGGAACATTGCAACATGAACAACAGCAACGGCAACATTAGTATGAACATTGGCACAGTACACCCCAAAGACAACTGGCTTTTCATTTCTGAATATGTTAATGCTATATAGTCATTAGCATATGGTGGGAAAGAGAGAATGTGAGGTCCATTCAGCCCTCTGAATGTCGGGTCCACAATGTTGTACAAGGCTGGTTGCAAGTTCGGGAGTCCCGTTCACGAATGTGGACGCGCGGATGTGCTATTGCCTGTCCATTCATGCATAATTCAAGCTGACAACTGCATTCGATTTCATTCGACTACCATTAAGGCGGGCGCAACCGAACGGTTCGTTGCCGTCGATCCACGGCACAATATCCACCATCCATCCATCCATCCATCTACAAAATGCAAGGGACCACGTCAATGCAGTTTATCGTGTCTCATATTCAAGTTACAATCGTGGATATGGGACAAATTTGTGGAACACCCAAACTTTTATCTATCAGAGCTAGTTGCCAAGGTTCTTAGTCAATGATTTTTATGGTAATCGTGTCCATACATGGTCTTCGGTTCGGAATTAGAATCTTTCTATGAGAAAATGATCTATAGAATTGTTTATGAATAGCTCCAATTAGAGATAATGTTTTAACAAATTTCCTGTTATTTCCATTGATTTTTATTTTATTTTTTGTTCAGATTAAACTTACCAGTTCGTACATTGCATGCACTGATGTATATCCGTTCAAATATTATTGACCGAACCTCTAGCGTCATCTATTGAAAATTTTAGCAACAAAGATTTCACAATACAAAATTTCTTTTTGTGTTTAAAATAATTCTGTTCAAAACTCCAAAAAACCTCTACTGACATCTATTGACAATTTTTGAAAATGAATGCTTATTTCAGAGTAGAGATGTCATTTTTCCAGAACTTTACAATCCTGGAAAACGGGATTTCCCGGGAATTAAAGACTAGAGGCTGAAAGGCTGAAATAAAATCCCCTTCTCTCCAATAACCCAATAACAAATATTGCCGAATGGATCATTTTCGACTATAAGAATCATCCAAGTCATCAACTTAAAGAGCGAATATTGGAATAAATTAACTGTGAAACAGCTTGAACATTTAGTTGAAAGTTTTCCAAAACGAGTATTTGTAGGCTTACCATACGTACCGGTTTGAGATCCTTGTCCCGGCGTCCCGGCCCGTCAGGTCAAACGTCCCGGTCAAACTTGAATAGCTCAAATGGAGTGAAATCGAAAAAGCAGCAGAAATTATATAACAAAATGCAAAAACCTCAATCGAAAACCCAATTAATGATTGATGAGCTGTTTGATGAGGTGTTATTGGCAAAAAGCTTCTTCCAAAACTCTAGTGAAGCTAATTACTCCGAGAAATGGGTCCAGCTATTTACCAATTTTCACAAGCAGCATATTGAGGTGCCAAATTAAAAAAAAATGTGGAGTTTGCTATGTGTCAACCCGGTACTTTAACGCCAGTGGAAAGAATTTTTTCACACATGAAAAAAATGTAGATGTATCATCTTCTTCTCTTTGTCGTTATGAGGAAACACAGACCAGTATGCATCTTCTAACTGACTGCATTTTGACCCGAAACATTGTATTGAATCATTTTGACAATATAAATGTATCAAATTTCATATCAAATAGGCGAAATTTTCATAAATACTGTATGTAAATAAATAATTGATTTTCTATTATTATTGTAATTATTGAATCATATTCATATATAATGACATGTATAACACAAAGGTCTGCGGACCTCGTGTTCATCCATTAATAAATAAATAAATACTTATCGGCCCTCCTGTATTGGTCAAAAAGAGCCTCGTTTGAGCCGCGAAAAATGATCAATGCAGACCTAACAATAATATCGAACAATTTTTCAAGCAATTTAAAACATTCATGCAACAATCCAAGCAATTTTAGTTAAATTCATGCAACTATTGTTCACAAGTTGCATTGCAGTAATGATTTCACATGCTTGAGCTCGAATAAGTTTGTTTTAGTATCTGAATAACTCTCCAAATGTCCTTTAGTCCTCAATTTATAAAATGTTCTCCTTTCATTTGTGACCAATCTGGTAACCCTCCCCTTTAGTAGCCACAGCGCAAGTTCAGCAAAAATCAAAGATTTGTGGCTACTACTATTTTGGGCTTATTTTTAGAGTGATACCGGATAAAATGCTTTGCTTAGCTTAAAACAAAATATTAAAATAAAAGCAGAATTTGAAGCAATAAGATAATAAAAAAAAGTGATAACCAGAGAAAGAAACTGAATGGGAGCTGGTGCTAGTATCCATTATGTATATCGATGCAAGCAACTAATTTGTCTTTTTTAAGACGATTACACGGGTTCTACTGTAATTGTTATTCGACCATACAAAATTAGTTTCGAATCTTTTTGATTAGATATAACCTTGAGTTTTTCATAATAAAACTTTATTGTAAATTGTGCGTAATATGGAAGGTTCAGAACAAAATAAAAAAATCTCATATAGTACAGGTGATTCAGATGAGGAGAGTGAAATTAAGAGTTTTGACCAACCATCACAAGTTTGTTATGACGAAGAAGAAAAAGATGAGACTAAATCTAGTCAATTCGGAGTTTATGTTCGTACCCCATTTGAAGAAAAAGTTTTGCAAGAAATGGAAGAAGAATTGGCTCATTCCAAAGCAACACATCGTTTTGGATATATGGATTCACAGTTGATCGAATCCATAGAAAGCTATATCGAACAGATGCAAATGGAAGCATCAATGAAACCAGATTTACAATTAGCACAACAAACTAGTAATGATTACAAACCAACCATTGGTAATAAAGTTTCATTTTCAGATTCAGTATTCGATCCAGATGAACCGCGAAACATTGAGATGATAAATAGATTTAAACGACATTTGGGACAAGATTAGTTGACTATTTTGAGTATAATTGTTTGTTATAAAAATTAAACAAGTTTTTAAATTGAAATTTTAATACTATTTAGCATTGATATCAAGTAAATAAAGGAATGAAGTTTAAAAATTTATTACTTAAAATTTTGTTTGCGACCAATTGTAAATTAAAATAGTTTAATTTTAGCAATAAATTGAAATTTGAAACTCTTGGTGAGTTTGAAAAATTTGCCAGTTGACTATTGTGGATTATCATCTTTGGCTAAACTGATTGCACGTTTATGTGCAGCTTCCACAGCGCCCGAAATACCAGAAGCAACGTCAGCTTTGTCCAAAATGCTGAGTCCATAAATAGCGCCACCAGATGGGGCACACACTTCGTCTTTTAATTCATTAGGATGCTTACCAGATTCCAGTAATGTTTGAGTAGCACAATTTACGGTTTTAGCGGCAAATTTTACTGCAGATGCTCGACTAAGACCGATCTTCAATGCTCCATCAGACAAGGCATTGATAAAATAATAGCTAAAAGCTAGACCAGCACCACAAACGGCACAGGCGGCATCCATTTGGGTTTCGGGAATGTACTCCAACTTGGCCACACTGGACAACAATGCACGTACAACTTCGGCCAACTTTTTACTATCCGGTTCGACATCGACGGCACATACACCCAATCCATAAGCGGCAGCACAATTGATCATGATTCGATGCATCTCCATTTGGTACTTGTCGGGATGTTCCGGATTCAACAACACATCTTTGAGCGCTTTGATCTCATAGCCCGAAATCAAGGATAACACATAAAATGGATGTTTCATATTTGGAATAAAGTTGGTGGTCAATGGTGCCGGTCGAGTTCCACCAAGTTTGTACAGATTATGAATGACATTACCATTCACTGCCAAGAAGATTACGTCACAATCGAACTTGCCGAATATGTCCAAGTTACGTTTAGTAACCTTAAGTCCAGCATGTTGCTGCTTCAAATTGTCCGTATTGTTTGGACTTGGAGCGGCAACATGAAGCCGTTTGGGGTCCACCTTTCCATACTGAACCAATCCATGAATGATACTTTGGGTCATCTTACCAGCTCCAATGAATCCAATCTTGCACGAGTTCACATCGGCCGCCTGCTTCGAACGTTTAGCTTTCGACATTGAATGGAATTCGGTGAAGTAATTTCAAACAAAAAAAAGAGGGTGAGAGAGGAAAGGATAGCGAGAACGTTTTACTAACAAAAATAACAGTTCCAAATGAACTTAAACGTATGAAATGTTAGCACATTAATACTATGATTTTTCGAACAATCGAATTCAATCACTGTTTAATATGAAAATCGAATTTAAATAAAAACAAATTCAATTTCAAATGAATGGACAAATTTATTTATTGAGACATTCATAAGTGTCCAACGAAAAAAAAAACGGTATTCACAAATTTTGATTTTGGTTCGAACATTTAGATTTGTTTTTACATTTTTTGTTACGATTTGCATTGACCTTTACTGGAATCGATATTTCTTCCGAAATACTACGATCGACACTTAACTTTGACGTATGGCGCGATGTGGATTTTTCCGAATCTAAAACCAGGTTATGTGCCGCATGTATAATGGGCCAATTGGCCGTTTCCGGGGTAGCGCTTGGCGTTCGTGACATGAATCCAGGCGTCGGCGGGACATCGAGGCCACCATGTACTCGGTCCATGTTGCCACGTTGATAAGAGCGGGAAGCAGTGGACACCTCGTCCAACATGGCATCACGATCATATGGATCCATTTGGTGTAAACTTCGCATACAACAAATGACTCGTTTGAATGCGTTCTTGAATTCCTTGTTCAAGTATGCATAGATGGCCGGATTGAGTGCACTATGAACGATGTGAAAGGTAATCAATCAATTAACCTATTGAACATAATCATTCATGAATTTACCTGTTTATATAACCTAGCCACGTAATGCCCGATTTGACCTCATAGCTTATATTACATTTGACACAGTACGCTGAAAATACGTACATGATAAAAAATGGGAGCCTGAAACATGAAAAGATGATACAGAATATTGTCTGTTAGATTTATGTCTCAAAATTGAAAACCATAAAACCAAATTCTTATTTTTTTTTCAACATACCAACATAGACAGAAGACGCCCATGACAATTCCTAAGGTGCGAATTGCTTTCGTATCGGTAATCAATTGACGCGTTCGTCGCCGTAAACTTCGTTCAACATGTCGTTTGTTTTCCATACTTGAATGATCACTTTCGGCACTCAACGAAACGGCATCAATGCTATGGGAACCATTAAGGTGTCCACTATCGCCGGTTTCAACATTGATCAACGAACTAAAATGTATATGCGATTGTCCATTTCCGTTTGTTTGAGTATTGGCCGACGTCGACGTTGCCGGCATATAGTTGGCCGACAAAAGTCCATTCTGTGCCAATGACTGTTCCAATGCTTTGATCTCACGTGATTGCCGTTCGGCAACCAACAGGATACGAAAGTATACGTAAAACATGATCGGAAGTGGAAGGTAGAACGACGTGAGAGACGATATGGTCGCATAAATTCGATTCACCTGCCAATATAACAATTAGAGGTGTCGGTAAACGTTCGAGTAATGATTATAATGAATGGTCTAATTGAAACGAGTCGTCTCATACATCCATAAATTGCCGAAAGGCATTGTCATCTTATACAAAACTTAAGAATTGTCACTAAATTTATTTGCTACAACCCCCCCAAAAAAAAGAAAAAAGAATTTCTCGAATTCTTTCACAATATATATATAAAGTTGCTATATTTATATTTTACTATGTAAGTTCAATTAGTTAAACAAGTTGGTTCAAATGATATATTCAATGAATAGTTTCATATATTGAATAAAATATGTTTGTGTACTTTGTGGTTGTGGCCGTTATTATTGTTGTTGTTGTTGTTGTTGACTATTCGCCACTTGATTACACAACCCTTGAGAATAAAACGTAGGAGGAGAAGGTTTGTTTCGGGGTGTCATCTTATAGTAAAATATTATTCTCTTTATTAAATTACAACACACAAATATTTTTTGTATTTGAATATAAATGGAACGTCGATATCTTTGATCGAACTAAAACATTTTTCTGTGGTTAATAATATTATTGCAAGTTTTGATATTTTTTTTTGTGTGATAGAACCAAACTTGAATAGAATTGAAGAAAGTTCATTGAACAGTTATGTATGCTTACCAATTGAATTTGCGTATCAAAACTAATGAATGGCGACTTCTGTACTAATGCCACAACTTGATGTTGCAATCAACTTTGATATTAAGCATTCTCAATAGATCAATAGAATTCAATCGTCACAAACAAATTAACGTTCAATGGCATTGGTTGTTGTTGGTGTCAATGATTACTTTCATATATATATACTCCAATGGTCATTGGAAATTTTTACTAAATTTAGATTGCAAACTGCCATCATTTAGGTTTAGGTTTAGATTGAATTCTATTCTATTATCCGCAAATCGATTGAATTTAATTCAAAAATTTGGTTTTTTGGTGGTTGGTTTTTTCAATAAATTGAAATCGGCCGTGTATGAAATTTGGGGTTTTAAAAACCAAAAAAAAAATTATTTGCCTTGCGTGATCCTAATTATAAATTGATATTGTATTGTTAATCGTTGTAAATGATTCCATTTTTATTGTGTCATACATTGGTTCAAATGAATGAATTTGTTTGATATATTTGCAAGACAATGGTAACATTCGCTTTCATATTCAATGGAAATTCATTTCCTCAATTAATCAAGCACGACTGGACTAAACTGAGCTCAGGAATGTTCCATTTTCATACGTCTCAAACAATATTATGATCGTTTTTCATCCTAGACACATTATTTTGACCCAAAAAATGGAAATTTTTTATTTCAGTATAAAATTAAGAAATTATCAAATTGACCTTTTGTGGATCGTTGAAAATCTTGATTTGTTATTGACTAACTAATTCCCTATAGCTTTAACATATACAGACAAATTTAACAATCTAATGTTAAAATGTAATTACTTATTCCATTGTTAACTTGCACAAGAGAATTCACTCTAGTTATCATTACCATCATCATCATCATCATCTGAGTGGTTTTTTACATTCAACCTATGCATTACCAATTATCAAACTTAAAGTATTGGCAATTTAAATTTTAAATGAGCTAAAATGTTTAAAACAACGGAACAAATATGCATGCATACATTTAATCTTATGGGATGTGATGCATACACTAAACAAATATGCAGAATCGATCAGACACCCACTCACACATAGAGAGAGAATGTAAAAAACTTATAATTCACTTACATCGAGTCCACATTCAGCAGTATATTTGAGCGTAAATATGTTGATTGGTCCAGACGAATGATAATAACCGGAAAAGATGGGAATAAAGGAGATTGCTGCCGAACAGAACCAAATCAAAATGATACAACAGAATAGACGCCGTTTTGAGATGTATGTTCGGTATCGAAGTGGACGAGTTATTGCCCAAAATCTGTGGCATAAAATTAGAAACAACTTATTATTTTATAAAGGTTTGTGGTAGATGATAGAAACTTTAAAATAAAATTAATTGAAATTGAAATGAATTCAATCTTGTAGAGAAACTATTTTTTTTATTGAATTAAACTAAACTAACTAAAAAATCAATTTTTTTTCTACTAAATTCTAAATTGTTCAATTGCATTTCTTTTCAATGAACAATGTTGAAACGTAATTGAAATAAACGAAATGTACAAATTGTCTAAATTAATCAATGGTTATAAAGAAGCAACGGAAAAAAAAGTTGGCAAACGTTCGCTTGATAAAATGTGGGTTCTTGTATGAATGTACTTGTTTGCCAATTTCTTTTGAAATTATAGAATTTACTGACAAGAGTATAAATTTGTGTGTGTGTGTGTGTGTTTGATGGAGGGAGAGAGAGCAACGAATCAAACAATTGAAGGATGACACAACCGGACACAAGCAACAAAACACTTACCGATCGATAGCGACACAGCATAGATGAAGTATGCTGGCAGTGCAGCACATAACATCGCATGAGATCCAGAAGTGGCAAAGAATTGAGCCCCACGGCCAATACCGGAACACGTCGTACACAACGGTGAATGGCATCACAAAACTGGCTACGGTGATATCAGCAATTGCCAAACTAATGATCAAATCAACAATGAAAAAACAAAAATTATACAATTGAACTGGAAACAATTATCATTAGACAATTTGTGTATATATACATCAAATGTAACAAACAAACAAACATGGAACACTTTTGTTCCAATTGTGTTTCAAAGTGTTGCAATTTTATTACGAAAAAAAATTGTCGTTATTATCATATGTAAATTTCATAGTTTTCATAATTTCTAATATATTCCATTATTCAAAAAAATATGAAAGATTATATGTCAAGAGATTAAATTGAAGTCAATTTGTTTGGAGGTTAGAAAAGATGATTTGATAATTTGATCTTACATATACAACGGTTCAAACCAAAATGATCGATTGAGTTCGTGTCATATACATTCGACATTGACATGTTTCAGTGATGAATTATTGTACAAGAACTGAAACACTTTTTGATGATAAAACATTTTTTGTTGGAAAAACGTTTAATGTTAAACCAATGTATTTTTTTGACATTATAGAATTTTTCAATCGTTTTATTTTTAAACTGGTCATAGTGATTGATTGAATTACTACTAGTACGAAGATTGTTGTCAGTTAACAATTTCCAATCAATTGAAACTAAAAGATTTACAACATAATGTGTCAGCATTTTTTTTATTCATTTGAATTTATTTTGCAATTCTTGCTATTTTTCCACTAACAAATTTGGTCTATGTTGTAAACTATGGTACAATTAAAACAACATCTTGAATCACAAATAAATGAAAATCAATTACACTGAAAATTGAATTAAAAAAAACAACTAAAGAATTATTTTAATACTAAACCAAGATGGTCGAACCTAAGCGTATTTGTATTTAAATTGAAGTAAATGTATAAAAGGGTTATAAAATGGAGAATATGCGTTTGCTTGAATGGTTACTCTTATTGAGTGACTTATCAAGTTAACGATGTGATTCGTTCTAAGAATAAGTCGATTGGTGACTATGGTGATTATGATCTTAAATGTGATCATTAGACAAGATACAAGATGGCAAAGTGCAAGTTCGTTAACGATGACATCATGGTTCAATGAATTGAGACTGCTTGAGAATTCCCTTTCCCTCTTGAGAATCTCTTTTTTTTTTTATTTATTTGTCTAGTCTGCTCGCGTGTATAACTATTTGCTCTTAACATTTGCATTATATTTAGTTGAAAAATTTGTTTAAGCTTGAAGCAAAAAAAAAGAATGATTCATTTTATGAATTGATAATTATAGATTAATGAAAATGTTAACAATGTTTAAGAAAATGAAATACTAATACGATTGAGTCTTTGATTAAAAGCAAAATTATTTGACAAAACATATCATTATAAACCAAATTAATGCATTTTGGTATAGAATAATTGAACAAATTGTACTCTATTATTCCATATGTGTAATTGCAAATTTTGTACCATTTTTTGTAATTTTTTAAAAGGAAAATTTTAACTTTACTGGTTGTGAGGTTATAAATAAATTATTTTATGCATTTTTAAACTTAATAAAGAATCAAAATGTATTTTAAATGTATATAAAATATAGTGAACAGTATAAATGTGTTAAAATCAAATAAAAAAAATTTAAATGAAATCTATGATTGTATTGATACAAACTTCAATAAAAATCTTACTAAATTTAACCGCGAGAGAGTCAAACAAACTGACAATAGTACTTTTTTGTTTGGTTGGAAAAATTTGCAAAGAGATGACTAAATTAAACATTGAGTCCTCCAATCTAGTGTTGGTTATGACGTTGACATTTGTCCAATGTTATACATTGAATCCATTGATTTAGAATGAAAGTCAAACATTTCCAGCTGTACATGCATAGTGGACAATGATGGATTCTTGCATGCCTTGTCATAGTTATGAATGTGGGACTTTTATTATATTGGCATTTATTTTTATAAAATAATTATTGTATTATTAACTTCATTTGGCATTTTTGCATTATGTATCAAAATCGACAAAAAAAAGATAAGCATTCGTTCTTCAGAAATAAGTTCTCATTGTACATCTATATATATTTAATGAGTTTATTGGGCATAAACAAACAAAGCTGTACAAAGTGTCATTTAACCAGTGGAAAATTTTTACATGATCCCCTAAAACAACAATTTTATATATTTTGTGTAATGTTAATAATTAAACAATCCGGAACCGACATTTGCCATCAATGTACAATGGATTTTTTTATAAACTATTTAAATTTAATTTTTTATTTTAACTATAATCTTATATTATTGCAAACTACACTAAATTTTTCAAACGTTATGGTTCATATTGTTCCAAGTTTTGTGGGAAACTCTCATTTAGACATCATCAAACTGAATCACCATATTCTATTCATGAGATAAAAATTACATTTGGACAATAATTATTATTGCGTTTAATTTGATTGCATTTTAATAATTAATTTTCAAATCACGTAAACCATATAACCCAAATATAGAATACAAGGGTGAAAATGTGGAAATTATTTCGTACAAAATATAATAATAAAAAAAACAAAATGTATTCAGATCCAAAAAAAAAATGATTGGCCATTTTTCCTATACACAATTTAGATACACAATTATGGCAATTAATTTGCTAGCAAAAATAAATTAATAACAACAGCTTACATTAGATAGATAATAGAAAAATTGTATATTATGAAAATCAAAGAAGAGCGAGCCACGCAAAGTGACGGAAGTTTACCGATCGAATCAATAATGAAAACAAGATGATGTCGATTGCTACATTATGATTATTAAATAATATAGCTAATAAATAAATGTAAAAATGGGTTTAAGTTAATAACCAAGGTGACATTTTGCTACATATTTTATTGTATAGATATTGCAAAAACAAAACAATATAAAATTTCGACGGTCAAACATTAATAAACAAAAAACATGTTCGAATTTTTCACTTTCCCAAATGAAGTTGTATCGCCAATTTCGTTCATCAAGAACGCTCATCATTAATTATGTATCTAATTAATTACCCAGAAAATAATTAATTCATGTGTAAAAACAATTAACTTTGTAACTGGCAACACAGTTGGTGTCAACAATAGATGGAACAAATGTTATCCAATATAACTGTATATAATGTAGATTCCCATAGTGATACAATCAAAAAAATATTTGACTTGTTACGTGTTAAAGTCAATGTAACTCGATTACTGTCATCACAATTTACAATTCTAAAAATAAGTTGATTTAAAAGAATTAATCTAAATAAAGTTTTTTTCACTCTGCAATCCATATTTATACATTGATTAACATTTTTATTGATTTGATGACACAAATGTTAAATTTTATCTTTTGAAATAAAAATGAAAATAAAGCAAAAATATTTTATTTTATAAAGAAATATTTGTTTGCATTTTAGATCTGTTAAAGCAAAAACGATGTCAAACAATACAGTAACATGAGAATCAAAATTTTAAAATGATTTCTATGTTCAAAGTTTGTTTGACATTATTATTCTAAAATTTTAATTGTAGATTATGGGCTGGATAGAATAGAGAACCCATCTCAAATATTAAAAATAAAATAGTTTTCCAATTCTTAATGTCTAAACTTTTTATTTTAAATTGACACTCTTGTTGGAAATGATTTAACGTTTCAACTATAGTAAGATGGTGAACAGTTGGAGGAGCAATTACCTTTTATTTTTTGAAAAGTAAATAAAATGTATGGCTAAATCGGGACCATAGTTTCACACAAAATTGTTGACCGATTGAAGAATTACCAATTTAAATCTGTTTCAAGTCCACTATAACTAAGCCGTAGTGACACATAAATGGTAGAATCCTAAAATATTTTACTTTTGTATTTGCTTCAATTGTATTCAACTTGGTGTTTGTCTATTCGCCATTAATCTCATTGGGACTAGAATGTTTGATAAATTCCGACATCAAGATTCTGCAATGAAAAAACAAAAGGCAAAGAACCAGAAACCTATCCTATTTAATAAATAATTCATTTCATGTGCTTTGAATCAAACTGAAGAGTTTTTAGATAAATAAAAAAAACAAGAAGAAGATCGCAAACGAAATAGTTCAACTATTGGAAAGCATTTTAGATTATTTTATTTTCCAACAGTTTAGTTTGGAACATCCCATGTGATTTAGTGAAAGAGAACAATCTACGTGGTTTAAAAATTCTTTGATTGTATTGTTACGCGTTCGCATGATTATTTGTGGATTCACCCTCAAACTTTATAATTGATCAAAAAGTTTTGCAAAGGGTAGATTGTGAAAAAATGTAACTTTAATGACATTTTAAATTATGAATTTGAAATTGAAAGATACATAGTCTTTAATTAACAAGTTAATTATGAATTAATTAAAAACACGCATGAAAGAGTTGAAACTTGGGGAATGTTAAAAATGCCATTTCTTGCGTCAACAATGAATGGTCAAAGCCATTATTTTACGCAAAATAACATGGAAACAAACCACAAAGAAACTATATATAATGTTAATAATGAAAAATGAAAAAACGGAACACAAAAAAAGGAACGGCGAAAACATGCTGGTAACCCGAAAGTGTGTTCAGACGGAGTGGAACCTACACAAACGACAATACAATACATGGATTTATAATGAACCCAAGTCAAGTAAGAAAGCTTTCTACAATATAAAGAAATGGTGCCTAGTGAGAGGCAATTAATCACATCAAACATCACTAACGAGTTGGTAGAGAAGACAATTTCAATCAATGCGAAACTATAGTGTATGTAATAGTTTTGTAAATTCATTGGTTACATACGTTTCCAATGATTGGCACAAAAAAACATGTAGACATCAACGAACTATTAACGACAATAGTCTTATTAGTGATGTTCACAAGTAAACAGCAAAAGACGATAAATGCAGTTCGTTTTCGATAGAAGGAAAGGGAATTCGCGATCAAATGTCAGACAAATCGGATTCAACAATTCAGACCAATTCTATCAATATAAACACAAATAGTTCAAATCAATTATTTATTAGTTCTATTATTAAAATGTACGAGAAGAAACACAAGTTAATAAAAGTTGTAGAAAATGGCGACAAAAATATGATGGTGTTTATTGTAACACAAGAGGCAATTACCATTGGTATGGGAAGAAGATGGATGGTTGTACTTTAGGTTACGCTTCAAGCTATTTCATGAAGTTTGATCGAATATATGTAGGTGATATATAGGTATAGGAGTAACTTTTTGACAATTGTGTGTATATGTGGGCTTGTTTCAATTTAGAGTAAATGTAGGAAAATTGAAACAAGACAAATAAAATCAAAATATAGATGAGTAACAAAACAATGGACCAAAAATGATTTCTGGATAAAAAGCCAATAAAGAGAATGGAAATTTTTCGTTCGAATCTATATGTTGCCCCAATTCACGATGGTTCGAGTGTTTTGATCAGCTCGCGCCAAAACAATAGCATTCACATGCTCGACGATTCGTTTCTGGTCGTTAGAAATTATGTTGGAATAAAGTCATATGACCTTCTTCGACCAGAGAAAATCAATTAAAATATATAGATCTTGTAGTTTAAAGATATGGTTTATTTTACCGATACAAATGAAGTATAATTGTCAAAATGTTTGATGAATTTAAATGGTTAATTTGATTATGAATAAAAATTAAGATGTTTATTGTTAGAACTAAATAACGACATGTTAGCCAAAATTAGTCCAAGTGACAGTTAGTCAATGTACACATTTTTCATGTAGGAAACATGTTCAAAAATGCTATTCAATTTGATCGAAAATGAGATTCACAACTTTAATAACATGTTTGGTGAAAATTAAAAATCGGCGTCAAGTTCGAATCGGTGTTCATTCTTTTGAGACATCACACCACTCTTTTGATATTCTCCGACCCGTTTCTCGAAAAAGTTAGTCTTTCCATCCAATGAAATCTGTTCCATAAAATCGAATGGATTTTTTGCGTTGTAAAACTTGTCGACGCCAAGTTCAATTAACAATCGATCAGCACAGTATTCGATGTACTCTTTCATGAGACTACAGTTCATACCAATCAATGCCACTGGTAAGGCATCCGTTAGAAATTCTTGTTCAATTTTAACTGCTTCAGTGACAATTTGAGTGACCCGTTTATCACTTGGTTTCTTGACAATGTGTTTGAACAGTAAACAAGCAAAATCACAATGAAGTCCTTCATCACGCGAGATTAGTTCGTTGCTGAAAGTGAGACCAGGCATCAGACCACGTTTCTTTAGCCAAAAAATGGATGCGAATGAGCCAGAAAAGAAAATTCCTTCAACGGATGCGAATGCAACTAAACGTTCGGCAAATGTAGCCTCATCACTCGAAGTCCACGACATTGCCCATTTGGCTTTCTTTGCAACACATGGTAAATTCTGAATGGCATTGAATAGATAATCCCGTTCAGCGCGATCAGAAATGTAGGTGTTGATCAACAACGAATACATTTCAGAATGTACATTCTCGATTGCAATCTGAAATCCATAAAAACAACGAGCCTCAGTTATTTGAATCTCGCGAATAAATCGTTCAGCTAAATTTTCGTTCACAATGCCATCGCTAGCTGCGAAGAAAGCCAGAACATGGGAAATAAAATGGCGTTCATTCTTAGTTAATTGCTTCCAATGGATAAGATCACGGCTAAGATCAACTTCTTCGACGGTCCAAAATGAAGCTTCGGCCTTTTTATACATTTGCCAAATGTCAGCATACTCGATTGGAAAAATGACAAATCTATTCGGATTTTCCTTCAACAACGGTTCAATAACCTCACCATCATATTTGGCTGATATAATTTTCCCTTCTTTGTCATAATCACCTTCTTTATTCTTGTTGTTGATTTTGTTTTTTGAAATATCCTGTTCTGTTTCCTTAATCGAAAGATTCGAGTATCCGGAAATAAGAGAATTTTCTTGTTTATCGGCAAAATTTTCATTAAATGAGCTAGCAAACACTGGGATCGGAGCCATGGTCCTTGATAATAATTTGTGGAAAAATTGGTTAAAGGATGATACCGATGAATATTGTAGATGATTGTGAATAAAGGCTACACTGTCGGAGGCGCTTGAACTTATATGTTGCGTCGTTCGGCAAACGATCAATTGTACTAGCTGTTAAGGCAAATGTTAACAATACCTCAAAAGGCGTAAACCACTAACGACTAGTTCTTCGCCAAATGAACAGTGAAAGTTAGGGGAAAAGGCGCCAAAATCGAGGACCAGGACAAAAGCATGTTTTACGGTGTTACTAGAGAACAATTTTGTAAACATAGGCTAAAACTAACAGCTGACGAAGAGAGCATGTTCATAGAAGTTGTAACCATGTATTTAAATTTGCTCAACAAAATATTTGGCGGGTGGCTATTTGAAAATCTTATTGAGCCCCATTTAATTTAAATTCTTGTGAACGAATTCTTTACCTTATTTTTTATTGTATTATTAAAATTTATGTTTATGTCAAAACATTTATTTTATTGCTTTCATTTATTGATTCGAAGGTTTCAAGCATTAATTATATGGAACTAGATCTATTAATAAAATTTAGCAAATAGTTGAAACAGAATAAATCAACGACCGTTAAATAAATAAAATGTGTTATAGTTTAATTAAATTAATGTTACTACGATAATGATCTAATTGGCACACAAAATCAACGAAGAGAAATATGATAGGTATGACAATGATGAAATATTTAGGAAACTAACAGTTCCAAGTTAGAATGTTTGGATATATACAATCAAACATTAAAGATGAGCCAATTGTGTTTAATGTGTGTGTGTGTGTGTGTGTGTGTGTGTGTCAGAAGCGGACGAGTTACGGACAAATCGATTTACGGGGGCAACATGCTTATTATATTATAAAGCATCATCATCATTTCATTCGGGTTTGGTTCAATCATGCGAACATACCCACTCATATATATATATGATCAACCATATAAACAATTGATCTAGACAAATGCGATAACACCTAGTGATTCAGAATTGAGAGAGTCATAAGGCAAAAGAAATATTTCACGTTTGGCCCATTCCATTCACCATTATTGAAATAATAATCAATATTGATCCTATTATTATTTTTGTATCCAACATTTGAAACAAAGTAATATTATTGGCTAATGGCGTTAGCATTAATCACCAAATTTATTGTATAGTGGAAACGGTCGCAAACGAATTGTTCGAACAATATCAACTAAAACTTGACATTCACTGAATCTGATTGTTAGAGTCCGGGTGTGTTTCACTGTGCCATCGGTTGAAGTTGAAATGAATTTTTATGATATGTATACGTTAATGATTATTATGATGACCATGATAATACATTGTGCAAGTGTGTGCGCGTAGGCTGTGTGATGATTGTCCTCAATTTGATCGCCATCATCAATACAATGAACGAACGTGCCTTTCCAAAGGTTAGCTAACATTAGAAGAGTTGAGTCATCATGAAATAAAACCTTTGGTAAATGGTAGACTTTTTTTCGTTCACTTCAGTGTATGAAATAGTAAAAATTGTAAATGTCAATTAGACTTGAAACAAGCTGGAGTCATTCATTCATG
The DNA here is from genome assembly GCA_029204025.1 of Blomia tropicalis. Classification (NCBI taxonomy): domain Eukaryota; kingdom Metazoa; phylum Arthropoda; class Arachnida; order Sarcoptiformes; family Echimyopodidae; genus Blomia; species Blomia tropicalis. The sequence goes on from CM055088.1 coordinate 10,063,822, forward strand.
GTTATCAACTAAAGATTGTCACCTAATAGTGGATGGAGCATTATAATAGAGAATATAGTAGTCCTAACATGGACCATTTTCATTATTATTATTTGCTTGTATAAAACATTAATGTATCCGATTGCAAATAGGTTTCGATCCGAGATTGTATTCTTTGCTTTTTCTATCGGCTCATTTTTTTCCGACTATAATGGCTTATTCGCTATTGAATGGGTAACTGTAAACGAGTAAAAAAAATGGTTTGTCCGTTGATAGTCGTTGTCGTTTCAAGGAATGATGGAAGATATAGGCGAAATCGTCCGTAAATAAGTCATCTACAATCAATTTGATTTTTTTGTCCACTAAACAACCCATTTCTTGCACAAAGTTTGCCTTACATAAAGTGTTATTTGCAATCGTACTGGTGAGGTTCATGTCAACAATCAATCGAACATTGCAATTCTTGAGACATGACGATAAGGGCAGACAAGTGGAGTTAGTAATAAAGTATAATTGTTTGCTTTCTTATCCAATATGGTAAGATAGTATTTACTTGTCAACAAAACCACATCTAACTCAACTATAATATCAATGACAAAAGTTGAGAGAGAGAGAGAGAGAGAGAGAGAGAGAGAGAGAGAGAGAGAGAGAGAGAGAGAGAGAGAGAGAGAGAGAGAGAGAGAGAGAGAGAGAGAGAGAAATCCTAAATCCAAATGGTCTTGACACTGGTGAACACTCCCAACTATTGTTACGATGAATGATCATTAGATTGAGAACGACAAATGAGATCAGATGCCATGTTGAAATAAGAGAAACTGAAAGATCCAACCACATACCAAGAATGTATTTGCATAACACTTATATAAAGCAATATTCTCATTCAATAAGATCATTTATAAGAACATATCCTTCAAACCATTCACTACTATTTGCCATACAAATGGATCTGGTGTGTCTTAATGAAATTGTAACAATGAACCCAAATGTTGTACAACAATAGCATAATTCACATTGAACAAAACGATTGGTGGACAACAAGTCAACCGTTATTTATTAGTCAATAGTCACTCTATTGGCGGCCTAATGTGAATGAATCAATTTTCATCGCAGCTGGACCACAATCTCGGCCACATTTGCTGACGCCTGCACTTTTTGTTAGGTTCATACGTTCACATTTGTTATGAACAAAAAAAAATTCCTTTCATTGTTTATTCAATAAAAAAATTTAGTTCAATTTAATACATTTTTTGTTGAATCAATCGACAACTGCACGTAAAATTGAATTTATTGTCACACTTTTTTTTATTAAAAAGCAAAAAAATGAATAACATATGGAAATTGCAATAAATCGAATCAATTGATTTTTTTCAACTACAAATTCAAATTTATTTTGAACAGGTAAAGAGTAAAGTTTCTTAAAACGTCGTTGACACATATATAAAAAAATTTCACATTGAAATAAAAAACTATCTATGTTCTGAAATAAACTCTTATGTTTAACGATTCATTGTAATTTTGGAATTCACCATCCCAACGGAAGGCCTAACTCAATTATAACTCAGTTTGGAGGAAACACAATCTTGTCAGCATGCATTAAAACTTGAATCGTCGGCCAAACTAATTGTTATGGAACGCACGACTTGCCACGATTCTTAGCCGTTAATTCTATAGATCTTTTTTTTGACGTAATACAATTAGCATTCTAATTATGGACGATTAAGCCATAAAAACGTCTTGCCATAATTTGTCAATGACTATATCAACATTCTTAACCACTTTTCATTTCCGAAAAAAGATAAAATTTGTAAACTATTGTGAATCCTAAGTTTGATTTTGTTTATTAACAAATCTATTTTATCCTATCTTAAATTTCAATTTTTTTATTCAATCACAACTTATCGTAAAACAATTGATTAATACTTGGTTAAGAAGTTGGTTTAACTTTTTTTTTTGGTACAAATCAATTATTGATTCGTTTCCGGCACATCCGATTTCTGTGTACTTTTGATTACATGTGAATTGTCAGTGAGTGAGTGAGTGAGTTATTGAACGTACGGCTCCAACCCTACAGTCAATCAATGTGATCGAACTTGGTACGAAAAAAAATCGATACAAAAACTTGACAAATTACATTTTTTGTTGTTACTTGTCGCTCCAATTCTTTTTATGTGAGACCAATTTAACAATTTCAGGTAAAATAAAAATTTTTGATAAAAAATTTAAAGTTTTAGCTACAAAACGAATAACCAATGAACAAAAAGAAAATGGAAAAAGAGTAAAATTCATACCTGGCCAAAAGAATGTTGGTCACTGTCCGCATTCGATGGAATCGTATGACAACAATGATCACCAAAACGTTTCCCACAATCGTGCATAGAATAATAATGATGCAAAAAAAGGCGCCAAGCAAACGGAATGCTAACTCTCCATTTGAGACCGTATTAAGGCTTGGTATGAAGATTTCATCGTTTGGCAATTCTGTCGATGTCGGATTTGGACCCAAAAATGAAGGCGAAGCAAATGGATTATTGTTGGATGGGTGTCGTTGTTGTGGTATATGTTGATGGGAGGTGATGTCGGACAATGATTCAATATAGGTCGACTCGCTTGTGACGATTTGATGTTGACGTTCGTCATTTATTGATAATGGAAATAATGATGAACCAATTGAAGATTCATTCGTTTGATAATGGGCGGTATTAGTGTTGGATAAATGTGACGAATATACCAAGTTCATCAATGTGATCAGCATAAGCTGACACGAAACGATTTGGACAACATTGAACAGCATGGTAGTGAGTGCAAGGAATATGATGATGAGAAATATGGAAACGAAGACGTAGGTGGGAAACAGCACTGACTCACTCACAAACGGTGTAGACCCAATTAGTCGGTCGGAAGGAGCAATTCATTAGGGCAACTAGGTTGTGAGGGTATAAGGAGCCATGACACAATTGGAAGTGTGTTTGTGTGCGATGTGTGTTTGTGTGTGTGTGTAGTACTCGAAACAGCACAATCTGGTAGATCCATTTGCATGGGACACACACACACACACACACATATGCACACACATCGTACACACACATAAATTCACCATTCACATTCAGTTGCCCATTTATATTTATGACAATGAAAGAATGAGGAATGAAGAATAGCGTGACAATGGCACCATCTACGCCATCCTTACCACCAGCGGCAATTGTTACTTCTCCAAACTCTGATGTCTTTAATTTTGTTTTCAATGTCTGTCGTTATCAGTTACCGATTCTTTTCTTATTATTTGTGTCTTAAAAAAAACGTAAACTTCATTCAACTTAAATAGTCTCAATAGAGAGTCAATTTAGATGTGTGGATTGTGCGGTTGCCGTGATATATCTGGTCCACACTCAAATCATTAGGGAATGTTGTTGATTGAGTGCATGAACCACACTCAATTCTATTCAATTCGATGTTGGCTGAACGTCAACGGCAACAGCAATCAACGTCCATAATCGGTGGTGGTGGTGGTAGTGTTGGTGTCGGGTTTCGTTCAGCAAACTGCAATTAGGATTGATTCATTAGAGTGGCTAATGATGAGTCTGATTGGGACAATAATCGGAACAATGAACCACAATTGATACTGAACAAACATAATCTCAACTTAATGGACAAATACAACCAATCGACCATGACCAATGTTTTGTTACTACAATTGAAATTGAAACTGTCATTTAGTTTAATAATAATTTGTTAGTTCAGAGTTTACACAAACTTTGATGACGTATTTATCTAATCTAAAATTAAAAAAATTTTGAATCAATGATCTAATGATTTTTCATTTTAAAGGTTGTAATGGTAGATGAACGGTTTAATTCAATGTATTATATTTTTTTAATATATTTTAAACTGAAAACAGCAAAAAAAATGTGTGAATATGTTTTGTCTTACAGTCAAATCTATACTTCCGGAATTTGAATGAAAATATCGTAATTTATTATGTCTACACATCATCACTACTAAGCAATTCTGTTAAAGCCCAATACGATATTCCCTTTTTTTTTTTTTTTTTTTTGGTTGAACATTATTATAATAATAAAACAAAGGTTTCCAAAGTGTGGCCCTAGGCCAATCTACGAGTCTGAGTGAGTTCGAGAATGAGACCAAACAATGAGAATAATCACTAGAAAGAAAAAATAATGACTTCCAAACATTGTATTGAACATAAAAAAATGTAATACAGTGAAACCATCATTTACGCTTTGGAATCATAAATCAATTTTTGCACAATATGTGAGGACCCACATCGAAAATGTTTGGAAACCTCTAAAAAGATAATGAACAAAAAGATATGTCAATGCCGATCAAGTACCATTTAGACAATAAATTATCAATTGACAATGTTATATGTATACATACTAAAGAATGTTGTACAAATATGTGTGTGTGTGTGTGTGTATTTGACCAAAATGATAATAACAATAATAATTTCTTATAACCAAATTTAAATGTGCTCGCATATGCACAAATTATCAATTGAAATTGAATTGGATACCGCCGTCTTATGCATGTTCCTATCCACTATTTCACTATTTGCTCATTGTGAACATTGCTGTTTGGCACATTTTCCAATCGAATCATTTTCCATGTATTATTGTAGCTCAATGGTTGCTTATTTAATTAGATCGCCACAAAACAAAAATGAATGGCCGGCCGCTTACAACGACTTATTGTTCCGATACAAACGCAATTCCCGCAATGTTAGCACTAATGACAAACATCAACCAAGTTTCTATGTTAAGATATGTCGTCGACTATTGCAATTTGGGTCAAGATTAGTATAGAAAACAAGAAAAAAATTGTTCAAAACACTAAAATCATTCATCCATAAATCGTAATAGTACAATCTCAAACAAACAAAAAAATGCTTTGTTATTTATTGCTATTGTCGTCTTATCAATTCTCCGTGTTTTTTTGTGAATTGAATTGTATCTTTGCAGAATATATTCAGTCACCTGTACATTGTCTTATTTTAGCATCCTTTTTTTTGTATTGAACAGTCGGAACACAATTCTTTGATGACTTCATTTTATTATTATTACAATAGCCTAGTTTTTCCTATCTTTATCTATCTATACTTGTACTTATCTGTTTTAATACTACTTTATAGTTACCTAAGTCGATTTTAATTGACTATAACTAACTATATATGTAGAAACTCAATAAGATCTATTCATGTAAAACAAACATTGACTAATGTGAAATATCATTTTTATTATTATCTACACTACAACTTGTTAGTATCATTATTCTAATTTGTGAATCATTTACCAATAAAAAAAGTCTAGTCTACTTAGTCCTGAATATATACTAAATCCATCATTCTGTCCACTTACGGGCACATTTATTGATCAAAGTTCTATACTTGATACACATAATAAATGATCATCAATACTAAGGCAATCGAATTATTCAAATTAGATAGTATAAACTGATTTATTAATAAATGAATGAACCAAATAATTGTGGACAAATTTGCGAAAAAGTGTGGGAAATTGGTGAATTTACTAAAAACTATTTCTATTCTATCTATTTTTACAAAGAATAAGATTGAAACAAAATGTTTCTATAATCCTGTATAATTGGATATAATCTTCAATATAAAAACATCACAAACAAACTTTGTTATTGTTCATTAAAGAGACAGACCATTTTACTATTTTTATTGTACTTATTTACTTCACCGTTCAAAACATGTTGACATTCATTTGATCTATATTGAATTTTTGAACAAACTTTTAAATTAACAATTTTTTACAAAGATGTTTATTCAAATATTTTAATACATTTCTTAGAAATTTAATATAAATTTAATTTTTTTAAATGTCAAAAATATTGCAAACTTTTTAATTTTAAAATATTTAATATATTTTTGAGTTTAGACATTTAAATGGTTCATGGTCAATAAATTTTAAAATATTCTAGAATGGTTTAATTAGTCGTTCACTTTGAAACTCAACTTACCACTTTGTTTTGATGAATTTGTAACTTTTTTGTTCATTTATAATCTTTCATTAAACACTCACATATACGCAATAATTAATTATAAAGTTAGTTGTTGAAACATTGGCAAACAGAAAACAAGGTTCAAATGAGTCTGTTTGGGTTTAGGCTCGTGTTTTTCCATATATATTCATTAAGATGTCGATCATTAAGTAACATCAGTTAAGTTTGACAAAAAAACAAGATTGTAAAGTGCTAAATCAAAGAGTGAATAAGAATGTGAATGTGAGTTTGGCAAAGGTTGCCATCCAACTGAATCAACTTCAAACGAATGAAACTACTTTTATGCTCCAAAATTGTTTGACGCCTTACACGGACACATTCTTTCTCTTTTGCTCTTCTCTCGCTTTTTCTGTCTCTCTTTTTGCCACTTTAGACAGAATTGGTTCGTGTATTTATATATAGTCTCCACACACACATACACGCACAAGGGCTAGTGTAATATCATCGAGAGCAAAGATAGCCACGTACCATAATGACAAATCAAATGTAGTTTTTCAATTCTAAAAATCAACGAACTGCAATATATATATACAAACATGCATATATGCACGATTTGTCACGTATTTCAAATGCATTTTTTTAGATTCAAGTTAATCGATTTTTACCCTCGAGGTGTTGAATTGATCATTATTAAAATGCTAACGGAAGAATTGTTTTGGCATACTTGCATAACATCACAATATATCATCAATTTTTTTCTATGTTCATCTTGCTACCTAAACTTGATTAGCGCAGGCCAAATGTTCTGATGTATCCATTGATGATGATGCCGAATTAAACTAAAAAATATTTCAATGTCTTGATAAAAGTTAATTTATTATTATATTTAATAATAATAGTAAAGTTGACTCAATTAGAATACAAATATTTGTGCCATATTCTGTATTTGAACACATTTTTCAAATGCAAAGAATTTTTCCTTTTTCCATTTACAAAAGAATATTTGTTTTCCAATGAAAAGAGACAAAATTCCTAACAATTCATATGAATTTTTCATAATAATTTCAAATATCTGAACAAGATGAATCTAGAATCATTATGGGTTATCTCTATTATATGAATTAAATAATATTTTAGCACAATTTGGGTGACGAATATAACAACTAAATTGAAAATTGTTTGCAGTGAAGCTCACTTTGAAGTATAGAACAGTTCAATTGAAGTCAATTTTCCCGTATATTATTAAATTACATAATTAAACAAAAACAATTATTTATTTTTAAATAAATTGACATACATTTAACTAAAAATTGTATAATTTGAATTTGGCAACTAAACAAGTTTAATTATAAATGAAACGCACAAGAGATTTGATCTGATTGGCAAATTATTTTTATACAGAGATGATCTGATTTCAATTTCAATACATTATATACATTAATAAATAGAACTAAAAAAACTATTGTGCAATAATCAAAACATTAAGATTTATGCAAATTTTAGTGATTTAATGATATTGACAAAAATAATATTTGGTAATTTAAATGCTAATGTAAAAAACTTGAAAGCAAATTTGCTAAAATGCATCAATATTTCAATATGTAAGTCTAGAATTCTTTATTTCAAATTGTTTGCTTTAGCCGTAGCATTGTGGCTTTGTGACAATAACTTACTATCAATGATATATGTTGACATAAGAACGGAAGCATAAAAAATTATAAATGTCAAATATTAATTTGAATATATATAAATTTAATAATAAAATAAATACATGAATCTGTTCTATATAAAATATAAGTTCACTTAAACTTATAAGGTCAATGTACACATTTTTGATCGAAAATGAAAAACAATTCAATTTCTTACAATTTCCAAACTTTTAAAAGCAAATTCATATATATTTAAAATAATTTTAAATTTATAAATGTTAAAGTTTTATTTTTAGAATTGAGTTCACATCTTTGATCGATTTCATGCGGTAAAAGAATAGTAAAATTGAAAAATAATAAACATTTTGCTGTTATTGTTTTGCGTGCATTCTTGCCTGAAGATATGATTTTTTTTCTTACATGAACAATTGATCATCGAGAAGTGATAGAAATAATAGTCGAACAAAAATGTTCAATAATGTGGAATGAAGCCGCCAATAAAGAATGTACAAAATGCATTCTTACTTTAACAACACGCTCGTACAGACAAAAGAAAATCTAGGCAATAATAGATGAAATGATGTGAAACGAATTTATTCATTTTAATCGACAATTTTGTCATCAACTTACAAAGGTGAATAAAAGGTTTGTTGAATAGAAAATGGAAATGAAAGCAAACTTAATTAAAAACAACGAGACACAAACGAATTGTCTTTCATTTAACAAATACCAAACAAAAAAAATAAGATGCAATCAAGCTAAATGTTTGTCCATGCCTGTGGTTATATTATATTTAGAGACGAGACAATCTATTAGGTCCTTCAAACTATAGAACCAGTTTGTGTCGATATGCCAGTGCCAACTAAGATCATGAAGATACTTGCAAACTGAAAGTTTGAAACTACTTGAATGAACAAAAATCCAGGCTGTAGCACTCTAAAAACATGGACCAAAAGTGTATACAACATAATTTAAGAACATTGTACGCTGACAATAGATTTGTATCCGCATGAAAACCGTTTGAGCGTGTAAGTGTCATTCGATTTAAACAAGGGTAAAGAACTTTGATGTTTTGATAATGTACACACTCACCAACACAAGTAAACATTTTTGTTTGTTGTTGATCATTGTGTACAACAATTAAATTAAATTTAATAACAATTTAAAATAAATGGTAAAGTTTATGTAATGAAACAAATAAAAATTGATAATTAAAGTAATCTTCCACATCTTTCGTCCAAGTTCAATGATACTTGAACAATTACAACCCCTGTTTTATAATATCAGATGTGTTCATTCTCATAGGAAAATTTTTAATTTGGAAACAAGTGAAAAACAGTAAACGTTTGCTCTTGTTACAATTGGTATAATTTTTCGAAAGAGATGCTGTTCTACTTAAAATAAAAAGATGAAATGTGCAACCATTCGAAGAATTATGTTATGTAATCTATCTATCTATGCGAACTTCAGAAAGAATTGTTGGCATCCATAATCATGCAACAATCATTTTTTTATTATTAATAATAAGCATAGGCTAACGTAATGTAGTATAGCTCAAATAGATTTGAAATGTAAGAAATAAAGAGAAAATGTCATTGAAAAACATTAGTGTGTCAGCTCCATTTGATTTGTTTCATTTGTAAACCATTTGTTCAGTATAAAAACAAAAAAACAATAAAGAATAAGAAAATTGCAAACAAATATTATATTTGTCAAACTATTTTTAGTACTAAATGTTTCAATTTAATTTTAGTGTATCATTTTTTTTATCCTTGATGCAATATGACATTAACTTGCTGTTAAATGAAATGCAAAATCATACAACTCAAAGGAAGGGAATTATTGTAGATGAATCGAATGGAACACACAATGGATTGAGTGGATCATTTATATATCTAATTAAAAAATCCATCAATCCATATGAGGGCGTATCAGTTTGTGTGCGTTCCACTTTGATAATTAATAATTTATGAACGTTTCCATCGTATCGAGTGGATCAGATAGATCAAACTGAAAATGTTCAATGTGTCATATTAAGAAGACTATTAAGTGTGGTAATCTATCAATAAATGGAAAATATTGTTGTTGATCTCTTCATCTTCTATATCCTTCTACATTGTCATTAACAGCACCAAACAGAACAGACCGTACACAAAAGGTTGAATTTGAATAGATTTAATTCCATGCAAATGCATTGGCTTGACATTTTTGTGTATTGATTGGTTCACAACGATGACGGCGACGATGGTACAGAGAATCTTTATCTAAATTGGATTGATTGGGTGAAAAAAAGATGAACTTTGCTAGAAAATCTAAAAAATGACAAACATTGTAAACAACATGTTTCAGAATTGTTAATGCTTTTAGAAAAATAAAATAACAAGCAACGCAAAAATGTTCATTTGGTTGACAGTAAGAAGCAATAAGTGCATTTACTTTTATTCTTATTTCAAATCTGTTTGCATTCATCTCTTTGTTATTGATTACTATTATGATTTATGTAAAAAAAGAAACAACAACGTTGATATACAAATCATCAAAAAGTAATTTCCGTTTTTTTTATTTTAAAATCAAATTAAGTGGTATTGTAACGTACTGATTATAAATGGCTTATACGATTTATTAAGCAAATGAACTAAAACTTACCCAGTAATTTACATGTAACAGGATAGAGGCACATGTGGAAACAATAACAGTAAAGGAGGGAATTGATATTCGACTTACAATGTTAGTGTGGTGTGTGTGTGTGTCTCGCGTACATGGACATACGATGTTCACATACGTTGTTACAGGTGAATGGACAAGAATCACATCTATTATATTGAAAATAATTCAAATTGAGTTAATGTTCTAATTATCAAAATCATAAATTTGTAAGAACTTAATTAATTTCCAATTAGAAAAAAACCTGATTAAAGTTTGGAATAATCGATTGGTAAATGGTCAAGTATATATTTTTTTGTAACTTTCTTGAATAAATAAAGACAACCATATTCCATATTTTGTATGATGGAATCGATTTTGAGACGCCCATATTAAATTTAAGATAGAAAATGAAATTGTATTTGTTGGATTGCAAATTTTTATTTCGGTTGAATGTGTTTACCTTGGTTAGAATGACTTTATTGCATGAATGACGAATGCCGGTTACAAACAGGAGACGGGCAAACTATCCTATATTATGTTCACAAATGGAGTGATGCACTTTGCTTCAAATAGATTAGACCGTCTCTTCAATGGAAAACTGAATTTGATCACAACATAGTAAAGTGGAAATTTCTGACTTGAGTCGAATAATTCAAGTGGAATTAGCTTTTTGTTGTGTAAAAAAATGTTCGACCGTGATATAGACACGTTTATTGTGTATAGTGGACAAAATTCGCCTTCATTGAACAGTTGAGTATCAACAAAAAGAAAAATAAGTGAAAGTGTATACAACATAGATTTGACCGAACTCTAAGGGAGAGTCTAAAAAATGAATAAAATATCAAAAGAAAGAATAGAGGAAGATGAGGAGGAGGATGAGGAGGTATTCATATTGAAATTTGGCGCCTTTGTACAATCTTGTTGGCACGTACAGTCAAGTGTGGATAGCTTCTCTGTAATGCATTAAAAAGTCATAAATTCAAGTCAAAATATTGTTGCATGGTAATGTAAGTGTGAATATTCTATAGTACATATATTGCATAAAAGATTGAAAATGTGTAAGTGTTAACGACGTTAATGGTCCAACATTATAGACAATTCATTTTTGATATGGTTTGCTTCGATCTAATAACGATCATCAAACAAATAAACCATTCTGGTCCGAAAGTCCATTGTCTCACATCGTTCGAATGGACTTGGTACGAGGAGGACGACAACAACAACAAATAAACGAGAAACGATGATAATGATCACTAGGTTATGTAGTTTGTCTGGACGGCGTTGACACACACACACATACATACACACACGCACACATATAGACAATAGATTCAAATTTAAATGCGATCAATTTGAGGACGACTATGCCATATATGACTTGTACAGGCCCAGTATAGACATAGGCCAATAAAGTGCACAATAAATGGGAGGAAACAATTGGGCAAATGCTTCATTGGAAGTCAATTTGAACATTTTAAACTAGATCGAGACCTGGTCGTGGTGTTATTGACGGCAAATCGTTTAACGACTTTTACTTCATTGCTGTTTAACAAGTTGAATATGACAAAAAGTTTGGAAACCATTGTCTTTCACATATGTGGCGGGCAATTCTATATACATTAGATATACATAAAACGGTAATCAACGGTAAAATGTAAGAAAAGTGCAAATACTTTTTTAACATATAGTAGTCACAACCATCAACGATCGATATCAAAAACGGAAACGGTCGAATGATCCAATATATTCCATCTGTCTCTACAAGATGAATCTATATTTACCCCCCTTTTTTTTGGAAGAACGTCGTTCAATCACTAAATTGTGATGACAAATATACAATAAGAACAAATAACATTGTTTCAATATATACAATGTTTTCTATGATTCTTATTTTTGAAGAATGAAACCAATTCTAAACACGTTTAGTCACGTTTATTCAAACCCAAGCTAAACATAATTGAATGTTTGAATCGCACCAAAACGACAACTGAATACAATATTAGAAATATAATATTGAATACACAAGTTTTATAAAAAAAAACATTTTACACCTTATTGAATTATATTTGAATTTGAAATGATTTTTTTGTCATCAAAATGCTTTCAAGTGAAAAAGTGTGACCCTTTGCTTTCCTTTAGTAAAGACTGAAATTAAAATTTTCAGTTGAGTGCCAATCAGTGCTGTTGGAAAATTAAATAATGATATACACACTAATGGTACCATTTAATTATCATTAGTTGCCATTTCCTAAAGTTAAGATATTTTATGTTAATTCATTGGAATGGGCAAACATAAACAATGATTTATTTGAATATTTTTATTATTTATTATTTGTTATACAAATTGCATAAATAAATATAATAGTATCATAAAGAAAATAAGATAAAAATAAGTTTTCAAGAGAAGCGGATTAGAAATAGAGGTAACTGGCAAATAAAGTTGTGGATCGTTTATGTATCATTCTCTTATGTTAATAATGGATGATTTAGGTGTTTGATGATGGCAGAATAAGATTGACTTGAAAATGGGAAAACGTATGACCATCATTTATATGAACATCGCCATCATATTGCATTAACACGGAGAAGGACATTTTGAACAATAAGAGGACATTATAATAGAAAGCAGAGATCGAGATGTTGGGACTCATGCACATCATCATCATATATATACGCAGTCATATACTTCAATTTGGGTTAAGGCGAACGGAACATGAGAATAGCATTATATGGAGAACAAGGCTTCAACCAGAATAACGTAGATTTTAACCAATCTTTCATTTCCATTTTTTTGTTTTGTTTTCTCTACCACCAAATCGATCTATCATTAATGCCCGTTTCGTTATTGTAATTTAACATTCCAGACTTTAATGCTGCCATCATGGCCAGTGGTCACAATGGTACTCTGGTCGAGCCAAACAATTCGTGTTACTTGACTTTGTGGATGAGCCTCTGCAAAAGGGCAATCATTAGTATTATGAAAATAGACATCTAAGATTTAGGTACTAACTTTTCAATGTATAATGTTTGGTTGGCTGTGCAACATCCCATACAATGATGCCAGTGTCAAGACTTCCGGATGCGAGTAAACACGAATCGGGTGCCCATGCCAAACAGTTGACTCGCGCTGTGTGGTAACCCCACTCCAAGTTGTGTGCCGGCTAAACAATGAATAATGATAGATTAGTTATGGGTGCATATTACAACAATGCAATTAATCAAACCTGATAACCATCGCTGAGATAAAGTATGATCTTTCGGTTTTGATCGGACGCGGCTAAATATTTGCCGTCGGGAGAATAGGATACATCGGTAATAGGTTCACGATGGACCAAAGTGACCGATTTTTCTGTCATCTTTTGTCCATCAAACGCATAGATGTGTACTTTACTGTCCTTGTTTCCGCCAACGGCTACATCATTGTTACTCCAATTGACCGAAATGCTGGTTGGTTCGTATGGAGCAGGAATCGAACAAAGAATTCCACCGTCACGAACACGACGAACTTGAACAGAAGAATGGCCTGCAACCATCATCAATTGGCCATCGTTGGTAAGTGCTACGCCATGTGGTTGTTGGTCCAATTTGAATTCATTCGATACATCGAACTCGTTACTAGTGGAATCGATCGCTCGTACAATATCATCATATCCCACACTATATAAACGACCAGTTCCATCAAATGCAATTCCACTGACTTGATTAGTATGGCCTTTACCCAAGATTCGATCGTGATCGCCATTTTGTGGATTCCAGTGTGTAATGTAGCCATCACAGCTGCCAGTGTAGATTCGTTTCTCTTCTGAAGCAGTGTTTACTGCCAAAGCAGTGATTGTACGATTATGTCCTTTCACAATACGTAACGGTTTTGATGGATTATTAACATCCAAATAGTTGATGAAACCAGACAAAGAAACTGATAATAAATAATTGTTTTGCCATAAACAGCTAACTTGTTGATCAAGAATATCGGTACCCATCGAGAAATCACTAAAAAATCAGTTTATAAATTAAAGTTACGATAGCATTACTTATTTATCATAATCATAAAATTAACAATCAACTTACGTGACATTTTGGAACGTGCTGACATCCCATATTTTGCAGGTTTTGTCTCCAGACGCCGACAACAACTGTTTTCCATCCGGCGACCACGATATGGCATAGATTCCACCGGCATGAGCATTCTTAGTTCCAAATTCGCCAACTTTGCTGTAATCATTTGCATTGTACAGGTACATTTTCCCATCGAAACCGGCAGTAGCAAACAATTGGCCATCGGGTGAATAGCGAACACTTTGAACAAATCGTGTATGATCCTCCAGTTGTGTCTTAAACTTGAACGGCGGACCTTCAAAGATTCCAACAAAGTTATCTTCCGAACCTGTAATGATTCGGAACGGTCGACTTGGTCGAAAGTCGCACGAGTTGATCGTCTTCGAGTGGCCAGCAATCTCACCAACCGATGTACCAGTTTCCATCATGATCACATGACCAAATCGTTCTCTACCTTCGCCAACGACCACAATTCTTTGGTTGTCTGGCGACCATGCTAAATCTTTGATGTTTCCGGCAAAAGGTTGAAATTCATTTTTAAGAATATGTTCTTTCTGTGTCGTATCCCAAATACGAATCTTTCCCGATTGATCAGCTGAACAAATATAGAAACCAGACGGCGAATACTTGGCAACAGTGGTCAATGTTGAATGTTCGGTGTAGATATCGAAATTGCAGGATTTTCAATGTCACGAATTATAATACTGTTGCCATTTGGATAAAGGAAAGTTTTACCTTTCGGATCACCGCCAAGAACCAATGGTACACCACGAGCAGTACGTGGCAACGTAGCAAACGTGCTTTCTTTTAAACAAAAACCAAATTAAAGAATAAATCTAAGAAATCCGGATGGACAAAACTTACGATTGGTAAACATTATCAAAATGATTGTCAAGATTTAAATCAATTACAAACTGAATGAATATATCGAATCGCAAACTGACGCTTTAGGCGTTGCTGTATTTTGCGGTCTCTTCCAAACACTTGCACTATTCCGAATTATAGTATTTCAAATTTAGTTGTACTAAATGTACATTTGTTCAATGCACTTTACATATAGTTATGCTTCTATGTTTGAAAAATCAAGGCACGGGGTGTATGTGAAGGAAATGTGAGTTACAAAAATAGGATCATCGAAAGGAAAGGACAAAGTTAGAGTGTGGGTGCTGAAGAAGTGTTGTGAGTGAACGAGAAGACACGTCGGAATATTGCAACAAACGGATGCAAATCAGTACGCCAATTTTGTTTGTTGGATAGCAAACAAATAATAAAAAATAACAAACAACAAAAATATATACACAAGGATTGAATCAGTGAAGCAAATCAGATGAAGGGGTGATATAACTTGATTGAAGAACCGTCATTTCATTTCAATACTAATTTGTTGAACGTTGACAATGATGATTGTTGTTTTGTGATAATAGGCTGTAGGCTATCGTTGCATAGATTATAATTTGTCGTTAAGGTGTCAAATGCAACAACCCAAGCATATCATACCGACCACAACAAAAGAACAGAAAAGAATCAGGTGAAGTTTAAAGGGCGCTGCCAACCAATTATAGACCAGTCTTCTAAACACGACCATACGCCCGCATAGTGATGAACAATATAATCGATATTTAAATTTTTTTATTTGTTTAATTAAAAATTCTTTTGACAAATTGAGTTAACAATATATCAAAATAATTATCTAATATAATAAAATTCAAAAGTGATTACAATGTATATCTATAGTAAAAGAAAGTACTACAAAAAATGAAATAACTTTGACTTTGACGAATTGAATTGATTTTACAGATTGAATCATTCATTAGGCTTTGTGGTAGGCACCTTTGGCAATGATATCTTTCATTTTCTTAAACATATCTGGTAATAATTTTGTCGTATCATTAGCACATTTGACTACACATTGTTCAAATTGTCCTTCATATTGTTTCATCTGTTGATCAGTTGTATCGGCTGTCATCTTAATTCGAACATTATCTTGACAAACAAGTGCACATCGTTCCAATCGACCCTATTTAAATTGAAACAAAAATGAAATGAAAAATAATTAGATGAAAAGATATTTAAACTAGACTAAACCAACCTGTAATCCCGTCAATTCATTGTGTATATATTCTTGAGCGTTACGAAATGAGTTGGAACAGTTTTCAACACAACTAGCAACCTGCTCTTGTGTTGAAGATGTATCTGCACAACAATTTGCCGAACATTGAAACGTTTTTTGCTGTTAAAGAAAAAAATGTCAACAAAACTTTTACATAACGGGCTTAGGATTTTTATATAACCTGCATCTTACGAAGAACAGCACTGTCCAAATCATTCATCAATTTGGTGACTCCATCTTGTACTTGACGTTGTGCTTGCTGAGCCATCTTAATGAATTGATTCTATCACTAATGAAATCATTAAAATCGGCCAACAAACACAAGATGAACCACACCACCACTGTGACCAACGCCGACCAAAAAAAATGTGACCAGAATTGAACGTCATCTATGAAAGAAGATTTGTTTATTTACTCGTGTACATATAAAACTTATACTGCCACATTGGCACTATTAGTTTCAATTAAAAATATAGTTCAAAGTATTGTAAAATTCATTTTTCAAATGTGAAAGTTATTTTTAAAAAATGATTAATGATACTTTTATTAATATTAATCATTCTACATCTTGACTATAATTGAATCGGGAAACTATGCCGACAACATTGTCGAATTTAGTATTGTTGACATATCACATCCTAGCAAGTAATGATCGATGAAATCGTTTTGATTTCATTCATTCGTAACCGTTTTGGAAAGATAAATAAAAAACGATTACGTGTCAAATGTGTATTACTCTTGAAGTAGTGTATCTCTTTTGACAAGCAGTTTTATATATTGTAATAAAAAATTGATTCTTCTACCGTTTACCTTGCTTTCTAAATAAAAATACCAAACCAACGAACAAATATGAAAGCTTTAATTCTTGTCGGAGGTTATGGGACTCGTCTTCGGCCATTAACATTATCATTACCAAAACCATTGGTTGAATTTTGTAACAAGCCAATGATTCTTCATCAAATTCATGCTCTCGTTGGGTTTGGTGTCAAGCATATTATACTTGCGGTTAGTTATCGGGCTGAAATGTTGGAAAAACAAATCAAAGCTCAAGCTGATATTGTAAGTTTATAAGTTTAAGAATTTTGCTTTTATTAAGTTTTTCTTTTTCAGCTTGGAATAAGAATCACTTTTAGTTTAGAAGATGAACCATTGGGAACTGCGGGACCTTTAGCGTTGGCACGAAATTATCTGTCTGAAGATTCAGAACCATTTTTTGTTCTCAATAGTGATATTATATGTGAATTCCCTTTCGATGAATTGTATCGTTTTCATAAGACACATGGTCAAGAAGGAACGTTGGTAGTTACGAAGGTTGAAGAGCCATCTAAGTATGGCGTAGTTGTTTATGATCAAGTTGGAAAAATTGAAAAGTTTGTTGAAAAGCCAACTGAATTTGTATCAAACAAAATCAATGCTGGAATCTATATTTTTGAACCGTCAATTTTAGATCGCATAGAGGTACATGTGTTGCTTTTTTTAAAATTTTATGTATTAACCATTACAATCATCTTATAGCTTAAACCAACGTCAATCGAGAAGGAAATTTTTCCAAAAATGGCAGCAGATAACGATCTTTATGCATTTGAATTGGCTGGTTTTTGGATGGATGTCGGTCAACCAAAAGATTTCATTACTGGTACTGGCTTGTACCTAAATTCATTAAAATCCAAACAAGCTTTACCTAATGGTGATCATCAACAAGGGATAGTTGGCAATGTTCTCATTCACCCTTCAGCTCGTTTTGGAGCTAACTGTCGAATTGGACCAAATGTTTCCATTGGTGAGAATGTTGTAATCGAAGATGGAGTATGCATCAAACGATGTACAATAATGAGCGATTCAATTGTTCGATCACATTCTTGGCTTGATTCTTGTATTATTGGTTGGAAATGTCGGATTGGAAAATGGGTATGTTGTAATAATGGTTATTATATACCTTTCAATTGAAAATTATATGTTCATTATAGGTTCGAATGGAGAATAATTGTGTACTTGGGGAAGATGTTGTGGTAAATGATGAAATCTATTTGAATGGTGTCAAAGTATTGCCTAACAAAGAGATATCAAAATCAGTTGCCGAACCTAGTGTGATTATGTAATTTTCTTCAATGTGTAATTTCATCACCAAATTATCACGTTAAGTACTTAATCATATTTTGATTCTGTGCCTTATTTTAAATTAAGAAGTTTAGATGAATACAATTATATTTATTTTGCATTCCCTTTTATTTTATTTTCATAATGTCTTTAAAAATGCCACTATGATTTTTATCCATTCCTATATATCTTATTATGATGATGTTTTAGAGTTTCACAACAACCAATCAATGTATAAATATTTAACCAAGAATAACAATTTTTCAAGAAATATTATCATTTGTGAATTATTTACAAGGAATGTTCAGTAAAAATTCGTGTAAATGTTAGTCATTTTATCTAATTGAAATCTATTTTATAAATTAAAAAAACAAATAGTCAGTACTTTGTTTATGAATGATCTCTAAAATATCACGTGTGCAAAGCATGGTTCTACAGAGAAAGGTACGAGCCAAACTTGTTTTCCGCTTCCAGCAAAAACCACATGCCTTCTCTGGCTTATAAGCAACAGGAATTTGTCCTAAACTTTCATTTTACCATTTATGCTTCAATTGTGCACTTGTATTATCCTACATTGATTCCTTCTCACGGAATACAACCATTCTTCATCTCAATATGTAAAGTCCCTTCATATTGGCCCTTCATTTGAAGGTATTATCCTTGTTGAAGCAGCATTTTCAACCATAATATTCTTTAGATCTGATGAACTTTATTTGCTACTCTCGAGTTATTCGATGACGAAAAATCCTACCACTATTTTCACTGAATCATTTCTATCCAAATTATATACCTTTTATTCAAATCTTGTTTTTAATATTAATTCCAATTCTTTATTTAGGTCCAGATTACAACTCTTGTTTTTTCAAACTGGTTCACTTTTGCTAAGGTAAGCACTATTTTAAGTTAGGAAACATTTTACATTTAAATTTGTTCTGATGAAAAAATAGTTCATCTGATTTATTACATGATATAAAAAATCTATTTTTATGTCTTTCGCTCCTATCTGATTACAAATCTAATTATATTGAATTTTATTCATTTGAAACAATTTTATCTAATGTTTTATATTATTTCTAGTAACCTTCAACTTCAAGACTTGAATAAATTGAATAATGGTTATCGTATTTTTTGATAAAAATGTGAGTTTATTTTTTGAATTTTTTTTATGATTTCTTAAATATGATGAGTTTTTCACCAAGATCTATGAGTGATCGATGACGCATGTATATTAGCTCTAGCTGATACCGATTGTATTAAAATTAATATACATTTCAAAGTTTTCCATTTATTCTAAGTTTGTTTTTTATTTTTTTATTAGATTCGTTCTTAATCTATTCGAAATCTTGGCTATTATCTACTTTAAAAGGTGAGTTTACTTTTGATAAATCGTTCACTTATAATTATAATGATGACTAAAAAACTAGTGGGAATCTATCTGAATGTCTGTGACTTTAGTGGTTTAAAAAAATATTCTGATATATTTACTATTCAATTATACTATTTTAATGTTATTTTTAACTGAATTCTAATACAATTTTCCGTTTTTTTTAGGTTTGTTTTTTTTTATTTCACTATAGTTTAGGAATTCAACATTACATGATGAATACGATTTTGCCAGATGAAAAGCAATGAAATTAAACCAATTAATGCCCGTATTTTTTGTATCTGAATATTCGAGCACTTTAAATTACTTTGTTTCTCAAGACCTTTCATTAATTCTGAAATTGTTTTTAAAGGCTTGAAACTTTTAAATCGTGAATCTTATACTGGCATTCAAATTAAGGTTTGTTTTTTATCTTTTTTCCTTTTTCTTTTATAAAAAGATGATGATTTCAATTATGTAGGTAAAGGGACATATGAATTTTATATTGATTCGAATTCCTATATGCTGAAATTATCTATTTACATACACTTTCCCGAACTGTTGTAAAGATATTAACTTTGTTTTTAATCATTTACAGGTTGATTACTAGCATCATTTGTTTATGTGATCGTTTAATTTTTGATAGAAGCTTTTGTCAAAAGGTTCGTTATTATTTATTTTATTTATTTTATTTTAATCCCTGTGATGAATAGTTTTTTTGATCAATATGTGATAATATTACAACTTATTATGAGTGAATTTCTTCAACTGAAAATATATTTTTATTATAAACTAAATTTGAATTATATATCATCTTTCTAATATCCTTTTTATTTGAATTTAGGTTCTTTTTGGTAAACTGGTCTGATAATTTTTGAATGGTAAGTTTTGAAATAATTACCTTTATTTTATTAAAAAAATCTGATGATTCAAGGCAGACAGTGAAGTAAGTTTCTGAACCCTGAAACTTGCATTATTTGATCGCAACTAATTTTTCGTCAACTGATTTTAAAATACTTTTAAAATTTTCATTTTTATTTTGAAATAATATTAATCTTCTTAATTTTCATTAATAGATTTGATAATGACATGCAAATTGGCCAACTTGGAATCCAGTTTTAATTATCTAGACCAGTGGTCTTATGGGAAGATATTGTGTCCAACCCACGAAAAATTGGTTTATAACTTCGAAGTAGTTAAGGGGCTGTAACTTTTGTTCAATGGAAACCATCCGATAAAAATTATTTTTATTGAAAGTTCAAGTGAATTATTAAACTTTCACATTGTGATTATGTTAAAATGATTTATTGATTTTGTTTTCGTAATAAAGTTCAATTTGTTAAAAAATTTATTCCTGTTTATTCATTTGATTGGTAACATTAGGTTGATTATTTCCGTTCACTTCTCCTTTTGAAACCTATTTCGAGAAACAAGTTAAATTATTTACAATAGGAAATAATATAAAATCTTACTTTTGCTTCTAAGTATTCAATTGTACGTTCAAGATTAGACAATTTTTCATTTAGCGACGCAAGTCGGCCACGACATGATCGATCTATAAATAGATTAAAATTTTATTAGTTAAGAATTGATAGAATTTTATTACCAAATGAATTTAAAAAATCGGAAATTTTCTTGATGCTGCCAGTGATAATCTCAATGTATTCACGATTAGCCCAATCTTGTTGGATAGTCCGGTTGATTCCTTCGTTTTGAAAAGATGCCATTTTTAGCTGTCTTGTTTCGGTTTTGTAGGTATTTAACTTTATAATCAAATATATAAAAGCACAATAACTAATCAATTGAATGAATAATAAAAATTCATAAAACCATTGGTTGTGTATAATTAAAAGTTATACCAATGTGAAAATGATGTGCTCAACACAGTGTGCTCAACCCAAAACATGGGAATATTCCTTAGGATAACTTAATGAGAAACTTTTTTGAAAGATTCTTCATTTGTGAACGACCCAAAAAAGCACGTGTTTACGATTTTGTCGTGGTTTGGTTTTATATTAGCGCCGTTAATGTCCATTTTATCTTCCTATTTTTAATCAAAATGATCTCGAGTAAGTCTAACTTTTAATTCATTTTGTATAAAATCAATTAACCTTTTTAATGATAATAGGCGAGAAAAAATCCAAGAAAAAGAAGTCAGCAGCACTTTCTACATTGGAAATCGATGTAATGATACTATTTTAGTTTTATATCAATTTATAGCTTTACTATTTTAATATTTTAACATAGAATTTGCAACGGACGGGTGATTTTCATTTAAAATCAGAAACTAAACCTGCAACTCTTACCACTGACAAATGGCCATTGTTATTAAAAGTAATATTTGTTTATGATATAAAATCTTGTATTTATTGCATGTTTTCTATTTATTATAGAATTTTGATAAACTGAATGTTCGGTCATACCACTTCACTCCACTTCCGTTTGGGTGTTCGCCATACAAACGAGAGATAAGAGAACATCTCCGTTCGGGGACAATCAATCTGGACAAACCATCAAATCCATCGTCCCATGAGGTTGTTTCTTGGGTAAAACGAATCTTACGTGTGGACAAAACCGGACACAGTGGCACCCTTGATCCGAAAGTATCTGGCTGTTTGATTGTTGTCATTGATCGTGCAACACGTTTAGCCAAGAGTCAACAGAATGCAGGCAAAGAATACGTTGGAATTTTTAAATTGCATTCTGATCCAGAAGGTGGAAAGGCGGCTGTAGAACGTGCTGTTCAAAAATTAACTGGAGCTTTGTTTCAACGACCACCGTTGATTGCTGCTGTCAAGCGGCAACTTCGTATTCGAACTATATATGAAGCAAAGTTGTTAGAATTTAATGAAAAAAATAATCTTGGAATCGTGTGGGTTAGTTGTCAAGCCGGAACATATATTCGTACCCTGTGTGTTCACTATGGACTTGTTTTGGGAACTGGTGCTCAAATGGTTGAACTTAGGCGAAATCGTTCAGGAATTCAAACCGAGGAAGATGATATTGTAACTATGCATGATCTTGTTGATGCAATGTATCTATTCGATCATGCCAAAGATGAATCATTGCTTCGACGAGTGGTCAAACCATTAGAATCATTACTGGTCGGCCACAAACGTATTATCATCAAAGATACAGCCGTCAATGCAATTTGTTATGGAGCAAAAATAATGTTACCTGGCGTTTTGCGTTTTGAAAATGGAATCGAAATAAATGAAGAAATAGTAATTGTCACAACCAAAGGCGAAGCCGTATGTTTAGGTTTGTTATTATCCATTATTATTCTTTGTCATATTCTTACAAAAATTTTATATTTAGCTGTTGCATTAATGACCACATCGACATTATCATGCTGCGATCATGGAGTTGTTGCCAAAATTAAGCGAGTTGTTATGGAACGAGATACATATCCGCGAAAATGGGGCCTTGGACCAGTGGTATGTTTTTTATGTTTTTATTTGAAACTTTAATAAAAATCATTTAATATTTACTTAGGCTGTCCTAAAGAAGAAACTTGTTAAGGAAGGTTTACTTACTGACAAAGGTAAACCGAACGATAAGACGCCTGTTGAATGGTTTGCTCGAATCGGGTCATCGTCTGAGGTGGCTAATCTATCGAAAGCAAAAAAATTGAGAACTGAAATCCAGGAGACTGGTGATGCACCTAAAAAGAAATCAAGTGAGGATAGTGAAGATGATAGCGACGACGATGACAGCAGCTCTAGTTGAAGAGTCTCAAGTTTTTCAATAAACTTATTTTTTTTATTATTCATTGACTTTGCATCATTTAACTCTAATTTTTTGTCTTATTCTCCATTAATCTATGGTCTTGTCTTCTTATACCAAAAACCATATATAATTTTACACCATTCCTATAAAAATAACTCTGATAAAGATGTTCAAACTTATGCAAACTTTAAAATTGTATTGTATTGAGGAATTGTATTGTATGCCAATAGAAAGAATTTTCCTTCATTCAAACAATTCTTATTTTAGAATTCAATTCTCGGAATCGTAACAATGGTATTTCATATTTCGATAATATTATACTTTAGAGTGCCTGATTCCGATGAATTTGCCTTAAATGTTTTGCTAACGACAGCATACATTCATGATGATCCACTCCGTGTCTTGTGTGATATGAGACAATTCACATTCACAAATGTCGAGTTGCGAAAATTTTACGAAACAAACGTATCTTGTCGGCAACGACGTAGACATAGACATGTGTCATGTACGACGAACGTCACCATCATCACGGGTCGATTGACGCAAGGCTTGCCTCATCTTCACCTATCACCTATCATAGATAAATGTGTTTGTTTGGTGCATCGTTTCGATGTCTATATCTGTCATCCTCAAATGTTCTCAAATCAACAAGATGCAACGTTGCAATGAAACGTACGTTGAATGCCAAGTAATACGTCTCCAAACGATTCCTTTCCTTATCTTCAGTTAAGATTGTCACTCATCTCCTGGTTATTATAGTAAGTTCTAACATTTAAAACATATATGATTCGTTTTAGCCTAATTCCTAGATATCAACTTCCTACAAATCGGTTCCCCTTTTTAGTTTCTCAATAACTAAATTAATGGTTTACGAAACTTTAATCGGTTGTTCACAATAGACACGATTCACCTTTCCGACCAATGTGACCTTTTCCAATTGTCAAGGCTCGTTTTGAATTACATAATCAATCTCTTGGTTGACTGTTTCAATTAAAATTGTTTTTTTTACTCAAAAGTATTAAATGTAATTATCGAATTATAATGATGACATTTTCATGCTCAATTTACTTATATTTTAAAAAACCTATTCAATCTTTTGCATTTTCCAATTAATAATCAATGATTCCACCTATTTATTGTATGCATGTCCACTTTTTTTTGTGTTGTGTCTGAATGTCATGCTATTCAACTATCCATTGAAAATGTCAATATTCGCATCAGTAAAGTTATAAACCGACTTTGATGTTAAATGATTGGAAATTTTTCAACCAACTGGAAAGGTCCTTGGTTAAAGGAAAATTAATAAAAGTTTACCTAGTGAAACTAAAAATTAATAAAACTGGCAAGTCTATTGATGTTGATTTAGTCGTTGTTAATTGACGTAAGATGGCGTATAATTTACAAAACCTTTTTAAAAATTGAATGTATTCCAAATTTTCATTGATTAACTTTTTAACGAGCTGTCACATTTGTTTTTAGGTCTAAACTTATTTTCGTATTTATGCGAAATGTTGTACACATTGAATTGGTGTTCACATGCATCTCATATGATTGTCTACAATTTAGATGATCAATCATTCGTTAAGACAGGTCACCAAATTCAGAAGTTGCAATTAAAAATTCCCTTAATCATTCAAGTTTAATTTTTTGTTGTTGTGATTGTATTTTTTTTTTGTTCTACATCCTCGTTATGCGTTGAAATGGATTTCAATTTCAATGCTATTTTAACTGATCCTGGATTTTCCCTTTCCTTGTTTTTCATTATTTTATATTTTAATTAAACAATTATTTTCCAGGTTTTCATGTTAGTTTTTGTTTCATATTGAAATTATTGTAAATACTTGTTTGAATAGTGTTCCAACCATTTTCAATGTTGATCGACATTACCATTGTTCATATTTTTAGTAAAAACATTATTAAATCGAAAAAAAAGCTTTTGTGTAACCTTAAAATGCATTTAGTCATTGTATGGTTGCAAATAATTTGATAATTTTTTATTATGATTAAATTATATAATATATTAGCATTCTCTTGAGATGTTATTTATTAATTTTGTTGTTGTTACACACATTCGCAATTTTTTTGAACAAAATGTATATTAACATCGATTGAATTTGATTTAAAAAATTTTTTTTATATTTCCCGGGTCATGAATTTACATTGTTTACACAGAACCATTGATAAAAGAGAAAGAAGCCGCGGAAATACTAATTTCAAAACTGTGCCAAATACGAATATTGTAAAGATCACCCGAATTGGCATTTGAAGTCGTTCTCGTTCATTACCACGTTGCATGTGACTTGAATTATTTGTTCTGAACCACACGGTTCAGCTTAATTTAATATAGTGATAATTGAACGATCAAGTTCGTAGTCATCGCCGTTGTTGTCACCATTCTCGTTCAACTCCGACGATGTCTTCTTCTAATGTTCGGATATATTTAGCTGTCGACTCTGACAGGCTATTGTAGCGAGACCACAATATTTCAACTTGATCCACTTGTGTTAATTCGTTAAGAAGAAAATAAAAAAGAATATATATATTTCGGAACAAAAAAAATCTTTACTTTCATTCTATCATGACTCGTTTCTGTTTTGGATTCTTTTATAATAGTTTCCATTGCTTGCAATGATATGAAATGGTATCATTTCTTTACAATTCGAAACTACTTTTTTTTTACTTCAAACGACAATTTATTCTTGGTATGCACACATATCAAATTACATTGCGATGGAAATGTACAAATTCTTGCATTATTTGACTGCCAATTTATATTAAATATGAAAATATTATATGATGATGGCATTTAATATGCAATAAAAAGACACTCACACATGAAACTGTTGATGATGATGAAAAAGATTTGTTTGTCAATTTTGGATGATTCTACATTCTGTATGTTCCTCAGTATCATTTAGTCACTGTTTCCAAAATTGTTTTATAACATTAATTATTTTTTGCTGTATTTAATTTACACACGCACGCACGCATTCAATTAAATGGATTAATCCTTTTAAAATTTGAAGATGTAACACAGAAAAAATGATAAATTTGCTTTAGTATGTAAATAGAAGGTTAATGTGAAGGATTAATTTGATAAATCATCTGTTCACGAATGGTTATTATAGTGCGTAAAGATTGTTCAAACATGTTATTGGATGGCATTCATCATTTAAAAAAAATTGATCAAACTGATCATGTTGCTAATAATAGCTATGGCATTTGATCAATTCCAATCAATATGCGTATCCAGGATATTGACACTTGACTATGTTGAGTTTCCCTCATTTAGTTGCCCTGCAACTTGCAAAGACGATTGTGTTCAATATGTGTAAGTATTGGTTGATTGGTTTTGTTGGTTCGTTGAATCAAACTCGATTCATAACGACTAGTGGCTCGTGCAACTTGTGAAACGAGTTGCTTTCAAATACTAACAATAATAATAATAATAGTAGTAATCATCATCATCATCATCATCATCATCATCATCATCGTCGTCGTCGTCGGTAGACACAATAAACAATTAAGTCGATTATAAACCCATCCCATCTAGTCGTCTACGAATATTTAAATCATCATCAAACCAATGTTGTATTTCTATCGATCATTAATGTGGTTTAACCCACTCCTAAAATCAAATCATTTTCGCTTGCGGTTGATTCTTAAATGACCATGTATGTCATTGTGAACATTTGAATCAATTAATGTTTCACTTCGTCACAGAAGCTAGATACGGCACGCCATTATTTGAGATATTATAGTGCCAATGGTTCACCCATCTCTCTCTCTCATCAATTATATGTTAATTGCATCAACACTCGACATAAATTATGGGATTGAGCCAATGCAATTCGATGCTAATCGAATTTGAGTTCATCATGTGAATCAATGCAAAATGCACAATGACAAGCATTTGCTCCCTATTCCATTACATTGACTTTGGGTGCCGTTCCTATTTAAACCGACTTTTCTCTTCTTTTTTTGATGGTCAATCATTAATTTGCCTTTTCCCCTAATTTTATCTTTTCCACCATTCACTTCATCAAACATTTATTGGGCAATTTATTATCCAATTAGATTAGACATATATATGTTGGTCATCTTTAGTTTGATTTCGTTACAACACAAGTTTAGTCGATAACTGTTTACATGTCAACTATGACAGTTTTTTAAGTTTCTCAAATTTTGCTTCTGAATTGATATGATTTAATTCAAAATCGTATGGTAACATATAATAAATACGGATTGTTTTTTGAATTAATTCACTGTGTTTTAGAATCAATTAATCGGTATCAACGCCCAAATGACCCTTGTCATGTTATTGACGCCAATTTGTACAATTCGTTGTTGTCATTCTTGTTGTTATCTTGTTGCACATTCATCATCATGCATATAGTTGTTCCGCTTCACTTATTGTTGTTGTTGTTTTCGTCGTCGCCGACATCGTCCTCAAATGGATCTTTCATTCATTTGCATTGCTAACCAATGTGCCGCCAGATTACTCTTGGGTTCTTGTGTGCAAATGAATATGCTAATAAAGTGGCCGTAATTAACATTTTCGATAACGATACAAGGTTGATGGGTTAACCTAAACCTTTGTTATTCTACAAGATATTTTCTTCTTCTTTTTTGTTATTTCTTAGCATACATTTATAGCGGCTCGAATTAAAATAAAGAGAGGAATGCAATTTAACTGACAGAATATTTGATGGCATAAAAAAATCAGCTAATCCATCTTTGGTTTGCCGTTCATAAAGATGAGCCATTCAACTTTATCCATTATTAGGACCATAATTTTCCACTCTACTCAAATTTGTATTAGTTTCTTATAATATCGGTCTGTTTTAGGTTTGTTCATTGCATACACATTCATTCGGCAACAAGCCACACTTGGTGTATGTTGATGCCAAATGTGTTTTTCCATGTTTTCATATATTATGGCTGTTTATTATTGTTATATTTACTATATTTTGAGTCGGCAATATGTTGCAAACATTCATTCCGACAGAATAAATATGATTCGTTTGAAAAAAAATGAGGCCGCGCACATTGCACTCACAACACACACACACACACTCTTGAGTTACTAATTATTGAAATTGTTATGATACAATTACATCTACTTAATTGCGTAACTTTCTTATGACAATATACCTTTGCCTTTACTATGGCGTTTGAGTTCAATTACTCTACTTTATGCAGACTCATCTTATTTTGTTAAGTATTAAGTTTGAATAGAGCAGTATGTTGAACACACACACACACACACACACATTCATACACACTTATATTTCATACATACACAATCGTAGCAAATCCATGTTCGTCAAAGTCCGTTATGATCGTGTGTTGGTATGCTTGATTTATACAATCATTGAGAACTTTGTCCCTTAAATACCTTATACAAGCTTAGTTTGATAAGATTTGCAAAGATTCTTATTCAGCAACAACCGATAATAGTTTTATCAAAATTCGCAGGAACACGAGTCAAATGAAATGATTTCTAACTATGATATATTGATGTTGTACATTTAGTTACTAACCAATTCAATGGATAAATTGACTTTAACCCTTATTTAACATTGTATCCTGATTGATAGTGTTTCTTATCGACCATTTTCTCAGCGATCATATGGATCACGTGCACTTTATCATCACATTAAAACTCGAATACGTAAAAATAGGTTTGATGCGCATTATGCAACAACTATCTGGTTTTATACTTGATTTGTTTTAATTCAATCGTTGAATGGCATCAATGATTATATGACAAGCCCACTGAATTGTGTGTGTGTCATCATTGTTGCATGGGTCAGCTTTTTTTTCTCGTTGCTCTCGAAGATGATGCACAATTTGCTTATCATCTTGTACCAAATACATTCTACATATTTTCCATTTATTTATGGTTCAAATTTTGTGTTGTCAAGATTTTTCTATCCACAATGTACAATTATAAACACAAGACCTATGAACTTGACACTGAACATCACGAGGATCATGCAAATTTCAATGGGAACATTGTTGATTGCAATTTGTTGTTTGCCTTGCCATTGCATTTGAAAACTCTACAAATAGTATGAAATGATAAGAACGATGGCAATGAACACGGAACAAACATTATTTATTTTTACATCTTTAGTTTTATTGAAAACAGATCAATTTGATTAAAGATTTATTCTATTTAGATTTTAATCTAAGTATCAAATTTTGCTTACTTGATTTGTGTTGACATTGCCACCATTTATAGTAACAAATGGAATTGTTGACACACGTTAACCAATTTTTTTTGTTGTTTCTTTTGATAATTTGATCACATTCACTCCGTGTACAATAATTAATCATTTAATAATACTGCACCGAGAAGCATTTGTGTGAATAGTCGGTTGTTGCAATCAAGAATTCAAACCAGCACGTTGTCGCTTGATTCCATTGCAAAATGATATTCTCTTAATCTCTAAACATTTGCTGAATGTTTGCTGATTTGGTACGTTTGACGACCATTTTAGCAACTAGATTTGTTGATTTGATTAAGTCTTCTTTCGTAATTTATGCACATGTTCGTGTCATACAGTCATATTGGTATTCATTTGAGGGTGCAATGGAAATTTCCGGTAATTTGGCACTTTATGTTCGTTGCCACATCGCCACAAGAGTTATGTCTTTATTATTTTCATTTAAGTTTTATTTCATCAACAAATGACCCTTTGATGATGGCGAATTAGAATAGTTCCTAAGAATAGTTGTTAATGTAATCATACACTCTTTGGGAATGAAACATTTGGGATATTTCAATGGTTCATTCTATTATTATTTTCTTTCTTTCTCTCTTTCTTTCTTTTTTTTCCTTTTTACTTATTCTTTATTTTATATTAACATACAATTCAAACTAGATGTTATTGAACGTTTTACCACAAATAGAGTCATCGAATCTAATTAGCACGAAATTTTCGCCCAATCAAGATTGATCGATGATTGATTGTGCTAACCGATTGTCTCATTGTTTGGTTAACATTTGTATTGTGAATTGAAAACCATTCAATCAAGTTTTTTTAATTCAATTTAATTTACTAGAATATGATGCAATAGTTTAAAAATGAAGTTCGTGTCATGAACTTTAATTGTATTACTATTTAAGCAATAGATGGAGTTAGTTGTTTCAACCCCAAAAGGTAATTATTCGTGAATTTCCTGTTTCATTATTTTTCTCATACCATCCAATCGTTTAAAACTTTACCAACCACATCATCATTAATATAAATTATTATTGTTTACACTGACAAATGTTTAATATAAGTAGAAAGTGTTTCGTATAGATGTGTATCATAATCGAATTTTTGTAATAATAAATGTTCGCATGTGAAACTCAAAAGTGTCAAGCTTTAAGTAATTAATCATTGATTCAATTAAACAATCTAATTGGTATGTTGTCATTTATTTGCCTGTCATGTTGCTGTCATCATTTCATTTTTATACTATCAGTGGCCGTGACCACCTTGAACATGAATTCTTTGCAGTTAACAAACCTTCCATTTCCTGGAAGATATATATATATATCTCCTTATCATTGTTGTTGCTCTACATTTCACCATCGACTAGTAATTGTATTACTTTTGCATATAATTGTTAAATCAATATTAAACTATATATTGTCGGCAAAAATATTTGCTTATGGATTTATCCCAAAAGCATCGGCGACAGACGACGTTCGATTATAATGGTTATAACCCATTATAAGTGGAGGTCGATTTCATCGTATATATAACGGCCCATTGTTTGGCAATCTCAATTGCATTCATACTCGATTTGTTTGCAATCTTTAGATGAACAGATTTTTTTTTATTGAAACTGTTATCGTTTGCAACAAAAAATTGTTGTCCCCGTTCGACATGTTTCGGTCGGAACGCTCATGTGACGTTATCAGGTTTCGGCTTTAATCTACTATAGTATACCTGCTCATGGGACATATTAGCCTTCATCATCAGAACTAGCCTCCATCAAGTGGCACGTTTTTGCTGTTGCCGTCATCATCATCATCATCATCATCATTGTCGTCGTCGTCGTTGTTGTAGTCGTCAAGAGACTCTATTTAAAACCAAATTTATAATTTTTGTGTGTTTTATCTGTATGCCTAAACTTGGATACAAACAACATCACAAGACGAGCACATTCGTCGGTCAAGGGCGTTCATCTAATTGCTTATTATCACCAAATATCACTTGCGATTTCATGCGATTTCATTTGCTATGCAATTTTATACCATCTATTTCTAAACACGTGGATTGAGGGTTGTATATATACAATTGCAAGCATTGCTTGTTCTCATCGAATCGCTGACTATCGTCTTTTCATTGATGACATTTTTTTTGTGATGATCATCATGTAATATGATGATGATGATGGTTTGGTTCCAATCATTAGAACACAAAATACTTGATCCGTTGAGCAGAACCATTTTTTTTGGAACGATTATGAACATTGACATTATATCTGAACTATGACTAATTGTCACTAGAATAGCACTGTCAAGTTTCATATCTGTCATAATCTAACTTTATTTATTTATTTACAGTCACTTGGAATTATATTTATTGGTCTATATTGAGTGAAAATATGGTCAAACAAAAAAAAAACGACAGATGTTTGTAACGTTCTATTTATTGGCATACAGGTCTCCAATTCGTTTGTGTACTCGATTATTGGATTTGATCTTTGTAGACATCCAGAACTGCCGTTTAGGCGGTCACTCACTCGTTCAATTGTTCCATTTATTAGTGCCGTTTCATGTTCATCTCTCCCACTGACTGGTGCCGGCTGCTGTGAGGAGTTGTGTTGTAGGTCCACAACGCGTGCCGTAAGTGCCGCAACTTTCATTGCCAAAGGCCACCAACTTTTTCCAAAGACCAACTAAATTCTAAAAGGTCCCCTCTTCGCGCGACTTTCCTTAACGCCCCAATTAGGCGAATGAAAGTTAACAATTGTTTCGTATACAATTTTCAATTCAAATTCATCCGCCACGTGACCTGCCCGACGTCTTACCATTTGGACTATTTGGACAGATGGACAGTTGTTCAATGACCTCACTGACCCAAGCACTTTTCACCGTCTTGCTTGCAACTAATATCTCCTTCCACAGGTGATTGTTTAGACCATTTTGTCGCGGAACGCGCCATCGAGGCCTAGGGGACAGACAGGTTTGCTAGAAACACCTGGTGGATGTCACTGATGGAAAAGGGAACAAAAACACAACTTTGCACATTGCAATAAGTGTTCCAAACATTTTGACTGCGTCCGGGACCGTGTTAAAATGGTTTTACTCCCTCCTCTATATTTTTGTTGTTGTTGTTGAATATAAGTTTGTGGGTCACTTTGGTTATATAATTATTATATTTTTGAAAGAGATATTTACATGTTTGGTTAACGTTAATATCATCTGTTATGTCATAGACATGACTATTAACGTTTTATTAGAAAGTTACATTTAGATTCACCTTGTTCTTATGTAAATTAAAAATTTGTTTTTACATAAAAGAATTTCCGGAATGACTAAATTAGATACAATTGCTAACATTTCGAAGGGTTTATCTGGCTGACAAAATCTTTCACTTTGACGTGAACTAATAAATTTTCATTGAATGCGAAATGCACCGAAACGGTCCAAGGTTGGTAGGTGGACTGGTCTATGATGAAAATATCTCTATTCTCTTTGGTTCATATGTATAAGTGGGAATTTGATATCCAAATCTATTGATAAGAATAAATTGTATCATATTCCCCATTGTCCATTAATATTAATATAATCCTAATTTGTGTACATTGGTTAACAAGACGATATTATACCAAGACGGAGCCAAAATTATATTTGGCCAAATAAAAACCTCTTTTGGGAAATTTATTTTCCAAAAAATATACGAAAATGAAATTGTGTGTGTGTGTTTGTGTGGGAGTGAAATGAAGAACAATTTTGCAGAATCGATTTCGTTTATAGAGTTCACAGAGCTCGATCCATATTAGAAACATATTTAACATGAATATTTTGGCATAATATTTTTCCGAAAGTTGTTGTCGTTGGCTTTGACCTTAGTAGGGCACTGAAATATATGGATTCATCAATTTGTTTATCACCATTATTATAGATAGCAACAATAACGACAACGACAACAAAAGGATGAAAGCGAGAGGAATTGGTGGCACACACAATAATGTTCCTTCCTTAATCATCATTTAATGTTTTTTTGGGTCTCCTCAATTTACGCTACTGAATGTAAGTTTTTATTCTGTTTGCTGTTCATCATCAGCCCATGTTCAAATGGTACCGTTATGTATTTAATGGTTATTTGGTACACACAATTCGTTGACGATCGAGTACATTGCCATTCGGCGACCAAAGTAGAATGATGAATTATTCTATGTCTATTTGCCTTTATTGTCCCGCTCATTGTCCACACATTTCCCATCTATATTTTGATATGTACATGATATTAGTTGTTTAATCTATTATTAAAAGAGAGAAAGAATGGAAGAAAGAGCGAGAGAGAGAGAGAGAGAGAGAGAGAGATACAAAATGCAAAATAATTCTTGTTTTTCACACATTTCCGTTACATATGGGTGTATTGACTCATCCAACCAAATGGTTCCACACTGAGAGAAATGTTCTCTCGCACTCGGAACAATTAAGATTTGTACATTTTGATTTGTAGAATGTACTTTATTTGATTTCTCATATCTCATATATTTTTTTGCTTATCTACGCACCGGATAAAGTATGAAATTAGAGGGAATTGCCATTCGTCACTGCAACGGGTACAATATGGCTGCATGCAACTGTGGTTTGGTTGTGTTCTTCATTGAATGAATGACCTCAATCTTGTCTGTTGTCATTTGTCGCTATTGCGTTTGATGAATTATTCAATTTTTTAGTGGAAGATTTCCACTGAATGTTTTGTTTCGGTACTGCTGCCTCAGTCGCCGACGTCGCTGTGCCACGACTATACCAATAATTTATCCCTCCTCCTCAATTTGAAATAGTTACATTGTAAAAAAAATTGTAGTACGCTTTTTTTAATATTGACTTCGATAGGGGAAAATTTCCAGTTTTTTAGGTTTATTTCCCATATAATTGACGTTTATCATCTTAAAATTTCATTTCAACCTCGACAACAAAATTGTAATAATGGGTGGGTGGTGGGGGTGTGTTCGTGTATGGATTTACTTATATGTTCCATCTTAGCGAAGCTAACACTAGCCTTGGAATTGTGTGATGCACTTGTGGTTTGACGTGTATAATTCCACTATAGGAAGTAAATTCAATTGTCTGCTTGAACTAGTTTGATATTGTTTTGGTGGTTTTTGATCGATGCACTTGTGGATGTGTGTTGTGCGTGTTTCACAATGGACACTAAGGTCGAATGTACCGACGAGTGCCATTCGCTTCGCACTCGATGACTGGGCTTGAAAGGGGGCTTGGAAACGGGAACAAGACGAGACGACACAAACCATACACACCATTGATATAGATATATATATATTCACATTTTCCGACCATGTGGTGTGCACAATGTTTCGGTCGGTCTCCAACGTATTTTGGTAGCCTCGTCTCGGTGACGCATTAATCAACCTTACCAATGTTGTCTTTGGCGCCTTCGATGATGAACATTGGCGAGTCACGGACGCAAACGCGCGGACTCGAGGCTATTCGATGGCTCGATGGTGACACATTCACTTATGGATTACCACTCGAAACTCACGTAGACCATATTCGATGTCAATGTGCTAATATATCATTGATAACATTCTCCTATGCCCTCTCCCCTCGTTCTCTCTTTCTCCTATACCTATTCCGACATTTTCACATTGAACTCGATCCACATATTTACCTCGAACGCATCTATCTTTGTCGGGTGACAAGAACAACTGAACATAAAATTTGGGGACTTTCCTTTCCCTCTTCGATGTTCTCTTTTTTTTTCTTCCTCACATCTTGTGAACCTTTTTTTTTTTTTTCATATCGAACGGGTGTAGTAATTGAGTCTGCTGTTCGTTTATCATTAATCGTTCTTTTATTGTTCATTCGATACCTGATGATATATGGCAATGTCCATGTCCAGTTGGCCATGTCATGTCATAGATGTCATGTTGGCCATATTTGGACCGCCCGTGTTTCATTGCCGACATTGCCAATATTGTATGTATACATGATCCGGACAGCAATAGCAACAGCAACAGCAACAGACACGGTGAATTCAGTTCAATGAGTAAGTCACATTGAGACACGTTTATAACGTTCATGCCACTTGTCACGTAAACCAGACACATCGAACACCGCCAAATGTATTTGATCGACACGTAAACGCTACGATCGGTGACTCTTGGCGAACCGTTCTTCACGAATTCGTCCATTCCGGGTCAAGACTGTTTGCTTTACCAGAATGAACTATTCTCGTTTGCTTTCCATTTGCAAACCTAATTACCATTTGACAAAATATGATACATTGAACTGTCACTGAACTAACTGTCTCTCCCTCATGCTTACTGTCAAAAGTGTTTTGTGCGTCTGTGTATGGGAAAGTGAACGATTCAAGTGAGATATGACGGTGGACTATATCAGTCAAAATTTTGGGAAACCAAGAGATGATTGCTTTGGTTGAGATGTCACACCAAAGAGAATCAACGACGGTTGACCTCACACCACGCGAATCGTGTGTGTGTGTGTAAGCCAAATCACGATTTGATTTGATTTATTTGATCCCATTGAATGCCACGCCTGCATTTCCATTATACACAGTTAAGAAGCTTAATGCATTAGACAAATGAATCCACGTGACCTCCAATTCGAACGTAATAGATTGTTGAAACATATTTATTGTTACCACAAAGAGGACAATAATCATTTAATTGTTTCTCAATTCAACATTTTCTTTTATTTGAGTGTACAAACATGTATAAAGTCTCGTGTCCGTATTTGTTTTTTGGATAATAATAGAGAAGTAGCAATAAGTGGTTGACTTACCTAAATATAGCTAACATATCACAAGTGTATTGTGTAATTTGAACATTTAAGATGGGCAAATGCACAATTATTGTTTAATGGAATGGAATTTTTTTCTTGGATCTCGTTACTTGCTGCTTTGTTGGCTGACGACTGGTTACTTGTGCTCTACTAGTACTGTTGCCGTACAATCGAATGGAATGTTGTTGTGTCTGGCATTGAAGACATTGCCAGACCGCGTTCCGTCCTTTGCACCCAAATGAGCCTACACTTCTTTTTCGGCAACTCTTTCCCTTTGCCATTGCTATAATTGGCAAGTCCGATTTTTTTGTTGCTCTTCAAACATGTCTAATGTGTTGGTGTGTTGGTGTGGTGCGTGTGGCACAAATTGTGCCCGTACCGGCAATGAACCAATTTGAAATGATCCGGTAGTCCCGAACTCCACACTACTACTACAAGTGTACGGGCGTGCCCGCTTTAGTTCAATTCCATTTTGTTCTTTCGTTTTTTTTTTTTTTTCGTTCGTCCGTCCGTTCGTTCACATCCATTTCATTCAGGAAATAGTTGCCGAGTTGTACATTTGTTTGCCATTGATGGTTACCACACAAATACGCAAGCACATTTCCTCAATGGATGATTTCATCAATGTGAAACCATCGTGTCTTGTGATTCTTTCTTTCTGTCTTTCTTTCCTCTCTGTTTGACCCTGTTGAGCATCTATTCATAAAGTTTGTCCTATTTTGCGGTTAAAGAATGAGGAATTTTGCCCTCATTAATATTGTAATGTTGTGGTTGTTTCCCGATTCTTAGTTGATATCGAGTCGTAGTTTTTTTTTGTTTAATTCTTATTCGTGTACCTGTTTGGTTCGATCACGATTGCAATCAATCTCTCTTATTTTATACTTATTTCTCTATAAATATGCAAACAAGTTAGGACTCGATTAATAAATATTTTCTAAGCTTTTCATTTATATATGTATAGATAGATGGATACTTTACATGAGAGTATAATGGAAATTATTCTTTCAATGGACATTAATCGTTGCCGATTTGTTGGCATGTGAATGTTGCTAATTGCACTTTATGTTCCGATGGAATCGATCCTCGCACAAACATACACAATGTTCATATAAAATTTACTTGCTTGCTTAATTAATTATGGTTTGATTTATTCTTATCTGGACTAATCTAACATTACCTAAAGTTGATGCATCTTGATATGATTCGGTTTTTTTGGTAAGATAAGAATAACGAAACATTTACATTTGATTGAAAACCTTATTTATCGACAACACATTTTCAATGGGATTGGTTAAATTTTATTTAATTAAAAGATAATTAAAAATTGATTAACTCAAGTATAAGTACGTTCATGTAATGATTCCTTGAACATAGTGTCTTTGCATAAATGTGCAATGCAATAAGGGAAGATTGTTGCGGGTTTGTCCTTATTCAAAGGTCTACTGCATTTATGCTATTGTAATTGGACAAGTTCGATTGGAATCGAATGGAATTTTCCGTTGACTTTCGGTGACCCATCAAAGCATGTCACACGACGCCAACGACGACAACGACAACGACGACGGCGATAGGAGACGGCGGCGTCGGCGTCGGCGGCGATTGTGTCCTTCTCTCGTGTTCCTATTGCAACTACATACTCAATGGATGATTGTGTGCGGACGCATTAATTACCAAGTAAACTCAATATATGAACCAAACGATGCATTGAATATTGTTTGCACTCAATGACGCTCGTTCGCCCATTTGAACGTCGTCGGCTACACCTTCATCGATGACGGATCTGATGATAACTCTCCCGTACGGTAGTCGCCAGAACGATAAGTACCAAATTATCCAAACTTTATAATTGGATTTTGTCTTTAGACGAAGGGCAACATACCATTTCGCATCTTAATTAATAATATTATTAATTTAATATCAATTTAATTAATTCAACCAAACTCGATTATCGGTCAAGTTGGCTATCCATCTATCTATAGATGAAAAATGATCTCCAGTTGCACATCTTCTTTCCATAGAAATACAAACTGGACACAAGGAAATCGTACACTACATTTGTAGATTCAATATCAATGATGTGTGTGTGTGTGTGTGTGTGTGTGTGTCTAAGTGAGTCCGTTCTTCACGATCTACATTCACATTCGGGTTGGCATCGTGCTCGAACATTCCATATGTATGATCGATGTCGAGTCAAAATATATTTCCCAACAGCTCAATCGTTCGATGTTTGTTTGAGGCGTGCTATTCATTGCAGCCGTTTTGCCTCATTGATCCTTATTTACGTAAACTTTTCCTTGAATTCAATCGATGTTGTGATTGAATGTCATTTATATATATTCATCATTCTAGTTCATCATCGTCATCATCATGGCGCACGTGATATAAATCACATTTACATTAATAAGAAAGGGATTTTTCAAATCCTCAAATGATGTTGAATTTGATTTGTTTTTAAATAACCAATTCTAAAACGAAAACAACGTTCGTTATTTCATTTTATGACTTTAGTAGTAGTAGTATTAGTATTAGTTATCATATTAAATTAAGCGACGGTCAACCAAGTTCGACAATAATCTTTGTTGCACGTTATTTTTCTTTATACAAACAAAAATAACCAATCAAAACGGAGAATCTATTGTAAGACCCAATGAATCATTTAGTCACGATATTGGTCTTTTTTGTGGGGAATTATGTTTGTGTGTCATTGCCGGCTCGTGGCAAATGTGCGTCCGTTTTGTGGCCACCAATCTTGCCACCATCCGGTAACAATTTGGTGCCATAGTATATTCCTCTAATTGGCTTAATTATGATTGTTTAAATAATCCAATTCAATGGGCAACTAACGATCAATGAAGCAGATGGTTCATCTTTGGCTCATCAACAATGATTGGCCAATATAAATCTCATCATCATAACGGATTTGATTAACCATCTAATTGACAATGTCCGTATTGTTTGAGGGTTTGTCTTTCAACCAACAAGTGAACTTTACATTCAAAACGGATTTATCCAATTTACATCTGCTTATTTCCCCTAGGCTCGCCATTTCCCTTTTTGATCGAGCTCGTCGCAAACAATAATTGCCATGCAGAATAGCTAATCATGGACCCAGCAGGTGTGCGTTATCTGTTGCACTTGAGGATATATATTGTTACAGACAGATGACTTTTTTTTGTTTATCACCAGCCCTAGCATGTGCGTGCTGATTACCCCGAGCAAAGAATGGAGGGGTCAGGTCAATTTTTTCTTTTTTTGAGAACGATCAATGTCGGCCGGTCATGCGACAAACTCTATTCACTTTGGCCTTCTTATTCCATCTTTAACTTCACTTATAAGGCAGCACCTGTTGACTTTGAGTTTGTTACATTATTATAGAATAAAACCGATTTACCATTTATTGCTGACAATTGCATAATATCGTGATTGCGTGTTAGCCACATACCAAGCAAAATTTCCTAACATTCAATCGAATATAAAACTCTTGGGTCAAATGAATTTCCGTTAAATACTAAACTAAAATAGATTTCGTTTTATTGTCACATTTTTTTGTTTTGTTTTATAATCTATCTATTTGATTAACATTATAGTTGATAATCCAAATGTACTAATGAGGATAAATTATTATTCCATTTTTGTACTTAAGTGAGAAGATTTGCACAATCGAACGTCAAAGTAGGGTTGTCAACTTATTTTTCTATTCTCAACGTTGTGACGTCTTTATGTCAAACTTTTATGTTAACTCATCATTGTTAACGTAACGAATTGAAATTGAGTGAATCGATTTTGATATTTCCCAACCACGATTTTATATAAAAAAAAATTGCCATCGGCACCGACTCGGCGCGACTCGACACACTCGACACGAGTGTTATGAAAACTCATTCGGTGCATCTATTGGGTGATTCATAATTTATATTTTTATATAGATATAAATTGAATTCAATCACACACACACACAAACAGGGTGAAACAATAGAAATGTGGATAATGTGAATGCACTTATCCAATAATGGTTGATACTACTTTTCAATGCTTAACTCAATTTTTTGACAAAATTCTATGCACACATGTCTGCTGTTTTTATAAAAATTCGGGTTTAATCCGATTATAGTCTCTCACATGAACTATTTTCGGAAAATTTTTTATCCAAATTTTGTTTTGTTTTAAACATGCAAATTTAAAGAATACGATTGTTAATGTTCTATGTTAAACATTAATTCAAATCGCATCAATCTGTGCGTGAATTTAAACATTTAACCATTTTAAAATTAATTTATTTCTAAAGTTTACTCATTTTTTTTCAAAAAAGTCATTTTTATTTTGTGTTAAGAATATTTGAGAATAAAGAATAAAAAAGTTGAAACACTTTAACGCGTGATGATTTACACTAACTCACATACTAATTGAAAGGTGTTTTAATTAGTTTATGAATTATATCCTTAACTCAACTAAGTGGTTCGGCAATGTTGTTTCCGAAGATATTGCCAATTCATGTCACGTTGAAATCTTGATACAATGTTGCAATGCACCAGTCGGTGCCCATCAATTCGTACATTGGTTTCATGTGATTAATTAATCGCTGTCTGTGGTTAATTAAATCAATTAATCTTGAAAATAGATTCTCCTTGTTGACCTCTCTTGTGTTGGTTACACGTGTACATATGATAGTCGGCGTCTCGTTTCATTTGTGGTCTTGGTTTTGTTCAGTACCATTCCCAATGAATTCACATATACAACAGCTAGTAAAGAGAACAAGAGAGAAAAAAATAGAATGAAGTAAAGAATTACCAATTTATATGGTCAAATGGGTGTTATCATCATCGTTGTCATGTTGTTTAGACTTGATTTATTGTTGATTTATTGTCGCCCATTTATTGTTCCACGCGTCAACCATCATTCATATTAAAATGGCAATTGTGTATTTATTGGCCAAAACGAGACTCTCGATCATGTTGACTATATATTCGCATAATAGTAATAGGTTCAATTGACAAATGAGTGTCATCATGGTTGTCAACAAATTGGCAAACAATTGGCCGAACACGTTGATGGGCGTATTATATCCTTCCGATTCTTCAGAATTTGTCACTTATAATTATGAGCTATAATCATTATAGCCAAATAGAGAACGGCAATATTAAAGCAAAAACAAACAAAGTAAGATATCTGAAAAAAAGCGAAGAAAAAAAAAGAAACGTTTCATTCTATATGTATATGATGCCAAATAAATGTTCTACAACTATTATCGTTGTCTTGTTAATTGTAAATTAATTATCACTTTCGAGTACAACCATTATGCTAACCGAATTATCTTTTCTTTATCCACTTTGTTTGACGACCTTTTCCAATGCATAACTGGTACTAACTTGTTGTTGTTGCCTTACATCTTGATTTGAATCATTAACTCATGACCGCCTTCGATCGTTTCAAGGAACCATATATAACCACACACACACACGCGCGCGGGCGCATTGTTGAAATTAATTAAAGTCTAAATGTATGCGCACGTGTAAGCCATTTACCTTGGACACGATTACATCGATTCACGTTTGGTTTAACTGGCAAACCCCTTACAAATAGCAATTTATAGGATATTTGGTCATTGCACATCCACATCTTTTCCGATTTACAACTCAATCTTTCTTCTTGTCATTTTTATCTCCCATTTCTCTCTAAATGTACGAATCACACACACACTGATACAACCCACACAAAAGGTGTTTGCGGTTAATAGTTTGATTCATAAAATTCATACAAATTCCGTAATGAAGACGATCCCAAGTTAACAAAATAATAATCAAAAAAAGAGATTGATTGGCTCATTGTCTATGATGGTAGATTTATATTCAACATGGTCATTCTCCATTAGAATAAATATATTCTTTGTGTATTGAACACTTCAAACATTTAGATTGTTATGCACCTTGTCTTGACGATATCGTGCATTGATGGTCTCGTATGTTTACTTTTCCATATGTAATTCATTCACGCAATTCTATATGTTCATTTGCGGAGTTTATCGATTTCATTTTGTGCTAAGTTGTCTCTTTCTTCCTTCATTGATCATTGGTGATTAGTTTGTTACATCTTCATATTCCCGGTTCATTAGCCTCACCCCAACAACTAGAATTTGTTTCATAGTGGGCGGACGCACGTGTCTCCTCTCCTGAATTAAATGATGTTGATTAAAAAAAATTGATTGAATTTTTAATTTGTATATTGATTAAAACTGTTAAATTTTTTTCTACAATTTTAAGGTAAAATATAATCATTTTCCGTGTTTTGCTAAACCAATTTTATTTTTGTTAAATATTCCAGTTTAAACTATTTTGGTTGTTGAGTGAAGACCACGTTAGAAATGTACGATTTCATAATGGTTAAATATAGAGAATGTGAAAGAGAGTGAGTGAACGAGAGGAAAGGGAATGAAATTTGTACTAAAAATTTCCTTTTCAAATTTTACTTGCTTGATTGATGACCATTACAATCGAAGGGTCGACTCTCAATCGAATTATGATTGTTCGCTCAAGAATAGTAATGTCATGCATCTACGTACAGTTGTACTTGCCAATGTTTTCCATTTCGATGTCTTTGGCTTTCCTTTTTTCGGTTTGTCCCCGTTCGTCTCCTCACATAAAATGCGACCAACCGAAACATATATTCGGATGGTGTCATCGAGTAACATTGAGTATATCTTGCTTCGATGACTGCATTTTAATCATTTCACACACACACACACACACACACACACACACACACACACACACACACACACACACACACACACTTGTGTTACACTTCCGTACAATATAATATCAAGTTTATTCTAAAGAATGTGTTAATCTTTAAGCTTTAAATTGTATGTTTTACTCAACTTTTTTTCTCTACTAACCTTCAACTTAGATATTAAGTTTTGACTGTAATCTTTTTCTTTTTCTTTTTGAATTGAAACTTATTCTTAAACTCAATTCAAATTCAATCGAATCATCAACAATTAAACATTTGTTGCATTATGGTTCAATCAATGGAATTATTATGTCAAATTGGGTATAAATCATAACGATTACATACACGTGTGATGTGAAGTGTGATTGTGTTCATTGCTTTCAATTGAGTGTCTATGTCAATGGAGCCAATGACTCGAACGGGAGT
Source organism: Blomia tropicalis (assembly GCA_029204025.1). Taxonomy (NCBI): domain Eukaryota; kingdom Metazoa; phylum Arthropoda; class Arachnida; order Sarcoptiformes; family Echimyopodidae; genus Blomia; species Blomia tropicalis. Next base: position 10,107,591 of record CM055088.1, read on the forward strand.
TGCTTGCACTCGAACACGCGAGTAATTGGGATCACACATCAAGTGCATTGCAATTTAGTTCTCCTGCACTTGTCTCAGCTCGTTCGTTCATTCGTTCGTTCGTTCGTTCATTCGTTCGTTCATTTCCAACTTGTCCAAATCGGGTGCGTCCAGGGGAATCATCGTCATCATCATCATCTTCATGCTCACATGACACTGTTTCGTTGCCGACACATCACTTATGTCACCGGGAAAATGTATGCAAGTGAACGTCGAATAGCGATCAGTGAAACAGAGTAAACACAAACGAACAATGTCACTGTTGGAATATATTGCAACATTTCATATCTATATTGTCCCACTCGTTGGGTGGCGATGGGTCACAATATATGCATTCGACGCGAGGTATATATACGCTAATTGTAATTATCTCTATGCTCGTTGTCATACTCGTCAACTCTTTAAGACACTAAAAACTTGTCATGCTACTAATATATATTTAATAAAGACGTTAAGATGTTGAAACAATATTATACATCAATGTCGAATATGTGCACTTGGTGCAATGTCATTAGAAGAATGGAGAGAAGTGAATGAGAACCAAATCAACCCACTTTAGATCAGCATGTGTGATACATATATTTCCATTTGTTTATAGCATATTATTATTTCTTCCGCTTCATTCAAAACATAAACTCAACATCATTTTTTTTATTTGCTCACTTGTTTGAATTAACTTGATACAATGTCTTTTGTGCAATCATAAAAAAATTGAAATTTGATTTATTCATATTGAATTTTCAATTCAAATTATGTTTACTTATGCGAAATGTATCGATCGGCGTCCAAATCTAAATCTAATCTTCCATTCTTTCTTTTTCTCTCGCACTCATTTCAAATATTAAATAGATTGTAAATTTTCTCATTATTGTCAGCATTATTGATCGGAAATGGTCGTTGTAGCTAGTAGCCAGTATGACCATAACAATTGACGGTTGCATGTCCTCGATCTTTTCCGAATTCGACTTGGTCATCGTAAACTATAGTGCATTCATTCATAGTCAATTATTTGTCGTGGGTTAACTCTAATTTCATTTTTTTTACAATTTTACTCTTTGCCATGAATTTCTTTTGAATTGATTTGATTTTCATGTTTGAAAATGGCTACCATGAGACAAAATATATATATATGACAATGATAATACTAAAACAAAATATAAATAGATTATTTGCTGATTCTTTTGAGTTAAGAACTAAAGATTTCGAACCAATTTCCGGGTTTGTGTGTATATATCTAATAAAATAAATAACACACTTTACTATAATAGTGTGTGTGTGTGTGGAACATAAAACAATAAATTTTATATTATTTATATTTAAAAATAGTGCATTATCACTTTACTATAAATGCATTTCTTTATTTTATTAATAATAAGTGATGATATTACAATATTTCCTTGACTTGATTGACGCTGTATATTCTTCTGCGGTATTGTTGGCGCCATTGGCACTAACCTAAATGGGTGAGTGCGATGTAGATCAACAAATTTGATTGACATTGTTTTTCGCGCATCTTTTTTTCCTCTAGTGGAACAATGTTCCACAAATGTGATCGCATCGCATCGCACTGGTTGGCACGAGTCATGTGTCATGTGTAAGCAGTTGTAAGTTACTCGACCAATTCTTGTGTTGTCACCACATTGGTTTCGCTTCCATCTTCGTTCGGCCTGTGAACACAACACCATCTTTCCTTCCATTCTAAATTATAATGGAAACGATTGTTCATCAAACCGTTTACATAGGATAAGATGAACACATTACAACAGAAAAGAGGGTTAATATATATTAATTGAAAATATAATATTCCATACAATTTTATGGTTAATCTAACGTAAAATTTAAATTGATAAATCAAAAGTAATTTTTTTAATTTAGAGTATTAGTTTATTTCACAATCAATTTATGGGCAAAACAAAATCTCGTATCCATGCGATTCATTCATTCATTCATTCATTTTTTTATTATATAATAGTATAGGAACAAGGAACATATGTGTCTCATGACAAATTCATATAATTTTAATTTTTTTTTTCTTTTGGTAATTCTATTTTTGGACACCTCTCTTTCCCGCGTCTTATCAGATATTCGTGATATAATTTTGTTCATTCATTTTATACGTTTCCTTTTTTTTCATTTCAGTCGTTCGTTTCCTTTGCCTCCACCTGTCAGATGGCAACGTCTTCCACCCTCACTCGACTCGACGTCGATGTGGCCATGTCTAGCCAATCGGTGACAGGTCCATTGTTCTCCTATGTTTCGGTGCAATCGGGGGAAAGATGAACACTTGCTCAAGTCGTTATTTTTAGATCTATTATCATCATAGATTTTCACTTAGTCGTTGTGTATGTTCGTGTGTGTGTGTGTGTGTGTGTGTGCGGCTCTCTTCTCGATCTATACCATGTATTCTTCTTCTTGTTCTAGTCTTCTATTTCCTTTATTTATAACGATATATATATACCAAAGTTCTCCTTGTTCGGTATGATCAAGGAATTTTTACAATTGAAATGTGAAAACAATTCAATTTCAACCAATGTGTTTTGTATTCAACATTGTTCTTCAATGATGCATTTTATTGTTTAACACACACACACACACACATATTCTGAAGACAATTTATTAAGGTCCACATCATTAAGAGAATTTAATTTGTTCATGGACTATTTATTTTTCTATCTGATTGCAACTGGGCGATATAACCAACCAAACATTCTACTCATTAGTTTGGTTGTTTTCCGGGTTTATTTTGGTGTTTTATTTTTAATTTTTTTGTATGTCAATTATAAATCGGAAGTATAATAAAGCCAAATAGATGATTAATTAATGTTTGATGGTAAAAGCCATGGAATTTGATTGCTAATATATTCTTAGTTGACACTCTTTTTTTTGGCGACATTTTTTTGCATGTTTTTGATATGATATCAGATCACGAGTTGAATGTCACCGTAAAGCTTTATATGAAAATTACACGATTGCAGAGTACGGAAAATGTATCTTTTAAACTTCCATTTTTAATGGAAAATTTTTCATTTTTCCTTTTTTTTTCATCATCTTTCCATTCCATCCTGTCAGTCTAAATCTATTGCCACGAATTTGGAGACAGATTCATTTACCGTATATAACATTTGACAAATAAGAGTATTTTTGCAAATTATAAATATGGTTTCATCTAGTGTCGAAGGCACTCATTAAGAATTATATATTTTCCCAAAAAAATTTTTGTTCGAATTTGAAAAAAAAATGATTATTTTAGTTCTTGCATATTGCATAATGTTATGTGCAATATCCAACGTTTGTCAATCATCATTTGGGTTGTCATGTCACCAGGCTATTTTGCCGTTTGGATGCGTCTTTTGGTTGTCCGTGGACACCAACGCATTGGCGATCAATGAAGGAGAGAGAGAGAATGAGAGGGGGGTAAAGTTTGGTTGCAACACAGGTGTGTAGACATCCAATTGGCGCCATCCTGGTTCGTCATCACCATTTTGTCCCTCTTTCACTTGCCCTACGTTATGGTCATGTATGCTGATTTCTGGTGCATTTATACTAACTTATCTTTATAATCATTATGTTTATGACCAACCGGATCGTTTGAGAACAGTTTAGCAATCAAATTAATTATCAATTTAAATACAATTCATGGATTCAACAAAAGTTGAGAGGTGAAAGCAACCCATTCATGGACACAAGTTTACTGGTCATCATTCTTTAATCGGGCTTGGTGGTCGGCTCGTTACGATCGTTGACGATCTTTTCGTCTACCAAAGTTCTGTATTGTCAATCAGTCAGTCTTGTTCAATTCAAAAATTCACATTTGCACAAAGGCACACTTCATCACTCATTCATTCAGTATACGGAACATGTCATTGCCATGTGCAAAAGCCAATGGACCATTCGTCGTTTTCGTTGTTGACGTCGTTGATGTTATTGCTAACATTTCTATCTACGTTGATTCGAGCAATGAATTCCAAGTACGAATAACAACAACAACAACAACAACAACAACAACAACAACAACAACAACAACAACAACATCAATAGCAACAATGGTTGTTGTTGTTATTCGAATTCATTGACGTCCCCCTAGGTTACAATTTTCAGCCCTCATCCACTTATTGTCAATGAATGAACGAATGATGAATGATGACGCAATATTAACTTATATAGTTAAATTTCTAATAAATATTGCCTCTAGATAACTTTGGATCAATACCACAGTTTTTTTATTGAAAAGTTTGTTTACTATAATTATTTTATTGTAATTTCAGAAAATTTCAAATTAACATTCAACATTTTATAAGTTGAACAAGATAATTAAGATTATCTTCTACATTGAATTAACAGATGTAAGAATTATTTGATTTTCATTACAAATTTGTCATGACAATTATTAGTTACAATCACATAGGACACATTCATTGTTGACATTGCTAATTCCATTAACATTCACCTCAATTTGTAGACCCATCACGTGCAGAGTGTGAAGTCGTACAAACAGATAACTATTAAGTTGATTTGATATGATCACGACTTGATGACATGATATCATTAACATCATGTGGAATGATCATAAAACAAAATGATTGTATTCAAGTATTACAAACCAAAAATGTCTCATTATTGTAAATGGTGATGATGATCGTTTCTGTGTTTATTAGATTTATATATATTCCTTATAATTCAATGTTTGCGTGCGTGTGCGTATTCAACGAATAGGTCACATCGATCGATCAAATTTTCACATAAAAGCTAACATAAACACTCATATCCGACAGATTGGTGTTAAACGAACACATCGAGTGTATATGAGAGAGAGAGAGAGAGAGAGATGAGTACTTTGAAATAAGTTGCTGATCGATTAGCAGCAACATTGGCAATCGTATGACTAACTAATTTCATCAATGAACAACTTATGATCAATATGAGAGAGAGAGAGAGAGAGAGAGAGAGAGAGAGAGAGAGAGAGAGAGAGAGAGAGAGAGAGAGAGAGAGAGAGAGAGAGAGAGAGAGAGAGAGAGAGAGAGAGAGAGAGAGAGAGAGAGAGAGAGAGAGAGAGAGAGAGAGAGAGAGTATTTGTTCAATAAACGAGTCAATCGAAGACTGATGTACATTGGTTGCCATTGGTAAATTGCGATAAGCCTCCCATGACTTCGATTCATTCACACAGTGATGTATCACATCCGAAGAAATGTGGGGGGAAGAAAAGAGCAACTCGACCGTTTGATGCGTCTCACTCTCAACCCATACGCAAAAAATGGTTGCACTTGCTAATGATTGACGTCGATGCACTCCTTCGTACCGGAAGTGAGACACTTACTTTGATGGAAAATTTGGTCTTTTTCTTGGATTTCCTTCCCGGGTTACTTCTCTCACATGTTTTGAGTCAATATCTTTTCAGTTCTTTCCACTATTAGTCATCATCATCTTTCGCAAATCAAATAATTGATCATCATCATCATCACATATTGATTAGTGGAACAAGGATCAAGGATGTCTAATCACCATTCATCAGGAATGGCGGTTTACGATCAAAGCAAATTGTTGTGGGACATTAAAACACACACATTCACATTCAGTTGATAATCTTTCTATCATTAATGCCATCATCCCTGAAAAGTGATTTTCAATGTGTAATTTACAATTCACATCAAACAAATTGTTCCAATAACTTGAATTTTTTATTTGTATTTTATTTTTTTAAAAAAATATTTCGATTGACTGTTGATCCGGCTAGTGACATCATGGCGAAGACTATTATTAGTGTGTGTGCGTGTGTGGGTAAGTTATTATACCTGGTTGGCAACACTTTACTGTTAGCTTTTACTTGATGATTGCATTTGATTGTATGTTGTCGGTGGTTATCGATATCAACTTGTCGCGCCAAAAGTAACTAACTTGCACCACAATATTGTTCCCTTGTTCTCATTTCTATCACATGGCGCAATGGTCTTTTCCTCTCTTCCTTTATCTCCCTCATGTGATGTGATCTAAACTAATGTTGTCATTGTTGGTGCACCATGGTAGCTCATGGCTCGACCATGTTCATGGTTGGAGCAATCCCTCTCAACACACCCAATCAGCATATATACTTGAACGGGGGCAACCTGGTGGTTATCATTTGTTGGCAAGGCAATATGCTTCTCCGTTCTGTCAAATATTGGAATTATATATTATCACCATCACCAATGTATATATTGTACTAACTTTATCCTTTAGTGCACCAAATTTGTCAATTTGTTTTATCAATCATTATAATTGTGGTTCAAATTAAGTATGTATATTCAAACTTAGGTATCTTGCTAATTACATTTGAATCAAACAGATGTTATGTAAATTAAGATTGGTGATGATGACTACCTCCATTTTGTTCATTTTTCGATGTCATTTATTCAAATTAATGCAGATTTTAATTACCACCTTCTTCTTAACACAACACTTCTGCACACATACAAACTACTTTTTGTTGGAAATGACCTATTATTTTGGTTCACTGGAACCATCATCATCATCATTATCAATGATGATGATTTTAACATTACTTTTTTGCTTAGCGGCAATGTTTGTCCATATTGTTGTTGTTGTTGTTGATTGTTATTACTTTAATGGTGATAACCTTTTGAATGACAACAAGTTTAGTAGAAAAACGAAATCGAGGATAAAACAAACGATTGTTATTTGATTTATTATGCTTATATTATTATTATGACACTAACTGGCAGAATGTTCGAAATATATTGATGGTCCATTTTTAGTTCATATTGGTGTTCAAATATAATATGCTACCGCCACTTGACTGAATTGTATAGCAACAAAAAAAAACGTTCCATTCTTTTCATTCATTCAATTGTTTGCATTTAGCTACCAACCAAACAAATAACATTGTCCATGACGTGATCATTGTGAGTTGTTGTGACCATTCTCAACCCACAACAAATTCGCACGATCAATCATTAATAATTACAAGAGTTGTTTCATGATAAGAAAAATTGTGCGCGATCGATCTTAGGTGTTACACTCATCAGAAAGAATGCATACATACATTTCTTATACTTTTTTTTTCGGTTAAATCTATTACATTCATTGTTCATTCATATAGAGAAAATGGGAGAATATTCCATTTGTTCAATCAATAATCATGAACGTGATCTTGTCTATGATTAGTCGACGCCAACAATCAACTAATAGTGGGAGGATGTCAACGTCATCATCATCATCATCATCATCAACCATGTTTTATGAATTATGTCGGCCGACTAGCCATATATAAAGTATATATGTGTGTGTGAGTGTGTGTGCATATTCTTATGTGTATTGCCATTTTAGTCTTCTTATTTTGCTACACAATTTACCATTCATTTATGACTTGACGTTTTGTAATTATTATTGCGTGAATTTGTGTATGAATGGAGAAAAAAAAGGTATGCAATTTGAATAACGGGAACAATGCGTGCGACACAACTTTACACTATCTCAATACAACTTTTGTATATTCTTTATTTCTTTCTCTTCTTCTACTTCTTTTCAAACATATATTGTTTACACTTTTGATTTATTTGTTCAAATAGTTTCAATAGACTCACTCGATCGATCGGCAGTCAATTTAAAAATCGACGAGTCTCATAGTGGAAACCTTTTATCATTTTCATTTTAAAATGAATTGGTTTGTTTGATCATCATTATTTTGCCATTATTGGAGGAATCAAAAGCTTGACCACCGATGTTACAAATCGATTTATATATATGTTTTTTAAAAAATGATCAATCTAATTTTATTAGTTATACTATTCATTTTTTTCTTTGATTTGATAAAATCATGACAAATATCATTTCATTCTTATATAAAATACCGATTGATAGATCTCAATCTTGATCAAACACGAATCGAATGGAAACCAATTGTAAATTCTCATTTCATTCATAAATATCGTGATCGTGCAGTACAATTCGAACAAGTCTCAATATATTTAGGATGAATGAGATCGATCAGTGTGATACCATTTGGGGTGTTCAAGTACGAGTACATCAAATATGAAGCAACACAATACAATACAATAAGATCACTGACACCAAATATATATCACGAGTTTTAGAGTTTGAATGATCACAGCCACATTGTCGGCAAATCGTATTGGTATATTCCCACCACCATTTATAACTATCGACACGATTGTTACAATTTGGCCCAATTTTCAGCTACTGATTGAGTTCTGTTGGTTGATGATACAACAAGAATTGAACGGAAGGACACAATTAGTTGGTTTGATTGCTTATCATCATGCTAATCATTGCAAGACATGTGTCATTCGCTATTTGATTGATCTATTTGAGTGATGCCGAACGCCATTTGCGAAATGGGTATTGCAATATAGCACAGCAACGCACAGTGTCGAACATCATCAACAACATCATCATTTAATTGGTGACATTGTCATTATTGTGCCGATCGAACAACTTCCGACCTTTGTTGTGAAATAGCATTCAATTTTATCTACATTTGCACATGTCCTCCTCCATCTCCAAAAGACTATGTCTATTGTTTGCCGATATTGTCATACATTGATTTACACCGTATTGGTCAATTCAATCTGATCGTGTCTGTGTGTGTGCAAATTTATTTACCAACAAAAAAAATATGTTGTATTCATAGATATTCCTTTAAAACTTTGGTTTTTATAGAATTTTTAAAATGGATCTCATGTATGTAATAATCACAAGATGTCTCTGTTACACCATAACCTGTTTCATCAAAGATTGATCAAATACGAATGGCTGTACTCAGGAATGTGTCCACAAATTGAATGACAAAAAAAAACCAAGACGATAAATAATGTTAAAATAGTTCGAAAAAATTGATGTTTGTACATTTGAAATGTACAAATCCAACACAAAGGTTCATTTCAATTGCCTTATTGTGCATGCGATCCACGATTGTATAATTGCCGACTAAAAATGTGTTGAATATTCTCTAAATGAACTTGCAATTTGCAATGTTTAATTGCCTGCGGCATTTAAAAGATAACCCTTTCTTTTAAGGACATTCACCTGATCTTAGTCTTTGTCAAAGATGGCAACCATAGTTGCCGACAATGGCTACCGACCCGTCACTTTAAACAATGTCCGATTAATTCAATGTTGCTTTGTTGCATTCAAAAATTTTTGTTTGTTTCATTTGGTTACTGTTTGATCAGGATTATGGTTATGGAGTACATATGCAAAATTTAGTTCATCTGAACTCTGTCAACTTTTAAGGAAGACATTTGGGCAAGTTAGTTAGCACACATCCGGCTCTCGTGTCTCGTCGCAATGATTACCTTTTTTTTATAGATCGTATACCATAACAATGAGTCTAGTGATGATGAGGTAATAATCGGGTTATGTACGCCATTTAGTGCGATCATTTTGAAGCTTATCTCGCATCGTATACCTAAGATGTGATGGGAAAGGCATACATTGATTAGGTGTAATCTTTCCGGTATATATTGTCGAATCACACACAATTGGTCAGTGTCGACTGTCATCGTGCTTGTGAGACGAATTGTTGTTAAACTCTCGTTTCGAAACGTAACGAAACGGTAAAAGATTCTCCATTTTATATCGTTGAGTTGTGAGAGTTTGTTTGGACTGATTTTCTCAAACTACCACTTTCAAACCATTATCAAGACTTATAATTTGCCAATTGTTGTAATAACGACCCGACAAAAATAAAAATGGTTACACTATTGTTGTCATTCTTTTTCTTGTGGTTAGTTGCAATTCGTTCAAATTCTGTTCGAAATTCATTTTACCCATTTGTTGTGTAATTGTTATGAGCTGTCTATGAGCTGCAATTATTGCTACCACCATCGAAATGAGTCTGTTGATGTCAATTGAGTGATAATTAATTACTGATCATTTAAGTGCATTGCGTGATCATGTTCATTCTCGTTCTTTACAATCAATATATATATATATATATATAAGTTTTGAACATTGCCACAGTGCGAAAGGATACCTCGCACTTGTGGAACCGCCTTTCAACCCCATTAAAACTTCATTAGCTTTGTTTGCAAGCAATATTGCTTCAACTTTTCTTTGCTTTCAGGTATAGGGCACCGATAATGGCAATCAATGGCAAACATACAAACAGTAGAAGCATGAAATAATTGACAATAACAACAACAAACATTTAGATGAGAATGGCGACAAAAACAACAATATATCCAATATGACTACAATAGACATTGTTGAGATACAAACCATCAATGGGAATTGCCTTCTTGTAGTTTTATCTCTGCACTTCAAATTGTTCAATGTTGAGTCAACGAATTCATAATCTAAAATGAATTAAATAGAAACAAACGGAATAAGGTTGAAACTTACAACGAAAACAACAACAAGCTAATCGCGTGGCTTCCAACAATTAACCGATAATAAACTTTGTTTTTAACTTTTTCAATTGTGAATGAATCTACTGTCACAGTGAATGATCCATATGTTTGACGTTGCTGTTTGATGTACTGTTCAATATTTATGTGTGCCAATGAATTTGGTGTCCTCAATCTTAATTCCAATATTTACGTTTGTAAAACATAGTTCAATCTTGAGTTATAGTTTAATTACTATCATAATTTAAATTGAGTTAACGCCTAATTTGCCGTATTCGTTGTTGCCATCTTTAACACTATATTTTGTTACATTCACATTCTAGACTAATTTGTTTTCCAAAATATCACAAGTGTTGTGTTCGTTTAATTTGCAATTAAATAATATGTTTACAAACATTAAAGTTTGTTTGATAATTGTTCGCACCACGCAACCATATGGTAAAATGAGTATAGTCGAATTGTGTCTTTGTGCGAAACCGCGATACAATTCGAGTTGTGATTGGCAAACCGGATTAAAATTTAAAAAAAAACAATTCTTTGTTTTCCATTATTTAAATTCTTACTGGCTGGATACATCTTAACGTGATTATTAATTAATTTTAATTGTGCAATTCAAATGCATGTACTATTTGGATTAAGTTAACAAGGGTCGATGTCAAAATTTGAACATATCATACAAATCGTATTATCAATCATTTGTTTTAAAGTACATTTTATAAGTCTGTTGTTGTTATTGTTTTTTTGAATTTCATTTGCTTTTATTTTGTGTTAATTCCTTTTTAATTAAAAATGTTTTTCAAGTTCAAGTGTGTTGTTCATGTTCATGGATCATTAACATAAACATTTAACTTTCACGAAGAATCATTGTTTACGATCTCCATTGTACAATTACAGCAACATTAGTTGAGTCCGGAATATGTTAACATTAGTCTTGATTTCATTAATGCACCAACTAAACAATTATGATATGTTTATAATATTCCATTCAAATTTTAAGCATCATATCATGAAATTATTTGCTTTCAATTGAAGATGAACAATCATTCACACAAGTTTTAATCTTTGTGATTTTTATATAACATTTAATATAGATAAAAAATAGCATATGATCTTATGATCTTACATCCGTGCATTGCAAAATGGTGCTAAAAATATATAAAATTGGATAAGAATGAAGATTGCATTTGTTTATGTTGTAAGAGCATGTTTGTTAAGCCATCTTTATACGAATCTATGTTGGTAGCCATAATGGTATAATGGAAATCACACGTTATTAATGAATGAAGAGTAAAATGTGTTGAAATTGATTTCAGATAAAATGTTTTTTTTTTTTGAAATTACTTAACATTGCTTGATTGAATCACAATAAATTAGTTGATGAAAGGTTTACCCAAAAAAACCCAGTTAATCAAAATTTCCATTTTTCATCTAATCTGGATTCATATTTAATTATAGCAATTTGTCATTAGGAAGATTTTATACCATACTCAAACTTGGTAAATTAGATTTTGTGTTATATATTTAAAAAATATTTTGGTTTACACTAAAATATGTTTGTTTGATTGATTGGTATCTTTTGGGTGAATGGAAAATTCATGTTCTCAATTGCCGTGCAAATGGGTACATTTTCAATAATCTTGGTTTCTTTCCATCTTGTTTCTTATTTTCTAATCTTGATTTTGTTTTGTATTCACATAATTTTCGTGTATTCAATCTCGTGTGCGTTGGGGCCATTATATTGTTGATGTACCACTGCGGTATCATTGCGAAAAAGATGCAGACATTCATCCATTGACAATAACAAGCTAATATAATTGCCACCTTCTCCATTTGGTCATTCAATGAATTTTGTGAAATTTGATTTATTTGCTCATTTGTTTCAAAGGTGTACCTATACTTTCAAACATCTTGCAATCTTATTGGTAATATCGTTTATACTCGTAAACCGGACTGGTCGTTGAACAACATTATATTGCATGTGATGTAACGTGGTGTGGCCATCTTTAATTATAATTGATTGTTCGTTTTGATTGTCTGGTCTGGTCGGTCAATTAGATTGAAACATTGGATGCAACCAAATAACTAATCAACCAACCATTGGAGCAACTATTGATTGGAATTGACCAACGGCAATCGATTTGTGTCTGTTCCAACTTAGTGTCATCATCATCATGATCGTTGTCTACATTTCCTCTTACAATGTTCATTATTATTTATTTAAATTAGATTAAATTAGACTTATTAACATGATGCAGCAAATTGCGGCAATATAATGAGACTTGAGAACATTGCAACCTATTTGCGTAGTGATGATGATATACATTGGGAATATACTTGATGACGCATTTCCATCACGCAGCACACTTACAGTATGAGTGACCATTAAAATAAAATAAAAATGAAAGTTTTTATCAACAACAACTCCAACAGCAACAGGAACGACCAGAATGGAATATTACGTCAATTAGTAAGGCTTATTAACGACCATTATACTTTAGACTACCATTGGCCGGCCAAATGTCGTACTATTAAAGAGAAGTAAAGAAAAATGTTCAACATTTTACCCACACTGAACATTTGAAGTTGATTTCAACTTTACAAATCGAATTACATTTGTGTTCGCCATTGATCGCAATTGATAGATTCATTGGCAAGAAGCAATCATTATCTTTACGTACCTTTCTTCTTTCCGAACGAACGACCAAGCCTCTTATTAAGCTATGATCCGCATTCGGAACATTACCATCAACCGTTCAAATCAATGCAAGGGATTGGTTGGTAGTCGCAATTCGCTACCTGAGACGTTCCATTCAAACATGAAATTTGTTTACCTCCATTGTACGCGGGAAACCGACTTGCGAAGTGTGTGTGTTTGTGTGTGTCTACATTTCTCATTCACTTCATTAATGCCAACTGTAGAATATTTTCATTTTAATCGTCTAATGACAACTGGAATAGAGGCTCACCATCTAGCACCTTGCGATCATCAATCTTCATACGCTGTCTCTTGATGGCGATGATCGGCAATTTGTGACCATGCACACATTGCATACAAACACTTGTCTATTCCGCCTATTTCATTTGTTTGCTACTACATAACACAACATAACATAAAATAACAACAACAACAACGACAACACAAGAGTGAATCATGTTGCGCAACCAGATTCGAGAGACACCGTCGACATCAATGCGAACATAGTCACACAAATCTTGTTGTCGTCTTTGTGTGTCTGTATGTGTTTGAATAATTGCCTTCAACTAGTCAACTAATAGGTGAATGTTCTCCTTCTCGTTCGAAGAACGCAGTGAACATTGACAATTGCCGAATGAGTGCCAATGTTGGACACAGCACAGCACTTTCGCATAAGATTAAAATCAAAACGCACCGTCGTTGACAATTGCGCGCTTGTTCACCCGGCATATGTATTATGGTTGATGGGTATCTATTCGATTGGCATTCGTTTCTTGTTTGTTTGTACATTGTGTGTGTAGTCTCTCAATCCAAGTGGTTTGTCATTTCTCAATGCTATATAGTTTGCATGCTTGCTTCTTTGCTTACTTGCTCGTAAATAATTTCTCATCTCCATTTGCTTATAAAACGAGCAAGACACGAATATCACCGAACGAACGTTTGACGTTTAACTTTAGGTGACATTTGGCGATTGAGACCATTCTTCTCAACCGACCAAACATTAAAACATGTTAGATTGCAAATTATAGCAACGTAAAAAAAATAATAATCACAATTAAGATGATTTATTACTTTATGCAAACATGCAGAATAAGCATTCATTTCCATAGAATGCTCTCAACATTGTCATTATCACCGAAATTTATCATCGATTAGTTCATAAAAAAAGTTAAATTTTATTTATACTTTTAACAATGATCTGAGGCGTCTGTTTTCGATTTTTTACAGGTTTTGGGATTTCAATAAAATTTGAGACTCAAACCTATTCAAATTGTGTATAAAGCGAGAATAAATCGTAAACCGTGTTGCGACATTATGTATTCCCACTTCATATAAGTTCCTTATTCCAGTTTCAATCTACTTTTTCCTCTATTCATTAATTCAGTCTGGTTTTCACCAGACCAAACTAGATTGACCTGGACAATTCAAATTCGTACATTTATATGTATATACACTATATATTGGATGAGTGATTTAATTCATTTGCGACGTAAATTCAAGAGGACAATCTTTCCGAAACAATAATATCAATTAATAATTGATCACCAATGAAGCGAATAAAAGATTTTCTAATATTATTAACCAACTTACAAGCAGTGCTTACAAAGGAAAATTAAAATTATTTTCAAATTTAATTCTACTTAAAGAATGATGATGGCAATTATATTCGCGTTTGCCTACACAAACAGACGCGTTTGTCTATTGGTTGTATATTTTTATCAAAAATAGTGGCAATCACGATAGATTGAAATAAAGAAATTGAATTAGACTTGCACATACATTGAATTAAACATGCACTTTAAATCTCTTTCAAATCCTTTTGACATTTAATTGAATTTTTCAATTGTTTAATTTATTCTATTCATATATATGAATGTCGTAATAATAATTGTAAAGTTTTTCATTTAAAATCATAGTTGCGTAAAAGAATGTCTGTCCCAAATTGTTACGAACAAGTATATCTGGTTTAATTTAGGTTTTTCTTCTAAAAATCCATTTTAAACTTGTCAAATGTGATGAATAAAAAAACTGCTTTAAATCTATCCTAACGGTTCATTTAAAGCAAAGTTCAAAGTTTTTCTCACAAAAAAAGATTTTAAAATTACGTAGGTTAAGGTGAATTCTTGCAAAATTTTTTTTAAATGATTCAAACTACAAAGTTTAAATAAATTTAAACCAAAATTCATGTACATTGGTACACTTGGATAGATTCCATTACATTTGATGATTATTGGCTTGCCAACCTTGCCAATTGTTTTAGTTTTAGTATATTCTTTTACATATTCATTTTCCAATTCCAATTTCCAATTGTGGATTAAGGTTTCAATTCTCAACTCTAATGGCCAATAAAGATAATGACCACCCACAATGGGAGAAAACATTGAGATCATTATTACCATTCTGATCATGATCATTACTATCATCGATTACTCTCTTCGATCTCGATCGTTTTTGGCAGAACTTTCCAAATCGATGGTCATATTGGCTAGCTGCAATCACAAGTTGTTTTTATGAACATTAAATAATAGTCTTAACAACTAATTTAAATGATGACTTTTGTTAAAAAATTGATCTCATCAATGCTGCAAATGTGAGGAACTTATTTTAATCGTTTTCCAACAATGTTGTACCAAAGATTCAATTCTGTATTCTTGATTTTACTAGTTCAATTTAATTAAAACCGACAACACAAATGTATAGAATACAATTCTTTATTATTGATTTTACAGTGCAAAATGAAGCCAACCTTTAACATAATTGAATGAAGCCAAATGTATGAACAAACTAATGGGTCAATATTACCATTGTCAACATCAGGTCCATTATGAACATTGAAAAAAACTGGGAAATAAAATAATAATCAAAATAATGAATGCAAATAAAACAGTAACAACAAAAAATAATTATAATTATAATGATTAGTGCAAACAAAGAGACACAAATCAACGAATTGTGTGCGGATCGAGACAATAGTCTGTAGAATGACAAACCTTATTTTTTCATGTATTTTATTTACATTAGATAATAAATTTTAGTTGTACAATTTCTATTTTGTTATATTATATATATTAAATAAAGGTTTAAAATGACATTGAATTTTTAATCAAAACATTCATAGATGACATAACTTGTTGAAAATTGTAGCGGAACTAATGGAAAAAGGCAACCATATGATTTCATAAACAACATTCAACACTTGATATGATATGATTAATTATGATTTCAACTTATATCTCTGTTGATTTTGGTTTTCACACTTACGAATCGATTCAACCATCACCACCTCTGCATGAATGAATGTTGAAAGGCTAATTAAACTATGGTAAAGTTTATTAGAAGAATGCAGGCAAACACGAATCAGAGTTGGTGCTAATTCGCCAGCTGCAACCTACGTTCGCTTTGAATCATCTTATTGTTCCCCATGACGGCAACAATCATCATCATCATCATCATTCAAGTATGATTGTGTTCATCAACATATTTCTGCATAAGTCATGGTTAATCGGTCATCTTCACTATCAATCTTTTTCCAATCATGATTCTTGATTCTTCTTCTTCTACGGTGCCTATACGACTATAGATGCCTATTCCTAAAAAGGCACTTTGACCACAAGTACAGTGTGATCATCAACACTTTCTTATTTGAACTTATTGTATCGTTATGTCGATGATGAGAATTTGACCAAGTTGAGTTAAAGTTTTGAAATGGGTCAACTACCTTGAGAGGTCATACCAAAGTACCTTGTTTACTTCTTCAATTGGGTAATAACTCGTCGAATAGAGATAAGACTCGATTGAAATTGCATTTGTACCTTCCACCACCGTCTGGCTACACCGATTTTATGTCACGAAAGGAATTATTTTTGTTTACATAGATATCACATTATAAGAGGGGAGGGAAGGGGACAAAAAAGAGGCTAATTTTCACAAAAATGTAATAACTCTTAGACTACAAGAACAAAGGGTTGTTTCCACTTAAAAACTAAAGCTAATATTCTCGAATAAAAACCAAGAAACAAAAAAAATTATATTTGTGACAAAATAAAGTTTGGTGCTTCGGTTTATGTGGAGAGTGTCATGTTTTATCATCATTTTCGACACCATGCTTCAATGGTGATAAGCTACCAGCTCTTCAAGACTTCAGACTTCAAATATTAATATTAATTATATTCGTATCCCATCAATGGGTCGGACTCTTCACTCTCATGTAATTAACTCGTATGCACACACACACACACACACACACACACACACACACACACACACACACACACACACACACACACACACTCGCACAAACTCACACATTGACTAGCAAATAAGTGTCTAATTATGTCGAAGACATTATATTCTTTATATTCGTACGAACGTACATTTTGTTTTGTTCTTCTTCCTGCTCTCCAAACAAGCTCAACGATTGGCAACCCAAACCATTATTATTATTATTGTTGTTATATTCCTTAAACAACAACCCAAAGTTTGAATTTTGCTTGATGTATAGCCATTTATTGCTAGTTATCATAGCTTTCCAATAAACATTTGACACTTTTGCTTAACTATATTTGGGCAAAAATTTTAATTCATAGGTTTACAATAACTCAATCTGAATTTTTCTATCTTTATCATATCATTTCCGTTTGATCTAAATTTTAATTTAAAATGACATATTTGTAAAAACATCTCTTTATTTCATGATGAATGTAATTTACCGTTATTTTTTTCCTAAATCTCTATGTTGTTAATGGTTCACTAAATTAAGGCACAATTTCCGATTGCCATTTATGTTGTGGCCAAGTTTCCAAACATTATAGTCAAGTCAGCAAAACCGTTATAAACACCTCTGTAAATAAAAGGTCAAATTTACGTTCTATATAAAATTCATTCATAGGATTTTTATTATTGATTTTTTTTCTTTTTATTGTGAAACATTTGAAATTTGTTTTACATTGTACGTATATTTCTTATGTTTATCAAACTTAATCCATCTTTGTTTGATTTAATAGGAAAACTATTATTTGTTTTTCCAATAGAAACTATCAATTTTTATTTGGTATTAGTATTATGGAACGCCTGTTTGTTATTGTCTTTCATTTTCCACCATTTCCGATTAAGGACTTTGCTGATTTTATGAATGGATACTAACGTTTACTACAACTACATCAAATTGAGGGATCATTCACTTGCCGTTCTGCGTGTGTTTGTGTGTGGTTGTGTGAAACATGAAATAGTTGTTTTTGTGTCGCTTTACTATTTCTTTGCTTGTTGTTGATTCGTGAATTTAGCCTTATATGGAAATATGATGTTGACTTTCATCATCTTAGACAGAGAGACAGAAAGGAACTCATTCACTTTTTGTGTGTGTGTGTGTGTGTTAACATTTTTCGTTTCTTACAACTAAACTTTTGCTTTATTTATTATTGCACACACACAAATAGAAAGGAAGGCGTCACGACGAATTCCATTTACACATAAACTCAATGATGAAGGGCTCGTGCCTGCCGCATTCGTCTCTTTATTATCATTGTGGGTGGCAAACGAATGCATCACAATGATGCCATCCATGCCAATTCGGCTTAAAGGTGCAAATGATCGGAACATGTTCAAAGAGATTGTTCATTAATGATTACTTTTAATTGACTTAATTTATTTAATAATAATGCACATGTTTTTAACGTGATTAAGAACGGAAGTTACCTTTCCTTAGTCAAATGTGTCTATTTCATTGAGAGTTCGTTCATCTCAATTGCATTTCTTATACCATTTGGGTAGATTGATGCAACATTCATACCTACGCAAGCCTTCATTCTTGCAGGGTTCCAAAACTATTATTTCATCATGAATTGTTCATTTGAAGACACAATATTGTGTTATTGCTATATTGAGTATGCAATACTATTGCTATTTGTTTTTTCCGGTTAGGATGCAACCACAAATGACCAATATCAGTCAAGATGGTTTATTCGTTTCACCACTCAATTTTCACATTGAGAAAATCTAATTTGTAACAATAAATCTTATTCAAACAAACATTTACTTTAAAACTTAAAGTTAAGCTTGGGTTTGTGTGTGTGTGTGTGTGCGACGATTTCCGTTTAAAATTATTTCATCTTGTATTTTTTTAATTTATTTTTATGTATCGACGGAAAATTCCCTCACTTGCGCGACGAAAGCGGCGAAATCTCAAACCCAAATGGTGGAAAGGTTATTTTGAGTTCAAATGTCGTGCTGAGTTGTGCCAAATTCCATTCGTAATCGTCGGAACATTGGTCCTATCCTACCACATTAGAGGTTATAGCTAATAGATTGCCATTTACTTGTAGGCGGAATTATTATTTGTATGCCAGTCTTGTTGGATGGTGAATCCTTGCATTATGCCTCTTTGAGCACATGTACTATGGTACATTACGGACATTTGCAGACTGAATTTGAGTGATTCGAGTTTAATTTGAGCCGTTCAGTGACGAATTGGCTTCGATATTTATATGGTCATTGAACGGACTTGCCAGTTCGTTTGCCGCCACATTTGTCCAAATGTCTTCTTACCCCCAAATGCACTCGACCGCTTCTGTCCTCCATTACAACGCGAACCCTTGGGTTTGTAGGTGATGGTCAACGCACATTCTATTATCGATTGTATCTACCTTTAATTCCTATTCTCTATTGAGTGGTTCAAGTTGATTGAAAATGATTGACATGTCGAGGGATGCGTTCGCCATTCTCCCATGTTTCCCTTTGTTTGCTTTTACTTCAACACCCTCATGTCGGTTTGTTGAAAGATAGGTTTCACACACACACACACACACACACACACACACACACACACACACACACACACACACTCGCATACATTCACAACAACAAAATGCAAAAAGAAGAAGAAGAAGAAAAAGAGAAATTCCCCATCACCAACCACGAATTCGTTCTTAAACCAAGTTATGAATTTGAGGAAGGAGAGAAGAAAAGTTTATGACTAAATCTGATACCCCCTACTGAAGAAGAGTGACATGAGGGATAATTGAATTGTGCCTTTATCGGCGGCCTAAATCGTATGCAGATTGACCATTCGAAATTGGTCGAGTGGCTACATTCGCCCACTGGTGACATTGGACTATTGACTCATCATCCCTCATACACGATAAGCTGATTCATTACAATAAGTTGTGATCATCATCATCATCATCATCATCCTCATCTACCATAGTTGGCCATTCCCAAAAAAAATTGATTTCGAACTATCCGATCGGCAGTCTCGATCGGCACCACTTTGTCCACTAAAAAGAAAAAAAAAGTTGTACATAACACTCGACATTAATATAATCTGTGATTGTTGCCTTTCTCCCTCTCTTTCAATTGATAGACAGATTGAATTGTGATTTATGTTATAAAACGAACTCATATCGGGAAATGTCTAGCCAATCGTTTGTGCACTTGTAACGATGGCAATATTCATCGATTGAGAATTGTGGCCGAATAAAGTCCACATCTATATACACGAAATGAATGTTCACGCGTCAATGCTTATCATAATATAAATATAATATAATATACAAAAAAATGAAAGCAAACATGAGAGAGTCCCGATTACATGAGCTCAAGTTATAATCCTTTTGCTCGAACATGTGGTTAATCACACTCGACCGTGTCTTGTGTGTGTGTGACTGAATGCGAATTCGATAATACCGTATTAGTTGATTTATGATCATGCCGATTTGGTTTTTGTTATTGGTACACTCAAATTGTACTTGCTATTTTATACTTAAAATGAAAAAAAAACTACAATCTCAACTTAATCAATGGTATCTATGACTTATCGCTTTTCATAAGAAAATTTCTTCTTCTTCTTCTTCATTTTAATCGATGTCGATGGTCATTCATCATCATCGATTTTTAGGCGTCATTTTGAAATCTTTTTCTAAATTTAGCAAATTTTTCCCCATTTTGTCGGAAGTCTGTGTACGCTTTCTTGTTTTGTTTTTAGACGACGAGGATAATGAAGTTGAAAATTGGGATAAACTTTATAAGTGTTTGGATATTTTCGTATTATATTAAAGTAAGACAGGCAGTGTTTTTTTTATGTTCAAATTTTCCTAAATTAATTGTCCTTTCTGTATTTAAATTGTCTAAAATTAATTATTGTAATCTTGTTAATAAAATTTAGGATTTTTGCAAATTAATGCACTTAAAATTTGGGAACAGAATAAAACAAGACTAAAGCCCCTCATTACAAAAAGTTGGTTATGCAATGAGTTTGGGGATTTACCATTATTTGTGAACTTTTGGTACAACGTCAAAAGTGTGCGGTTGAATGAATTAAAAATGAACCATTGTCACCAAACTCGACACATTTTGTTTGTGTTCCATGTTTTTGCCCAAATTTCACTGGAAAAAAAATTTCATTCTGTCTTGATGTTTGTTTGATCATCAACAACAAACGTTTCCATCATCAGAATGAGGGCACAAACGCACGTCTTCATGTATGTTCGGTAACTACATTTTTTTTTGTTTTTACTTGCTTGTTTCCGTTCCACATATTTCTTGTCGTCGTCGTACAAAGTGTTGAATGAATCATAATCGAGGTAAGAGCTTACTCCAAATTGACAATGTCACCGTCGTCTTTCACAAGACTGATGATATCCGTTGAAGTTCTCCTCCTTCTCCTCATCTAACGTTTATAAATTTTACGTTTTAGTTAGTTCATTTACATTAGCTAATTTCCGTACTTAGAAATTATTTGATTGTTAAATTCTTTCAATCATCATTATTCTTAATTGCTAACAATAACAACAACAACAACAACAAAAACAAAAAACGGAATCTATTAATGAAATACTTGTAACCTTTCTAATTTTCTGTTCTAATAGCGTACAACCGGTAATCATTCTCATTAGTTTGAGGCATACTGTACCCATTTATACAATTTGACAAATTGTAATTAATTTTGTCGTTTGTTATTATTTTGTTTTTCTGTTGCCGTTTTTTGTTGTTGTTGTGGTGGCGTTCTTCCGATCTACGAGTTGTTTGTTTCGTTTCGTTTGGTTTCGTTTAAGAACGTAAAAAAACGGCAACGCATCGATATATTCAGTTTGTTTCATGGTATTGTGTTAACATTGATTGACTCGTACATATTTCCGGTGACCTACAATTTTGATAAGGCGACATATAAAGTACAACAACGACATAGACGTTGAAGAATAGGAGAACGAGTGGGGAGGAGAGGATGTTCATATATGCCATCCTACGATCACATGGATCCCATTGCATTGCCATTTGAGTACAACAACAAACACACATGGTTGGTGGGCGCCCTTTTTTCTTATTTATATTTTTTATGTGTGGTCACTTGTTCGATTGATGATGGTCGATGATGGTAATGGTCATGTCAGGATACCATCGTCAATGCACTCACTCTTTAACGTCATCAATGGTCGAATGTCATCTAATCATCTAAAAAAAAACATTCGAAACATTGATACAAATGTGACGTTTCCGTATGATGACCATTGACGATTGACGATTTGAAACAGATACTTGACATAATCGGAACGATCCGATTTAATCCCCACTAAACATGCTACTCGATGCTCCTCATCGATGCACTCAAATCCAAAGCACATTTGGTTACTCTTATGGTCACGTGCACTGATAGCACGATTGGCAAATGCCAATCTTATTTTTTTTCTTTCTTCAATACCACTTTGCCACTGAAACGGATTTTGCTCTAATCTCATTACAACACCGAGAATAACAATCACCAAACGATCGAAAGAGATTTGAACGACAAATAAAGTTGTCGATCAACTGACCGATCGAAATCGTTCAATCATTTCAATCTGATTTTGATCCTCCTTTACTGTTTAGATTTCTGATTGACTACTACCTTTTGATGTTGAAGACGACGACGATGATGATGATGATGATGATGATGATGATGATGATGATGATGATGATTGCCTCCTATATTTGTAAGTACATTCATTGATCATCTCTCTCTTTCATTCTCAATCATTGTCTTATTGTTCATGCATATTATTTTTATGTACTAATAAAATAATTGAAAAATATGATTATAGTCTAAAATTTGAGGCAATCTGTGTTGCGCAGAACACAAAATTTACTATTTAATATAACAATTGTTTCAAAAAAGACAATCATCTATAGCTAATGGCTTATTCATCGTTAAATTATAAACTAATTTATTATTAGTCGAGTCAACCATCTTTGCAACATTGTTGCTTTGTATAGGAAACGGGTTTTTCACCGACAACATTGCATGTTGTTGCACCTTTACTGTTGATTTGCTACTATCAAACAGTTACAATGTTTGCATGACAGCCACCATTTATTGGTGTTGCAAACTTTCGTGACACTTGCAACGGTTGGTGGAAGTAAATTGCCGTTGTTGTTGTTGTAGTTGTTGTCGTTGGAGTTGGTCGTGTGAGTGAAAGGACCCCAAATGCAATGGAGGCGACATCAATTCAATGCAAGCAAACTTGAAAAGAAAGTTTCCGGTTACTTTTATTGTTGTTGTTGTTGGTGATGGTCGTCGTCGTCGTCGTTGTCGTTGTGTTGCTCTATAGACATGCTGTTGCAATATTGTTGTCCCATTGACCATGCTCCATTCTTGAGTGTTGTAAGTAGGTTTACGCCCGAATTTGGTTGTCATCAAGACATGATCCAAAATGGATGCAACAATGAATGTGAGAGACAAACGAATCTGGTCCAAACAGCACATATACACGATGAACGTTTGACATTTAAGCTTATAATAGAGAATACTATTTTCGTTTTATCCATTTTTTTTGCCAAGACATTCTATTTCTATTCAATGCCACTTTAACCGTTAATTTAATTGAAACAAATCAATAAAAATACCATACCTGAGTGTGTGGTATATAAAAGTTGATCATTATAAGTTACATTAAATTTATATATATCGATTGCAATTTTGTACAAAACGCGATCAAAATCATGAAATCAAGCACATACTTTAACGTCCATAACGTTCATAAACCCTTTTTTTGGTACGATATAGGAATAGGGTGATTTAGTTTTATTATTTTATGATTGTAATATGCATAAAACCAATACTACCGCAATGTTATCTTAATGTGACCGTGACAAATCGCGAATGAATTCAACTGGGTCTCTTCTATAATGTTCCATTTTCAGCCGATGCCAATCTATATTAGCTGCTGGGCAATGAACTAGCGTATAAAATGTAATGACGTCGGAAGAAACGCAACTCTCCTGACAATTCTTATGCTTGACAAATTCTTGAATTCATTCAGATTATGTGTGTGTGTGTGTCTGCAGATTCCACGAGCTTTATCAATGTATAAAAAAAATTCTGTTGATTTGATTTGTTACGCTGATTTAACAAATTAAGGCTATTTCATTCTATTTTTATTTATTTCAAAGGTACAGTTTCAATGTTGTCCAATGATGTCAGTGCAATGACCATTATTTCGTGAGCAAAACCAACATTAATCCAAATTTTGGTTTATTATTTATTATATAAATTGAAAACCGTCATCAACGTCATCATTGACATAAAAAAAGTTGGTAAAAAGGCAAAAACATTTCACAAGAGAAATTTGCTACTATAAAAAGTTTTTACTTTTATTGATGATACATTTAATGCTTGTTTGTTTACATTCTAAAGTTTCGTTTTTATGTGAGATGCATTGGTAATTCCCAAGATAATCTAGGTCTGTCCGACAACACATTCAATTGTTGTTGTACCACTTTTATGTTACCTAGTCTATGGTAATGTTTCAATTCTCAACTTTATAATCTATAACATTTTGTGTTTCATAACAAAATATATTTGAAACTTTTCAACTTTTTCCTACTTTTCTATATTGCACTATCAAATATGCATAACAAAATTGATTTAAATGTTCATTTAATGATGTTGATCAAATTTATAGTTTTTTGTCTTTCCGTTAGTAATATAATTTTTTAGCAATGTCAAATGTTGTAATTATGTTGATTTAAGACGATGATATTTTGGATAAATTTAGAGAACAAGGAAATGGCAATGGCAAGTTAAAATTAAAATTTTAAAATAGAAGAAAAGTTTATTTAATCTATACTAGTGTCAATATTTTCCTCATTTTTTAATTATAGTTTGATACACAACAAACGTGTGGTAGAAATGTTGAATCAGATGCCATATTGCTACATTTTTTTATGTTAAGAACAAATTTCATTTTTTCAATTAATTTTACTATCAAGTTTGTAGCGATGGATGAAAATTGCTTTCAATTTTCCTTTGATTGTTGTAGTTGAACAACAATTCACTCAAATGAAATGCTATTGACAAGTTTACTTAACACAAAGAATTATGTTAGAAGAATATTGTATTTTGCAACCAAACAATTGAGTTTTTCTGTTTGTGTCAATTTGGGCTTCCATTTTCAATTTGTTGTTTATATTAAACATTTTAAAAATATTGACACTTTACATTGCTCCAAACAAACAAGATCTTTTATATTTGATTGGAAACAGTGGTCGGAATTTGCACTTGACAAAATCGCTTTTGGCTTTATCAATATGGCAAGCAATTTGTTTGACCAATTCATACAAATACTTTATATATATATATGCCATTCAACCTAACAACATTTTGGAAAGAGAATGGAAATAAAAGTCCCAAATGATATAAATCGCTCTGAATTTATTCTCTCTAGGGTTTATATCCTATTTTGTGTTTAATCTTATTAATTTTTATTATTATATACTATTGAACTTTAGCATTAAGATATTTTTAAACAATGAAAATGTTTAACGGGCTTAACATTTAGGTTAACAAACCGAAAAATTGTCATGATTAATCAAAACAGGGTAAAATTCTATCTTTTTTGTTATTTCAAGCGAAAAAATTTGAATTCAAATTTGTTAATAACTTGAAATCGTACAATCTAACAAAAGATTGAAACAAAACATTTAATTCATAAACATCACTTGGTTAATTCTACCACTTTCGTAACCGGACAATGCCCGAATGGACACTGCCCTGCAATGGATTATTCTCGTTAAATGTAAAATTGCGAAACACTTTTTTACTTATAAACTAACTTTTATTATTTTCAACAAACCTTTTTTAATCAAATTTTTTATTTTATTTTACTGTTGATTTGATACAAAATCAATTTGTTCACATATTGTAAAACTCAATTGAAAATTATTTGTAAAAAATAAATATGTCCAAAACTTTATTTTGCAACATATTGATTCAATACATAAATGGACACACACACACACGTACATTAAATCATTAATTGCTACTATATTTTACAAGTATTCATAAATAGTTTAACTCTATTTATAGTGTGTAAACATGGCAACAAGGATTTGATTAACAATTTTGTTGCCGCAGTTGTGAATTTATACTTATTTTGTATCTTCGACTTTCAATAACGAGATAGATTACCTCCATGATAAATAGTATTGACAAGTTTACACTATTAATGTATTATGATTAGAAAGATATATGTTCCGAATTTAGTTTCAAATTTGAATAAATCAGGAACACTTTCTTCAACTAAAAACAGATATATATTGTCAATTTTCATAGATTTAGATGCATTCATGTGACATCTTTGTATGATTGTGTTTATAAATAACTTATTAAGGAATAAAACATTTGATCACGTTAGCAATGGATGGATTTGCACGAGTTGCCACTCTTGGGTAAACAATCATGCACATGTTTAGACTGCTTTTATTCTTATTCTTTTTCAATTCATTCAAAGCAAATGATGATGCGTTTTAATAAACATTACAAACATTGAAAAAAAATTATTTTTTATTTGTTTTTTTTGCGTTTTATGATAACAGATTCCACGAAAATTGTTAACAATTTATTTTCATTAAAACATTAGCCTTCATTATTCATTTCATAATACTTGCATTTATTCTAAACCAAATGGAAAGGGGTTATTATTATTGCTATTATTATCATTTCATTTCATTTTGTCTTGACAATGAATCTTATGATAACACTCTAGTGCAATATAATATAAATAATAATTTGGATTCTTTTTTTTGTATTCTATTTTTGTTCCACATTTACCTTCATTTACCAAAGCACATGATTTATAATTTATTTGCACCAATTGTGTTTCTATTTTATATATATATATTGTTTTCCTTTGAATTGATTTTTTTTGTTTTTGTCAAATGTGACGTTATATTGTCAGAACTATTGATTTACATTGGTTTGGTATTTTATAATATAAAATAAAGGATTGTCAATTACCTTACAAAGGCATATTTTGACCAAATTCAACGAATGTCGCAGTATTGTGTGTGCCACTCAACCAGTGCGATGCGAATCGGTGTTGATACATTTCTTTTCTTCCTCTTTTTTACCTTTGTTGTTTATCATTATTGTTTCTTTTGTTCCATACATTTGTAGACGTAGATGTATTTGGTTGAATAGGAAAAGCAACAAACATGATCATATGACGTCTCCTGTACAGTAATGACGTCTCTCGATTGATGTCGTGGCCGGTGACGTCAGAATATTCCATGGCAATATAGTTGTCTATTTAGCCTACTTCTATCTTTTTCAATCATCATGTGACTTGTTCGTTTACCTCTACATATATATTATAAATGTAATATACATTATTCTTCTTTGCGAATTAATTGCGAAGTCCATTCAACTGAATTTGTGACATATATTTCCATACCTAGGTTATTCTTGTTGTTATTCAGCCTAGCTGTTGCTGTTGTTGTCGTTGTTATGTCTTATGGATAAACATTTCATTTACTATGGTTGACAATCAAATGTTGCAGTCGTTTTTGGTTTTGTTTACAAACATTACATTTTACTAGTTGAATGTTTAAATTCCAAGCTCATAACATCTTATTTTATGGCTAGATTCATTCGATTACTCGGCATTTTTGAACACTTTTTTTTTCTTAATTCATTTATAAAGTAAAAAAACTCCCACTCGTTGGGTGGCAGCATTTTTGTGTGTCATTGCCGTTTGGTTTTTTTATTTTATTAGTTTTTGTCTAAGTGCGCCATTGAATGCAATTGTAGCCTGCGACCTTTCAAAATCGGGGCATATTTCAGTGTGCTAATGTGACGTCCCAATAACGGGAATGCCCATTGTTTATGGCATAACCAATGTTCACTACCTATACATTGGTTGCATACATTGTTTGATCTTGAATTTGTTTTGTCGCATCTTCCACATACACCAAATTCGTTCTTATGATCGATATTGTTGGCGGAATTAACTTGAAACATTATCTTCTCAATGATAATTGTGAAGATGTGGTACTTTAAACAGAATATTCTATAAACAAAAAAAACGGAATAATTTACTTTACCCCATTCGTTGGCTGTTGGCATTAGCAATTGCAATTGCTAGAATTGCACTAAAGTTACACATGAAATAATGGGAATAAATTCCAGCTTGTTTCATATATGAGCCGTGCCAAACAAACCGAAAACGATTCAATGAAGCTGAACTTGTTGATGAAATTGACTATTTGTCCCGCTTCCATACGTTTGGAGTCGGTTGAACAAGTCGATCCAATGAAAGTTGGCTTGGTCTCGCTTGTGCTTAATAGTCCACGTGTCGAACTTTATATTGCATACGAAAATAATGTTATCCTCTTTTGGTTCATTTGTTTTATGGTTTGGCCTAGCATTAGTCTAATTGACTTATTTATCTACTAACACACACGCATACAAATTCTAAAGTACTCTATTTGTGTGCACAACTCTATACAATTGATTAAAGGCATTGGCCAATTTATTCGTATGGGACTCAAATTGATCTATTTTTTTGTGAATTATAGTTTACATTTGATTCGAAACCAGTATGTTTATATGATTTTTGTAACAATAACCCTTGTGGTTTCCCATTACAACTGTGATTGCAACCATGTGATCCCATGTGACCATTTTGTCATCAACTTGGGACAATTGGCGACAAGATGTCGCGACAGATTCACTGAACAGGGCCGTTGAGTGCACAAATTTACGATAACACCTATTGTAATAATTTACTTTGCGTTGGGCGTCTAGTGTGCAATAGGTTTTCTGGTAGTGGTGGTTTGTTGGCGCTGGTCTGTTTTTTTTTAATATTTGTTTCCATTTGCCGACTTGTCCACACTACGATCAACTGTTACTATCTACATCATTCAGCTTCCGTGAGCAAATAGTATTGCAGACAATGATGAGCAACATATAAAAATCGAAAAGAAGAAATCAGTAACAATAAAAACTTATCTGTTTGTTTAATGGCAATACTATAGAATGCTAATCTCCAAACATATAGATGATAGAAAGGGAGTCACTTGTGGAGAGTTTCTCATTTCCTGGAACCCGATCAATAGCTATAACGATCAAGCAAAAAAAAATTGATCAATACTATTTGCTGATCTCTCCCATTGATATAACGCAAAATGTTGGAAACCTTGATCTTGTACTCTTATGAAAGGCCATTTGTAAATGCATTCGTAAACGAGAGCAACATACATTTCCGTTCTGTACTATTGATGAAATGTTATAAACTCTATCCATTCACATGAATGGAGACAGTTATCAGTCACAAATCGTCGGTTCATTCAAAAAAAAGTTGTTTAAAAACGTCGTTTAGTGTACTATTAGTATGAAAACTAAAATTGTGAATGAACGTACAAATAAACGTTTTGTTGCATGTTGCATGCAGATGAAGGATAAATACCAAAGTCAAATATTATCATTTTGTTGCAAACTTTCCGGTTTCCTCTGTAGATTCGGAAATGTTGAATTTATTTCAAAGAATTTTATTTACGCTGCTAAAACGTATATACAAATATAGATATATGATGGAGAGTAAATTTTTCCAATGTTGTAACACCTCGGTCAATAATTAAACAACCAATTCATATAAACAACTATGTTGAGAATTTAATAATGGAGAATAAATGAACGAATTGATTTTATCATTATCATTCATTTCTTTTCTCCCCTTCTTTCACGAGTCCATTAATTATAGCAAATGGCTATTCATTATGAATTGACAAATATTGCAGCACTTTTTCACCTTGCCGTTCATGTTAAGCATGGTTTAATTAATCCATGTTCCTTAACCCTTTTGTGATAAAATAATTATTTTCCCATCTAACTTATAGATTCTTCTTTTTTTTCTCTCTTTTGATTCATTTCTCTTGTCACGTTCAAATTAATTAACATCTTCGAATGGATAAATTGGTAATAATTTGGTTCTCACATAATTGCGACAAGATTTTATTCATTCATAGCATATTTTTTAATAAATAAGAGACTAAGTGAATGACCTGTCATTTCGGTGTGTGTGTGGATGTAGATGGCCGACTTATTTCATCGTTTGAATGAGAGCTCATCATGAATGGGACATGTTGATGAATCACCGCTCGTATCGCTAACATTACCCAAACCTCAACGATATGGCAATGGCACCGGCAACTCGCTATAACATATACGAAACTAATAAACAATTTGTGGCTAATTAAGTTGCAATTAATTTGCTACCATGCAAATTAGACGACATTCACTTTGATGGATGATAATCGGCCGACCAAATATATATAAGATGGCAAATGTATGAGGCAGATTCTTTCGAATTAATGAACACACAATGTTCATGTAGATTGACTTGCATCCAAATGACGACAATAGATGGATGAGAGTCACTGCACTATATTGAACTATGGGAGCGCTATGTTCGATGATGAACATACCAATGTCAATGATACTATTATAAGAGTGAGGTGTTAGTAGATCCGATTTGGCTTCAATATTGTATTTGTTCAACCATCTAATTTGGTGTGCTCTTCATATTTTAATTTGCTCGTTATACAAGCTCAATTGGTTACATTGACGACGATGAAGACGATGAAGACGATGAAGACGAAGACGACACATGTTTTGTGTGCTTCTACACTTTTTTTTATTCAGTTCGGAGCTTCTTATTCACTTGAATAATTTATGTACATTAAGTTTAATGATGACGACGACAACGTCAAGTTGATGAGGTGCGAAGCAGAAAAATGGATATTCCATAAATAAGATGAATATAATTTCAATCTGGTTTAACCGCTTTTGTTCTATACAATGTGTGCGTGTGTCAAACATTTGAACTTACATGAACAATATAGCTATCAGAGATCAGATTTCAGATTCATTTCATAGATGATGAGACCAAACCAGAATAAACTAGACCAAATAGTTTTCTAGTGTTTTACAGTAAATTACATATCATCCCTAGCTAATTCCGGTTAGTCCTAAATTTCTTGAAAATCACTCTAAATTGTAATTCGAAACTACAACTATTCTCTTCTTCTTTGTTCCGATCAAAACCGCTTTATTGTTAGCTTTCAATAGATCTAGTTGCAAGCCATTGTATTCTGATGGTAAGTGTCATTGCGATATGTTCTTATGGGACACATTTTTTAAACTGAAAAATGACGATTTTACATTGTTGACATTGGAAAGTAACTCTAGTTGTGTGTATTATCATTTTCGCAATTCTTCAATTTGAAATTCTGTTCCTAATTCCGCGAATACAATCTGTCTCGACTTGTTTTTACTTGACAAATTAACCAACTGTCGTCAAATAACCATTATTCTCGCTTTCTAACAATATCACACCAGATTCGCACAAATAGCAAAATGATATATATCATTATATATATGATGATTGAAAACAACGACTTGCCCTTTTGGTTTGATTTGAACATTATTCTAAATTTGGTACTTATTCTCTAAAATGTATACAAGCTTGTTTCCACTTGGATACAAATGAACCTAATTTTACCTCAATTTGTGCTTGTCAAGCTTATATTCCGACTTGTTGTAATTTAACGTCAATTGTTTTTCAACAACAAAACCATAGAAGACGAATGAAACTTTCACTTGTATTTCCAACAACAATAATAACTTTTTTCCCTTGTTACTAGATTTTAGTCTAGACTTTGATTTCGTGTTTTTCTAATAGTATTTCTTGTTGTTATGCATCTCTTAATTGAACAAGTTAAAATGATGAAGAAAATTATTTTGTCTGCAAATTTATCCTCTGATTTGGAAGTAAATCAAGTAGCGAATTCATCTGATGCCAAAAGCTGTCCCCTCTTTCTCTTGTTGTTACTATTTGGTTGAGTTGATTTCCCGTTGATCAACCGGCTACAGTCTCATTTGGTACTCGACTCGGTCTGTGTACTATTCCGTCTGTGTCGGAATCAGATTGTCATGCTATCTCAATGAACGATGATCTTGTTTTGCTCCACATAAAATTAATTAAGTTTTGCCACACAAAACTAGAATGGTTTCCCTCTTTCTTAACTTTATTGGTATCGTGTGATACTTTAACATTTAAATTAATTAGTTGATTTTGTTTACTGTTTCATATTTACTTGTCTGATAGCCATGTTTTGACAATTTTAGGTTGATACATAATACAAAAAAAAACATAAACCTACTGTTTGTGTTATATATACTTTATTGATGGAATATATTTCCAATTTATTCGATGTGTAATCTCAGTTTGAAAGTCCATTCGACAAAACAAATTGTATTTTTTTCATCTATTTTGCGTGGGACAATTTTCATCTTGTCGGGTTTCATCGACATGGCACAAGCATCGTTCACTTGATCACTTGAACCGGACAATTTTAAATTTCCGTTTTTTGAGATATGATGAAGCCAACTCTGGTCGTGGCCGTTTCTTGCCTCGTGTCTCAAGTTTACTCATATATGATGAAATAGAATATTCCGCAAAATAAAGTAGAATTAAGTCGTCGGAAAATGCCGTTCTACATTGACATAGACAATTTTGTGTTCTATGGTTATCTTCTGCCACTTGTAAGTCACGTGTGCAATGTGTATGTGTTTGTGTGTGTGTGTGTGTGTGTGTGTGTGTGTGTGTGTGTGTGTGTGTGTGAGTGTCATTATAAATTTTTGGCATGTAGATCATTCACTCTCGGTTAAGCAAACATCGACCAATTGAATTGGAACAAATCGATATTAATACTTGAGCATCAACAAATATAATTCAATCATATTCTTGAGTTTTATTTGCAATGAAATATAAAACCGTTAGATTTGTTCAAGGATTAAAAATGAAAAAATTCTTTAGCATAAAAAAATGATTCGATTTATAAAATTTCCACACAAGGTATATTAATAATATTATACATTCAAGAGTGTATATATCGATTCGACCTTGCCGTTCAAATGTGAATTTAGGGAAAATTTGATACATGTAAACAAAATTATTTACAAGATGTTAATTTTGTTCTACTTTTGCTAATTGAATTTGTTTGTTTAATTGTCAGATGTGCGTGTCTTCTTGACTCATAAATTGCAATATTTCATTTGATATGAGTTTTAATTTTATCAAAATATTCCATTCTTTCTTTATTATTAGTGCCTACTATCCTTAAACAATTTAGAACACATGATGTTGATGTTGATGATGTTGATGATGATGATGATGATGATGTCTACCATCAATAACTTTGGTTTGTCATTTATATTCCAACAATGAATAAATGAATGTTGGCCAAAAAATTGACAACAACCAAGATGACAACTCAGTTTGTATAGTGCCATTCTTATATTCATGAGCGAGGAAAGAGAAAGAGGAAGGGAGAGATAGAAAGATAGAAAGATAGAGAGAGAGAGAGAGAGAGAGAGAGAGAGAGAGAGAGAGAGAGAGAGAGAGAGAGAGAGAGAGAGAGAGAGAGAGAGAGAGAGAGAGAGAGAGAGAGAGAGAGAGAGAGAGAGAGTAAAATGAGTGAATGAGTGACTACCTTCGAATGAATTGGAAAGTTCCGATTGTCAACTGATGCTGCCATTTTCAATGGAAGCAATGAATGAAAGTGTAATCCCATCCATATGCCAGTCATAATGAATGTGATTTGTGTCGTTTACCAACAAATCATTTTGATGTGAAGGATATGCTTGAAACCCAATACACTGGTTGAAGACATGCGAACAAATAGATACAATGTATTTGTTTGAAATAAAAAATTTATCACAATATAACATTTTTTTCTTTTTTTTTAATATTTGATAAAATAACATTGACAAATCCAATCAAATTGTAGATGGTTCATTAATAAGCGTGACAATGTTGTCATCACTTGTATACAACAAACTACAATTTCATGTTGATCATCTAACCCGATATCATCGGTTAGACAGGTTTATTGCAACTATTCTTCAAAATTGTTCAAGCTGACTCGACCATGCAAATCGTAATCGTTGGTTAGTGATGGTACACGCGCCGCACACGCCAGTTTGCATCTAATATGCTAATGAGTTCATCAATCAAATGTCCATTGCATGATTGAGACCTTGTCTTGATTTATCTTGCCTTGCCATGCCTCTCACTCGCTGTCTTGCTACTGATTGGCGTGAAGAAGTACTGATCTGTCGGAAAAGTTGCTCGACATTCATTTTTGATACAATGAACCGCATTAAAACGACTACTTAATTATTGAATGTTGAATTATTATTTTTGATTATTCTGTCTATTATCTATTTTGGTTCGACTTGTTTGTCGTTTTGTTGTACGAGAACCTTCGTTCCTTTCCTTCATGTTGCAAGCAACGATATTTATATATATAATAATATGCACAATAAGCAAACGATGCCTATCATTGCAATTTGTCCACTATTCTCCATAAATTAGACGTGCTAATGAGCTTATTCACCTGTATTGCTTTGTTGCCAATTGTACCAGTCTCCTACAATTGGTAATCATCAACTACCATCTTGATTGCATTCAATTTTGGCCACCTTCGTTCGGTGGCTAATCTAAACCCATCATCGTATTCACCCTCTTCCTCTCTTTCGTTCCCTCTCTCTTTCTCTCTTTTTTTTTTTTTTCTGGCGTCATTTGCATCATAATCTGAGGTGTCACTTTGGCTAAGAAGTTTTTTGATCTGGTGTTTGTGTCTCTGTATCTTCTCTCCCTCTCTCTCTCTGTGTGTGTGTGTGTGTGTATGAGAGTTGGTTTCACATTAGGGATAAACTATCGCGTTGCAAATTAGTTTGCTTCATATATTTTTTTCTCAACTGAACACACTGCAAGGCAATGCAATGGTCGCGTTGATCATCGAATTATCTCGTTATTACCATTTGCGAGCTTTCTTGTCTCGATCCAATCTTTGAGCTCGCACCATTTCACCTTATGTGTTGTTTTTGTCGTCACATAATCGGTCACAACATTATTAACTAGTTTAGCATTCTTTCACCTTGATACTTTCTTTTGTTTGGCTGGGTGCCTGACATTTCAAACCACCAAACCAAGTGTTCATTCTTTGGGAAAGATTCTCTCCCCCTTTTAAACCCTATTATATTATTAAGTTATCTTTTTACTTATTATTTTTTTCACAATAGAATTGAATCATAACTTTTATTGTCAATTCAATTCTTATGTACTTTGTTTATTAGTAGAAGTAAAAGAAAAGTAGTACTTTTTTGTTATTTACTTTATTGATGCCAGATAAAGGTCTTTTTTGTATATAATTTGCTAATTGCAAAATTACAAGTTTCAGTGAAAATTGATAGCTTTAAAATAAGTCATTGTCCTCATGTGTAAAACACGGTCACTCGTTGGACTCTGACATTTAATGGGTTAAGTTTATACAACGCCGTACAAATTACCAATTGTCTTAGTGTGTGTGTGTGTATATCCCACCGGTCTAATGGCTCAATGAATGAATGACGACATTGGTGACGTCGTCGTTACTCTGAAATAGATCAAAAATCGTTTTACGATCGACACTTCTTTTTTTTCGCTGTTTGGTCAAATTATTTATTTTTATACTATACTTTTTCCTCGTTTCCACATTTAACCAATATAACATTATTTATAACTATTTTTGCATATTGTTCACTTGAACATAGGATATTTTGGGCTTTCATACCAGAATTCCATAGTTTACTAATTTATTACACAAAAACAATTGGATTGTCTTGTCCTCAATTGACTGATGTTCTCGGTAACAATCATTTTTTTTGTTGACGCCGTCCAATGATAAGTATACTTACGTGAATTATTACTACTTTTGATTTTGTTGATATTCTCAAGTGAAATCCATAAAAGATGATGACGCTTGATTAAAATGATCAATCTACAAGTTTCCCTTTCAGGAAAATAATTTATTTCCTTGTTCCCATCCGTTTAACATAACGTCAATGTTTTATTGCATCATAATGTCGTCATTGTGTATAGATAATTGGCAATAGAATAGAAGAATAGAAAACTTCTTTTACCATTTCTCCCTATACACTTGCCAATATTGTACACAGGTAAAAAGGGAAGTCTAAATTTGGGTATTTGCTTCAATATAGATTTGAACAAATCAATACATTTGCCGTTTGAATTTAGATTTTAAGTCTCAATTTCAATCGTCGCATTGTGTGTTGAGAGAATGTATAAAACACTAGATGGAGTATAGATTTGATTAGAGGGAATCTCGATGCAATCACATATTTCCAACGGAAATGATTTCCTCCCTCTTTTCATTCATTCATTTATTTATTTATTTTTATCATTCATTTTCAATTGTCTTTTCATTTCGATTATTGGCTTATCTCAACGTTTGTTGGCATTGGTTTGCAACGATGCCGTTGCTACAATGTTTCAATTGCTACTTGGCCAATTGTTGTATAACTATTCATACTCAACCTAACTAAAATAGTACAAACTCAACAGTATACCTGTATAAGATCACGTAATCAAATTGCTGTTGTCTTGTTCCGTTCATAGGTTACCAAAAAGTAATGGACAATGTTGAATCAATCTCTCTCCTCCACTTTTGGTCGGTTGTTACGTTACGTTACGTTGATACGTGTCTTTGCCATACTTTTTATTTTTACTCCTTACTCCATATTTTCTCTTTCATCTTGTCCTCCTCCTTTTCATCATCATCATATTGTCATCATCTGCTTGATCATACTTTAACATTTTCAATTGTTGTCGAGTGTTCATTGCATTTCATGTTTGCGTCATATCGTACAAAACTGGACGCTTAAAATGGACATAACGTAATCGTCCAACTTTGATACCTCTCTTTCTCCATTCTTTTAAGAACAATGTTGCTTAACGTGGATTGTACACTTACATGTACTAATGGATTTAGGTTGGCGCCACCAAACCTGGGCAAAGAGAATTTCACCTGAAATCAAGCGCCCGTCACTTGGAGAATGTATGGAATGCGACAATGTTGCAATGTTGCAAAGTGTGCAACACTTTCAAATGGGATTAACACTTTTGATGTTGTTTTAGTGTAATGTGTGCGTGAGTGTGTGTAATGGGTGAGTCCATAGTCATACTCCATTCCATAGGTCATTCCCAATTATGTGGACTCGTCGGATAAAAGGTCACTTAGATATTTGTTTACATACAATTTCACAAAAAAAAATTATCTCGTATTAAGCTAACAATTCCTGTTAGATTCTAACATAATCAATTTACACTTGTCTTTTTGACTGAGTTTTGTCTTAGATCTTATCAATAAACGACAATTTCACTTTGGAACAATCAAGTTTTTTTTGTTGTTATTCGATACTGTAAATGTTTACTCATCGATTGCACATTGGGGAGTGAAATCGTTGTACTCACAATTGATATTTAACCCGTTTGGCGCCAGTAATAAACATCGCGACAAAACATTTCCACTAAACTATAAATTAAGGTTTCTGGTATGAAATGATTTGAACGTGTAACGTCATATGATTCACATGACTCGTCACCGGCAACTGCGTGTCGGTGTCACCATTTGTTGCTGTTGTTGTTGTTGTTGACCATTTATATATATATTTGACTGGAACCAATTTGCCGTCAAGTCAGATTGTGTTGATAATCTATTTGTGACCATGCATTCAGTCATTTGTTCGATAAGAAAACAGAAAACAAGACCTCGCTCTGGTCGTTGCCATCTCATGCGACAACGCTAATTGGTTGCGACTTTTAAAGCAACAAGATTGCCTGGGTCACTATGACACGGCACCATCGTCGTTGTCGTCGTCGTCGTCGTTCTCTTATCAAAGTTGACGAACACTTTTAGGGTCAATAATACTTGGAACAGAATGAACAGATCAACTACAAACACACACTAGATGCAATGCAATGTTGTCTTTCTCTCTTTCACCTGTGGCAATTGCACATTCCTGTTGACAACAAGTTGCCCTTACCACAAAGCATCTAGTGATTGACTTACTCCATTGTCGCCAATTTAATTTACGATCCACTATACGATCATGCGACAGACTTGCATGTTATAGTTGCTCGACATTGCATTGCAATTGGATTCATTGGTAGAGACGTGTTTGATTTCTTCCTTATAATGCAAAATGCAATAAATGTTCATTGAATGTTTACAACCAACCTAAATGAATGGTGATCTATTTCTAAAATAAATTATACTCCAAACGGACCTTGTTTGCATCTTGATACACATTCTCTGAAATTGTATACAAAATTTTTCCATCAAGCTTTGTTGAGAGATGCCAATGAAAAGAAAAAAAAATAAGTGACAAGAATTGTAATCAAGTACACTTTCGTGTTTTGTTTAATTGGCGAGAATTGCTGAGAACTCTGAGAGTGAGAGAGGGTGTCAAGTGTATAATAGTGGAGGCAAAAGTGTTTCACTCAAATTAAGGTTTTGTCGCCTCGGGCGCCATTGGCGCAAGAATATGAGAACGAGTCCAAACAAGAAATGAGATCAATTCCATAGTTGAGTTAATTGGACCACACTGACACTCAATGGATGCCAACTCGCAGTGATTGCAATTTTGTTGCTTGCTAAGCAACATTTGAGTGTTCATTATTAGTTTCTAATTCTTTCATACACAAATATAATAATTTGCATGGAACAGGAAAGATTCTTCATTAAATTATGGTAACATCAAAAGGACACTTGAGGGACAACAACAAGAACAACAAAAAAGAAATGGGTTTTAATCGACAAGTTTGGGAGCATGAAACCAAAATGTTTGTCGCCTTGGGATGTTTCTTTCGATGATGATGATGATTTGCCGATCTAAAATGAAATGAATGTAAGCAA
Source organism: Blomia tropicalis (assembly GCA_029204025.1). Lineage (NCBI taxonomy): Eukaryota > Metazoa > Arthropoda > Arachnida > Sarcoptiformes > Echimyopodidae > Blomia > Blomia tropicalis. The sequence continues at coordinate 10,146,753 of CM055088.1, forward strand.
CGAATAAGCGTTATGACATTTTTGCAATAAACTTTTCAATCACAAGGGTTTTCATTTGCTAAAAATATATAATTTTTTTCATTTAGTCTATAAATAGACCAGCATATTGTCTTATCGAATTTGAGTTAATATGTTAACATCAAATTAATTTTCATTATTGTCCAATGGCAATATTTACTTTCCACACTACATCGCCTACAACATACCGTTAAATTTTCATCAACCATGTTCCCCTAATTGTATTAATGATACATTTAAACGTAACATTTTCTTTTGAAGAATCGTAATGGAAATCCCAAAGCATGCTTATCAACATAGAAGATGTTGATGAAAGATAATTGACGATATAGTTGTAATCATATGTAAGACAAATCACGAGATATTGTAGGATGTGATCGTGCTCCATTGCTATGTGCATCCTGGCCATGAATATTATTATTATATATTCGATGCTAATAGTAATCAATTAGTCGTTAATTACTGGTCGTCGACGCATGCTATGTATTCACTGTTGTCATCTAATCTAAATCAGCTTATCAATCGACAGGTAAACGGCGAAGCAGGTAAACGAGTCTATTAGTGGCACATTCCAAGGTAATATAGGATCGTGAGCATCATCATCATCACCATCATCATCATCACCATCATCAGCATCATCATCATCATTGGCGCCATTCCATTCAATGAGGTTTCCACACACACTTTCTTGGCCGGCATTGAACGATATCAATTTGTGCCAAAGCTCATAACTTTTTTTTGTATGTTAAGGTGAGATCAAATGAGGGTTGGGTGTCGTACACATGTCATAATGGCTGATTGACGGACACAATCTTGTTAAGAAAAAAAAGACAAAAGAGTGTAAGGTAACTCAATTGGTTCCTATTGTTGATGCATTACTTTGGAAGCAACAAAAATTGTAACATACTATAACAGTAATAGTAGTAGTAGTAGTAGTAGCGAAAGTGACAAATGGAAATGGGTCATATCAGTGCATCTCAGGTGCAAACATGTGCAAACACCAATAATGGCATATGGTACAATATGGGACAAACGATGAATATTCCAAATTCACCGGCAAATGGTATTTGACTCACCGGGAATTGGAATGAAATGTTCGCTCAATCGTCGCTCTTGACACTCTTTCCATTGATTGATCACGTACTCGTGTCTTTTATACGGCCGCTTACTTGCACTTGTATTGGAACCGCACGTAATTAATTTAAATTGGCTCTTATAATTGCGATCGATCATTCGATTTGGTCCATCATTGCATTCGATCATCATGAACGTTCTCTCGCTCCATCGATCGATGAATTGATGTTTCGCTTTACACAAAACAACAATGATTGCATCAATGCCGCGTCGCCAATCGCCGATTTGAAAGTCGAAATCAAATGCGACAAGCCAATATTGAAACAAGAATGGGAAATGTTCAATTATTTTTCCTTTCTCATTCACAAGTATGCAAACATTTTGATCAAACAGTTGTTCCATTCAATTGCCTATGCCAACATTATTATTAGTCGAAAATAAAAAGGGAATTTCCATCCAGTTGAATTGAACATATTAATATTAAGATCAAATAAATTATTATTATTATTATTATTATTATTATTTATTCATAAATGTGGTCAGATTGGTTTGTTGCGCAAGGATTCATTGAACACGAACCGTTGTGTTCAATTGGTAGCGTCAAACGATTATGTCTCGATCAATCATTCAATTAGTGATCTCTCTCTCTCTCTCTCTCTCTCTCTCTCTCTCTCTCTCTCTCTCTCTCTCTCTCTCTCTCTCTCTCTCTCTCTCTCTCTCTCTCCTTCTCTTTCTTAATTAATTGCTCTTACAGTGCATTGATGTGCGCATCGTTCGGAGGAAACATTTGGATTGGCAGACATGTACCGATTGAATGAGCAATGCCGACAATCACCTGTCATATGACATAATTACAAATTTAAACTGAAAAGTATTGCTATTGTTGTTTGTATCTTCTTTTTCTTCTTTTTCTTTTTTGGTCAGAAAAACGTCAGTTAAATTGGTTTACCGTCACAATTTGTGGTTAGATTTATATACGTAAAACAATGCGAATCGATTACAACAAACATTGTTACGCAATTGCGTCGGCTCGTTGACGCAGATTCGGTTTGGTTCAGTTCATTCACGTCACATCATATATTTTTTTTCTTGGGTATTTTGGTTTTACAAGAAAGGAAAAATATATTATAAATTTTTTTTCATCATTGGAATAAATCAATCTGATCATTGATCTTGATTGTTTAATCTGTTGTTGATTTGGTAAACATTTTCAATGATAATCAAGGTAATTAATTTGATAAATTTAAACTATAATCAGTTTTAACCTTTGGTACATTGTGCACTCAATTTTAACTTTGCAAATAGTCGATTTCGTCGAATGTGAAATGAGGGTTGATTATTTGATCGATTGGGTCCATCATTTAAGGCCATTTCGCCATTTCTATCTACAATTTATATTTATATATAAAATAAAGGAAGAGAAAAGGGCAATGATTGATGGAACCACTTACCCCATTTGCGGGTGTAAATTGATCCACCATTCCATTTTTATTTTATTCAATTGAAAATAGATTCTATTTTGCCAATTTCATTAAAACCATGTCCATCATTAATCGATTTTCATCTAAATTAATTTTCAAGTCAAGTTATTTTCGGTTATATAAAGTTCATCATGTTAAATCAATTTAAAGATCATGACGTCATTGGCATTTCAATTGTTTCTCATATTAATTTCCAAAAAAGATCAATGATGTCAGGTGTTGTCATTGTCGTCACCGAATGTTTACGTTGTTGCAAAGCGGTACTTTTACCCAGTAAACATTGGAAAAAAGCTTTCTGACGTAATTTCCAATGATTTGTAGTTGTACAATTGTTCGATCGTCAATAGCTGAAAGCGACATATGTCCATGAGTCTATTCGCCTGCCCGTTCGTCCATCCGTTTCTTTACACTAGAATGAATGATGCTAATTCTTTGCTTACTTCTCTATTATGTGAACGGATTGCACTTGCTTTGTACAAGGGAAATTCATGGAAAAATTGTTCTGAAACCGATTGAATTGACCACCAAACACTCACATGCTCACACACACACTTGATCACAACAATCATGTTTCAATGAACTTTGAATTCAAGTACACATCAATGCAATCACGCGACAAGTTGATTCATTGATACGTTCGTTCTTTCGTTTGATTCATTACCTTGCCACCCGTTGTAGTTGACATTAGGCTTACTTACATTAGACATTTGCCATTATCCCACAGACGTAGAATAAGGTTAAGGCCATTGAAAGGGAAAATAGTTAGCTAGACCGCGAGTGATCAATTGATCGGCTTTCATCTACGATCAATGTTGCCATAATACTTACAATCGTGGCTTTGTTATGTAGACGCGTCCTGAAGGCGTTTATTCAATGTTGTCGATTGGTAAGTCAATCGAACATCCAATATCAATGACAACATGTGAATAGCAGTATGTTTAGGCTTAATTGTTATCAAACAAAAATAGAAATGATGACCATGGATCACCAATGACATTTATTTATTGATTGTGCTCATATTGACTACATGTGACAGGTTATCGTTTTGGTATACCATTGGACACTTTTTCTTTCTATTCTAGATTTTGTCGCATTTGATTAGTTCAACATAGGAGTGCAGTGTCGATTCAATTTGACCAATTAATTTGAATGTATTTTTAGTAAAAGATCGATGGAACAAAACAGCAATCTTTCATGTGAAATTTTATAGATATATTAATTTGCAAACGAACATGGGACAATCCCTCAAGTACAGTTTTATTTGATGTGAGTTTATACATTTAAATTTGGGAAACTCCCATTATTATCATTATAATGATCGATGAACAAATTTTAAAACTTTACAATAGCCATACACGTGTGCGTCGGCACGTGAAATTTTGGGTTCGTGTCCTTCAATTCTAATGTGTCATATTTGCCAATTATATATTTTGGGTTGTGAGCCAATGTATGTAAGCACATTAAAGGTGAAAAACACTACATATATGCAATTTACCAATTTATGTCGTGTTTTTTTTTGGGATAACAATTCTTGGATAACAAATGAACTTTGTTACCAAATGACAATTAACTCTATTCTATAGGATATTCTCCTTTGACCGATTGCAAATACAATTTCCTGTTCCGTTTTCGACCATCCTATTGACCATTAACCATGGTTAGCATCATCGACTAATCGATTTATTATGGTGAGACTGGTGTGTGTGTGTATGTCTCTGTAGTCATCATTGGTCGCGACTTGCCCATTCGGTTTCCGTCGATTCATTGAGGAATGATGGCACGCATCGTTCTAACCACAGCACAACTATTGCCGGCACAGAAATACTTGTCCCTGGACCAATTGTATGCTTCAATTGTGTATGTTTGTGTGTGTGTGTGTGTGTGTGTGTGTGTCGGTAATGGTCATCGTCACCCTCGTTATGGTGATTGCCGCATAATTTCCATTGTCCCCTTGCACAAACAAAATGAACGAACTTAAAGTGCACACACACACACACATCAACACACAAATTGACCTCCTCATGCCGGTTAAAGGCAGCAAAGACAATGATTAATGAATCTATGACCAGCACTCGATGACCATTGCAGATGTCGATGTCGTCACATCGTGTGTTTGGGATCGTGTGATAACCCTTGCTGGGTGGGATGTAGGTACGTTCATAATGCGTTGAGATGAAGTATCGAATTTTATTATTTTCTCGCTGTCATAACAAGTGATACGTTGCATTGCCGTAGTTTTTCGCTTGTAGATCGGGCAAGAGGGATCGTCGGGGCGATGGTTAGGGTTCAGATTCTCCCTGTTGCAGTTGATGCAGCTTGCTGATTCACAGTTTTTGATGTGGTTTTTAAAGTCCGAGGTGTTCCCATTTGGTTTGGTTGAGAAGGTTTTGGAACATATGCGGCACGCTTTCATATGACCAAGTGGACAGTCTCTTGAACCGTGATCAAAGCATAGGCAGTTTCCACATTTTTTGACCAGAAAGATTTCTTCAGCTTGCGAAGCAGACCACACTGCACATAGAGTGGTCTCGGGATTACTCATTAGGCGTTGGAACAAATGAGGTGAGAGGACAATAACTGCGTCATAGTAGAACCTTTTCTTAATAGAGAAGAGAAGTTTCATTGAGTTATCTGCGTCTTGGAGAATTGGATTGTTTCGGATTAGTGTATCGATTAGGTCGTGCTCAGTGACAGAGTAATCGATGTTGCAGAGTTTAATAGTTGGGCATTTGGGACGTGGTTCATATACTTCTATGTTCTCGTTAAGAAGAGGGTCATCTGCGATGGCTTCAATCAGCAGATTCTTTCCTCGTTCTCCACTGAAGTTGAATGCGACTCCTTTGCTGTTGATGGTAACTGAGTTGCAGTTTGAGATTTTGTCGACAAGTTTGTTGCAAATGCTTTCCTTAACTTCGATGGGAGTGATGTTCGGTAGGCGCGATTTTGCAATGACAGTTTTGATTGAGACTGGCTTACGTACGGCATCGCTGTAGGATGGTGTTCCCTTAGCGGAGTCAATCTTTTTCTCGATCCACTTTAGTTTGCAATGTGGTACCTCAATGCATATATGTGGCAACTAATTAGTGGCCGAATGATGTCGGCATTTGTGAATGTTCGAGGTAACATACAAACGATTATCTTACAAAGAAGACTTGCATTGAAAGTGAATCTATCTAGAGTGTTAATTGAGAGAAACCAATACAGTTGAAAAATAAAGAGTTGTGTGAGAAAGAGGGAGAGACTATTTACAAGGATACAACAAACAACAATACAGTTTAAATGTAGTTTGACATTGAGACTCGAATAAACTGGTCTAGACTAGAAAAGTGACTGATGAGTGATAGTCCCAATGGATCATAATGGTTGATCGTGATCCATGGTATTTCATTTGAATTGTTCATCATTCGTTCTTCTATGGAACACAAACTCGAACTCGTTTTCACATTAATACACATTGGTAGAGAAGAAAAAGAGAGTATTGCTATAGCTGTAATTCAATCCGAGTCATGGTTTGGCGCCATTGCCGACTAGATGTTGATGAAAAAACATTGACTTTTCCATACTTTCATGTTCCTATTTGATCTCATTTGGTGCGTCCACTTTCCCACCCCCTCTAAAATGCCAGTCAACATGCCAGAATTCAACTTTCTTTTCCTTTTTTAGTCTTTTGTCGGTATTGTTCTCATTCTTGTTTGTTTTCATCTTCATTTCATTTTTATGATAATAACTAAATTTTCTATTTCCAATTCTTATTTTTACCATTTCCCACTGCCATTCGGATCATTTGTTTTTGTAGTGATCGATTCGAGACAGTAGCAAATATATACTGTAACGAACGGACAATAACGAAGTGATCATTGATTTCGAAAGAAGGTTCAAACTAGTGGATACCAGTTTCATAGTACATTGGTAATGTATTGATAGCAATAATGGTTAGCCATTGCCGATTATTGGTCTCATTGCCCATCAACCAAATCGTTTTCCATATCAGCAGAAATTGCTTCATGAGCATTTCTGTATTTTTCCTCGTTCAAACATCTATCGGTTCGATTGTCTATTGGTTTTTCGCTTTCATTTTCCATAATTTTTCACCAATTTGTTTGTTCATGTTTATATTTAGAATGCTAATTAATAATTCTAAATGTTGGTTGAACCATTTGAATTTTGCAATCGCTTGTTGCACATAATAGGTTAAAAAAATATATCGATCGATTCGGAGTAAACAACATTAAACATCTATTTGTTTGTTTAAGTTAAGTATAACAAAGATTGTATAAATTGTATAGAAGATATATTTCAGAGATTGAACAAACTATATGTTTGAACGAACATTGCCATTTGAACGGATTGGTTTTCAAATACTATCGGATCTTTGCTTGTGTGTGTGTGTGTGTGTGTGTGGTTATAATGATTGGAGAAAAGACAAACTTTCAATTATCTGTCACTTGTGACACATGTCAATGTTTAATGTGCACCGTTCACTCATCATTTCCATTCATTGTTTGCATGTTTGTCTGTTTGGATTATTCCGGCACTATGGAGAAGATCATCATCATGATCATTTCATGATATGCCCATCGTCATTGCACTTTAAAGGCTAATTCCAGCCTTCGATTAATAATGTCTCAATTCATAGGAATTAGAGGAAACTTGATCATCGTCAATGTTGACATGTACGAAACATAAACCGAACGAAATGATCTATCTGTTGAGCAATGAGAACACCATTCATGATTGTTGCTAACCCTTCAATCAGAGATGAAACATCACATACAAACACAACATACCAACGAGTTTACACGCTTGGCAAGTTGGTCGTCCTCCATTCTTCAATTTCATTGGCCCGTCTAGGTTCGCCCGTCTATCTTTCGTTCCTCTCGTTGGCGTCGACGCGACCTCATTTAACTTTGTTAATTCAACATTAAAGCCACCGACCGATTGAATGGCCCATGGCAACAGACAGGACCCGACCCCTAAAGCAAAACACATTTTTCGCGCCAAAAAAAAAAAGTTTGTTGACTTGTTTCTTCACTATCGTTAGTGATAGATCAACATTCTTTCCTAAATGTTATTGACATGTGAGTGGAATTTACGCGCCTTTTTTCATTTAGTTCCCATACATGTGGCCACTAAGTCTATAGGATAAACAAGCTCAACTTACACGTACGCACGCTCTGACCACAAGGTCCAATCATCTTTGGCATTCTTGCGAAACGAAAAAATTCTTAACTTAATTCACCGACGCGTATAGCTTTCAAACAACAGTCAAAAGTCAGTTAGGCTTGTCGAGTTGACTTTATTCTTATGGATAACACCTTCATCTGATACCTAAACAAACTCGTTTTGTTTTGAGATTGTCCTAACGAGATTGTCGAGTGACCAAGCCCATAGAATTATGACCCCCCAAAAAGCGAAATGACCATTTTATTTTTTTATCGGAACCAATGTATTGTCAAATGCCGCCAATTGTGGCGACGGCGACACATTTGAAGTTGCATTTCACTTTGCAGGGATCGTCACTTCTTGAATCAACACTTGCCTCTATAGTTGTTAAGAGTTTGCATTCTTTCGTTTATGGACACACACACACACAAGATGACCCCCCAATTCCGGCCATTAAAAGGACTCACCTTTTCTATTTAACTGGCAACATTCCAGTCTCAACGGAGTAACATAAATTGTAGCATAAACTCATTTGAACAAAAACAAAATATGAAAGACAACGATCGTTTGCCGCAAACACACACACACACAGTAGAGATCGTTGCCGTTTGAGGCAATTCCGATTGAATGGTATCCTCAATTGAACTTTGCCACTTTTTAATCGGCATTCGACCTCTTTCTAAAATATTTTTCTCAATGAAACTTTCCTACTATTTCTTTGATAAGTGCACACGTGACTCGTCAGGGATTTCCTCTTGTTTGATTTCTTAAGGTATTCATTGAATTGGATTGTCGGTTGCGTGGAATGTGACTCCAGGTGTGTGTGTGTGTGTGTGTGTTGATGTATGAATGCAAGCATTTGCTCAATTACATTCCACGATAGTGTATTTGTCACACTTGTATAAGTGAGATACACTTTACATCCACCAAACGGAAGATCGGAAATGTTTTCATTGTAAAGTCTTTTTATATATTTTAAATGAATGTGTGTGTATGTGCCTGTCTGTGTCGGTGTCAGACAGACTCACCGACCGACTGACTATAGTTCAATTGCCCGACGGTTAAAGTGAGTGAGCCGCGCTTGAATGGGAGAAAGGCACACGGGCAAACACCGTCGAGCAACATTCCTAACATTCCCGACCGTTGTGCGGTAATTGACCGCTCCGAATTTGCGTCCGACTATGTGTGTCGGACGAAAGTAGCACACACCACCTAAGTGAACAGTCTGTCTGTGTTCGTCTCTCCATTTGCAGGTCTATGTCCATCCATTCATGCAACTATTCATCTAACCATCCAGTTTTTTTGCTTGATCGTGTCCGAATGCTTTCAATCTAACGTATCCAATGAGAGATGAAAAAAAGAGGAGAGAGAGAGAGAGAGAGAGAGAGAGAGAGAGAGAGAGAGAGAGAGAGAGAGAGAGAGAGAGAGAGAGAGAGTAATCGTTTCAATATCGAGTATTGAAGTATGGTTTGTCTCACTTCTTATCAATGGACATTGCCAATTCGGTCAAGACCTTTGATTGGGTAAATATTTACGTGACATATTTTTACAAATGTCATTTGTCCGGTACGACAATTTGAAAGAATGATCGGCATTTGGCTCGTGTCTAGTGTTGCATTTATTTTTTCCCCTCACACCTTTCTTCTCGACAGGGCCGTTAATAACCGCATCAATAGTTTATTATTAACAACACGTTGAACGATATACTTTCTTATGTTGATTCATATCGTGATGGAACGCCGTTAGATTCAAGAGCAAAACATATAAACGTACATTCACGATTGCATGAATGTGTGCGAGAATGTGAATGTGATTGTACCAATGATTGCTAATCATCGTGCAAAACGAATCGCAAACAATCCATTACCGAACCGACGTGAAACTAATGTACGATCATATGGACCATACGTGATATGAGATCAATTTTCAGCAAATGTCCTTTTGTAACAGTGTACACAATATAAACGTTGTCACGTCGAGAATATATTGACTTTTCAATAATTACCGATTTTATCCTCATTATCACTCACTCATTCACTCAGTCATTTATAGGTTATTATTATTATATTAGTTTTATACCATGAACTCTTCAGAATTTACTTTAATTTTTCATATATATTGAATTCGTTTATATGTCATTATCACATTGGTGTTGGTAGTGGTGATCGTATCATCTAACAAATGAAAATATTTGCTTTTTTTGATGATGCCGGTTTATATGTTTGATAACGATACAATACTATGGTTTTATTTGGGAAAATGCCATCATTTTTTTTGTGGCGACAATCGTTGTTGTAAATAAAAAAAAATTTGTTGGACAATAATTTACAAATTCCAATCTTGTGTGTGTGTGTGTGGCAAACAATTAGAAGGAAAGCGAATGAGAGAGAAAGAGATGATCAACGAGCCGCATCGTTTGACACGGTGGGACACGATGAACGATCACGTTTGCTTGTCAATTCGACATGGTCTCCCATGTAAATCACGTAAATTGACACTTTTTGTTGCATGTTCGTGTGTATGCATTCGATCACTACTGTATGGAACAGTATATTTGGTAGTGAACAAAATTTTCCATCATCTCTCGCAAAATTGCCCGACTTTTGACCTATGACCGTTTCGGTCGATGATACTATAATGTACATTGGCTTTACTGAATTTTTCCATTTGATTGGAGTATAGTGGTCGAACTTGTCACAAGCACACACTCACTCACTCACATACACATTCATTTGAATTGGTAGCATGAAACAATCATGCAAGCAAGCAAGCAAGCAAACGAATTCGTGTCTGCGATCCATCACTAAATGCGACGCTCATGTTTGTGATCGATGCCATACGACACCAAACCAATGTAGACATGAAGTGACTGTGTGTGTGTGTGTGTGTGTGTGTGTGTGTGTGTGTGTGTGTGTGTGTGTGTGTGTGTGTGTGTGTGTGTGTGCTTGGCAGTGCCGTTCTCCATCTCATATTGATTGTCAGCAATATATTCCATTGAACGATCCGTTCACATTCTTGCATTATTACACAATTGATTTCACTTCTAACCAACATAGTTTTCTATTTTACACTTTTATTGTTCTATCGAACACTGAACTGACCACATGTCCATCATTTGTGTGAGTATGTGAATGCATCTTTACACACACAACGTACACCAACATTCACATAAACATTCACTTGACCTTCAATGTTGTTTCCCGCCAAAATGCTAGCCAATTCTCTTGTTGGAGATTGAACCTCGTGTTTAAAGCGAACACAAATGTTGCGTTGCAAGTGTTGCTTCTAACGATTGTCTACTAACTTGCTACCGAATGATTCATTCATTAGCGCAACTTGCACACATATGAACACAAAAGAGAGGTTCAGTAGATCGCTATTGCTATTGCGATCGAACCTTGAGATCAATTCCGATCGTGATCAACACCAGTTCAAATGAGGTACTCATTCCAAAATGGCAATGATTAACATTCTCTCATATCGAGCCATTTATTCGGCCAACTACATTTACAAGGGGTTAATTAGTTTGGACACACGTGTGTCCACCACTATTCGGTTGTAATGTTCACCAATAGATACACCTGCAAATGTTTCAATATTGTTTATGTTGCCCCCTTCCACTCCAATTATTAGTTCCATTGGTTGGTTGGTTGGTTCACAATAACACTGTTCTCGTTATCTACGATGGCAACTATTAGTCTATTAGCGAAAGTCGGCTTATTGGCGCCGTTTGCCAATTCATCTGCATGGGTTTGACCTCCATGGTATGCGACAGGAGGAGAATCTATGACCGCGTTGCAGTGGACGGCGGCAATGGCCACCAATGTTGAACAGTGTCCATGCATAGAATCGTCTATCGAGTCAAGTCAAGTCAAAGCGAGTCAAGTCAAGTCATCCATCCATCCATCCATCCATCCATCCATCCATTCATCTGCCCGTCCATGCCACTAACCTAAGCCAAAGCACGTGACCATGATCGTTGCCGTTTCTTCTACTCGGCCAATTACTAGTTTAACCTCGAGACAATCTCTGTGAGAGTTTGTGTTGATATGTTTCGCGCCAAAATGTACCACACTTGCACTGTTGGTCAATGTTCGTCTCCCATTCAATTGTGTATAAAGGGACTGTTGTTCTCAAGGACCAATTGCGGTTGGTAACGGCGTGCATGTATTCGTAATGGTATTTTACTTTAACAATTTCGATGCCTAAACGTGCACACATATATATCCAGATTAGTACATAAAACTACTCGTCTGGTGACCTCGATCTTCATCCTTAGACAACACCATCACCAATTCAAGTCTAGCCTTCATCAATGAATGGTGCAAGTCATGCAACTCATCCCTGACCTCTTGGTTCGACGAATTGAATTCGACAAGAGTGAGAGAATGGAAAAAAAGAGGTTCCAAGTTCATTCTTTGAATGCCAATAAGGAGGCGAAAAGTGCTAAATTTGAAAGTTCCGACAACTAACAAGATCGCCAATGATGGCGAAGGCCACTCTGGTTGTACATGGACCATTATTGTTCTCTAATGACAAATTAGTATCGTGTTAACAAAAAAAAAAAAAAAAAAAAGTTTTTTTTTTGTTTTGTACATATGTCAAGGTTCAAGTGGCGGCTCCTTTACATTTGATGTATCAGTAGGATATGTTGAGGTACCCAATGTTCAAAAGCAGTCCAGTGTAAATGAGCACAGTTTTTTTTCTGGTGTGACCACATGTGGATACCATAATTGTGGTTTAGGCGTTAAACGACCAAGACCAAGTTGATGAGGTAAAGAATGCTTACACTGTGAGAAAATAAGAAAAAAAAGAGAAAGAAATGAATCAGTTGATGTGTTGGCTTGAATCGTCACATCATAATCACAGTGTTGTATGCATGTTTCCGTTCTGTCTCAATGAATTGGTCGACTAAACGAGATCGCCATAATACGATTCAATGAATGAGTTTAGGAAACGAACTAACCAACTAAAGGAGTCTATGTCTTTTAATGATTGAACATGCACATACAAGCAAAACAAAAAAGATAGACAGTCAAACATACACATATGATACATTGTACCATAAGAGTACAGGGGACAGGATGCAAACAAGTAGTCACTTGTTGAAATATATGCCGTGATACGATCGATGATATCATTGACGAACAGCCTTTTCAACACTGATGAGGCCAATTGTGTCTGCTTGTGTGTGTGTGTGTGTGTGTGTGTGTGTGTGTGTGTGTGTGTGTGTGTCTAATGGAGACCACCTATTGAAGTTTGATTCATTTCGGAAGATGGTGATTTACGATGTGTAGTTCAGTGGCGCGAGCCAGACTATGATCACCTCACCCATCACCATCGTCACTATAATGTATAGCAAGTGCATCGACCACCGTCATAGTCGAATATCATCACAATAGACAATAAAGAATAGTTAAAAGCGAATGAGATCATTGAAGGAACGATTGGCCAATTTACATCTATACAAATACACACACAAACACGCACGCACATGCACATGTTTCTCCTTTCTTTATGTCTTCGATTTCTCAGAATCGCTCCAAAAATAGAAATGAACGGATGTTTGTTTGCCATCTCTTTCAATGTATAACATGTTTTTATTTAGTTGCTTTTTTTTGTTTACGCCCACCACTAAAGGCAATTGAAAGAGATGTTTGTGATCAATAAGCATTCGGTTGAAATGTTCAATCTATAGAAGGTGATGTCTGTCACCATCAATCCATTTAATTCAATGTGTTCTAATTATTATCATTAGTTTTTGTATGATAGTTGAAAATCCCGATTCTAGTTATCATTGGTCGGACAAAGGTGACCTTTAGTTTAATTCAAGAGGGGGGAAAACACCATCGTCATCATCATAATCGTATAAGATCATTTTGGTATCAAAATCATATCGCCAATATATTTTGTTCAAAATCGATGGGCCCCTTTCATTTTCACATTATCGCACAATTTGTCACCTTGAATCGAACGTAATGTTACAATGTTGGCACATCTCTTATTTCTAATGTTTATTGGTGCAAGTAGGAGGTGATTCGATCAGTATCGAAACTCGTGTACGACAAATGATCCAACTAATGTTGGAATCGATCTTCTTTCAAGTGCAATAATTGATATTGCACTTGAATGGCTTTGCATTTTCAATCGTCTTATCAGCATCAGCATCAACATCATATCGAGGTGCTTGATTCTCACTAAATCTATCTTGTATGTGTGTCTTACTATGCTTTGTACAATGTATCTACTCTCTTTTACATCATATAGTGTTACTATTCACTGGAAGCAAAATAAAGACAAAGCCTGTTACATACTGATTTATGACTAATGAATTAATTATGTTAGTTCTTTTTGATCACTGTTTGATGATGATGATGATGATGATGATGATGATGATGGCCAACATCAACAACATTTTAGAAGATGATTCTTCTGGTTGATGTTGATACCATGTCGAATGTTTGTTCTAGTGCACTAATGCCGTACACGTGACAAGGTCATCTTATTATTAACTAAAAAGACTCTTCAAAACGGCACCATTTTGTCGATGATGACAAGTTAACCATTTGTGTTCGGTTCGAGGCAAAAGGAAGTTGAAGAAACTACAACCATTGTGTAGAAAACCATTAAAGTGTCGACTCATACACAAAATATACACACATACAATTCTAATGAGATTTTTCTTGCCCTTCTCAAAACACTCCCACTTTACTAACTGAATTAACTTATATTTACATTTATTAGCTCACTTTCAATTTAATCACATTATGATCTCTTAATCTTTGGATCAATATATCAACTGTTGAAAAGAAAAGTGAATGAAATGGAATAAGAAAAATAAGAGATCAATATCAATGGAAACCGATTGGTGACATTCACGCTTCTCGAGTCAATGTTAACTAATATTTATTTGCTTAGTAATGAAATTCTTTTGCAAAGAATTGACTCGAAATATCATGCATACATGACATAATAACCTCAAAAATGTTGAATTACGAAACATTTTCATCTCTTTGTTCACTCTTTATTCCATAAATAACAATTGGCGCGTCCCATCTTTCAATGTTATGTACTATAGTTGAAATTGAATTTCTACCTTCCATTCAAATATTGCCATCATCATCATCATCATTGTCGTTTTATATGATTGAGCATACAATTTACGTTTGCCATATATTCCATGCTATGTATATATCGGTTTGCACGATTTTCCATTAATTTGCCAAACATTTCAATAGGTGCATCAATCAGTTCAGTAAATATTGAATAGGTTAGAATTGGTGCATGATGATTATCGTCTAGAATTGAACATGTAAATTGCATTGTACATATTCAATTGAATCACGTTCTTATGTCTATCAGCTGACCGAACTGACCTCATCACTGAAAGAGTGCAAACTCAATTGTGTGTTTGTGTATTTAAAAGGACTCTACATCAACATTGGCAGACATATCGACGACGAGACAGGTCTACAACCAGTCTATAGTGTTTTTTGAGTTCGTCGGTCAGACAAATACGGGGGCAAACACGGTCGCGCCAAGTGCAAAGCACCCGATCAAACCAACCAGCCAGCTAGCCAGTCAGTCAGCCATCCTCATGCATCTCTTTGAATCGAATCGACTCGGTTCAGGTATCATCTTGTCTGAAGGCGGGAATAAAGGTAGAATACACGAACATGTCGCCGATCGTATGTGTGTATTGGATGCAATGTGCAACGAACTGCAATCAGCCAGCTACAAGACCAACACTGGTTAGTTGGTCGGTCGGTTGATTTGTTGGTTGGTTGGTTGGTTGGTTGGTTGGCCACCGACTTGACGTGTTACTCTCCGTACGCGCGAGTTACGAAGCAATGAAGATGGCATTGGCCACTTCAATGAGAGTACAATGGCAATGGCATTGGCAATCGATGCCACTGAAATGAATGTCGCCGTCGCCGTCGCCTTCGATGAATACTTTACACATTGCGGCGCGCCACTACAATAATACTCGACTTGTGCTCATGTGACTTGAGTTCTACACTCACACACACACACACACACACACGACTACAATCCTGAGAGTTCTCTCGTCGTTGTATTATCATGCAATCATAATGCAATAAAAGTTGCGTTTGTGATGACGATGTAGTTGTATCACTTGGTTGCTATTGCTGCGGTTGCTGGCTCGTCGTTCACTTGCGCGAATGACCTCGACCCCGAACACCAGTGTGTGTGCCCGCGTTGAAGGACACTGACTCTCACTGATCACACACACACACACACCGGCAAACCTCATTCATCCCTTTTGGTATAGGTGATCGTCTTCTTTCGACGGTTCATTCGTTCACTCCATTTGTGTGTGTGTGTGTGTGTGATATGGATAAGGAGAACAAACGATCACGGTAGCAACTACCTGAAAAGGTAAATAAAAAACAATCGAATCATATTCATAAACCTTCCAATTTCCCAATCGATTCCATCATCATTTCGTTACTATGACAATCTCCGTTATCGATGAACTTCGAATTAGAATCAACAACAACAAAACAAAAAACAAAAAATGAAAACTATTAACCCATTAATTGTCATACTTTTAATGATCATCATATTTATATATCAAACTTTTATTCTGGTTTGATTACAAATTGTACAAACACATTACATGTACAATGTACATGTCGGTAGACGGTATACTGTTCCTTGTGGTACATTATCACCGTGGTGCATCGTTTCTTGTTTCTTGTTACCGTCCGGTATGCCTTTTTTTTTATTTAATACTATTATTTGTGTGTTCGCATTCGTGCATAAACCTTGAAGCGTTCTTTAACCCTGTCCTGTTGTTCTTTTTTTTTGCAATTGGTGTTAATGGCGACGGTGTGTGAGGATCGCTCTCTGATCATTGGTTTTTGTGCGAGAAAAAAAACGATCTTGACGATGAAAAACATCTCGTTACACGGACGGGCGCCCATCACTATTCGACTATTTGTTGTTGAATTTGGCGACATTTGCCGCCATCAACTATATCTATGGTAAATGAACAACTAAATAACGTGCAAGCAAGGGGAATGTACTATTCGAAGACGACAACGACGATGACGACGACGACTAACAAACTAACGTGCCATGTGTCTGAAGGTCATCGCCGTTTGTCAGGTAATGGGAGTCATTTGCCATCGGCATAAAAAGTGAGAGTATATCTGACTGTCTCAAATGGAGTCGACAAATAAGCGAAACGGTGGGGGAGTGAAGAAGAGAGAGAGAGAGAGAGAGAGAGAGAGAGAGAGAGAGAGAGAGAGAGAGAAACCGACAAAAGTCGACATCTGCTACGTTTGATAATGATCGGCCATGTTTGAGTAAGCATCATGATGACCACAATCATCTTAAAATATGCACGTGCCATTATTAAACTGAATATATTTCGCCCTCTAATATTGATTTGAGACGAAACAAGTAGCGACTCGATCACTCTCTCTCTCTCTCTCCCTCCGTCTCAACGGTTTCTTTGCAATCGTTTTCAGACAGTCATATGATGTCGCAGACAACGTTCAATTTCCGTTTCATTACATTTCCTCTCTTCATATAAATGTGACTCCTCGCAGAAATTCAAGGAACTTAATGAGGAAAGGCGAATACCTGCTATTTGAACACAAATGTAATCATCAAAGATACATTGTTCCAAATGGGATTATGGGTGTCATTGGATGTCAATGTTATTGTTTTTGCTACTTCATTTTTCATGATTCACAAACATGAAGTAATATTTGACATTCACCTTGATTGAGATTTGCAATCAAATGCAAAATTGATTGAAGGCGAGTCTAGTACCAACAGGAAACGGGGCTAAACTTTTCTTTGTTTAATATATTTTGTTAATCTCACATATTTTGTCGCATAACTGCTTTTTCAAATGGAAAATATTTTTAATTGATAGTTTATTACAATATTTAACCTTGTATTCGAAAAGTTTTATCCATAATTGCCAAAACGATTCATCTTGTGTGATATAATTGAACAAACTTCCTTTAATTATCTTCCTTTACTTTATGTTTTGGAAGGACAAATATTGCTCACAAATCGATTCCTATACAAATCAAGTTGAGAGTGTAATAGAAGATTTTAAATTGGAAAACACATATCATCCCAATTGTTTATATTCTTTACATGTATGTGTTGTGCATTGCAATGTGACGGCACAATCAGTTTTGTGTGCCAATTGATGCGGCATTAGTTTCCTTTCGCAATGTGTCGCATTGACGCATCGTATTAGACCACCCAAAAGACCGACCAAATAACCAAGAAATGAACCAGTGAACCAGCCAATTTCTAATGTGAATGTCGGCTCACAATTGCTTGTCTATTAAGTGTGTGTGTGTGTGTGTTGTGAAAGCGATCATTTTGTGTGAACACACACACACACACACACACACACACACACACACACACACACACACACACACACACACCACCCCTGTCTAGACGGTGTCCCCTTTTCAAGCCGATCGTGTTCACGATTGGGCGACGAGTTGAGTGGCAAGGAAATATTGTACAATCGGCTCGCTTCACATCTGTCTAGGCTTGGGCGTAGTGAACGCCTGCTTGGAACACTTGGTTCATTATTAAATGTTCCGTTATGTGTGTCTGTGTCATCCATTTTCCACGTTCCCCCTTTTCCAAAGATCCAGACATGCATATGATCATCGAATAACAAAACAAAATGTGTTCCTTTTTATGAGAGAGAAACTTAAATGCATCCAAGTAGTGTACCACTCAACTGAATGTTGATTATGACGGCGGCAACGGCAACCCATTTTAACCAGCATTCTACTGTAACTAGCCATGGCTAGCCATCTCGAATCCAAATGTTTATGGCGGTCATCGGCTTTTGCCATGGCAGTTTCCCGCTACAACCAGCATATAACCGACTTGACTCTTTTTTCCCACTGTCTTCCTTTCTCTCTATCTATCGTTTTACTCATCATCCTTCCAACGCTCCAACTATTTTCCCCTTTTACCGACGACACGTGTATTTGTCTGGCTGACAGTTTCCCTCTACTATACCTTAGACTTAACTCTTGTTTGAACTTTATTCTTGATACGCGACTGCGTGCGTGCGTGTGTGTGCATGTGTGTACGCGTATTTATCTGAATGTATCACAAACTCTGTGTTCCAATGCTGCAACACCGCCCGAAAATTAATGATTAGGCAACTAAACTAAAGAGGAATCTTTGTGTGGATGGTCACTATATAATAAATTAATTGATCCCCTCTGATTAACAATCGAGCTTTTTGTACTGTTTCGTTTTAATTTGTTTGCTTGAAGTCCGAATGATGAATTCAATTTGGGCTGCACGGCAACGCATTTTAACTGTTGCCAATGTGTCAATCTACTAAACAAATTCGAATGTGACTGGTTGATAAGGATAACAATAACTGTTGGTCGCACAATCGGTTACTGTGATAAATTTATTATAATTGAACTAAATTTAATTTGACAGAAACGGAGCAAGTTCAACGGAGAATGTTTCTTAAATTAGCAACAGACGTGTTGAAGAATCAGGCGTTGGCATTTCGTATTTTGCCGGTAAGTTCAATACTAATAACAATGTTTGCTTATTTATTTTTTTGAATATAATCATGTAACTATAGTTATAATTGTTTAAAACAATTTGTGTTAATCCACCATTGCCTGAAACGATATAGTTAATTTCTATTCTCTTAGTATAAAGAATTGAATTTGAACTTTTGGCGAAGGTTCATGATGATGATGAGCGTTCATAATCATTAATCGCTTGGTTGCATGTTTGTTCCGATTAATGCACGAGGTTAAACATTTAAAAGTCCAAAGCATTTTTGATGGCATTTCAAATATATCTTTAAGTAACACATTACGTTTCATTTAACCATCGTAATTTACCAAGGGTCACTGATGTGGCTTTGCCTTATTGCGTTGTTGATGCATTGATTTATGTTCAATCTAGATTTACAGTTTAATTCGAATAAAATGAAAATGGATTGTACGCACACGTTTGTCTTATACAATCATGTTCCACATTTATAACATAACGTATCCGTCGTTATCGTTGACGTATATGTCAACCATTTCAATGAAATTGTACTCACTCTCTCTCTCTCTCTCTCTCTCTCTCTCTCTCTCTCTCTCTCTCTCTCTCTCTCTCTCTCTCTCTCTCACTTAACGTTTTACCTGTATGATAGGGCAAGTATGCAACTGCAAAGAATATAATTTATGACCGAGTGTGACAATTTCGACTCGTGCCTGTACGCCTATCCTTATGGTGTACAATGGGACATTGCGATTTTTTTTTATTATTTGCTATTGCCAAATGTACTATGACTGAGTAAGCTAATGTTCACTTGATGTCTATTTGGTGGGAACCGACTTGACCGCGCCAGTGTGACATTGGGTGCGGTTCGATGTGCGCTAGAGAGAATATTCTAGTTTGTACTTCCTACCCCCTCTTCCAAATCATAGTTCTTCTATCTTTGAAGTTCATCATATCATAAGAGAGAGAAGGAGAAAGTGTGCATGCAGTAGTAGTAGTAGTAGTTGTAGTTCAATTCAAATGTGTATGTGAGTTCAAGTCTGTCGACCAATTTAGCCATTCACTATCACCATCAGCAATGGTACCCCTCTTCATATGGGCGCAACATCTGCTGATTATTATTATTGTTGTTGTTGTTGTTCGTCGTCGTCGTTGTCGTCGTCTTGTTGCAGCAACACATGCACCGAAATTGCTTTAAGCAACACCCGCCGTTGCTAAAGAACGAGCCAATGGTAAGTTCATTGCATGGTTCAAGGTCACATAAGCATCGACCAAGTTCAGAATCGGCGGGGTCGTCCACTTGGTTTCTTCACTCTCACATTGGCCGGCAACCATTGCCGCAGCAATGAAACAACCGACCATTATTGCTCTCGTCTTGTCAATGTTCGCCCGGTCGGCCATGGATTCGGCCTTTGAACTTTGCTATGCTTGTGATGCTTACACCAAATGTCAATTCTACACATCACAACTCGTGCCAAACTTCTTTGTAAAAGCTCGCACAAGCATTTGCTCGTTGTACAATGTTTACGTTTTGTCACGTATTAATCATCAGCTGACCGATAGTCACTTATGATAATAGGCTTCCGTGATAACATGCTTGTTTGCCATTGTTCAATATTATCCCTTATTATTGATGTTTGGACTTGTCCAACTCATCCATTTTGTTTGTTCACTTTCGATCATTATGTCGGTGTGGTATGTTGGTTGTCATTCGAATGCATGCTATTCAAATGCAATTGGCCACAACCAACGAAAGAATTTATTGGTCACTTATTTCTTGTTGAGGGTAGACTAATCAATTTGTGTTCACTAACTCGTTGCTTACATCTCACATGAATCGTCCAATGACAATTGATAGTAACTCGCAACCAGTCGAGTTGATCGAATGAATACAGGGGGAGGGGGTGATATGAGAATTGTGTGCTTAATTGTGCGTCAATTGGCCAGGAGACCGAGTGCATCCAAGGAGTCGAGTGAGGGGAGAGAGGGAGAGGGAGAGTATATGCAACATGACAACAATTGTCTATTGCTAGCAATAGATTGGATGAATGGAGACGATACGCCGACGATGCGTCGACAACAGAACAGAACGAAAAGTCTAAAAGGTCTGTGAACCTTTTGGTGGTTGCTGGCGAACGCCATTGCCAACAACAGGATGATCATTCCAATGCCAATGTTAGCAATCATGAATGCTGCAAATTCCTCCCAGACATTGCTATAGCAAAGAAAACCTTGGCGGCGATAAAAATTCAGGAGAGGGGGAAAAGAGAAAGAACCTGTCCGATCATGCCACCGTATACGTAGGTGACCATTACTGATGATTCCAATCATTAACTATTCTTTACGTTCGGAACTGCATTTACCAAATACATTAAAGACACTATAGCTTATTCATTTTGAACCAATAATATTAAATTTATTCTATTTTTAGTTATATTTTTGAAACAAGATTAGGAAGATGCTCGCATTGATAGCATTTGTGTCGTGAACCATTTAACCATTGTGGCAATTCACTTTCAATGTTTACACATTTGACATTTCCCAGTTGTTGCTTGGTGAGCAGGATTTTCCTTCACATCGTAAATCACAATGAATGTGTGTTGCATTGTTGCCTTTTTTTGCGAGTTGGCGTCGGCGGCGGCGTTGGTTGGCGCACATTCAGTAGCAATTGGGTTAATTACGGCCCGACAACAACACAACAACGTCGTCGTCGACGACGACTTCGACAACAACATGAACGACAATAACCGCATCGTCGCAAACAACAAAAGAAGGTAATTTACGTTCTAGCCTTTATATAAAATGGTCATTACCGCATTTGATGATGACGCAAACTGCAGCAATGTTGGTGTGATGATGTTGCCACATTGTGATGGATCGGTGGTGCGGGCGCGCAGTAGCCAACATTGGCAGCAATCGATGATCGATCGAGACACGAAATGCTAGATAACATTCGCTTCCCCCCTCCCAATTGCCATTGATCCATTTGTCCTCTCGTTCGCACCGATCAATAAACTCCCCCTTTGCCATCAAAAATACCGGTCAGGTAAGATTGATTCGAATCAAAATGATGAGCAAGAGTCATCCAAGATTGACAGTTGATGTCCATCCAACCTGAACCAAGATGGTTCGTTCGTCTCTTTCTTTCTTTTTTTTCTATCTCTCTCTCCCTCTCTCCCTCCCTCGCGCGTTGCTTGTTCACTTTGATGTACTTCACTCTCTTGTAGCCTCTACCATGACGATACGACTGGCACTGTTCGTTCAATTGCAACTTTCATAGTGCAAAATAGGTTGAATCATCGGAACGAGCACATAAGTTGGCGCCAAAATTTGTTTCTGTTGTTGTTGTTGTTGTTGTTGATGATGATGTTGTTGTTGCTGGTTCCCCACACTACCTTTTGTATGAAATGGTCAGAGTTGATCTTTTTAGGTTGTTATTGTTGTATATTTCTATAAATGTGTGTACTCAACATCAAGTCATACTTATTCTAGTAGCATTCTTTGTTTTTTTTTGTCTTTCAACTTTTTTCCCATTCAATCTTAGTGTTTCATTGTTTCGATCATGGTTCGAGTGTAATTCGAGTTTCAATTTATCGGTAGCAAGGTGCGTGATGCGTGGCAATGCCATTCCAATCCATTGCCACGAATGCATCATTCGAATGCACATTGGCATTTATCGTCATCGGTGGTGATACGCGTTCGCGTCTCCCAATGGAGGTAACGTGCGAGTCCGATTCGGTGATAATTCACCATTGACTCGACGGACCACTTGTAGTCAAGAGCGTGAGAAGCGATCACTCCGTTCGTTTGTGCCGGGCGCCAACGACTTTAGGCAGTCGATTTTTTTTGGAGGGAACCACCACGAGACTCAACCATGAACTGAATGATCCGCCCGACAAACACACACACACAAACACAAACGGTTCATGACCTTTTCCCGGTGTCATTAGTAGTGTTCTTGGTTGTATGTTTTGTGTTGCCATTGCTGCATGACCATCATCTTTATGATCATCACCAGCAATTGCAGCAACATTTTGATCGTCACAAGTGCAAATTAAGGCAGTCGCCTTTCGGCCGATGCTGTCTCTGGTCGACATCGTTAAGGCCGATTAGTTCGAGCTTTACTTACTTGTTCTAGGTGGTTATGGACTTTACTGGGCGACACAAATTGGCCAGAAATGTACCCTCATGTTTTTTTTGTGGTCCCATGTCGTTGTCATCCAATGTGACTATGGCGATGATGATCATTATTACAATTGTTGTTTAGTTTTGCCCCTCATTTTGTTTACGATCTGATGGCGCCCGACTGCCGTATGTTCTGCCATTGACACTTCCTCCCCTCTTTCCCGACAACAACGACGACGACGACGACAACGACGACAACGACGACTAATTATCGATTCAATCGATTGTTTCATTTCAAACATTGCCGGGTAGTTGCGATCTCATCAAGGACTGATTGACACTTATGGTTACAATTGAACGAGGTTTGTGCGCTTCACCAATCTCGCAAATTTTCAGTTTACAATTTGTGGTACAGCAATTTGATGATGTTGTGATCATACTCTTAATGGTGATCAAATGCCAATTTGGCAATCGACTTAATTAATTTGCTCACGAATATTAATGGTTGCAGTTGTTGGCGCCATCATTTCTTATGTAAATAGTGTCAATTTAAATGGTAGCCTCATTTACTGTGGCCGTCGTCCATTACGACCAACACTTGTTCATTAAATTGGACAAGTGGAGAGATTCAATCTCATTATGAATTCATATATGCCTTGTGCTATATAGAGAAGTCAACTGCTAATATTGTAAATCAGAATTATCTTCCATTTGAATCGCAGTAGTCATTAACCTCGCCTAAGTTGAAACAACAAGGTGCAATGGAATCAATCCAATCCAATTCAATTCTTATTATTGGTACGTTTCCATCTGTTGCCTCTTTAACATTATGCAACCACTTGGGGGCAAAGTGGCCAATATTCTTTGAATGCATTGCGCAAATATAATTCACAATGGAACTGCGGTTGCTGCTTCTGCTGTTGCCGCTGCCGTTGCTGAAGATGGAAAGATCTTTCTCTTTTCCTTTACTGAGAACACTCAATGAAAACACTCCATTTTGGCATCAACAGCTTCACCATACTTGCACTGGGCACACAATGCTGTCAGTGGCTGTCAATCTTATTCGTTCATGCAACATTGCAGAATGTTCCCACTCAGAACGTCTATTCGTCTGATAATCAGTAAGTTGTTTGTAGGCACACACACACACACACACACTCACTTGTCAATATGATCAACTGGACAAACAATGCAATCTTCTGTGCATTCGTGTTGTCATATTCGTTCAATGGTTTTTAGCCTTATGACACAGCTGAGGTTGCCGAAAGGAAAAGGCGAGGAAACGGGTGCGACTCGAATATATGGATGGAAAAACTTTATACTTAAATTGGTAGATTGGTATTCTCTTACCTCCCCCACCTTTCTCATACTTGAATGTCGAATGAAACTCAATTGGTGCTACCGATGGACAATGTCATTATGATTGTGCTCATCTATATAAATATATGTATACATACAAGAGACAAGACACGATCGTTGCAAATATTGAACGACGATGGTGGCTTTTGCGACGGAAATTTTTCCATCAGTTACACAATTTAGGAATACAATGCGAAATATACCAGTGAAAACAGGCAAGTCAAAATAAAAGACTAAAGACCGAACCGGTGTATGGTGTGCGGGTAACCATTTATTGCGGTCCGGATCGCACTTTCAATGGACACACAACTGGTAATGTGGTTTGTGTGTGTATATGTTTTTTTTTCTTTTGGTAAATTTTGGTAATTGTTTTAGTTTGCTACTTGTCTTGCTTTCGTGTATCACCTTATTCTTGGCGTATATGATGACTTGAACAACATACAATGAACGGTGAAAGAACGAATGTGCAATAGAAGTATGCCGGAGAAACATCGAAAATACTTTTTCGATGTTGGACAATGTTTCAAAGGGAACAATTCAAAGCGAACGAGTCGGCACCGTACCGTAACGATCCCATATGGTTGACATGAGCTGACATAACTACTGGGACTACCAGTAGTTTAAAGTATTGTTTTTTTGTAGCATAGTATTAAATACTACTGTTTTTTTAGACGTTTATAATACTACTTTTGAAAATTTTATCAGTAATATTTTCTACTGGTAATTTTGAGTAGTTTATTTTACTGGTAATATTTGTAGTTCAAACTACTGATAATTTGGAGTAGCTTAAACTACTAGTATTTTTTGTAGTTTATTTTACTAGTAATTTTGAGTAGTTTACTTTACTGATTAAATAATATTTATAAATGATATTAACTTAAAAAAAATTACATATTTATTTTAAAATCAAATTACTTATGATTAACATTGAATAAAAAATCAACCCAATTTTTCTTCAATTCCATTTCAAACAATCTTGATGGATTTTCGAACTTGCTGGACCTAGTTGAATGGATAATTTTCGACACGATTAACAATAATAATAGTTATTCAACAAAATCGAATACGAGAATTTCAGCCAAAGAACAGATTTTATTGAAAAACTTAAGAAGTAGTTTAGTGTGAGTAGAACATTGTAAATAAACTACTGGTAAATTAAGTAGTAAATTGTAATTGTTATTGAATAAACAGTACTTTTGTAACTAGTAGTTTTGACTACTAGTCTATTTTTAAAATTTCAATTCATTTTTGAGAAGAAGTAGTTTATACTTCTTGTAAATAAACTACTGGTAAATTAGAACTATTTAGTTATGAATAAACAGTACTTTTGTAACTAGTAGTTTTGACTACTAGTATATTTTAAAATTTTAATCATTTTTTGAGAAGAAGTAGTTTATACTTCTTGTAAATAAACTACTGGTAAATTAGAACTATTTAGTTATGAATAAACAGTACTTTTGTAACTAGTAGTTTTGACTGAAATTTTTTTAAAAGTAGAACTTTAAACTACTTGCGCAGGCCTACATTTCCCTCAGTGTCATTCTTCTTTCGTGTACAACTCTCTTCCTCTGTGTCTTTCCCTCAATTTACCATTGTTCGACGCTTCATTTATCACTCGACCATTTGATATGGTTGACTCGCATGTGAGTAGCTACATGTCGCAAACAAGTTCGCACAATACTAATTAGTGGCAGCAAGCGAGGTATTCGTCGATCAGCCAAAATGGCATGACCAGAATCTTGATTCGACTCTAAATGTGCCGGCATCATTAACCCACTGGGTAGGTTAATTGTTCACTCTTCTTCGTTTGTCTTTCGTGATCAAAGTAACGAAAAAAACACCAAACGAACGAGAGACGAGCACCAGTGGCTTCAAAGCCGGCGGCTTTTGAATCCTTTTGTTTGTGACAATTAAAACTCGTTTATCGTCGTACCGAATCTCGTTCGCTCACTCGCTCGTTCATTCGTTCGTTCGTTTGTTCATTTACTCGTTGGCTAGGTTCTTTGTAACATACAGTGTCTTATGTTCTGTTCATCCAACCGTACCATTGCCTCGTCGCACGTCTGGTTTGCTATGGTCTGGTTTGGCCTATGCCACTGCCAGTTCCTATTGCCTCCGCATTTTTTGGTGCCCACTAATCTTGTTCGCTCCTTGTACTCGTTCACTCATTCTTCGATTGCTCTCTATCTGGTAGATCAATCTTGCCTAACCCATGAACAAACCCGGCAATGTACTGAATTATAGATTATAGATTAGGCAAACATTTGAACGGAGACGGCCAAACATCGGACATACTACTGCAATAACGTAAACGTAATGTAACCTTGGTCTCGTTCATCCTCGATGGACGGCAACCACACATTTCCGAATGATGAGGAAACTGATATGTTTCGGACCAATCTTGTGGTTGTTGGACTTTTGGTCCATCGGACATTTGGCGCCATTGTTCTGACAGACACATAGTTGTTCCATGTGAGAACGACAACAACGACGATGACAACGACTAGCGTCAGAGCATTGGCGCAATTCTGAACGATCATGATCATATGTGTACAATGCGGAGTGTAAGCAAGCAAGCAAGCGCCACTGCATATTGTGTAATGCAGCCATCATCATCATCATTTGTTGGCGGCAATCGTTAATGCGACGTCGCAATCGCTTTAATATTCTTCTCGAGAGCACATAAGCGGCCGAAAGGAATCATCGTGCTACTGACTGAAGGCGGCAGGTTGCCGTCGAGGACATTGAGGACGCCACCGCGACAGCAATCAGACTTGGTACGGCAAATGAATGTAGCCAAACAACATGAGTGAGAGAGACGGTGGAGGGAACGATTGAGTGGAGCTTTTCGAGACGGGGGTAGGCACGATCATGTACAGGACGACGATGGAGAAGACATCGGCGACGGGAGCGATGTCCGCACTTGTGCTCGCCACCCGATGGCCTTCGCCGTACGGCGCTGCAATGCAACCATGGAACAAGAACCATGAACATGCATGCTTCAGCTGTACGTCCTTTGGTGATAGTATGATGTCCAACTGAAACCATTGAACAGGATGAAGAAAAATATTCGAGAGCCTCTCCAAGTACCTCTACATGTACACTCACACACTCACACACACACACACAGCAACAATAACAACATCAACACATACACACTCCATTGGCAATGTCTTAGTGTAGAAGACAACGTTTTGGCGCGCTTTCCATGGTCAATCAAGAGTCGTGCCTGTTCATGCGACGTTGAGCTTGACGCCCGTCCACCGCCTTTCATATTGCAAACAATTCAACGTCTCTTTGCGTGCCGACACTGCTCGAGGGTTCAATCTTTGTTCATCAATGAGTCCGATTGTATAAGACACTGTGAGCACGCGATTCTAGGCGACGCCACTGCACCCAATGCAATCATTATCATTAACATTTTGTAGTCGAACATTGCCCGTCGTGTGTCGTGTTCGGTGACCCCACCACCACTCGGCACGACCTCTCTTCGGCACCGTAAATATTGCGCGAATATTCTTGTCAAACTCATGAGGAGAGGTTATAACCTCCAACAGCTGTTAAATGGTATTATTTCACATATATATAAATATATAGTGAGTGGGATACAGCCGAGTTCAGTCGTACCACTAACCTGCACTACATTTTTTTTCCGACATTATAAAATTTATATAAATTATTATAACAATTAAAACTCAATAAAGAGTTTGAATTTAAAGTTGGTGACCAACCACTACGAAATAAAAAAAAGTTGAGAATAAGAGTTGACAATTGATGACTGGCACGAATATAATCGATCATTCATTGTTTGTATCAAACCGACCAATAATGTGTACCCAAGTGCGTGTCTATTTTGCGTTTTTATTTTTCTTTTATTATTTAATTGTAATTTACCCATTTGTGTGCCCAAACTTGTCATTGGTTCCATTCTAACAGAATAGAATGACTTCACCCAAATGGGACATTGTCAAATCGAACGCTATTGTGGCATTTGCTGTTACCAATGTCAATTTAGGACAATATATAGTATATATACAATGGCAATGATCCTAGATCTCATGATGAATGACCATACTTTCATTGCCAAATGATGCAACATTGGTCTCATGATGAGTCGCACTTTTCCAACCCTTTGATATGAACACTGTTGTGAGCATACACTCGGTAATTGCAAACAGGACAACGAATGAAAAAAAATGAATAGACCATTATGAGACATCATTTTGGCGCCAAACTCATAAAATATGGCGTTTGAGACATTGCCGGGATCAATGGTCCGAAGGACGACGACTACATACATGAATACCATATACATACTTAGACAAAATGGTGTAGGACATGGTGACTCTGTACAATGAACATTAGAATCGGATGGTTAACCTTTGTCAGAGTCGGTCAATTGGTTCGAGACCACGTCTGCATTGCACACTGAACCAGACTACTTGAGGGATTTGAGGCCAGAACCGGGGCCGGTCCGCATTGGCGCCTCCACTACTCCCTCCTGTCTGGCCTCCATTATATTCTTTCAACTATCACTAGAACCGTATGGGTACAGCACCATCACAAGCAGTATCGAGTTCAACCGTTCAGACTCGTTAGTTCTGGTTGCATAACTCATGTCTCTCTTTTGCTTTCGATCTCACATGCTTTTAGTCTTGGCACGAATAATCTATTTGTGTCGTCTAGCGTCTGCTATATGACCATCCACAATTCATTCGATTCTGAATGTATTGTTCACACTTACTTTCTCGTTTGTTGCCTCGAATCATCCGATCCAAAAGTATTGTCCTTTCTATTTTATTTCATAATTTTTCTTTAATTCTTGTTTTTCTTTCTCTTTATATTTTATTCTTGTTCTTATACTTCATCGACAATGACGAAGAATAGATCGGTTAGTTGATTTCGATGTCTGATGGTTGGTAGCGATCAATTGGACGATACCAAACACCATCATACCTTCCTCATTCATGTTATATAGAGAAGAAGATAAAGAATGCATGTGTTTGTGGTGTTTCATTGTCGAATGTACCTTAGAATATCCATTGACGTATATAGCCGTTTCAATCATTGTGTGTTGACCATGTACTCTCTCTCTCTCTCTCTCCCCAATGACACTCGCCATTTGATGCTTTCTCTTATGTTTGCCATAGATATAATAACGATCAAGTGAATATACGAAAGGACGCGTGCGCCGCCCAACCAAAAGGTGCCCCCCGCCGGCGAAATATTCCCAAATCCGGGCGCCACCCCCTTTGCCAATGAATGAATAACCCCAAACCACCGATCTGTGTGTGTGTGTGTATGTTGATGAAATGAAATGATTGACTTGCATTGAGTATCATCTCACTATATACGACGCATCATTTCATTGGTTAGAGATGGATTAAGTGTCCAAGTGAATGAGTGTGTGCTATCTGTTCAGTGCATTATTTCACTGGCAATCATCAATGGCCTGTCTGACCATTTAGTGTGTTGCAATCATGGCGACCGACCGATCAAGAGGCCAACCAGCCAACCAACTATTCAATCCAACTAACAATCTAACTACGACAACTTTGAAAAGTTCATCGAACAGGTTGCACCATGCAACTATGATCCAGCTCAGTACTCAGGCTCAATGCTACTGCGATGAGTGCGACTTTGATGCTGCAATGCCACTCAAATAGATTTTGCTTTTCTCAACAAGGCGACCAGGTTGCATGCCAACTGACGGGTACCTGTCTACTACCTGTCAGTCAGTGACTCCATCATGCAGATAACGAAGCTAGACACGCACAATCTTCATTGATTGCGAATGAAATTCCTGAGGGGGCCGCACGTGATGTGCTGACTTTTTGCCACCAAGATTGAAAACATTCATGATGAATGTTGACCATTTTCAAATGTTTACTAATCAATTTCAACAGAATTTCGTATTCACATTCACATAAACAAACAACGCAATTGAATTTGGTGGAAACTGAATGAGATGTCGTCATATTTGAAGTTTATTGATTCATTCATTTGATCAGAAATCGTCATCATGTAATCTTTTTTATTAATTGATTTTTTTACTTGTCTGCTTGCTTGTTGAATTGTTTGTTTGTTTGTTTAATTCGATTTCGTAATCAATTGTATATAATATGACATGTAAAATTATTGTATTATTACATTTGATTCCGACCAATTAGAGTTTGTATGAAGAAGGGTAACACTGGTGCTATGATGATACTCTATATAAAATAATGCTACAGGCAATCGATCAGATTGACAGTCTCGATCGTTCGTTCGTTCGTTCGCTAGCTCGCTCGTTGGGTTGACGAGACGAGACGAGACCGACAACGTTTCGAACGTAGGTTAAAATCATTTTTTCTTCTTGGTGACTCAATTCATCCGAGGAATTGAAACTGCAGTAAGTCAAATTTGTCAGTCGTCAGCATCGATCAACACTCGAATCGATCGTTAACGATCGTCGTCGATTGAGACAGTGAATCAATGAGTAAGTGAGTGACTGAGTGAGTGAGTGAGTGAATGAGGGGGCACATTGAGCTAAAGCTTGCGATGTGCGTTCTTCATCGCACATCTTCATCCTTCAAAACATAATTCAATTTATTCCACTTATATGTTTGCATGCAAATGGACACACACATTGGCTTCAATATATTTCGGTTTGGTTGCCGCACTTCAAATTGGTCATTCGCAATGTTACCATTCGAATGAGCAATGTGTTTTTGCCCTTTGACCTATGGCCTTGTTCGCGCTCGCGCGCGCGCCCGTTTTTATATTTATTCCAACTATTACTATTATATATATATCTTCTATATCTGAATTGCTATATTTCTGACAAATACTAATGCAATATTAATACTACTATTCGAATTGCGATCGCTATTTGCCCTCGTACGTTGCTCGGTTGCATAGACACAAACACACACACACACAAACACACGGGTTCGTTTGCTTTTGATCCTCATCATCCAAACGATGAAGAGAAGATAATCATGACGGCTGGTCACTAAGACCGACGACCCAACCGATCAACTGCACGGGGAGGGAGAAAGGTAATATCGATGATGTCGATGACGACGATGCGATGCGGACGATCCGAAATGCTTTAAGGCCCTATAGGCATATTTACGCTTCGTACTTTGCCTTATAACTTATATGATATTATTATTATTATTGGCATCATTGACCACAGTAAATGTCGTTTTATCGAAACATCTTGCTTCTCGAATATTGGCGGTCTATATTGCCGATCGTCGTATGTGCGCAACGATTCAAAGTCAAACATTCCAAAGAGTGGTCCAATCAAGTGACTAATACTGATTGCGAAACATTATAAGAGAGAAAGCGGGAAACACATTTTGGTTTCAGGTGTGTTCAATGTTCACGCAATGTACACATTCAATGCGCCTTATGAGTGAACATTATTGCAGCGGGGGTCGAGCGGGCGATGATGTGTTGGTAAACTGAAATTTTGAGTCAACACACTGGCATCAGTTGACACATTTGACTGATCTGAAAATGAGCCTCCATTGGTATGTGGATTGGCAATTGGCAACCACCACAACAACAACAACAACACCGATGACGACGGCGTTACCACATGTGGCACACCTGCAAATGATGGCACGATCAGGTGTGAAATATAATCGTACAACATTGAACATTAATTGCCCCGTACAAGTGCGATGTGTCAGTGTCATATAAGTCTAGTATTGCGAATACAGGAACTGGCATATCGCAATAGCGATGCAATATGCGAGGTGATCCATGTTCATACAAAGCATCACTGACCAATATGGTTGCATTTTTGTGTATGTGTGTGTGTGTGTGTGTGTGCATTTTGGGATGGCGAACATTTGCCAACATTCCCACGATCGTTCCGCGTACACCACCATCACCACTACAATCATTGATGTGGACAAGTCTATAATTTTAAACGTTTTCAATTTTCACGAATTCCGAATTCACGAGTACACAACACAACACAACCGAACACACACATGCAACAATGTTATGTCTCTGTGTATGATCTTAAGTTGAATGGAATTGAATTGAATGGATCAACCAACATCGATAACTATGGATGTTGTTGTTGTTGCACAAACCAAATGAACCTGTAGTTGTAATGTGCAGGGTACATTTTTATCCATCGTTTAGTTTAGTGATCGGCTAACCAATCAACCAAACAAATCAGTTGACTAATGTCCATCTTTTAGCAGATGCACTACTATTGCATTTGCACTATGATTTATAGGTATTCACATCTTATCTTTGCCATGGTATGTCAAACCAAACATTAAACTTTTATTTTGGCGGTTATTTAGTTAGTTTATCTTAAAACTAGAAGTGCCGATTCATTTTCCACACAGTGGTAAATTATATTTCACCATATGAGGGAGAAGGTGTGTTTGTATTTGTGTGTGTGTGTGTGTGTGCGCGTGTATATTTGAAGGCAAATTGATGCGGCCGAAATGATTCGACTCGCTTCAACATCAACACCTCACGTGAGTGCAAGGTGACGGCCGCATGTGGCCCTTTTTTAATTTTTTTTTGTTCTTTTTGTTGTTCGAGGCAGCAAGAAACCATCATTGAGACATATCCTGTTTGTTTTGTGCCATCACAAGTCAACATTATTGCTGACATCGACACCAAACCGATCAATGGAATGAATACAGAGCAAACAAATAAGTCGGAAGCAGTGAAAGAAGACGAAGACGAAGAAGAAAGAAAAAAAGAAAGCATTAGCTAGCCCTGACAAGTCATCCCCACAATATGTAAATGTATGCGGACGATTTTTGAATGAATGAACCTTTCTCAAGTAAATTGGCCGATTGAGTAATGTACCACCAACAAACTAGAAATTTTCCATTGAGGATAGTATTGAGTTAATGCAATCTATCCGTATGTAATACAATCCATCCATCGATCTGAAATAATAAAGATTCCTACTCAAGTTAAGTAACTTGACTCAATTGAAAATTGAAATCGAATGAATGTGTATGTGTGTAGGCAGGTATGGTTGCAAGTATTGTTGATTGTTATTAAACTGATGTCGAGTTGCACATTGCGCACAAACGCATGATGGCATAAGGCGCAACGGCCTCATTCATTGAAAGGTCAGGTGAAGCCGAGTGGAGTCGATTCAATGAACAGCTGGTGTGATGATGATGATGATGGTGGTGGTGGTGGTGGTGTGGTGATGATGGACAACATCAGCAACCACATAACAAGGACGACCAGTCCGTGGGTAGACTTGTCCAACGGCAAACATGTGTTGATATGAACAACGTGCAATGTGAACGTTTTGATTCCTTAATTCCACCCTCTCATTGAAGGTCCCCGTGGGTCGAGGTCAATCGCACCAATCGTTTGTATCGTATATGTTTACTCTCCTTGGGTCTTGGTTCGCGCCAAAAACACATGCCAACACACGCACACAAACACTTGGCACACACATGCTTACGGTGGTGGTCATCATAATGCGCGCAGATGTTCTCCCGCGCAATTTCGTCTCTCCCATCATATATGAATGGACACTCAACGATACGATACGCGACAAAATTCGGCGCGAATGACAACGAAAGTTGGAGGGAGGAAATTGGAGGGAAAAACATTGACTGGGCCGTAAACTTCATTTCCTCCAGTTGAGACGGTTCATTTTTTGGACCCCGACGACACCATGGTCTTTCGATTGACCTCTATTGGTACGTTTGCGCCAGTTAGTTTTGCGGAGGGAGGATATCCGCTCGACATGATCGAACATCGAAAGGAAACAGCTAGTAATAAAAATGTACGATTGTCTCAATCAAATTCAAACACTAACAAAACAAAATAAAAAGTTCCACGAATTTATTAGATCATATCTCAGCATTAGGTTTGAAATAGTAAATATTGGAATTATTTGTTTGGAATATATATTAACAAACAAAAAAAGAAGGTCAACGGCCAAAATGGTTTCATTTGGGACCCATTGCTTACTGAAAGTTGTCGGATTGTTCCAGTTGCGCCAATATACACTTGCCAACTACCCGAAACTTGGGAACGCACATGCTCGTACCGATAATGTCCCGCCTCTGCCGGTTAAATTCGCCGCAAAATTCCACCCTCCACCTTGATGATATACCCTCCACTGCATCAACACACAAGAATGAGAGCGCGCGCACAAGAGTCAACCATCCATCCATCCAACTCTCATGTGCTAGTGTTTACTAATGTGAACCTAAAACCACAGCAGCGGCAGCAGCTGAACGTTCGAGACATAGCCCTCGATGACGACATCATCGACGCCAAAACACATCATGTTCCCCCTGTAAAGTTTCGTTCTCCCTCCGCGCGCACACGTTGATTCATCATATGAATGGCCGTCTGGGGTGGTCTTATATCCAACGAAAAGATATTCCCCCACATGCAACATGAATCCCCCTAACTGCAATGCTAACGTACGCACGCACGCACATACGCCAAAATCCTCCCGCCAGACACTCACCCGGCAAAAATGTGAATCCCCCACCCAAAACACGAATCCCCCGGAGATCCTTTTCTCTATTTTTCTCTTTCTCTGTTTCATGATTTTCCAAATGGTAGTAGCATTGTTCAGTATACCGGCGGTGAGACGTAAACATTGTCTCTCAAAAATGATGTGTTCCATAGTTCGGCGTCAAAATAAGCCGCATCGGACGTTGCCATTGATCGATGGACCACTTCTCATATGAAAAAATATCCCAAACGTTCAGCCACGCACTTCCTGATGGTAAAATGGCATGCCACTGCTCGTTGCCAGTCCGCCCAATGTTGTCGACTCATGCCCTCTTGTCGTACAATCTCGGTGGCCAAAAAAAAACTTATGGGGGATGGATGGTTGATTGTTGTCGCTCTCGTTTGTTGTGTCGTCATGTCTAGCTGTAATAGTAGCATGAATGTATATGATGCCAACGTAGTGGCAAACATTGCCATAAAAGTGCCGCCATTAGTTCGAAACGATTTCATTCGCTTGCCGGTTGTACGCCTGTTCACGTCCACCTAGATCGTCCATTTGCCACTTGTATTATTGGCGCCCTTTGCTTTTTTTTCGATCAAACCAAAACACTCCTCGCTCTCACTTCATGTGTGTCTGTGTTTGTGTTTCTAAATATCGTTTTTTTATATTAAAGTAGATCGCGCGCGCTTTTGCGTTCACTTTGATTTCGTTTGATGTGCAAACACATCTCTATACTTGAAACAACTTATCGTACATTTGTTCACACTTTGTTCAACAATAACAACAAACTATTCAGTTATTCGACTCGTTACAAATAGTCCAACTCAACTCAACGGGGGAATATTGTTATCATACACTGAAGTGTTACAAAGTGCAACATAAAACGGAACGGATATAACTTAGTAATGGAATCATCGTCTCATATTGATTTGGAAGGATCGTTTTCCCATTATTCAATTAACTCTAATTTCAAATTTAATTCAAACAATAAACTTTGTTTTTGCTGCTGGCTACGCTACTTCTGTTGGTGTACTTCAAATTGATTCTCTAATTTTGGATCAATTGTTACTTTTATTAACTCACAAACAAATTGGTTGAATGTTTAAAGTCTAAAATCGACATTCACACACAACAATCGTCTTGATGTGCGATAATAGTAATCGTTCGAATACGAAGCCGCCAACCGTTCCACAGATTATTCACCCACAACAGTCGACTAGACAACGGCGTCCAGCTGCAGCAGAGAGTGCTCCCATACGTATTCCGAGACCAGTGGTATCAAAGTCCTATTATTCTCAAACGCCCACAACACCATCACCACATTTGTTTTCGTTGCAACATTGGGTTGAATTGAACACATCATCCCATTGCAATCCAATTGAATCGGAATCGATCGCAATGAACGGTACTTGTGTATTGAATCAAGCCAATACGCATCCATGCAACTTTGAACCGTTTGAAATGATCGACAATTCTAACGGTTTATCGACAACAAATCACATTCTTCAACAATCGAACAATATTGCCAGCAACGGCAGCAATAGTAACCACACATCGGAAACCTATCGTGCTGCATTGGCAACCTCCAATTCGGTCGACGCAATCTCCACTATGGTACGAAACATTGCCGCTTCAAATCAATTGAGCGTTAGTCCCAGTAATCCATCGTTTGTACCACAACCATCCACTTCTCCATCAACGCCTTCATATATGCTCGGACCAAAGGTGACGAGTTCAACATTCGGGACCATGACCGCCAGCACAATGACCACGACGACCACGTCTAATTCGGCGTCATCGTCATCGTCGTCATCGTCGTCATCGTCGTCAACATCGTCCTCCACCTCATCGAACCGTATGTCCAGTGGATCATCGATTGGCTCTCCATTCAGTAGCCATCACCGAACAGTGAACACGTTGCATCCACATCATATTGACATGTATGAGATACACAACAACAACCTTCAGCACCAAAATCAGTACA
This sequence comes from Blomia tropicalis, assembly GCA_029204025.1. Classification (NCBI taxonomy): domain Eukaryota; kingdom Metazoa; phylum Arthropoda; class Arachnida; order Sarcoptiformes; family Echimyopodidae; genus Blomia; species Blomia tropicalis. The sequence goes on from CM055088.1 coordinate 10,183,963, forward strand.
ACCAACATCAGCCCAACAATAATAACAATAATAACCAGATGCATGGTTCACCACCAACGTCAGTCTATCAACAAAAGTACCGCCATTTCTTCGTTCCACTTTCGGTACTTAACCTACCTGGTTCGCCAATCACGGCCGCCAATTTGGTTCGCTCGCGTGCGACACCGAATCCAGTCAGTACGAAGAACGGAAATCATCCACGAGTTCATCAGCGTAGTGCCTCGTCTTCGTCGGCGTGCAATTCAACATCACGAGATACGGCACCACCATCGGATGTTAGTACCCATACTACCACCACCATGATGAGCAATAGTCCGATCAGCTCCAGTTTTATTCATCCAAGTAGTCAAAATCGTTCGAGCAATAGAATGGATAGCACGACAGCATCTGGAACCGCAAACAACAACAATAACACGAATAATCTACATTCAAGCCACCTGAACGGACGTTCAACATTTGATTGTAAGTAACCAAACCTTTTACCAATCTATAGATTGAATACAAGTTTGCAATATATGTTATACTGATATGTCGCATGAAGTAGTCAATGTTTACCACATCAGTGCGAACATATGATCGAGAAAGCGCGCCAGAATGTGTGTGTGTGTGTGTGTGTATATGTTTGAGTTCTTCCACCTCTCAATGAGTAAACCGTTACGTTCATTTATGTTTGGTTGCTCTTATTGGCGTCCCCTCCACTGCAGTCTCACTTCGGCTCTTCACACCGAATGCAATTGGCAAATGCAATGGAGAGAGTTGTGCGCACGGCAATCTCTGGCGAACATTACACTCTCAACGCACCCTCGATTTACTATTTTCATGCCATTCCACCAAATGGTGGAAGCAAACAACCAAAACATCCATGATACAGTTGCTATAGTTGTGTGTGTGTTTGATGCACTCTCAGCCGTGTATTGCTGCATTGCTGTATTGCATTTCTCTCCCGACGAACTCTCTCTCGGTTTAGCGAACTTTGGCATAGGCGCATACTCGCAACGACCTACCGACCCTCATCGCTTCCCCTGGTTGCTTGGTCGGTCGCGGTCGCGGACAAAGTTGGCGACCGCCGCCGCTGCCTAGGCTGCAGTTGTGGCAACCCTCCCTCCTGTTAAATCTGCAATCGAGAAAAGGTCACTGCTCGCGTCGCGCGACCGCATCTGTCCATCTCGTTGATTGTGTGTGGCAATAGATTCGATTCATTGTCATTGGCCTACCACTACTATCGGAAATTGGGAATTTTCTGATCTGCCAAAGAGTGTATCGGTCATATTCGAACATAAGTGATCCGTTGTTATCGTTGCGGTTATTCCCGGCAACTTAGATTGCTCATCGATGATGATCATACGTAATGGATGCTAAGACAAAATTTTCGATCGAGATTACAGGTCGCAAATTACAACTGATCACCTTTATTTGACCCTCTTATTGGTCAATATATCCACTGTGTGACCTCCTTTCACTGTTGTAATGATATATATACACACACACCTAATAATTGGTAGTCTGGTTGTCGGTTGAATCGGTTCTATAATCGGATTAGTACGAATTAATGTCTTATTGTGGTGAACCAGTGTTCCACCATTATACACGGGTCATTACGACACTTTCCTACATTTGTAACCATTATGGTCCTTAACCCCTCTCTCTCACTCAGCAAGTGTATGGGTATCCAAGTTGTGTGTCTAGCCGAATATCGAGGTCCTTCACATAGTCGCGCCCGGATCGTCTCTAGTCGAATGTGACTACAGGTCGACCAGCAGCAGCACGATTAGGCAAAGGGTCTGTGCCCTAAACTACAATCAAAGTACGATTATCGTTAGTACATGTACTGGAAGAAGTAACCCTCCAACAACATTGATATTGGTTGGTACGCTTAGCCATTGCATCTATGCAAAAAAAGCGCGCCGAGTTTGTTAGGAGTCGACCAGCCGATTGGTTGCTTGCTTGCAGCCGCCGCCACAGCCGTCAAAACATCACATATACACACACACACATGTACTTACTGGTGGTGATGGGCACCATCATGCCTGACCACTTCGGGTGAAGTTTGTCTATTGAACTAAGTGAGTGACGGCGGCGACGGCGACGACCCATCGAATCGAGTCGAGTCGACATCCTCCCGCCGCCGTCGACGTCCAATTTAATTGCAGACACGATAGGCAACCACTACTACTCTCAGTGGCACGATGCAACAACAACAATAACAAGATGAAGAAAGAAGAAACGCGCGCAAAGTCGAAAAACTCCCGGCTCGATGAATATATTCGCTCCCCACGCATTTAGGGAGTAGCATGATCCGAATGGTGGCGGCGACGACCGACTGAACGAGACCGATCGATCGATCCTACTGCCCATTTTGCCTTTGGGTCGGCGCACCCGCTTACAGGCAGTAAATAGTACAACGAGCAAAATCTCGTTCTACTTGTATCGTCGTGGATACAATCCTCTCCTTATTCCTTCTCCTCCTCAGCCTCCTCTTCAAGCGAATCTAATTCGGCGCCCTTTAATTCAGCCAAGGCATAACAAGTGCTCAGCTGTGTGTATGCCATTGGCTCCCTCCTGAACCTTTGTTGTCGCTTGTCTTGTCGTCGTGCCGGTATCCTTTGCCAATGTTTTGCTTCCTTTCTCAACACTGGAATGTGTGTGTGTGTTGGTTAGTTGAAATGGGGGAAAGGATTCATCTTGGTCGCCGTCTAATGATTGTTGGTTGTCGCGCGCGCTCGAATGTCTTCTATTGAGAACCGGGGATGGGGGGATGAAAACATTCGTTCACTACTCCCTCCGTTCTCGCGTATCATCATTGTACATAACTGAACGATTGTTTCTTGAAAGTATAGCAAGCGCGCGCACCGAACTCTTCCTCTCTTTCTCAGTCTTCCTCACTGGATTTCGGTTTGAACCATTATACCATTGTATAACGCTTGACACACTCTTTGTACGGTAATTTAATTGAAAGTTTTGTATTAAATCAACTTAAAATGTCTTATAACACATATGGTTTATATCATTTGACACCTTAGTCGTATTATAGTGTAACTAATAATTGTAAAGTTTAACATGAAAATGGTCGAAATGTACGGCGATATCGTACATACATACATATATTAATATCTCTTTCTTTATTTAAGGAAGAGATCGATTTTGCAATTCTAAGCGGTTTTATTATATACATACGAAATAGACAAGATTCAATGATTTTTTTCCTCGTTTAAACAGACCGCGGAAATTTTACCGGTTTAGAAAGAGAGAGTAGAATAGGTAATAAGTAACGAGGGGGGCGTCGATGATAGCGACCATTATCAAACAAGTAACAATGTTGAGATTATTATTATTAATATATACATTTTGTTTGCTACTAAGTAACATTGACGGTCGTGTCGGCTCTCTTTTTTTTTTTGGCGCGATCAGCACCTGAGTTGTGTTTGCTCGCGCGACCATGTTTGAGTGGTCTGGCACAAAATGTACGACCACGACGGGACGATAAGAGTTGCACAGGGGGAGCAATATAATACAATCGGCGTGACTGGATCACTTGGCGCGACAATGACGCGCGACACGAGCATTGAATGTGGCCCACTCTTGTTATATATGGCAACAACAAACGACAGGACACAAGATATACACATACGGTTATATATATATATATGGTTGGGCGTCGGAAACCCCCGGGCTGGGCAATATTGGCGCCAGACGCGATGGTATGTTACCACCACCAGTTAGCAACCGATAACTCGATTCGCCCCAAAGTGCTCCAAACTCCAGTCCATGTCCGCAAGTGTCCACTTCAGCCACTAATGCTTATCTAGCCTTATGTGTCTCAAATTGGTGCCGGCTGTCGTTGTCGGCATCGCATAGATTATATCGACCAGCGCTTGTCATCGATATAATAGTGTGCCGCAGTCATTAACTACATTGGTCGACATTGGCCATTCCGGCTCGGTTATATTTGGCCGGGCACATCAATTTGTACTCGCTAACTCTCTTTCTCTTTTGTACACATGCGGCTTTATTATTCTTTTTACTCCCCTTCACACACACACACGCAAACATTCTCGCCTTTAGTTTTATTTACATTGCCTAATTGAATTAATTCACAATGAATGAGCACAACTACATGAATGTAGAGTACATTTTTTTTGTTTGAACCTGCAGACCTTTATTTATTTAACTCATTTTGGTTTTCACTCAATCCGGCGATTTGAACTCACATCTAGTATGATCTGGCATTGATCGTGACCCATTCCCTTGAGTATATGGCCACAACACCCAAATACAAACAAATAGCAATATATATTGTTTTGTACCAGACGAGGTTCATGGCATTCATTAGTCTGTTCAGCAATTGAATCGACCGCCACCGCACCAATGTCCACAATATTAACGTGTTGGCACCAAATTGGCGATGCCTCCCGCTCTTGTCGTAAAATTGGCGGCAAAACGACCAAAACCATTTTTCGGGTGTTGACTATGTCATGAACCAGTGTATCGAATGTATCCCTCCCGCCTGGTGGAGGTTAATCGAGGTCAACTTGTGGCTATATGGCGCATGGTCAACTAACACATTCACATGCACACAAATACAAGGCGAATGGATAAGCATTCTATTAGACATTTCGGCTATATATTACACTAACGGCCCGGTTTTGAAGCAAAGACCTCCATCAGTGATAACACGTGCAGTGTAGTACAATATAAGAGAGGAAAAAAACAATGTTTTGTTCTGCGAGTTCGGGTGCCGGCCATTTGGTTGCATTCTCCTCTTTCAGTGGTGGGTCATTGCCGTCGTTATGGCATGGGTAAACTTGCTTGCAATGTTTTTTTTTCTTTTTTTTAGTGTCTGGTCTAGTCTGTTAGGGTCGGTCATCGCTCGATGAACTTCTCTATTCAACCATTAATATGGCTGGTTGGTATTCCTAATCTTGATGGTGGTGCATGTGTTCGAACTAATTGTTTGAACCATGGCAACGTTAATTAGGACTGTTCTGTTCTGATGGTGATAATGGCAAATCAACACTATTTTGTTTACTGTTGGCGCCAATAGTTATCGATTGTCGCCTCAAAACATGGATTTAGGGGATCACACACACACACACACACAAACACACACACTTACTCACTAACAGGTGAACTTTGATATCGACTATTGCTCAGTACAACATTGTTTCATATGTGGGGGAATTTCTCCCAAAGTATTTTTTTTTATTTGTATGTATGTATGTGTGTGTGTGTGTGCAATTTGATACCTTATCGTCACCTATATATTGGTGTCTCCCAATGTCTGGCAGACATAATGCACAACATAACACAACACGACACATTGAGTATACAAACATTGTGAAAACATCCTGATTTGTGGTATATCTATCATGATGTTGATGATACATAGGCAAATGGAATAATAAAGTATCGATCGAAATGTGAGTGAGAGAATGACTTGGGTAGTTGCATTATACACTCCACTTGTGTATAAGTAGAGGAAAACCATCTACATTAAAATATGTATGCCTACTAGGTCTGGTTGCGAATTGGAACAAGTGCACTAAATAAGCACACTCGTAACATAGCTCACACACTCGTCATCGACATCGAATGGAAAGTTCCAAACTATCATGTGGTTGTGGTTATAGTTGTGGTCGATGATGACGACCATCAATCCGTCCTTGTATGTCATTATCACCTCGTGAAAATCATTTCCAGTTCGAACTTTTGTGCACTCTCTCTCTCTCTCTCTCTCTCTCTCTCTCTCTCTCTCTCTCTCTCTCTCTCTCTCTCTCTCTCTCTCTCTCTCTCTCTCATGCATGGCGTACACGCGTTCGTTCATAATTAGTTGATTAGCAATGATCGAGGTTTGTGCGTGTTGTGTGGTTTGATTGCTAATCACACTTACTGATGTGCTTCTGCTGCCGTATGTATCAAGCTCCAGTTCGAATCATCCAATGTGAAACATTTACTTATAAGTTTTTTTTTTCCTTTTATCATCAGTGAACTTTACACTCAATCTGCGTACTACAGTTGTACTCTCCTTTCAATTCCTCCCCCCTTTGTGACTATCATGTCAACATTTCAGTGTATAATAGTCTTCCTCCTCTGACTCCACTTTTTATATATCTTTCCAAGTTCGACCCTCTCCTTGGACAATGGCATGTGGCAACAGTGATGTGATCACACTCACACACTCACATGCACCTCTGATCTTGTGAGATCGGCCAATGGTGCATCAGGCACAGGATTGCCTGTCATAATCATCACATGATGATAACACTTTGATCATGGGAGCATCTTATGGGAATGACAGACAGACAAACTATGGGCGACCACATACAAACAAACAAACCAACACACACACACACACACACACACACAACTCGACGACTATACTCTGTTGTGAATGATTAAATAACCGAAATATATGAATGAATAAATGAATGAATGAATGAATGAATGAATGAGTGAGTGAATGAGTAAGTGAGTGACTGAGTGAGTGAGTGAAGCAACGTCGCACGTCGGTAATTTATATTAATGTAATGAATGGGAATGTATTTAAGCTTAGCATCTTGAAACGTAACGGAAGCCACACTTTAGGATAGTGTTCCTTTATGGGTAAATGTTAAATATTTGAACTTTGATCTTCTCATGAATGAATCTCAAAGAGAGAGGGAAAGAAAGAGTCGGGTTGCATTCCCTCTATTTTTGTTCAACCGTCTCGTGGAAAGGATGATATTTTGTGGATTCTTTTCAACCGGCTAACCAAAATGGGATAGCACAACAAATGAAAAACTCTAAATATAGTATTGCAAGTGAAGAGTGAACGAGTGAGATTGGCGAACTGTCTTGGTCTATCAGTCAGTCGTGCGTGTTGTACTGTTCATGTTCCGAATTCTTGTGGTTTATTTATAGAGAAGAAGACTATGACTATGATGATGATGATGATGATGTCTACTCCAATCTCGATGTCTTGTTCGTTCAGTTCTCTATTGGCTATAAATGAGTCCACATATAAATGCATATAGAAAGTAATTGTTGGTTCATATCCGTAAACATCATGGTGGATGATTTCGAATGATGCGGATCATGGTAAGGATTGCCATACGTTAATCTACTTGAAGATGAGTCAACAAGTCGAATCATTACTTTCTCGTCGATGATTCATACTCTACAGTGGTTGTTGTTGTTGTCGTTTCCTTCCGTTTGCACATTCATTGCATTCATTCATTGCCCATCCATGGTGTCGTCGTTGTATGCAATACCGAACATAGACTGCATCGATAAACATACAACTCGTGGTTGCAATTGCTGCAACGTGATCAACTATTTATTTACCAACGTGTGTTTGTGTTGATCATTGGCACGTATCTACTAGTGGCAATGTGACAGCAGGCTTGACTTTGAAACCAACGATAGGGTTGTAACGATTGATGCTTTGATGGTGTGGTCTAGTTGGACCACCTCGACCCTCGAGGATTTCACATTCGAACCATCAAACTTATGGATGTATGTGTGTGTGTATGTGTGGACCAATCGGCCACCTTCTCTTCCGTCCTCCCTCCCTCCCTCTCATACCTATTCAATGTGTTGGCTGATCGCCACGCCACCATTTAGCAGACACTTGAAGACGGTTGACGGAGACGACGGCGACAGCGACGGTGGTAGCGACGACGGCTGGCGACCATTGCCGCGCGTTCGTTCTCAACTGCCACTCATCATTCGTCATTGACCGTGTTCGGTCGACTTGTGTTCGTTCTTGCCTCTTTGCCTCATTCTGAGCATATTTTTGCCGCTCTTTTTACTTACTTTTTTTTCTCTTGTTTCTTATTTACAAAGTTTTTTTTTCTTTCGTTCTCTTCCGTTACGGTTTCATATACATACACTGACTGACTTATACCGAATGACATACTGACTCATCGAGTTCGAATCTAAACACTCATATATGCCACATCATATTCGGTTCATCAATTCATAGTGCCAAACACAAACTTACCAACATACATATCGAATTTGCCACGTTAGCGTCCACTCATCACCAATTTCACCATAATTTTTTCCTACAAATAAGCTTTCATTTCGAGTTTTTCGTTTTCTTTTTGTTCGTTTTTGTTCTAATTCATCACTCATTTCAAATTTATTCAATCATCATTTTACTTTTGTATGATTTCATCTACATCCATCAGCCTTTGTTCGATTATTATCCCTTTTATATACTCAATTGGATTAATTTAGTTTATTTCCGTTTCTCGTAACTTTTCGAATCGTTCAACTAATATAATCGCTCACCCTTTTCGATAATTCATTCAATTTTCATATCTTTTCACAATGTTTCAACATCCAACCACCCAAACTATTCCATCATCAAAACGAAACGTCCATCCACACCACATTAATGTAGAATCGTTCTCAATGAGGAATCCAAACTTTTATACTAGCTCTTACACTAGTCAAAGCCATATCGGTACAAATTGCAAACTTATTTTATTTTATTTTGTTACTTTTATTATTAATGATGATGAATGCTAAAAATCTTTTTTTATTTGTTTTGCAGCTCGACATGATGGACATTCATTTGAGAAAAAGTACCGAGTCAACAATGTTCTTGGTAAAGGCGGCTTCGGAACTGTTTATGCCGGAACCCGCATTCGTGATGGCATTCCCGTAAGTCTTTCTTCATTTTAATGTTTGCAATCATATCAATCCAACAAAACTTTAAAATGTAATTTTTCTTCTGCTCCCGTATAAACAACAAATTTAGGTTGCCATCAAACATATCGAACATGAAAAAATTACCAGCTGGGAGCAATACCAAGGTCGTCCAATTCCATTGGAGATCGTGCTTTTGGAAAAGACATCCCACATTCGTGGCGTTATCAAAATGTTAGATTGGTACGAACATGGCGGATCATTTGTGATTGTCATGGAACGACCCGAAACCGTAAAAGATCTCTTCGACTACATCACCGAACGTGTTTCGCTTGATGAACGTCTCGCACGACTATTCTTTCGACAAGTGGTCGAAACGATTCAAGAGTGCCACCGCGCTGGAGTACTTCACCGTGATATCAAAGACGAAAACATCCTCGTCGATCTACGTACATTAACGTTAAAGTTGGTTGATTTTGGATCTGGAGCCTATTTCAAGGATTCGACCTATACCGACTTTACTGGTAAGTCATTTTTTCTCCTCATTTCTTTTGCTAATAGCAATTCACAATCGCAATCATAAACCCCAGTGGGATATTGAGTTTCATTTTGGCGCGCTATTTTCGACACCTGTTTCAGTTTGTTTGTTGTTGTTGTTGTTGTTTCCAGCTTAGTTGCATTCAATAGCCGCGGTGTTTCACCTACTAATGTATGTTGGCAATTGACATTCCTTACCACCAACTGTGACAAAATGCTGCTTTCCCCTTCAAACAGAATAGATCAAAGTCTCGTGTCCACCACTAACCTCAGCTGGTATACAGCCCTCATAAGTCTAATGGATGGCCATTAAAGAAGGGGCTTTTACGGATTAGATATTTCTCTCGCTCAACCTCAATGTGTTGTGGACTTTGCTTAAAACATTGCTTGAGACAAAGTGCAAATCTTGATTTGTCAAATGCATTTGTACATATATTCATCTCAGCTGATCACACTTGGCAGATTATGTATTTGACTCCATAGTGTATTCATATTGCTACATTCACTTCAATAGATTACGAGTTCAAATGCTGCAACTCTCTTTACGTATTGCTAATGTTCGAATGAAGACCATGTTCTTCACCTGTCGTGTCGTGTTGTGTCGCACTAACATTGCCATCGCATTAGTAGAGAAATGTTTGGAATGTCGCTTGTCTGTTATTTGAATTCCAGTTTTGTGTTTGTTATTTGTACAACATGAAACGAGTCAGACGCGAACGCATCTACATTCACTTCTTGTGTCAAGTGTACACATCAAGTGGTGGTACACACTTGTTGATACTATGCTCAGGTTTACCGTTCGATTTGAAAAAAAGAGAGAGAGAGAGAGAGAGAGCGTCTTCTCAGAAAAGGTTTGTCTACCTTGGTGAGTCGCAAACATCTGAGGACGATCACAATCATACTTTCCTGTTCTCTCTCTCTCTCTCTCAATCTATTTTGTTATTTACGACTTAATTTCACTCTTGCTTAACTCATGTGCGCATACACTCTCTCGAACACACATCTGCCATTTTCATTCAATTCGACCTTAATATTTTTGATCCTGTCTAGTCTACTCTATTTATAGATGTTCCTGCCCAAATAAAACATTATCGACCCAAAGTTATGGGAGTATAATCAATCTATTGATTGAATATTTTATTTACCATTTCCGAGTGATTCTCGGACAAACATCACGTTATTTATTATAAGTCTGCTAAGATTGACACTTGCCATTTGCCATTTCAAAGCTTTTGAGATAATTACAAATTAGGCAAAACCGAATGAAATTTTTCCAATGGAGCAGGACCATTTGGCAATGAATTTAATTACAGAGAGTGAGAAAGGCATTCCTTTGGCACCACAAGCGGTCTCACTTTGCTTCGAATTTGCATGAATTGGCCCAAGGTTGGGCCGGATCCAATTGAAACCATTCATGTGAATTGTTTGTGTACGTATGTGTGCTATGCGATCGTCCCTCATCGTGTGTGTGTGTGTGTGTGTGTGTGTGTGTGTCGGGTTACGTTTACTTCTAATTGCAAACAAGTGTAATTGTATGAGCAAACGATCATGTGAAGAGGAAAGTGTTCTCCAAATGATCCAAAACGGCGGCCACTGCCAATGTAGTGAAGAGAACGAGTCGATCCGAGCCTAACTGGATTCAACTGGACACTCGCACACTTGCCTGTTGACACACATGTCGCCGTATACGCCATTTGCCTTCACCTTTGCTCTTTCGATCGGCAAACTCTTACGTTCCTGTTTTGTGTGTCGCCTTCGTTCCTAAATGTGCTCCTCTCACACATCGTTGTCGAGGCGAACAGCTTTCGCCAATTCCGCATTCCATTCAACCACTCTTGCTTGGCCACACACTACTCTCGCACTATCTCTCTTTCCACGAGCCTTCATTGATTCCATTGTACTCTATCTAGTGGACTGTCCAGTCTGGACAAGCATCTGAACACTGTAGAGGTGAACTCGTTCATTCATTCATTCATTCATTCATTCATTTATGTTTTATCCACATTGTCATGTGACTTTATTCTCTAACTGGGATATGAGAAAGAATGAGGAGAGAGAGAGAGAGTCGCAATATTGAATGATAAAAGTCCGAAAATAAAGCGACAACAGAATCGAGTTGTCGATGACGACGCCCGTTTCATGTCCTAGATTCTGTGTCTTGATAGGACTAGTTCTCATTAGTTGCCATCCCGACGATTCCCCCAGTCGAGACCATTGTAATGGCAATAGCCTACCATGTTAATCATTATTACGAATGGAGCTGCTCTCCCTCTCCCGTACAATAACAATTTCGTGTCAGGCAAAAAGTAGTTGTATACTTTTGGTCACATGGTTTTGTTTTGATCTCTCTCCTTCTTCTTCTTCTTCTCTTTTCTTCACAAAATTGCCTGTACTACTTGTACATTTTGTGCCAAATTTGCCGAGTAGGCGCCATTGCCATTATACTTGTATGTTTTTTTCTCTCACTCACTCTTCATGATTGAGACTATTGTCAATGTCTGGTGACTTTTGTAGTCAATTACCTTTGAACATGCGTATTTGATGTTCAGGTTTGATAGAGTTGGCGGTGATCTATTATATACCTATGCCGCTTATTTTATGCTTCTCACACCGGGCCATTTGTTTTGTTTTGATCTTTCTTTCCTTCTCTTCTTGGATTGTTCGAATGTTCGAGTGAACATACACACACACACACACACACATTGCATCGAAATATTGAGGTCAGACGTCAACGGCGTCGTCGCGACGACGCCATCAGCTGTCTGTGCTGGTTTCGTCCATTTTAGTTCGGACGCCGAATGGTTTATATTCATTGCGCGCGTTTATATTTTTTTTCTGGCCTTGTGCGCTTATGTTGTAGCTTCTACATTCAATTGATCTTCGGTATAAAATAGCTTATTACGATCGCATTGGTCATTACCAATGGATAGGTTGTCACTTGTCAACCTGACATAGATCAATAGGTAGACCAATTGCCCTAGATGTCCATTAATTAGCTCATTAGACTTTGCCTTATATCCTTAACCTGTTTTCATTTATTATTATTATATTATATATACACGATGAGATTTCTCACTCGGATGAGATTGTCTTCTCTCTTGTCACTTCTGAAGTAAGAATTGTGTGGCTGTCAGTAGCGCTTGAACGTCAGGTCGTCGACTAGTTTTGTTTACAAACACAACGCGAAAAAAACACGTTGGCCAACTGACGAAGGTCTATTACTTGATTTATCGACTGAGCACAGTAGCAAAATACTAATGTTCAAGCGGCCGCTGCCATCTTTGAGCTTGTGTCGTTCCATTCACTTTGCTATGGGAACATTGTTTCCTGGTTTAGTTCCGGTCCATTGCATTTTGAGGCAATTTCAAAACCGACTGATCGTACACTACTCTTCCAATGCCACCTGAGCGAACTTGGGAAGAGGATGGGGGGACACGAAAAACCATGAGTCGCACTCGTACACAAACACGGTCTTGTGACATGTCCGCCAATACTTAATTGTCTAATGTACCCAACCGTACACAGTTCCAAATGTTGTTTTGTTCGATCAACGAATGACGTCAGCCACGCAGACACACACACACACACACACACACACACACTCAGTCAGTCAGTCAGCGATCTTTGTACTATACCAATGTTCAATGTTGGTTCAATATTTGCATATACAGTATCGTCAATAATATATTGCGCGTGAACAGTGGGAATTATGAGAAATAGGAAAGAACATTTACTTAGAATTGCGCCGATCCGAAGGGAAAACCTCGTACGAAAGAGAGACCTGTACGTGGCATTGAATGATTCAATGTATATACAAACGTGTGCTCGCACCATCAAATGTTGTACACGAATGACGCTCGTCCACACATAAGCTGTTTGACGTCATTATGGAACACGTTGGAACGCACCAATTCTATATCGACATTTCCGCCGGGTAAACATTCTTAATTGTTTATACTGGACCATACTGGAAACTCAAATGTCATCGATTGATGCATTAAATTCATTGTACAACCTGTACTCGATCGACATTCATATGATTCTATATTGATGACTCGCTATCATCAGCTGCAATGAAATTGGCCATTGCCTTGTTCTTTCACTTGGTCTCAACTGATTGCATTATATGTTTGACATTTGTGCAATGTGCACTCACACATTGTTTTGGTATAGTCAAACATCGCCATTGGAGGGAAAGAATGAGAAAGAGAAAGGAAATACACATTGGGTGGCATCAATGAAGGCAGCCGATTTGGTTGCAGCATGCGTGCCTTCATCATCATCATCAAATCTACACGTTGACGCCTAGGTGCATTGCACATGATCCGTTCGAATGTTTTGATCCATCACTCCCTGTCAGCTGCGATTGCGTCTCCACGCTGTCAGCTAATGTTGCTTTCAGCTGTACAACTCTGTTGTACACACGCAACACAATCTTATACGAATGACAGCGTCTCTCTCTCTCTCTCTCTCTCTCTCTCTCTCTCTCTCTCTCTCTCTCTCTCTCTCTCTCTCTCTCTCTCTCTCTCTCTCTCTCTCTCTCTCTCTCTCTCTGGCTCCCTCGAGCTCCACTCACTCGTTATGTTCTCAGCCCATGTCATGTGATTGTGCTTGATGATGCTGTTGCCGCCGTTGATGTGGCTATTCCATGTTGTTGGTACATGCACATAAGCAAATCTCTTACACGGTCTGGATGGTGAGAGAGCGAGCGAATGTAGTAAAAAAAATCGATCGGCAATTAAAGGGCGCCAATTACTGTCAACTGTACAATGACTGTACTCTCATCTGTCATCGGTGTACCGACAGCTGGTGGATCGAGGGCGTTCGATATTCAACGCTTTCACAAGCGCGATCATCATGCACCAAGACCCAGACGGACACAAAACAATGATAAAGTCATTTCTTGCAAACTAATTAAATGTACTGTAGACCGATAATATGAATGCATTTATTTATTTGTACACTCACTATACTGCAATGATCTATTTTTTTCTGGTATTGGCCAATGTTGCACGAAACGCCTCACTTGCATTATCGTTCCTATTTGTGTTGGGCGTCATCTATGCGATAATCGCAAACTGGTTTGCTAGCATCACGCCTGAAAACTATTTGACCCATATTGTTCTTTGACAAACGAATGTCAGATGAAATTAGACTTGTCAGTGAAATGCAAGCTATCATCATCATGCGTGATGTTGGTAGTCGTTTGTTGCGCGCCAAGTCCATCTATCCATTCGGCGGACACTATTGTCTGCCACCAACCATTACCATTGACGATGCCACTTTTTGTTGTTGTTATTTTGTGATTTCCGCCTTCATTTTTTGTGCTCAATGGCACCGAATCTTTCGCCTCAATCTTTGGGCATATACTCTCGATTGTCAAATTTGGGGCAAACCAATAGATTGCCGACGGGATAAAGGGGGGCTGAACTTGCACTACTTTTCATTCATTCGGAATAATTTGGCCGGCATTTGTCGACCGGTTCATTTTAGAGTGTAAGTATATAGTTGTTCCATTGCAGTATAGTGTATAGATATAGAATACCATCGCCGCCGCCGCCGCCACCACCAGCTGTAGTTGCAGCAGCAACAGTAGTACCACCGGCAACCCAACCACAAACAAATTCGATTGCAACATCATGTCCAACTCGTTCAATAGGCCACCGCCATACTTTAGTGTTCTTTGCTGTCTATGTTTGCTCTCATTGTCTCAAATGCCCCGGCAATATAATCGTACTCGGCCGAATGGTTGGGTTGTTCGCTCTATTCGCCTAACGGGATTGCCAGGCCGGACCGATTGATGCACACCAAAGCACACACACACACACTCGATCGTATATAGAAATACTTGATTGCAATGTCGAGTTGGCGCCAATCGGTGGGCAACTGGCGAACGTTGTTTGGTCGCCCTACCTGTCTGCTGTCCTAATAACCACACAACTGAGGCATATTCAAGTCTGCCATCTTCATCCCTTCTTGTCTGTCTTATACTCCTTATGTATGCGTATTTGTGTCTGATGTAGCTGCAGCATCGTGATCGAACGCGCGCAGCCTTCCTTTCGCCATTCTTTGGATGCCGCCAAAACATTGGAAAGCAACATTCTTATTTTGCATGGCGCCCTCCATTGACCTCGCATCATTTATCGTGATGCTTGCTGCCTTTTGCCGCCATCACGTATTCATTGGCAAATATCAAGTGTCCGAACAAATATGTAATTGGTTCAATGTTGTACTTTTTTTATGCGAATGTGAATTGTGTTGATGTAAAATTACGTTTTACATTCCAATAATTTGCTCTGTTAATAATAAATATATATTCTAATATATACATTGAATTATCTTTACAGGTACTCGTGTATATTCGCCACCTGAATGGATCAATTCCAATTGTTATGATGGTCTTGCCGCTACCGTATGGTCACTTGGTGTCCTATTGTACGACATGGTTTGTGGTGACATTCCATTCGAGAATGATGAGCAAATCGTGCGGGGTCGATTATCGTTTCAACGCAAACTATCACACGAATGTCAGGACCTGATTCGCAAGTGCCTCGCTCATAATGCCAGTTCTCGTATCACGTTGGAGGAGATTCTGTGCCATCCATGGATCTCGGCCAAACTTGACTCGACAATCACCTGTTCCTCGCTTGGCGTTGACATTCCCGGCATCCATTCGGATTCGATGCTTTCCATGATGATGCCCAGCCGACGATCGTTGTCTTCATTGTTGTTGTCATCGAACCATCCATCATCCAGTTCGGTGACCGGACCCGATTCGCAATCATCATCGTCAGCGTCATCACCCACATCGGCTTCATCACAAAATTCATTATATTGACGCGAACAGAACCAACTACGTAGACATTCGAACAACGACAGTACCAATCGATCGCTATTAGTTGAACAATCTTCAAGCAACCAACCAACCAATATACATACACACTCACACACACCTGTACCCACCACCACCACCATCACAAGTCATCACCATTGCTCGTTGCTCTCAACTTTCTCCTCTTCTCTCCACTTATCATAATTATTTATTGAAACTATTTATTTGTGCGTTCTCTCATCGCATCATATCATACATCGTCCTTAATCGATATTCCGTACTACAACTATGGTGCTTATGTGATGTTATCAAATTGGGCCACATCAACGTTATTTATTTTTAATTAATTATATAATAATACCAAGCAACCATAATACACAGACCTAAAATTAATCGTCAATGCCACTTGACCACCATCACCATCACCACCACCACTGTTGTTTGTTCGTCACTACATGGTACAAGTCCAATGTTGGTTCTTATCAATTGCAATAGCTATCATGATAGCAGCTTCCTTCATTATAAATTGTAAATATAATCACAAATATACACCCAAAAGTTGAGCTTATGCATTCTGCAAGACGTTCGGGTCTCTCCCCAAGGTTCGATTAGGCCATAGATTCGGTGACTGCCCCATATTTGCGACACTGTTTGGTCTTACCAATGTACCCATACACATACACAAACACAGACACTGACATATTTGAACCAAAATTTAGGAATTCACATCTCTTATACATGTTTTCTAGTCAACACTTTTATCTTTGATCGTAATATTTTGGCCATGAACCGCATCAACACATATGAGACCATACACACACACACACATACAGATATGATTGCTATCAATCGGCGCCATCGACTTGTGAAAATGTGCAAATGCTTCAATGGCACTTCACAACATTGCTCCAACTTCATTCACAAGATGTAACTGGCAAACGGCTTTTTATTATTATTCGATTTTTTGTTGTTTGCACCATTGGCAGCAACAACAACTTGACCAGACAGAACGGAAGAAAGAACTTACCTCGCCGTGTCCTCAATTGGCGCCCAGTATGTCTAGATCAAAGTGGAAGCCATCTGACAGCTGTCCCATCTATGCCAAAACAACAACAACAACAACAAACTGACTGTCTGCCCTGGCACGATTACTCCTTCCTCCTAATGATTGTTTGGAATGGATGGCCAACTATTTTGTTCCCTATGGCAATGAAGGCGGCTGAAGTAAGCAAGCAAAGACAACCACTACCACCACCATCATCACCATTATGATCAACAACTTGAGCGCCGACTTGTTTCTCTCGTTTTCGAACGGCATCGACATGCACTGTCATGTGACTTGATCGTTTTTTGTGTGCTTGTGTGTACATATGGCGTCATGGCGTCGGCAAGCTTCTTTTTTCATTTCAACTCTACGTTGCGTTGTACTCGCATTCTTTGCATTTCATTCGTTCGGTCGTATCCGTCTGCCCATAAACCGCAAGTCGCATTGATACGCACGCAGGTCAGTGTCGTGTGGGAACAAATGTTGTTCAACAAACAACCAATCAACCACATTTGTACATTGAATTGTCCAAATAGCAGCCAATTGGATTGGTCGCGTTCAATCATGGCCACCAACAAACATGGATACACACATCTACACACACATACACACCGAAATAAACATAATTGAGACCCATCGTCACCACCCACCTGTACATAGTCGCCACCAAATCTTACAGTCATCAATGGCTGAACAATTCAACTGTACATACACTTTGGCCTGTGGCCACATTGCAATTATCTTCTTTTCATTTTCTTCTTCTTCTTCTTCTTCATTACAAAACTGATCTATCTCAAGCAACCGGCACCCATAATGGCACACTATATACTGCAACAACCAGCCCCAACCAATACAAACATGTGTTGTTTTCGTTATTGATTATTAAATTGTATCAACAAATCGATTCGATTCATTTCATTTTATTATTATATATTTATATTATGGTCTCTTGTTATTGATTGGATCGAATAGTGAACGAGAGCAAACCGTATAAGCTGTTGGCCATGTATGCAACAAGCAAGATTACAATGATGTTAGTAATGAAACATGAAACAAATACAAATCTATAAATAACAAAACAAATAAACACCTTTATATACAAAAAAGTCCCCTTACAAAGTGTGGCACCTTTCCTCTATACAATATGATTAATTGATTGATTGTTTGATTGATTGATTGAATACAACTAATGAATACAAAGTTATAAAACTACAAATGAAAGCCAATTATAAACAGGGTTTAATGATATAATTAATTAATTAATAGTACTAATAATCGAAGCGACACCATACACCCTAAATATTGTCTCTCCCTTCTTGTCTATTACATAGGTGGTGGTTGTTGTTATCGCCGATTCATCTTTCTTCTTGGTGAATAAATCGCTTAATTCATGAATCCATTTTATGACAATTCTTATTGGACAACAGTTGATTAATTGCATTCATACTTATACTTTCCATTCGTATTTATTGATTTCACATCACAACATATTTATTTCACTTTACAACAACAACAACAATTAACAATAAATATAATAATAAAAACCCATTATTGTCATCCACTATTTATGACCCATTATATGTATAATAATATATACAATTGCTGATGATTATTTCAACACTTTAATCAATGTATTTAAACTATTTGTAAATGAATAATGTGACAAATGAATGAATTTTAAGTAAAGCAATTAATATTAATAAAAAAATTGTCGTTTTAATTGTTGAAATGTTGTTCAAACATTTAGGAATTCTTTGTCAAGTAGGTTTGAGGTAAGGTTTGGCGTTGGCGTTTCAAATTCATTGGAAACAATGTAATTCTTGTCTTCTTTAACATTGATGAGAGCCGATTACATGCTCGTTTAGTTTAACGCCATCATCTTTTTGCTCTTCATTTTTTTCTAGTCATTCATTGAAGTGTTGAAGCATCACGTATCATGTGTTTACTGCATTCACCGATTAGAGAGAAAATAACTATTTTTTTTTGGTTGATCATCATCACCATTTGGTGTCTTACGCATTATTTATTATCATCATCGACTTTGTTTGAAACTTATTTCACTGGTTTAATGGGAATGCACTCATTTGCTGCTTTCGTTTGATCACATTCGGAAGAAATGATCGTCACACACTTTTGTAAATATAGTTCTGTTCAATCAAAAATGGCGTACACACATCATTATGTACATGATCGTGGGTGTGTAGTAGCGTGTCTACATGTGTGTTTGAAAATCTATGACACGGCGAATTGCCATTCGGCTCTTGGTTGTTCGTTGTCTTCAAATTGGTTGCATTTCTTTCCAAACAAGCGACATTCGATGCGTTCGGCCAAAAATGAGGTTCGTTCAAGTGCAAAGTAATAAAGTGCAATTGCTACTTGGTGTTAAGTACAATGTACATCATCCATTGAAAACACATGTGTGTGTGTGCGTGTGTGAGTGTGTGTGTGAGTGTTCGTATCTTTATGTACAAATCCTCGATGCCGCATACATCTTCATTTGAAAGTTGTCTTAATTTCAATAATTTGGTTTTATTGGTTTCCCGACTGTTTAGTTCAAATCATTCATGAAAGAATGTGCACTCTAATTTCATTCATCTATTTCTTCTAACTTTATTGCACCTTTCACAATCATCTATTTGAATTTCTTTTTTTTTCTTTTTTTTGGTCGTACTTTATTTACCTAATTTGGCCGAACAAACTAGAGCGAGTGTTTTGTGTGTGTTCGTTTCTAAGAACCGATATATTCATGGAAAAATCCCACTGAGAAGGAATTATTATGTTACTGGTGATGATGATGATGATGATGAGAGAGAAGTTGGTGAAGTGAAAGAAGCGAGACATTCTTACTTCTACATTAGTCTAGACGTCATTTGTCTATTCCGATTGCAACCGAATACAATAACACTTGTCATTTGACAACACCGGGCGTCTCATATTCCTTGTTGCTGCACAACTTGCCCCACAATTGATTTAGAATTGCCTATTTTAGTCCCATTCTTATTCATTGGCCATATCTTGCAACAATATTCATTACATAAATTTTTACGCAAGGATAGAAAATCAGTTTTCAAAAAAAGAAAAAAAAAACGATTCGCCGTTCTTCATTGACATTTTTTTTCTCGAATATTTCATGGAACACGTTTCATGGAAGAATTGTTGGCAACCGACTTGTACATTATTAATTAACACCAAACGAGCATGGCAAACTGTCGATTCATTTATTAATTTATAACTTGTGTGCATGTATGACACAGTTGTAAATGATAATAATATATAAAAAAGGGACAAAAAACCAATATCAAATCAAGGTTTTATCCTTTAGGCGGCCAAGGAATTCCGACATTTCCACTTCCACAATAAGACCACAATATTAATCAGTTTGGATAACTTTATAATGTCATTTCAATAGTGTGGTAGTTATTCAATAGTTGCATTACATAACAATCTTCAATCTTTGATTCAATGATTGGAGAGATCAACAAGTGCAAGTTTGGGAGTGTCATTGCTTGCAATCAATGGAGGCCGAGAACAAATCATCCTTTCTTAGTGTCCACTCTTACCAATAAATTATTTTTTATTTCTTTTAAAGCTACTAACTAATAACCTGTTCCGGTTTAATCGTTCAATTAAATTTGGATTCTTTGTTGAACAATCTTTTGAGTTGGTGCTCCATGAATGATTCTGGTTTTTCGACAAGTCATGATTCAAGTCATGATTGTGCTGTGATTATTGTTCATCAAAATAAAAATCGTTTTTTTTTTTTTTTTTTTTTTTGGTTACAATTTATTTGATTTGGTTGGTTTTTTGTATTCATCTTTGATTGAAATTCAACAAAATGGTTACCATGGAATACATAAAATGTCTCCAAAAATATCTTTCGTGTTTTTTTCTTTTTCACGTTCCATTGCATCGCATTTTCCCTCTACGATGGTGCTGTAATGATTGCATCAACCTGGTAAGTGTCGATATGTTTGTTTTATTTCTTGACTCTTCGTCATATTTGGATTTTCCCAAACATACGCTTAAGGCACTCTCTTTCCCATTTCTTCTTAAAACTATTTGACTGCCATTAATTCAATTTATTGCCTGTTGCTGGGAAGATCCTCTCTATTCATTCAGTGACTATCGAAAAATATTGTTGATTATCGTTTAACACGCAATCGTTCGCGGCTGCTGCTGCTGCTCCTTGTTTTATTTAGATCCATTCAATAGTGTGCCTTCCTTTAAAATATTTGGTATAATCTTAATTCGCATAATGGTTTACCAACAATGGATCAACTTACTATCAATTGATTACCTAATTTGTCTACAATGTTCCATTAGTAGTGCAATTAGACGAAACTTAGATGGAAACTTTATAAAGTTTACTTATATATTTTTTTTCTTTACTTGGCTTTCAGTATGTAGTTGTTGATAACATTGAATGGTAGTAGTCAAATTTTTGGGCACCATCTACAACAAGACGATAGCAGTACATTTTATTCGTTCTTCATTTTCGCTCAATTTGTGAGGATTCATTGACATTTCTACGTCTATACTTTCAAACTTGTTGCCCATTCAGTTGAATGACTCCTTTAACATGTAACAGCAAGGATGTCGGTCTCACTTATACCGTTCAACATCGACCTAATTGACCTATACCTTTTATGTTGAATAAATTTGTACCTTAAACTTGAATCATTCTTTACTTCTGCTTTACAATGTTTGATCGATGTCTCGTGTTTGGCCCTAATTCCGACCTCCTATCCTTCACCATTATCTAACCATAATGATGTCAACTATATTTGAACTGTCATGGTCGCATTCATCACCATATATCATGCGCCATTCTGTGCTCATTCCTTTATTTTATTCAAGTGTATATATATTAAGTCATCATCATTGAATAACATGTGTAAGAATCTACCATAGACCTAATCATGATAATAGGAATAGGCTATAATTGTAACTGAAAGTGTAACACAATTATAATTGTAAAAAATTCTTCATTCAAAACATTAACATTCTTGCATTCATCATCATTAAATAAATTTTTACAAATTTAACTTTTATAATAAAATTTGCTGACAAAGGATAGATATTTTATATAGATTATTATGGAATTTGTCTACTAAATGTGTGTCTGGTAGTGTGATTTAGAATGAACTATGAAATAACAAGTAAAGCAACATGTTTTTTTCTTCTTTTACTTCTTCTAGGACGTCATCAAAATTTGATTTCAATTAATGATAATGATCCTTACCTGTTAATATTACTATTGCTGCTACTAATACTACTAGTTGTCGTGTTCTTCACTTTTGTACCTTTAGATTGTACATTGATTTGTGTAATATGAGCCCTTTTCAAATTTTACCTTTGTTTCGTTTTCTTCAACTTTATATTATCACTTTCATCTTGTTCTTTTCGAGTTCCCATTCGAAATTTTGTTTAAACACTTTAATATATTTATTTCGTTTTTCTTGTAATGATTTAAACGAGATTAAACCAGTAAGAAATTTTTAATCGGAAAAAATTTAATCACACAAGGAAGAAAGAAAGGAAAGAAGGGCAAAAAGGATTTTCAGAATCTGGTAAAACCACTAAAGAAAAATTTATTTCCATTTGTTTATTATGTTTGTTTGCTTGCTTATAAGTTCACATTAGGATTTTATTTATTTGTTTGCATTTTTAACATTGGCACATCTAACCATTTTGGTTGCATACTCTATCAATTTGAGGAACAAAGCATACAACGAGCAAGGATTCATTAAGGCCATGATCACGTTTACTTTAAATAAGCAAATGGATTTTATTGTTGTGTTTTATGTTTCATATATACCATATATATGTTCAACTTTGCATCAGCATAACATATTGTTTGCGTTTCCACAATTCATATTGAACACTTTATCAAAACAGTTTATGTCACTAGAACGAGGTTAATTATATCCAATGGAAACAACTGAAAAAATATTAAACAAATTTCATTATTATTTTGTTTACTTATCCCTCTAATTTTGCTAATAGATAGATAGATAGATGGATGGATGGATGGATGGATGGATGGATCAATTATCTACTTCTTGTTTAGCTATCTTTTCACTGTTTGTTCATGTGACTGTACCAACAATAATTTAATTAAACCAAAATTCCAATTAATTCCATTTGGATAATATATAAATATTACATTACACTTTCATCTATAATTAATTAATACTAAAAAGTTAATTTGTAAAAGACTTTTGATTTTTACGATTTTGAACTGTGAAAACCAACCAAAAAAATATATTCATTTTTCTATTGTTTGACATGATCGCCATAAAGTCCACTAAACTTGATTTTTTACACTTTTAAATTAGAAAGTTTACAAACAATTTATTGAATTGTTTGGTCGTTCATGAATACGTAAACCTCCTCCCATTTCTCTCCCATTTCCACTCAATCAAGTTGAACGAGAATTTGTCACATCAGAATAATAAACATCAAGATTGATTTGATTATAGAGTAATTAATTCAATTAAAACTTTAATAAAATGTCAGTTGTAATTGTTGTTGGTCCAATGTTTGCATTCGCCGTTGTATTGTATATTTGAATAGAGCAATTGGATGGGAAAACACATGAATGAATCAAATCGAATCGAATCGAATCGATGGGCAAAATATGGCTTTAAGCCAATTTGGGTGGAGTAATCGAAATGTGATTGGCAATAAAATATCGATCGTTTCGATTATATTCTGATTCGATTCTGCATTCGGCTGCCCACTTCACCCAAAAAAAAATGCATCAATCGAATCGAAATATTATTTTGGAAACTTTAATTAATGCCAACCGAATTAGTGAAATGAGCTCAGTTAAGCTCTTCTGGTAATTAGTCACAAGGGTGTTTGTGTGAGTGCGTATGTATCGCTGATTTGAATTGGCATTATGCCGAACGCTCATTAGTCTTGCCGTAGGGTTAGTTGTTGGCTTGCATGCTCGTTAACTCCCTTGTCTGTTTCGATGTATCGTTCGGTTCCACATATACAAAAGTTTAGTTTGGTTTCGTTCCGTTTATATAATTGTGTGTGTTCACTATTATTTTGTTACAAGCACCAATTGAACCATCGTTTACATGGCACACAACACATGACAAGAAAAATATTATAAATGAAAATTATTATTATATAAGATAAATGACTTGGAAAATGGTTTTAGAATGTATATTTATATATTGTATATTAATATTGTCACCATTTCTACCGGCTCGTTTTAGGTATACTTTGGGATATCTTGTACCGTCGAACACATTAGGGAAATACATTTCACCTATTGTCAGTTGATGTGTCCCCTCTTCCTTTTTCATTTTCGGTTATAATATTACATTCACATCTAATTGATTTTCACATTTACATTTTTTTCTTCTCTCTAAACTTGGTTGGCTCTAAGCAACACTTCACCTTTGTCATTTTTTTCCTTCCTTCCTTCCTTCCTCCCTCTCCACCCTCAATGTTGTCCAATTAATGAACTGTCACTACTAGAAGATGACTAATTAGTTTATATGCTAACAAGTTTTAATTATAATCAATGATATGCGATATGACGATTAGCCATTCTTGTTACACATTAATATATGATCAATATCGAAATGAGTGATTCGATTGTGAAATGGCAAGGTGAAAAATGTGTTTTCTAATTATATTGAATAACGCCCAATATTTGAAAATCTAATTGTCACTAATTAAATCAATTGAAATTGATTTTCACCAAAATTCACTGTGTGGTTTGTGCATACCGGTTTGTGTTCAATCAATCTTTACTTTCCTTAATTGAGACACATGGATGAAAATTTATCGGAATTATTTTTTCAGTGTTTGTTATGTTCATGGCTATAGATGCTGTTTCAACTGTTCGTCTTTAATGGTTGATCAAAATGCAAGTAATATGCATATATGTTTGAAATTCACCTTGAATCGGTAACAATATTCACCCGCCCATTTCATTCATTAATCCCACGATCAATGCCCAAAGGGTGTATATGTTCATGCTTAACCTTCATTCTGGAACACAATTCAAACTATGTCACTTAAATTTGTACAATTTTTGATAACCCTTTCTTAAATATTTGGTCAATTTATAGCACAAAAACAATTTGAAAACTACAAAGCGGGTCGTAAGTTCTTTGACCTTTTTTCTGAAAAGGAACGAGAGTTATTCGAAGAATTCCTTCATTTGTTGATTCATAATTTATAACTTTTTTATGGCAAATAGTTTTATTTTTTTTACTCTTTTCCCGGTTTGTGGTAAACATCTTAATCGTTTTGGTTTGTCATGATCTTATACGTTGCTTGACCACATCCATGTTTTCACATATCGCTTCAGGCTTAAAAGTATTCGAATTGACATGAAAATTCTGTGTGTTTGCCGCCTTTAAGGGGATCAAATTCTTAATGCGATTTAAACGGATTTTATTTTTAATTCTACCTTGATGTTTTCGTCATCATCTTTGTTACGGTAATTAGTTGAATTAAGTTGAACTAAACCTGTATTTACTCGTCTAATATTTGTATTTATTTATTGATTCATTTATTATTAATTATATTGACTTTATTCTGACCTCATCATTGTTTGATCTACTTCCATCTAGTTCATCATCTGGTATGTGTTAATGATTATTTATTCAAAGTTCTATATAGAAACATGAATGAATAAATCAAGGATTTGTTTGTTGTTCTGTTTTAGTTTGAACAAATTTTTTTTGTTACATTTCTTCAACTAATTCGTAAATTTGAATAAAAATGTAACATCGATTCAATGAAAAGTGTCTACTTGATTGATTATTGATCGATTGATTGATTGATTGACTGGCTTGATGGCAAACTGATGACTGCCAACTGCCTACTTGACTCATAATGGTTTGAATTTTTTTTTTGTGGGGGGGAAGTATGTTTGCAACATCAATTATTGACGTTCTCTGGTTGTGTTTGGTTGGATACATGCTTGCTCTCATGAGATAAACATGTTTTACAAGGCGACCGAAAAGCAAGAAAAAAAAACGAAACATGTGACCGCCATCGACGTTTGTGATGATGAACTTTTAAGACGCCATTCTCATTCACGACATAGATGATGGTTGGATTAAGTTGCATATATTGCAATATATTCGTACCATATTTCCATTGATCATTTACGTTTTGTCATTGCATGTGATATTGTATGAAGCAACCGGTTGTTGTTTTCGTTGCCGTCAATGTTGTTGTTGTTGTTGTTATACCGATGTAGCCATCAAACATTTGTCCATTGCTTATTCAGCTTGCTAAAACGCGAAATCATTTCCATATTGTTGGCCATATTAAATGTCTATACACACATTTCGTCCAGTGGCCGGTTGCCGGGATAGTAATGCAACCATTTTAGGTCCATTTGGTATGTCACATTACACGAGTATCGCCTCTTATTGCAATTGTTGTCGTGCCACTATCGTTCGCACTCAATGTCCAATGTTCAATGTAATTGGCTTAGTTCAAGGATCCATATGGATAGGGACATATGTATCCTTTATTATTATATTATTTTAGCAATGTGACTCATCCATCTAGGACATTCACTAGTTGCAAATGTTTGTTCGCAGTTAACATTAGTGTGCGATGCAATCCCATTGCGTGTTGACATGTGAACATCGAACCCATCGTGATTGGTATGCGTGTGTATGTGCATGTATACAACGATGGTGTTGTGCAAATAGGAAAATGGCGATTGAGAGTCCAACTTGTGTTCATGTCCAGATGTGTTCAATGTAAACAACATTGGTTGCTATCGAACACCATCTCCAACCATTCTTCCAATCTCCCCTCTCTTTCCCCTGTATATAGAGATCAATTTTCTCGGACTCGGGCCATCATCGCAAACAAATACTATGCCAGATGGAGATAAGTCTTGCCGCTACTTGCCTGGGATTCACATTAGTTTGATCGAGTTGAGAGCGAGAGTGGTTACAATGAAACATTGGAATAATGTAATCCATAGAATGATACAAAGTGAAATTGATTGCCATCTCAATTGCAATTGAATTGCAATACCGAGGGTCTTCTCGGTATATATACACTTATGGGACTCATTCGTTCTGATATGTTTACATCGTTTATTGTGGATGAACTTTGCTTTCACTACAAATCAAGTTCAGCGTTACATATGAACCCGCACCAAAACAAAATTGGGAAAGAGAGTAAAAGAGAGAGAGAGAAACATGCAATGACAGTTGCATGTGCAGCAATTGTTGTTTTTGTCGTATTGTGTGTTTTGGGAGTAGGATTTATTGACTTGAATCAAATCCAGAAGATTTAGGTTGTTGATACCGTTCTCCTCCAACAAAAGCGAGAGAAAGATGGCAGCAAACTGTACATTTCATTTGGTGTGAATTTAAATTGCTGCGTCGCGTTGCCAATGTTTGATGATGCAATATTATTGAAAGACCACCCTGACATACAAGCATATATTGATTTGAATGATTCGACCGTTATTTTCTATTGCCGAACGACGAACGAACGTCAACTAACTTTATTACTGATCTGCATGCGGGTTTGTACAACTCGTGCTCTACTTCGTTTTACGACTTGAATGTATATTCAAATATGGTCCACCAAGGGCAACCAATTGGAACTAACCAGTATACACTGGTCACCACCTATTTTGGTTGCTTCCAATATATAGATTGAATTGTTGTCATAAACGAAACCATGGCTCTACATGAAATCATTTGATATCCATTTTACGATCATTTACACGCGATTCTTTTATTACAAAAATTTAACATTAAAGAATAAGTTTTCAAGATAATTACTTATGCCGCGCACATTCAACATTACCAAATTACGATCATGTACAATGTCAGATGATATGTAGTATGGAAATTCAATTGTACCAATAGATTTGTATGATAATATGCAACAAATCTATCCAACCATATTGCAAACCTAGGATGACCATTCGTTTAGTTTTGTCTCGAGATAAAAATTGATTTGTTTCCTGTATAGTTAAACGTTCACATACAACGTTACAAAATTAAAAAACTTTACTAGTGTTTGCTCTTATATGCGATTCAAATGATCAAAATTCTTGATCTAAACTATTTGTTTTTTATAACTATTCAATTTGAAATAATCGTATATGAAACTAAACATTAAAAGTTCTGGAAAAATCTAATTTAATATTTATCGATTCACTTAACTGCATTTCTTTTTTTATTGTTTACACATAAACGGAATGGTTCTCACGGGATTAATTAACTATACAAGCTTGTCTTTATAATTTCTATTGTTTTCTTCTGCTAAATTATGTGTGCACGTGTGCTCCCTTGAAAATATAAATTCTTTGTTCAAGACATTTAATGTTGTCATTGCTATTTTTGAGCCCAAAATAAAGGACCAAATTTGTTTGCCCACTAATGAATGTGTCCATTCGTGTGCGCTCAAACTGATAAGATTAATTTGTGCAGTTGGAAACTAGAATTTTTTCTTTGCTATAGTTTCTAGCCAATAATATTATGGTTCCATCTAGTCTTCTATTTCAAGTATCGTTTGCGCACCATAAAATCAACGTTGACTAGGATTGGGAGGTGGTGGTAATCCGACCACATCGATCTAGTAGAAAGATTACAATCTCACAAGTCCTATGGTCATGGCGTGTCAAATGGCATGCCATGACCACGCCACTATTGGCTTATCAACTAAAGAAAATCCTGCACCATGCCTAATGGATTGCATTTCCCCTTCGAAAGATGCAATGAACTGTAAGCCAATTAGTAGTTTCTACTTGATTGGATCGTGATTTTTTCAAATTGAATCTTTAAACAAACATTTTGTACCATTTTCTGATTTTGTTTATTTTTTAATCTTTAGCTTTTGTATAATTCTACTGAATAAAAGAAAGCGTGTCAGCACAAAACAATGAACCATTTCATTTATGGTGATTCTCGAGCAAACATTCCCTTCGAATGGATGATTGTTTGTTATGGTTGATGAAACAACTCTGATCTATCATCGATAAAAGTAAGTGCTAAAATATATTGATCAATGTTTGCTTGTTTGTTTCAATGATCACGCGCAAAGCAGTGTGCCGATGATGTTAGATGCCATATCGCGTACGGAATCATGAGATGAACATATGTCGTACTCGCTCTCAATTGATAAGCATACCATTTGGCTCATCCAGATCGATTATGAGCGTACATCGATCGAAATGGTATCGAGGTGACATGTGACCTTGCTCACTCGACAAACGTGCTCACAGTTATTCAAAGTCATTGCCTTATCGCAATTATTGCAAACAAACATTAAACTGACTTCTGCATCCAGACTAGTGACTTTCTTTTCCCGGCGAGGTTAAATGTTTCTGTCTAATATGACCTCTCTTTCGTTCTCTCTCTCTCTCTCTCTCTCTCTCTCTCTCTCCCTTTCCGTTACCTCTCAATTGACCGGCTAATGCACTTGTCCTTGTCTAGGCGACGATGGTCACACAATAAATGACATGGATAATTTTAGATAGTGTAGTGCCGTCAAAGCCAGATTTCGTGTGAAACTAAGCATATTATAAAGTCAAAATTATGATGTTTCTCTCTTGTTTGATGCAAAATGGTGATACTTTCAATTGAACAGTATTATTTGATTGCTATTGTTCCAATGTGTGAACCAATTCCAAAAGTATATGACACACACACACACACACACACACACACACACACACACACACACACACACACACACACACACACACATTTACACTTACAGCTATCAATCTGTCTGGTCCGATTTGAATATGAAGGGTCACGGCAAACTGATTAGTCAGCAAGCGACAATTTATTTTATGTTGTCTTCGGATACTTCTCGTTAGTTTTGTTATTTTGATGACCACACACACACACACACATTTCTGAACCACAATGGTGACAACCATTGGAAACAATCACGACCAAAATGTGACAACCAACTCCTGGGCGGGATTCGAGTGCAGCGTCACTTGAGATGTTGAACGTCAACATCATTAGTTGACTATAGCAAAAGTAGCAATTGACCATTCTTTTCATTTCTACATATCCCATGATGTTGGCATTTTACCAATCGTCAACTTGCTTGAACAACTTTTTAACATTCTTTACTCCAATAATGGAAAACTCGTGCCATGTTTTATATACCTACAGGAATCGATTCATTAAATAACAAATTTAGTTTTTATTATATTTTATTCGATTTCATTTATTTCTGGAGGTTCTTGTGCTTGTTGTTGGATATCTTCATTTAAATTTTGTGCAATTCTTACCGATCGATACATGCAAATATATGCTAAATTTTGTAACATACGTTTAGCTTCGTTATGCGACACATGATCCACAATAGAGTCGTCATCGAAGAGAACCCAAATCTTCGATCGTTCTTGGTATAATGTCATATAATGTCCCGTCTGTCCCGTGTCACCTCGATGCATTACGCAACAAGCCAATGAATATTGCTTGCCACACAACCTCATATTACGATCGATCTTTACGCGTCGGTGTATCTTATGGCCAGTGTCGGTGAATCTTTTCAGATGTACGATCAAGTAGTGAGGCGCACGGCAAATGGTCTGCTTCTTTGTGCTCGGTTGTGACCGATTACATTGCTCACAGAATGGTGTACTATCGCCATTCATCACCTAGTGTTAATGATACGTGACAATCATCAATTTTCAACATCATCATTTCATTCTAAATCAGCTCGAATTGATGCAAAAACACCTTACCTCAGAATGTTCTAACAGTTGAATACATTCACTCAATGCTAAAATGTGATCATGTTCCAAAACGTTTTGATCGTTATCGTCATGATCATGCATCAGATCGACCTGCAATTGCCAAAAGGCAGTCCACGAAAGACTTTGATTACCACACTGAATACAGGTCAATATGGTTTCCATTTGACCCATAAATAGTCGAGACCAATTGCTTCTATCAACATATTGGCAATGCATTGTCCACGCGGCTGAGCGACTTTTTGGTTCCAATACTTTTGTCTCTTCATTTATGTACTGTTTTACTCGATTCGCTTCTCTGTGAATCAGTTCGATAAGAATGGTCAAAAATTCGTGTGCATCATGCTCTCCGGGAGAAAATTCGGGCCGTTGCTCTCGGAATAAACGAATAAATTCACGCGGTCGAATCGATGCATATCGATTGCAATGTTCAAGTTTTTCTTCCGAATAATTTTGCATCTGTTCAAACAGACGCGACAAACACCTATGAAATGGACCAATGGACTCATTACGAAGAAAGTATGAACGCAATTTGGTTGTGGTGTACAAGGCTTGAAGGCAAGAATTGGCATAACAGGTGAAGCCGAGATTGTCCAAACCGCAATAGATCACATACGGTGTTTGATTCTTGTTATCGGTCGGTTTGTATTGCTCAACTGGCGGTGTAATGGTCGTACTACTAGAACTGGTGTGTTTGCCAACTCCATTATCTTGTTTGAGTGTTTTGCTACATTTTCGACTTGACTTTACCCGATCAGTTCGTATATTGTCCTCGTATGTGGCAGGTCGTCCAAAACACATCTAGAATGATAAAGACAGAATTGTGTTCCCTAAAGTGTGTTTGTTTGTGTGTGTATATCGCCCTGCAACTTTGAATTCGACCTGTCACATCATTCAATTACATTTGGTTCGACCTTTATGTTGAAATGAAAATTCCTTTTTGATTATATTGTTGCCCTTATCTGATTTGGATCAATTAAACGTTTTATACACAATTTCGATTGATACAATTACACTTTAATTACGTTAATTTGTGAATGAATAGAACTATATGACACTCTCTATTTATCAAGCGTACTGTTTTGCATATTCTGCAATTAGCATTTTTATTATTATTCTTTTGTTCCAATTGAATTATAACGTTACCCGCCAATTGAAACCGAATTCTAACTTTTAGTTCATTTACTTATTTTGTACTTATATTATATTAGTGTATATATATATGAATAGGATAGGATAGGATAGGATAGGAACCGACATTTCCCATTGATACTAGCCAATTTCATAACAAGCTTATTTGGCCAATTTATTTGGCAACAAATACAATGTTTTTGTTTATATGGTGTTGGTGTGGTGTGGTATATATATGCGAACCGAGCGAAGCTTCCATTAGTGATCAAAAGTCAATCGGCAATTATCACGGTGCGATGTATTTGTCAGTACGATTAGGCTTGTTGCTACCAACTAATGTTCCATCAATCGTCAACAGCAGATGAACATTGCCGATTCGATGTAAAATATCAACAAATTGACATTCAACTTGATTGACTCGCATTTTCGTGCTAAATTGGCAAACATACTGCTAACCAGCGTTCAGCGTAACATTCGATCTGCTATGTACAACCTCAATGTACGAATGAACATTTCGTTGTTCAAATCGGTTGAGGCCCAATTGGAAATGAACATTGATTCTCATATTGAGGTATCTTGACAACCAAATGTTGAGCACGTTTTGTTGTGACGCGACCGATGCATAACTTCAATACGATCGAATCGGGCTAGACATGACAACAACATCATTCGCAATGTGTTTGCGAGTGTGTTATTGAATGCGGACAAATGACGCCCGACAAAACAATCCTTGACATAGGCATATAAATGGGAAATAGTTTTCATGGTCAAACGAAAACAAATTCGTTTGGTCGACTTGTTGCTGAGCACAATGTAACGAATTGATTTCATAATTATGATCTAGCTCTTTGCTTGTTGTTGTCGTTTCATCATGAAACATTGTACATTACATTTGCGCGTGTATTTTTACCTCATCATCAAATGCACTCATATTTGTCACCAAAAAAAAAAAAAATGAATGGAATGTATTCAATCTAATCACATTCGATCATTTGATACATCATCAATTGACCGTTACCAACATTATAATGTTGAACCAATCATTTGTCAATATACATAAAACAAATTTGTTGCTATTTATTTAACCGAATTCATATATGTAATAACTATGAATTTCATTGAGAACGCAATTTCACTCTCTTTCTGTTCTTTATATAAATGTGATTATGATTGTTGTTTATGAACAGTCATCATCACCACCATCACCACCATCATCACCATCATCATCATCATTGCCATTCTCAATGGAAAATGGTAACGTTCGACTTATTCGATTCAGTACTTTTCTTTCATTTCGTTACATTGATGATTACGATCAAATTAGATTTGTTTGCTCAGCACATATGATGCAACCATATCTTGTCACGAACTATTCCAGTTGTGAATCGGTTACGAATTGCTCTATTTTCTTTTTCTTTTTTTTTTTTTGATTGAACAACCAATTTTGTTTTTTTCTCGGAATCTTAAATGTTCATTCAAGTTTTTTTGATTGGAATTTTTTTGTTTATCCATTAAAAACAAAACACATGGGATGTAAGGTGATGAACCTTATGCGGTGCAATCGAAAAAAATCGTACCATATTGTAGATCATCATCACCCCTCCTTGGTTTAAGTGTATATATACAATTTAAAGTTAGCATAGGATTTCCCATAGTTACAAATCGCGTTTGTCATCATCTAAAGAATGAGGTAATTAACGATGTGTCACATCATCGTTTGGCGGCATCAATTGGCGGGCAATGTGCGCCGTCAATATAATGGCAATGTTTGCCATCATTCGGCTCGTGTCTTGTTTGCGTGCAATTATGTGTGTGTGTGTGTGTATGTGTTGGTTTTTTTTGCCACCTAATGAATTGAATCGAGAATTGCACCATGGTACAATCGACACTCTTAAAGGACATTAAATATTGCTGTAAAGTGAAGTGAGGGGTGGGAAGGAGAATTGAAGAGTGAAAAGCACTCTCAAACGAAGCATATCGTACAATTGTGTAGTGTATAGTTCCATTGGTACGATGAGAGACCATCTCTTGCTCGAATTGGTGGTCGAAGCAATGGGACACGGTTGAGTCGAATACAAAAAAAAAACGATTATTTATGGTGAGCCAAACCAAGTGAGTGAGGTAACCAACAGGCACATATACACCAAATGTTGTACCAAAGCAAACCATACCCTAGTGCACATATGATGACGAATATTATGGGTGCTTGTCATCCTGTCACCCGGCGCCATCCACTTTGTACGACTACATCATCATGTCTAACCATGTGACGAGTTCAGTTTCTAGTGCATTTCCACGAGCATACTCTCCACAATATCAACATGGAAACTATTCTCGTGACCAGAAACGTTTATACAACGTTTAATGTTGGTGCAAGCTGCCATTGTTTCTCCAAATGTCCTTTCTTTCCCCTCTCTCTCTTTCTTTTAACCACTCAATTGTATATGGCCTCTTGTTGCATCAATTTATACAATGGCAATCATTTGCATATACGCCAATAATTTAATGCATTCTCTCATCAAAATTTATCCTCATTCTTATTTTAATTATTGTACATTACTATCAATCTTTTTTTAGTTGCAGTTAATGTTATCAATGCGGAAATATATACATAAACTGTCGTTCAATCTTTTCTCTCATATATCTATAGATCACAATTTTAAAATATATAAACAGGAAAAGAGTTAAATGTAATTATTAAACTTATGTTATGAATTAGATTAACAAATTATTATTACAAGTAATATATATGATGAGGTATATTTGATGACATGAGATGCAATTGAATTTAGAATGTGTTGATTAAGAGTTAACGTCACAATTTGACTTCGAAGGTCACCATTTGAACGTTGGTTGCTTGGCACGAATAATCTTTCCTCTTCTGGAAGCCATTTACCCAAAATGAGAATTGTCCATTTGTCTAAACCAATAAATATTTGTCCATTTTATATGCATTATAAACAATCTTCTATTATTAGACAATAGAGTTGTTGCCTTGACTTGTTGTCACACCATTAAATTTATAGAAAGATATACCAGAATAACTTGGCATTTAGTAGATTTTTTTATTTGATTTTCAAGCTTACAAAATACTTGACTTATTGACTAAGAAATGTTTGCATGCTCTTTTATCGTAACAATTGAAAATTTATTGTGCAATGACACACAAAACTAACATATATATAATCGAATTGAGTGTATCGGCAATACTATCAACTTTCACTGTTGTGTTCAGATTTATACCGTTCAAATGTAGTTGGACATTTCTCATTTTCACATCTCTCTCTCTCTCTCTCTCTCTCTCTCTCTCTCTCTCTCTCTCTCTCTCTCCTTGTTTATTTGCTTGTTCCAATGTCAATTCTCTTATCGGCACTGAGCCTGATGTTGTGGGTAAATTATTCTATTGTTACGGTCAACTTCTCAAATGTCAATTTGCTTGACCATAACATAAAGTACATTGTGTATTCAATTCAATTTACACATTTGATCGGTCGATTGGTTGGTCATTGTCAACGAAACAAATGCATTGAAAAAAATTGAGTCGCAACATTTATATAAAAAACAAGTTTTGGTTGATAATTACTGTTAATTACATTTAAACAAAAGTAAATTTGGTTATTCAATATTCAATAAAATTAATAAGTATTTAGTGCAATAGGTTTATGCAAAAGTCGGACCAAAGTTTGTGATACTTTCAGTAGAATACGATTTTACTGGACTAAGTAAAACTTAAAACATACTTTGGATTTGATTAGTTGTATTAATTTTAATTAATGATAGAAACATTATTTTATCACAAATGTCAAGTTTATACTCTTTCAACAAAGTTGTGAGGTGTCAACTTTGAAAAGTTTATATCGTATTAAAAGTTTGCCTCTAATTATTAAAAAGGTTTTCAATTTATTGTTTGATGTCAAGCAAATAATATAGAGACTCATGGGAAAACCTGGTATTATTAAAATGCTAATTAAAACTAAATTGAAAGTATTCGAAATAAATTTTCCAATGACACGAATAGTGGTACCAATTTATGTGCGTTTGGAACTTACAATTATTCCATGATTCGGAGAATTTATGAACACTATGAGTAGATAGTCCCGGTTGTTCTCTTCGGACTGGTCGCTTATGTTCGGTTTGTTTTGTTTTCATACGTGGACTCTAATTGGTTCATCACGTGCCTGTTTGTTTGCTTACTTTGACAATTTCTTTCGATTTCATTTATATATTATTATTATACTATATATTCAAAGATAACATAATCGATTTTTATCACGAACAGAGACGTCAAAGATATTATTCTATAACAGAGGTTTTCAAAGAATGAAAATGTATTGTCAGAAATGATGGCTTGGCTGCAACATATTTAACCCATTTAAACAATTTTTAAAAATATATTACAGTGAAGTCAACACTTTTATGGGATTTTTTTGCTTAACGAAAAAAAAATGGATCCATTATGTTAAGTGAACTCCAATTTTATAAAAACCTCTATTTTAAGCAATCATGTTATTAAATATTCTGCATTGTAACTCACGTGTATATTAGGTACGAACCTAATTCAAAAGTATAAATAATAATAATAATAATTTTGTTCATTATATTTTCAATACTGCATTTTATATTTGAATTAATTTATATTTAAACTTTTAAGTTTAATCAATACATAATTTAAATAAATCGGAAAATAAATTTATGGACACAAGAGCATATCTTATGAATAGATTGATTGTGATTGATGACGCTTGAATGACACTTTAAATGGTCATTTAGTTGGACAGTATAAACACAGTCGTGGTCTAATTGACGCAACCATTTTCAATCAATATTTCCTTCATTCAAATTTATTTAGGCAATAAATATTAAACGCATTTACATCAATCGACGCGTGTAAACCACAATTGATTTTATGTGAATTTTTGCGTTCGCAATGACGTAAACTCTTGTGTGACGAAAAAAAGGACACGACACCAAAGACATTACCGTCATATGAACTTTATAATACATTTACATAGAAGAGAGAGAGAGAGAGAGAGAGAGAGAGAGAGAGAGAGAGAGAGAGAGAGAGAGAGAGAGAGAGAGAGAGAGAGAGAGAATAATTAACTACAAACCAATTGATTAGTGATTAGTTTTGATTTGGTTCATACACTAATCAAGAAATGCCCCGATTAGTGACGCTTTTGGTAATGTCATTGATGATGCACTTCCCAAACATTGACCGTGTAAACTTTAAATCTATAGTTTTTCGAATAGATCAATTCACTTGTAACGTAATGCATTGTTAAGGGTTACAGGTTTTCCACACACAAACACAAAAATGGATCAATTCAAATTGCAGGTCATATGATCGTTGATTATTTATTCATGCATTTAACTTTTCAATTTACCTCTCTAATTTTAATCGGAACAAATGATGCTTTCACAATTGGTTTTCTAAATAACAAAACAAAACGGTCGTATCAATTAATGCGCAAGTTACCATAAATGTCAAACAATTTTAAACTTGTATTAACCAACTTTTATCTATAAATTCAAAATAAACTACAACTTATCAATTTGAGTTACTAAAACTTGGTTACTGTTTTTACCTTTTTTTTCATTTTCATATAAGCTAAATCATCATTTTTTGAAATTAATATCAAAAACAAGAAAAATTGATTTCGGTTGAGTAACTAACAGAATGAGTTGAGATGTTGCGCTCTAATCTAGTTCGGTTCGGTGCATCCTTTATATCATTTTGGCAATGGTAAATGCCATATTCTACACGTGTATAATACATGCAACATGCACTACATTAGTATCGTCTATATTTTTGTCAGTTAGTGTGCCGTGTGGGGTCTCAGTTTCCTTGCTATATAAAATAAAAAAAATGACTTGCAAACTCATAGTTCTTCTTATTATTATATTTATAAATATTATATGTCGCCTGCCTGTTTGCGGTTCATTTCATTTTTTTGGCGCTTAAAATTGTATACTACATTCGACGATCCGCGTTTTTCTAGTTTATTTTGTGTTCGGTTTATTCTAGCCGGGAAGTGAACCTCACAAAAAAAAGAAGTAAATGGCAAGTGAAAAACATCTCGCTCGTGTCGGGTGATCGTTGCCGTCATCGAAGGCGTCGACCATCACATCATCGTCGTCACCTGTTTATCAATTAATCACTTTTTAATTGTCTAATTCAATTAAGTTATTTTATACATATTTCAACAATTTTTTTTCGGTTTGAACCTGTATGCTCGTTTATACTGACCCTGCCTGGCTCACGTATTTTCAGTGTCGTTCGATTTCGATAATGTCTTTTCACTGAGTTGTCTATTGAAAAATGAACAAATTAGTTTTGATTGTTGCATTTATATTCATGTTGCATTCTCATGCATACACATATACCTGCACTGTTGAACTGGGCACGACACGTGTCGTAATAAATCAATTTGTAATGTTAAACGCCCTCAAAAAGTGATGATGGCGGTGGCCGTGATATATGGGTAAAGGTTCGGGTACATAGTTTGGTTTATGAGACAAACGTCGAAATGACTATCGAATACATTTTGCAGAGCAAAATCAAATGCACCAATGGACCAAACAAGATCATTCATTCATTCATTCAATCGACATAATGGGATAGGGTGGTGACCATCGTCATTGATGATCATTGATGTGAGTCCAACTAGCCAAACTAGACAAAATCAATCAATCAATCTCACCAATCGAACCGATTACCAGTGGATGGTCGATGTATTCGAAACGTATTCGTGTTCTCGTTCTAATGTTCTAATCGACTTGACTCGACTCGATTCGACTCGGCTCGACTCGATCAGACTCGATTCGACTTAATTCGGCAAGTTTGTTGTGGTTACCATGCAATTTACCAATAGGATATACACGTATACATGTTGACCCG
Organism: Blomia tropicalis; assembly: GCA_029204025.1. Classification (NCBI taxonomy): domain Eukaryota; kingdom Metazoa; phylum Arthropoda; class Arachnida; order Sarcoptiformes; family Echimyopodidae; genus Blomia; species Blomia tropicalis. The sequence continues at coordinate 10,222,775 of CM055088.1, forward strand.
CACATAAACACATCGCACAAACTACCTGGTCGACTAATTCTGCTTTACCAGTTCTGGTCGATTTGACGAGAAGCGTTATCGTTCCGTGATTTGGGTTCAACTTTACGTATCCATTAACCTACATTATACGCACAATCAACCATTTTTTCCGCTTTAATATATTGCTAACCAATTGTTTTATGCCAAAGTTTGAGTGAAAATAAACAACCAGAAATAACCAGAAAGATGACCAATTTTAAGTGTTTGCACCAAACAACCATTAATGTGTTTGTGTCCAATGTGTTTGCAATAAGAAAACTTGAAAGCTGTAGGATCATGATGGTGATGATGATGATGATGATGAACAGGCTTGCAATGGTCTCGACCATTTCTTTGATGCTAAACGATTGTCATCTTATTATGGTATTTACCAATTGGGCACCTATTTAGTAGGCGTGCCAAGCGTGTCAGTGCTCTGACATTATTCTCGACGTAAATGGAAGAGTAGACGGCAAATTGGTCACTACTACTACTTTGATTGATTCCTTTTTGTTTTGATTCAACCAATGTTCGTGTCCGTGCAGACAACCATGATTACACCATTCGAATGGTGTGGTATATTGCACACAAACATACACACTGATGGCAAGGGCATTTTGGAGAGGAAAACATTCAAATTCCTTCTCTCTCTCTCTCTCTCTCACTCACTCTCTTACGCTTGCTATCTTACATGGTTATGTATTTGAGATTTGGTATACTACAATGACAAACGTAAAATCTGGGTCATGTTGAGCAAAGCAATGCAAGTAAGCAAGTGCAAAGTTATTTGCGGACATGATGTGATGTGCATTGTGACATGTCGTCATAGTTGTTACCATTCACTCGGCTCGTTTGCTTCAATTGCCTATAGGTGATAGTGATCGAACAGTAGTAATAGCTAATACGTTGATTGGTCCCATTTGCGTGCTCCATTGGCTTCAATGTGCCATACAAGAACGGCACAAAAACGACAACAACAACATCGATACATGAATGGTTCCAGTTTCGGCTTGGAACGGTTCGGTTTGGCCATCACATTATGCGTGCGCAATCTTTTCAGTAGTTCGATTGTTTATTATTCAATCATGTTCAAAACTTGTGCAAACTAGTTGCAAGAATAAGGGCTATGACCTGTCACCCATCCTAACGGGTATCGCCCAATTACAATCAATTATTAGGCAATGTTCAATCCTGCGATCTTAATTAACTAAACTAATATTTAATGTATGTGCTCGTATTCCACATTTGAATCGAACATTGAAATAGTACCATAATGTATGTTTGGCGTAAGACGAGTGACACATCGATTAAATTCATTCTCATCATTTAAATAAAAAACAACTCAACCAATTCTCAATGTATATACTTGATTTGCTCATTTCAATGTTAATTTGTTTTTAAAAACTTTAATCGATTGACATTGGCAATATTGGAAACACTCCCTATTTGCAGATCAATTGCTGTATTCTTTTTTATTTTTTTGTGTTGTCGATTCAATTAATTTGTCTTTAATTGCTCACATGTGTCGTGACTTGTTTCGATTGTTTTCAAATGTGCCTTCACATGCAAATGACGATAATGTCGGCTTCGGTGTCGCTTGGTGATTATGACGATGAAAGGATAGGCACGTCGAGGCAATCAATTTGTGTGTTTTCAATGTTCAACATGGATGGCAGACAGCATAAACCACCCTTGGCCACTAACCAATTATTCATATACAATAATGTACGAACCAGTTGTTTGGTTTAACTTGTAAGAATGTATAGATTCATGTTGCATTTACGGTGCATTCAATTTGAATTTGGAACTGGAAATTATGAAATTATCCTATTCACATAGTCGGTGAAAGGAAATTGTGTTGCCGTTAGGAACATCTCGCCTATAGTTGACGACGGCCATCACCACCCACAAATACAATCGATCGTTTGATTGTTTGGAACGACCACAAAATGTTTTGTTCTAAGATTTCAATGGAAAATGTCAATTAATAACCATATGACCTGTCTATATACATAAATATGATGTGCCTAAATGTATTGATCAATTGCTTTCCTCAATGTGCTCAAAGATCGATTCCAGTTGTTTGTTTCCCACTTTCAATTCTTTTCGCTTTCATTACGTAATAATAGTTGCCGTTTGCCAATATTGACGTAAATCGATAAATGGCACAACAATCATATGACGGTTGCAACGTGATCCAATTTGATCCAAATGGTGCAACTTTACAATGATTTCCCATACATTCGTGCATTTGTACGTCATAGTACAGACAGTAGTACAAATTAACCACAGACGGTGTGAAGATCATGGATGAAGCCGTTTAACCACAAAAGAGCTATTATTTAACATCAATTTCCACGCTTTACTTATGAGTGTTATTAATAAATTACTTCAAAATGTTAATATACAAACAGGCAACACACACACACACACACACACACACACACACACACACACACACAAATAATGATAAATGTTTTTCGGAGGTGAGTGTTGAAGACATTAAATTAATCTTTTCATAAGATGGAAAGGAAATTTTATTTTGTTGAACAAAATATGAATTTTATATTGTCCTTAATAAGAGCTTCATTGTATTTCATTTTGTTTGAAATGGTAACGTTCCGCTTCTTTTTAAGTTTAATGGTTTAGACGGAACATAAAGAAGATGAAGAGAAACATGTATCAGTTTTGATCATTTCTCAATGATGATGGCAACATGAAACGTGTGTTCGCACATGTGATCACACTATCCGACATTGTGTTTGCACTCTAATCGGTGCATTGTCATTCTCAACTATCTCCCTCTCGATGTTTGTGTCTGTCTGTGTGTGTGTGAACGAATTATTCTTGTTTTCTTGTTGTATATTATTATTATTATTATTATTATTATTGCACTTGCATGCTCATCTTGTGCTTTCACTGCCGTTTGTTTTACATTCCATTTCGGTGCATGTACTCACACGCATTTTTCAAACACTCCATTGTCTCAATCCCATCCGGCACACTTCACATTTTCAAAATGGGTTATAACACAAATATTCGGGGGTATCATTGATATGACATGATGTGAAAAGTCCGATTGTTGCGTTATAATTAGAACATTTTGTACTAAAGATTCTTTCGTCCGTCATGTATCATTTCCGTCTTAAATGGCAGATAAAAACTGAACGACGAATGGCGCCGACGTGTCTATAATTTCTCTTGATCTATTTGTTCTAATTATTTTTATTTTTGGTTAGCAACTGCTTGAATTGAAATTTGTTTGTTGAATAAAATCACAAAAAAAATAAAATAATTGTTTTTTAAATTACGTTAATCTTAGAACAGTCATAGTTTGTTTTCATTGCACAATTTTATAGTTCCATTTTGATTTTCTGTTTTTTAATAATTTTTTTGCATTGTTTTAGATACAAGTGCTTCCATCTATAGGATTTTTATGAATTTAGATTGTAAATTTAGATGACATTCTCACATTTGACATCCCCGCATCCGATTTGCCCACATTTAATTTGCTCAAGTTCAAAAGACTCAAGTGTGAAGTGAAAATGAAATAAAATATATTGAATTGAAAACATTGAAAAAATTGGCGAAATTCGGTAATTTATTGACAAGGTGACAAGTGACGACATCTATTAAATTTAAAATGATAGAAATCAATTTTCTCGAAAAACGGTACATCGTACAACCTTGATTATAGTCCGCTAAAAATTCGCTTAAAACCTTGAAACTTATATCCGACAGTAGGCGTTTGTCTGGATATTGGTAACGTTTTTAGGGCAAGTTTTTTAGTCAAGTTTTCAAATTTTAAAAAATAATTTGTTTTTGCCAAAAAAGACGTTAAAGTTTTAATCTCGAATAATAGATGGCGCTCAATATTCCTACATATAAATATTTTCATTAATTGAAATATATTTCAAATGATTAAATTTGATGAATATTGGTCATAATAAGAATAAAAATAGTCTTTCAGTCATATCTAAATCGTAAAATTTCAAACATTAATGAACGGAAATTGGTTTTTATTCAATTTTCCGTTGTACACATAATTCACTATTCCAAAATTGCTATCTTTTTTCTCGTTTCGTATTAGTTGGTTGTTTTCAATTTCATATAATGTACAAATGGGTCTTATGATCCCGAGTCCACATTTACTTAGTGGCATGTGCGTGCAACTTTTAAACGTTTGTAAACTATTATGGAAGTGACCATAAAAGTTAATTTTGGCGAGTTTTGACAGAAATGATACCCACATTTCACCTATTCGACGAACATTATGTACAATCATTCATCTTTGGCTAAAATATTATTGACTACCGTCAAATAAGTTTAATGTTGGCATTGCATTCTCTTATCAGCCATTATTCTATGTTTTGTACATTGAATATAAATGTACATAAAAGGTACCTCGCTATCCATTTCAAAGTAGTCAGGTATATCAATTCATTTTGTACAATTATTAGAGCAAAGGACATCTTGTTATTTTTGTTTCTTTTTAAAGGAGAGAGGTCGTGATGATTTAGTCTTTTTGTTATCGTTTTCTATAAACTAAATTCATACTATAGAATTTCTTTCATTGAAAAGGATGGTCCCGTTATCAAGACGTTAAATGTGTACTGAGCTCGTCAAATCTTATGGCAATCTTATCATGAAAAAAATGCAGGCTTATTATAGTCTTGAGAGAAAGAATTGATCGCGTTTGTGTCACACGCTTGCGAGCAAACGAACGAACGAATTTGACGACGAGAACAATTTTCTCCTTTTTTTTCGACTTCTTTTGGTCGACCCAACCTGTGTGGTTGAGAACATGATGTTGACAATGATTGTAATTGCGCTCTAAACAGAGACTTTAAAGAAAGATCAGGCGTCGGTTTCGGAGCAACCAACCAACTAACCAACCAAGCAATCAACCTACGATCAAGCTTTACACAGCACCATTACCGGCATCATTAGTGGTTGCCAAAACCTTCAATTGTAGTGAAAAAATTGGAAAAAATTGAAGTAACGAAGGAGAGAGTAAAGACGAGTGGAATAGGAAAAAAAGTTTAACTTCCTATCATCATTTGGCTTGGTTCGGTCGCTTGACCTCGTACCACTCCAACCATCATCATCATTCGTTGTGTCATTGAAAACTTTTAATTTCCTTTCAATATTATAAACTTTACTTGAAATTTGATCTGATATAAGTGCACCACCACTAGTACCAGACAACCAAATATTAATATAATATATAAGAAAACTTTTACTTTCTCACTTAATATTGAACTAATTTGAAAATAAGAAAAGAGTTCTTTTGCTAGGAACACGTATAGATGATAATTTGTTTAATGAATGTAAAGATTTATATCATTTTTTCTTCAATGGTATATCAGAAATGCTTGTTAAATCAAAAAAAAAGTTTACACTGAATACAAACCGTCACATAGGCACGTCGCATTCGTTGATTTGCACTCATCCGAAAGAGGTTTCAAATCGTTAATTAAGCTAATCAAATTTAGCCAATCTTGCACAAGACTATATTTCATCTTTTTTTTAATATAAACTAAAACTTTTGACTTAACATTCATATTCTATATTGATTATACAGTCTCAACCACTAACATAATCTAATTTATTGTTTCATTTGAAACTGATTTCAACTTTTAAGTTTAAGTATATATTGAACTTTTTGAAAATCTTGATCGTCTTTATCAATTCGAAAAAGAAAGTTTTTGTGATGAGATTAGATCACACTAAAAAACAATTACTTTCAATGACCTCAATGACCTTATCTGTGGTGTGTGTGTGTGTATATATTATTCTGTTTTGTTCTTCATCTATTGGATAAATCGAATGTTTCAATGTTTGATGCACTCATCATCGATTGTCTCAACCCCCCACTGCCATGATGCCAAGGAATAGTGCCACTTTCATTGTCTAGCGACCGGTTTTTTCTTCTCGGCAGCCCATCAAGTGGCATTACATCATGATCATGTCTGAATGAAGCCTTACCTCATCACGGTGACTTGCCAACCTACAAACCGAGAGAATTGCCATCATAATTTTCCGTGTTTGACTCGCTTTCTTGTGAACACTCACTCACTCACTCACTCACTCATTCATTCATTAACTTACTTTCCCTAGCAACCTCGATTGCAAACAAACATGTACACGGGCTCACACCTTAACCAGTTTGATAGATCAACTTCTCAATCTTGTACCACCAATCACCTTTTTTCCTTTTTTGACTGTTGTACACTATTGAAACATTAGAACAAGTTTTCTCAACATTTCCAGATTTACTGTTTGCTCAATAAACAATTGTACAATAGACAACTTTAGTAAACTTTCTTCTATTAGTGTAAATTGATAGAATGGTCTAGAATTGTTTCTTCAATTGTTGCAACGATTTTATTCATTAGTTCTTATCAAAATTTTGTTAATGTATCTTGACATTTTGACATTCGTTCAATTGAATCTCCAGAAAACTTTTCTTCTTTGATGAGAGACTTGTCCTAAAGACGAATGAAACTTTTCACATTTTAATCTACTAACATTGGAGACATCAAGAACAGGATGCACCGTCCGATGAAGGTTATTTTGTTTATAAAGATAAGAATTGTCTATCATTGAATTGAATTTGCAATTAATTTAAATATTTTGATAGAAATGATTTGCAAGGCAGCCTAAAGTTGAGGAATAAAATGAATTGGATCTAGTTTTTTAATATTTATCAATTAGTCGTCTTATTTCGAATACTGTTAACATTTAGATATTGAATCGTTTCCTATTCCTGTAATTTTTTCAATTGAGTCACCTAATCTTTGTGCTTTACTTTGAAATTTTTAATTTGCACCATTACATTGTATTCGGTATTTCTCAGTTGGGGGCCGAAGAACCGGCGACGACACATTTGTTTCTTTGTGTAAAAATTTGAACAAAAGTAAAGCAAACTCCGTTTGGTCTATTAGCGTGCGAAACTTTTAGGTCCTGCTGTGTGAATGTGTCTATTCTACCAGTGCCGCTCTTAGTTGAAAGAATATTCTATTCATTGAATTTTTACAACCAAAATCCGATGGGATTTTGAACGAATTTTCGCAAAAAAACTAAATTGTACCATCGAGTTTTATTTGAGATGCTATAGCCCTCTTACGGTGACCCCACCAATTGTTCGGTCATAGTGCATACAAGTTTTCCTATTTCTTGCTTGTTCGTGATCGTCGTCATGGTCGTTTATTCCTCGCCAAGTGGCACATACACACACACACACACACACAAACACATTGGTCGAATGCAAACTTCCGTACGTTCTCACTACTATGCTTATTCCTCAAACTATCTCTCAGTGTTCCCTCTTTCTCTTTTCTCGTTCTTTGGTCGTTTGGAAACTTTCGTTTGCCTCACGGTCGGTTTGGCTTTTCCGATGATGACGACGACGACGACGACATCGACGACGAACACAAATGGTTCATGTGGTGTTGTCTGTTTGTTTCGGACGAGTCCACCAAGTGAAACACCGAGAAGAAGGGACCAACGTCAGCGGTAAAAGAGAGAGAGATGAGATGAGCACACCAACCTACTGTGGAATATAATGAAACATTGACTATGGCTATGGGTTTTGTTGTTGGAAACCGGTTGTGTGTGTTTGTGCATGTCTCAATGTTCGACAAGTGCCATTTCAATTCTTATATTCCATTCTGAAGTGTCATTTAGGTGTCTTTAGCAATGATCATTGCCGCTAGGCAGCCCGTTCTGTATTCGACAGAATCGGTTTCATTCGTGGCCAACGTTTGATTTGTTCATTACACTATATTCTGCGTGTTTCATTGCTTTCATGGACATGGAATAGTTTTATGCCGACATAGACAGACATGCAAGTCGCATCGGAATTCCGTAAGCATCACGCATTGTGTACATTGCATTCGTCTATTGTTGGATCGATCGAGATCAGCACTCGGTTCCAAATGTGTCCAATGCGGACCAACCAAACAATGTATGTGTGTAGCCAATGCCAAATGGTTGCAAGCCATCGGTTTTGGACTAACGAGCGTCCAGAGAATTTTCACTCGGCTGCATCAAGACTGTAAATGAAACTACCGTCTCTTTCCTTCCTTCTCTTTGGTCATTTTGTTTGTTGTGCAATAGCCTTAAATCTATAAAAACTGCTGGTCTCATATATTAGGTTGCAACAATTCAATGCTACAGCAAGAGGTTTTCGTTCAACGAATCAATATAACGAGACGAGACCAGAAAGTTGAGATTGTTCTCATTGTTTGGTTATGGTGGCTGAAGATGGCGGTCGGCTTTAATTACTATTATTGTTGTTGTTGTTGTTTCCATTAAACAATCAATAGATTCATCCATTTGCCTCTCACATTTCATCTATCACCTTGTACGTTATTGAAAGTGTTGATCCATCTACCAATTGGTATGCATGGCATCTCATATCCATTGTACGGACGCTCACGAATTCGAGACAAAGTGTTAACCAAATATGGAATGTCAGCTTCCATTGACCACCCCTCCCCCATTGGCATCGAGGCGTATTGAAGTCAATCAAATTGAATTTCCACATGAATCACGTTCGGTTGTCCTACAAATCGGTTCAAACATTGGTCAAACGATTCTGTATTTATATTTAGGCGAATAACCAGTTCAACGTTTGCAACGCAAACGCAAACGGGTGATGGCCATGTAAAATGAACCATGACATACGATTGAAGCGGTACACCTTTTTAGTCGATAACTGCAGGAGCCCTACATCTTGAATTGGAACGAATCTTAACTTGACGAGTCCTCGGTCCCTTCGTTTGTGCGTGTGTTGTTCGTACAATGGAATACAATAAGCCCAACAGCCATTCTTCATTGTGGACCAAGCGTTCAATTTCGTTCGTCCCTCTCACACTATTGCATTCGTCCATAAACATGGAACAAGTTTACTTGCCTTGGCCTTGTCTCATCTCCTTCCCCACTTTTCGTCTTCTTAATGGTTGGCAATTCGTTGTATATAGTCACTCCCCCCACTTGCAGCAATAGATTATTGCTCGAGGCCATGTAAGACCACTCGTTGCAAGACGATGTCGACGACGGCACTTCACTTCTAAACTAATCTTGGCATAGGGGAGAGGAGGTAATATTCATTTAGTTGATGACCCATCTGTTCAATAAGTTATACGACTCCACCATTGGAAGGATGCCAATAACTTGTGTACTCGGAGAGTTTGCCTTATCGATTGTGGGGTTGGCAAACTTTTGTCGATCGAAAGTGAGAGAGAGAGACCTGCATCGGTTGTTTTGCACGCCGGGTACAATTCGATGCATTCACTCTTGCGGACACCACACCGTGCTTGATCTCGATCTCGATCAAACTCCAAACGCTTTTACACTGTAATGTTTCAGTGAAGACTGGCGACTTGCCAATTGACCAAACTTGCTACCATTGAATTGACCAATTGGCCACAGCCTACGTCCTGCTTCTTTGCTATTACATCGAATCTGAGCGAGTTCAAAGATGCCGAAACCAACATGGATTGCTTGTCCTCTAAACTTTTCCTTTACTCATGCTCAAACCAGACTTTCCAATCAGTTGGCCAAAGATTGATGGTTGTTCCAGAGATGATTACATTAGTCATCTTCTTTTCTCCTTCATAGACACAAAAAAACTATTTTCTATAACTATAATGTCAAGATTATGTTTGGTTTCAAATTTACTTCCAACATAATGAGAATAGAATGGTTGGTAATATTCTCTCCACCTTTGAACTTTATTCTTATATTCATTGAACACTGTTCAGTGATGTTAAGTTTCTTTTTTTTATTGGCCATATATTGCATCGTTAGTAATCGTTTTAATGGCAAATAAAATCCTTAGAATGATTAAAGAAACTTAAAATTAACTGGAAACTAAAGGAAATTTAAATAGATTTGAAGGACAAGCCTTCAGTGAAGAACATTTTCTATTGATCGTGAGATTGAAGAAATAGGAAAATTATTATTTTAGTATTCTTTTCCTTTCATCTATCTTCAATTTTCAATGATTTATTTGAGAGAATGCCTGAACAATTGATTTGTTTCAATTGTTTAGTGCCTGGAGATGTTATTCTATTGGTTCATTTAAATTAAAATATTAAAATTTATAAAAACGAGTATTTGTTCTAATTGGGAAAGAAAAACGATCTCAAAATTTTGTAAAATTAGATGTTTGAGTAATTATTTGTTTGAACAAAATTCGAATGAATATTTACAAATAAAAAATTTATTATAGCAAAATCAATATTTGCTCGAAATTTCGAACAATTATTTGTTCTTAAATTTCTCTATTTGTATATATACTCTAATCACGGGGATAAAGGTAGCTGCTATTAAAATTAATTAGCTTAAATTATCAGTTACAAATTGCATTAAAAATAATTGATTTATATTATAATTCATTTAGATTTTATTAAAGTATTTAATTGGATTAAATATTCATGATATTGTGTTCGAGTGAGCTCCAAATTGTTCAATAGTTACATCAAACAATTTTAACAAATTTTTTCGACACTACAAAACAGTTTTCTGACTCAATTGCACTATATCAATGAATTGAAATTGTTTATAAGTTGCATGAACCAAAATAAAATCGTTTCAGGCTTTCAAGAAATAAAAATCAAGTTTGTCAAAAAAATCTGTTTTAGAAGCTTAAACCTCTTTCATATTGAATTCAAATTGATTCTTATTTGATATATATAAACATCATATTTTTGGATTATTTTAAAATGAATCGATGTTTAAAAATAATGAAAGTTGATTGTCCTCTTGAAGTTGTTTGTCTTTGCATCGATGATTATGGCTTTATTCCTTTCGGTCATAATCATCATAATTATTTTTCCCTTTAATTGTGCATATGTCCGTTTTTACTAATTTCCCCGTTTAATATCCAATGGGACAAACCTGTCAGCAATGTATACGATGTGCACACACACACACACACACACCCAACCAATGGTAATTGTGAATTGCAATTCCAATTCGGTCTTCTCTTAAATTGCGCAAACGTTTGTTGTCCATTCATTTGTGTGACAGATTCAACTATACCATTTAAAGTTGAAAAAGACCAACAATGACGTCGATTACTTCAATTATTATTACGCCATTTGGTTTCGAGCATGGCAAACAGTCGAGACTTGTAAATGCATGGTTTCTGTTGGGTGAAATCATTCTAATGAGTACCACATGAATGTGTCCCGGTATCATTTTGTTTTGAAACTCAATTTATAATTTAATTCTAATTATGGACTCGTTTGTTGACGATAGTGATTGGTCCTATTTTTTTTTTTTTTTTTGGTCGTATAAGCCATGCATGGTATCGTCAGTTTTCGACATTTTCCGATGGCCAATTGCACGAGACTGAAACTGGCAATTTACTCCCGCCAAAACAAAATCGAATATAAAATGAATGCGGCATCGAGTTGGTTCAAAATGTTGGTGCATAAAATCAGCAAGAGAGTTGGCGTAATTGTCAGCACGGCAAAACACCCTGTAATCATGACATTTTGCGTCCCCAGACCAAAAAACATCCGACTAGACGTACAAAATTCGACGTCGACGTCTCCTATCGCTTGAGGTTACTCATCATCATCATCACGAGGATTGCAAGTGATGTACATTGAAGGCAGATCAATTGAAACTAATTGGAGATTTTATATAACACGAGATTGATTGTGACCAGAAGGAAAGAGAAATCGGCTTGAAAGTACCGATTTGAAATGCCGGACTATATTTCTCATATTTTCGATGTTTTAAATTATTATTTTCAAATATCTTTTGGAATGTATTTCATGTTTGAATTTGTTCTCGAATTTCCACTCTCTCGCAATGTGCGTTTTGGGTACGATGTTACGACGCCGCCATTAGATCAATCTGGCGTTGGCGCACATATATCGGCACGAACGCAGGCTTTTGTCGTTTGTCGTCTATGGTCTTCTCTTGTCCGTTCATCCAACAAAAAGTCACCATTCGGGTTTTTTTTTTTGGTGCGGAAGGAAGGAAGGGAGTGTAGAATGCACTGTATATGTTCCATTCGTTCACTATCCTCCAACAGTCTGGTCGTGTGGCAACTTTTTTGCACTTTGCTTCAAATTCTCTGCCTTTCTCACTAATGAAGATTTATAATGACTATGCCAACACTATAGAATTAAATGCGGCAACCGAGGAGATACTGTTAGTGTATGTGTGTGTGTGTGTATGTACTATTGGGACCCGCTCTTTCAAACGAAACCATCGGAACACACCAAAATGGATTGAGTTTGATAGAGCATCGTAGAGCAAGTCTTCATCTTGTTTGGTACCCATTTCTACCATGCATGGCTTGACTATTTCATTTTTTGTTGCTGCTTTTCAGATTTTTTTCCATGTCAAGATTAGACCGGATTTTTTCTGTTCAATGTGGCTTCTCGTCAATCTTCTCCTGTCATTGATTGCCCAAACTGAATCACCATTATTTTTTTTTCTTTTAGCTGGCAAATATCGAATGAAGGGAAAGGCCCATTAATGATTATTTTCATTCAGGGCAACACCGGGACCATTCATAGATTGTATTAACATTCCGCGATTGCATTAATGCAGAAATTTTATACTCAACACAAGAATCTGCTCAGAATTTTGCAAACAAAAACCGAACATTACCACAAACTTTATGTTATATTCATAATTCATTCTCTTCTTTATATCACGTTGATCATCAAACACACGGGTAAGAATCTAAACTCAATAGGATGTCGATGACTTATGACATTTAAAATATGTGGTTCTATCTTTCCCAAATTGATTTAATAGCTTGAACAAATGTAATGTATCTTTAGTTTTAATTTTACTTAAACACAAAGACGACTTTTTTATAGTCGAAAGACCGAGGGGTTATCCGTAATTAAGGCTTTTAAACTTCATTAATTTTAGTTTCCTTCATTTGTGTCTGGTCTAGATTCATTTATGCTAAAGGTTTCAAAAAAATTCGTAGTAGTAGAATTTGATCGCAGTTGTAAGAATTGTGCACAATACTCTAGTCTGATGTTGGACGAATCCATTGCAAATCTTTTCGTTTGCTTCCCTGGTTTTTCATCGCTCCATGTGTTCCTAACGAGCGTTCCGGGAAATGAAAATGAGAGGACGGTTGCGTTGATCGACGTCCGACCAGAATGTCGAACGGAACCATCTGAACGCCAAGCGATACGAATTCGCCTCAAGTTCGACCTTATATATATACGAGGATGATGATGATGATGGTGATTCTTTTCAAAAACCGGATGGACAAAGAAGCCATACTCATACACTATCCAATTATTAATGAAGTAAACTTAAATTGGACCAAATGGCATATTTTGTAAGTTGCCGTTCATTACTCAGCCACAAAATTATGGGAACATTGAATTTTCGATTGTGCAGCACGATTGAACAATTGTTTGAAATGTAGAATTTTGGTACACAATCTGGATTCCCAGCAAGTGTATGTACCCGTAGTAGGAGCCGATCGTTTCCTCCGATATAATCGATTGCCGACATAGCCATAGTAGCCATACACCATTGCACCGATTGCACCAATAGTGTCGTTCAAAAACACACACACACACACATTGGCGATGGTACTCCCTTCTCGACCGATCCATTGAGTTTGGGAAGGTTCCATTGTGAGTGTAGAACGAGAATACGAACCAAGTTTGAAACACACACACACACATTTATGCCATTCACATACACAACCAAAAACTCGGCTCCCAACAGAAATGTTCAAAAATGAGGCAAAATTCCAATTTTTTTTGCTCAAAGTGGCTCGAAGCCATTGAAATGATGTACTACTTTGCTACCAACTCACATACATTACTTTCGAATGACCTTGATGAATATTCTTGATTGAATTTACACTAACCAAAATTCTTGGATGATTTGGCAATCTTTACATATATGAACTTTTGTTCTAATATTTCATTCAATGGAAGTGAAAGTTTACTTATTTTTATCAAACATTTTTTTACATATTGTAAAAAAGTTAAAATTCTTGTTCATGTCTTCCATAGAACCGGCTTTTTATTTATTTTTGTATAACAATATAATCAATTGTACTATTCTGTTTTCTAGTAGTATGATTGTATTGAGACGAACGACAGAGAAATTTAAAAAAAAATTAGAAAACATTTTTTTCCTGAGAATGTATGTCACAATTTCAATGTGAATGTATGCGAGTGAAAAGGAAAAGTTCCAAAGAAAGAGGTAAGAAATATAAGAGAAAGTATAAGGGCCCGATGGGAAATATACTTTCCTCATTGAACATCCATATTTCCATACTTTACTATTGGCATTTTTTTCTCACGTTTTGTTGCTATTTTTTTTATATTCTTTCTATTCTTTTTTTCTTCTTCTTCTTCTGGTCTATTTCCCCTCACATTTGCCCAATTCTATGTGCCATCTATTCACGCCTTCATTCATTGCGACTCGATCCTCTTGTATGATACTTTGAATCATTTAGACTTGTGTCGATACTAGTGGCAAAGGTCTTGTAGCAGTGGTTCGTCGACGTGTTCTTGTGATGGCATGCGCAATGGTTTTGCCATTCAATGGAAAAGAGAGAAACTTGGGGGGCAATGTTTGACTCTCACCATCGTCATTTCGATTCAGCCCTAAAATGGAAAAGTAGTAGTGAAGATCCAAAGTAGCAAATGTGAAGGGTGGATTGTGTGGTTGTTGATCGAACAGTATGATCCAGTGTTAGCTGTGGCTGGGAGCCATGTGCGTTCTTTCCACTTGACACAAGCGGGGGAGGCTTAACATACACACACACACAGCAGTGTGGGTCGTTTCACTGTTTTATCTCACTCTCCCTTCATTCGATGTCTGCCGTGGTCGGCATCAGGACGCACTCTGCTCGTATCTCGTTGATGTTTGTATATTGCTGTGTGTATACATTGCTACGACGTTTATGCTCTCTTCCTCTCTACTTTCTCCTTTGCTTTCTTCAACACTTCGGTGACCGCGTGTTCTTCAAGTATTCGTGTATATGTTCGTGCCAGTGTATTTACATCAAGATTCCTGTTTTGGACCACTATTTTATAATCTAAATTAATTCTGGTCCAAACCCAAATTCCGTGCTTCTTTTGTGTGTTTGTGTATATTTGTGTCCATAACCTTTGCTCATTTCATCATTTTTATATATCAATCAAACTACGCCTTCATTTATTATTATTGGATATATTTATCTATTACCATTTTATATACCCAAAAAATAAAAATTACCATCAACCTAATAATCCGTATGTATTTTTCTGTCTTTATATTCTTATAAACATATCATTTAAAAAAAATTCACATCAATCGAATGTTACACTCGTTTTGCAAATGTTGCGAATGTTCACGTTTGAAATCGATTACTCATAGTTTGTGGAACGGGTCGAATGATTAGACTTGTGTTTGATGTATTTCCCATTTTCAAGTTTGATGTAACATACACACACGCCTTAAACTTTCGCAATCAAATGTGGTGCGGCTAGTTTGAAGTAATTCGCAAATGCTCGATGAACCAATGAACACTTGACTCGACTTTGATCACTTCTCACACTCAAATATTGAATCGTTTCGATGCCAACTGATTCACTGTGCCTTATATTGGTGGTGGTAGTACTGGTGGCCATGGAGAACATTCATTAGAATTTTAGTTTGTTTAAGTCATTGCTTAGCTTGAGATTTATGTTTGGTTTTCTTTTGATTTTCCCATATGCCAACTTTTCGTTCGTTAACTTGTCCAACGGTTTAGGATCGGTTTGGCTTCTCAATATTGGTGAACGTTTAGTTAAGATTGCGTCGCAACGACTCGTTGTTTGCTTCAATCAATCGTTGCCGCCATCTTTATTCATTTTTTTTGGCTCGTTTTCCTTTATCCATAAAATCCACAACACTATACTATGGCAAATCACCGACATCCTCATTAATTGTTGAGTGGAGCAACGTGGAGAACAACTTTTTCATATTTGTTATGTTGTTAGTAACGATTCTTTCGAATCTTGTTCATATAGCTTTCATAATATCAAATTGTACATACAAAAACTTATTTGCATGTTGGTTAGAGAAAGTTGAAACTAAAAGCTTAAAGAGGAAATTCAAAACGAATGTTCTTTACCACAAAAGTGTCCAAATTCAGATCCCATTGGGATATTCTTCCGTCTCCCATCGTCTGCATCCTACATTGGCAACTTTGTTAGCCATTTCGAATTGAATACAGATTCGATTCCCTTATGTACACAGGGACTAGACGGGTTGACAATAGTGTACAGTACAGACAACAAAGTGAAATCTCAATTAGAACAGAGAATATATAGTGGAAATGCCGATCAAATGTCCTCGAAAAGGATTGTGGTAGTATATATATTATAATATATCAAACAATTCAGCATTTGTTCAAAAATGGTTCGTTTGGGTGATTTAAATATTTATGTCTTATTATGATTTGTGTCGACCTGCATTGATAATTGGCTTGAATCGATCCGAATTAATGGCTCAATTAAAATTGGTAATCAACTTTCAACTTGCGTGTGAATTGGTTGGTTCTATATTTTTTTTCTGGTGACTGTCGATTTCGAATTGATGATATGTCAACAGACACGTACAATACTGCCACACAGCAAACTTGTATGATCAGGAAAGGGGACGAACTAACCTGCACATTGCCATCGACAATCGAGCACCATTTGTGCATGTGTCCTTCTGACAATGTTCAATGTACGAGTTGGTTGTCCTCGCCGTCGTACAGTAGTCCAGTATAGCCGTTGGTTGATGCCTGTTGTTGCATGTATACAGATGCTCTCTTCCCACATTGGGATGATTGACGTCGTTGCTCACATTGCTGACTTTCACCTTTCATTCATTTATTTATGTTTAGCATGTGTGTTCATAATGTTCATTGTGTAATGGCCGCGACCACGACATTCGCCTTGCCCTTGCTTTCATCAAATTTTCTATGTTGAATGAATGGAACGTTCGATAGATAGAGAAAGTTTGCCATCTTTGGTGCCATTTGTGTAGTATATGACATCACTAATGTCATGTTCACTTTCTCAATCGTTTCTGTTCACTGTAATGGTGGTGGTGGTGGTGGTGGTGGTGGAAAGGTAATTTTTGTAATGGATCGGATTACATCTATGCTCATCTCATCTATACATTTAGGTTGATACTAGGCTTTCCCTATATGTGTATCCTGATTTGCCTTTTTGATGTGTCTCACATCTCTAATATGAATATGCACGCTTATTTTCTACACTCAAAGCCATACCAAATCATGCCAAAGATTGCCATTGCCAACATACATGTCCGCAAAGAATAGTTGCACTCTAAACAATTCTTAGAACCATAGTGCTAAAAGGGTTTTCGTTGATCGTTGTATTGCCATTCTCACATGATCTTATTTTTGGTTTGCAGATCAACGTACTCGACAAATTATGCATCACTATCGAAATGAAAGTTTGTCGAGTTTGACATTTTTTCTATTTCCTCTTTAGTCATGTTTGTTTCCATTTCCTAGCATTTTTTTGTGTTTATTGGTCACTTTTTGTGGTTGGATGTATTGCAATTGGATTTGCTTTTCTCACTGAACTTAACTATCTCATCTACACCATCGTAAACTGATGCGATGCAGTCGGCGTCATCAACATGGTTGAGCCTATTTGTGAATTTGCTTGCTTGTGCGTTCTTACGTACTTGTGTCGTTCATGTTTTGCTTCACCGTAACTATACGAATGCATCGTTGGTTGCGGTGGGAGACCGTCATTCGACTGTATCAGGCTACTACTGATGCTGCTGCTGTTTCGTTGTCGTCTGCCAGCATCACAAACGTACAATCTATCGTTTGGATTTAAAGGGCTAACCACCATAACTATGATCGTTGAAAGATGGCACATCGACTCCACTTGTTTTGTCCTCTATCACTTGGTTCATATCATCCATTTGCCTTAATTTTTCTCTCCTTCATCCTTGTCGTCCTTTTTATTTTTTTTTATTTTTTATTTTGTTGCTGTTGTTTCCATTTCCAAAAGTCGTACACCATTTTTGTGCGTCAATCCATTTTTTTTCATTGATTGTGGAGAAACTTTTTGAATATATGCAACATATCTTATCCAAACCAGTGCCCAAAGCAGTGTCCCGTCACTCGAGCCAGTTACTGATTGAGTCAATCTTGAGTTCCTTACAATCTTGTTGCTCGTCGTCGTCGCCATTTATACTGTGAAGCCGATGCCGCCATACACACAAACACTCACACACACACGACACAACACGAGATATAAACCAATGGACTATGTCTCCACTTGTCTTGTGGCTTTTATCAAACACTAGAAATGTCCCAATCATTCTTGATTCAAATTCTCAAACAATTTGTTTTCATTACTTAACTATGTGAATGTGTGAATGGCCTCGATTCTATGTTTGAGCATCGTTTGTGTCTTCTAATCAAACATTTTTTTTTGCCTGACGATCATACATGTGTGATAAAGTTTCCATTTGACCATCGTCTTGGTTTTGTCATAATCCATAGTAAAGAACTTTCCAGCCCTTGAAGGTTTTGCGTGTGTGTGTTTTGTGTGTGTGTGTGTGTGTGAGGTAAACCATAACGATTGCCTTTCCACTGACAGAACTCGTTTCTCGTGCATCATCATATAATATCGATGTACATTGCAATCAAAGTCGTTATGTTTCACTAGCATCGAACTCAGATCATCAGCTCCACTAACCAACTTGTGTGTATGTATCATTTGATCATCCGCATGCTTCATCCAGACTTTTTTTCCCGATCTAATCAAAACTAATAGCTAGCACATTTTTAGAAGCACAAAACTGTTTGGTTTGATCTTTGAAAGTCCGAAAAAGGAGCAAATGGTTGGCGACGAGGCCGTCGTGCAAGGAAAAAAATGAGGAGGCAGTTGCTGTATAGGAATGTGCGTGTGTGTGTGTGTGTGTGTATGTTCCAATCCAATGTGTTGTGAAACATTCGACTCTTCCATTCATCAGACCGAAAAGAATTCAAAGTGTAACTTGATGAAAGAATATCAAAGATAGATGGCAGAGAGTTAATGTAAAATGACATTAGCCATTTGGCCTTTGGTTACACTCGATCGGATTGGGTTCTTCATGACGAACATGTCTAAAGGAAAACAGATGTGACCATTTCTTCGTAAATCTCGGTTTTTCAGTTCAAATTGCACTTGGATTGCACTATGATTCATTCAAAGAACGTTATATAACCACCATCATTTATTGCCGTTTTTTATATGACTAGGTCCGATGTCCTTGAGTCGTTGACCCTTGATAAAGACCAAACCTAAAGACTGAAATTTGAATTGTTGAACAATGTTTAGTCATTTTCATCCTATCTTTATATATTGATTATTCCTTCCTGGTGCGTGTGTGTGTGAGTGTATTTGCATCCATTTCAATATATTTTTTTTGTCACATATAAATACACGGATGTCCTTGCTAACGGTTGGTTGATATCGAATTGATCTTGCCAAGTCCATTCCTTTAAACTTGTCATCATCATTCGACACATGCGACAATTTATATATACATGTGAACTCATCAGCCCAATCATAGCTTAGATCCATGTCCGATATGATCCTTCTTTCTCTCTCTTTCCCTCTCAAACACTCTAGAATGGTTTCTACTTTCTTGTATCAAGAGCAAGCAACCAATTTAGGTTGATTATGTTGGTGAGTGGAGACATACATAGGCATGCCATATCAGTAAAATGTCGCGACTAAGACTTGGTCGCAAATGTTATTTTGTTGCCTTCCGTTTCCGTTTGTTAGTACGATTTCATCGTATAATTTTTTTGACGACATTTTGGTCGCCGTTGGCTCAAATTGCACCAAAACATTTGCAATGAATGAGATGTCGGTTTGGCGTCGGTTAGCTCTTTTTCTCTTTCTCTCTCGTTTTCACATTTGGTCGTTTGCTTTGGTGTGACTTGACTTGTTGTTTCCATCATGTATAGACTCAATTTATGGTGGCCTATGTCAGCGTCTGTCTGCCTATTTGTATGCTGCTTGTGTGTGTGTGTGTGTGTGTGTGTCTTTGCGCCTTGACAGTTGCCTTGAGTGTTTGAGCAATCGACCAACTCGGTACGTGGTATTCTCTTTCCAATATGAACATTGGTGACTTTGCTATCAACTTGAAACGACGGCGACTTTGTTCATTTCAATGTCGTCAACGTTATCCACCATTACTGTTTGGTCTCGATCATCAACTCTTTGATTGTCGTCGTCGTCGTCGTTGTCGTCGTCGTCGTCATTCAATCAATGGCGGCTGCAATTCCTGATGAGAACGTCATCACATTACTACGTCGTACCCTAGAGTATTGTCGGAATTTTACTATTGCTTTGTCTATCAGGCTTCCTTCCTTGTCGTCAACCTCAATCTTCATTCAATCTTCCATTTCACCATTATGGTCATGATCGTATAACATGATCACGAACACATGAACCAAACATTCGACATTAAACTCCATCACATTTTCCTCAATCATCATCGTGCGAACCAATAATACAAACTAAAATATTTTTCTATTATTTACGCATAGGTTAGGCATGGGAGGAAAATTCCACACCAAAACAAAAAAAAACTAGACATCAACCGACCATTCATGTTACTTTCTTTCAATCCAATCACAACGCACGTGTTCCATTTGTATTAAAATGTGGCCAACTAAACGAAAAATGTTCACTTTTTTTACTTGTCAAATGTATGCTATGTTTCATGTAAGGATTACAAAAAATTAGAAGAAGATCCGTTAGCGTACGAATCTCTTTCACATCTCGAGCTCATTTATCATCGACACCTTTTATCGAAAATCTCAAGTAAGTGCTTGACCGTGTCTATACACACACACACACACACAAACGTATATATTGTCTGTTGTCTACCGTGTAAAATGATCGAAGCTGATGACCTCAGTGGCGTCACCCGTTCGTTCATCATCAATGCATTGCTCATCCTGTTGGATGACTTGTCTAGTCGTGCATGACACATTGGAACAGAACAGAACAGAACAGAACTTGCGTTGACAGTTGCCTTCAGTCTCTTTCACTATATACTCAAATGTGACGTCGGCTACATATCGGATTCGTCTTACCCCTGCAGTATAAACGAGTTTGACTTTTATGATTATAAATATTATTTAAAAAAAATATAAATATATTTGGTCGAATGATAACATTGATCAAGAGTATGCTCGCACACCCGCACTAAAACATTGGTCTCAATCATGAAATGTGGTTATATGAATTGAATCGATGCCAATGGTCCATGACTTTGGTATCCACTTCAGTTGTTCCATTTCATTATTGATGATGAACGAGATTTATCACCATTCTATATATATTCAGTACATGGTTAGCTCTTGGTTACGGTATTTGGTTCAATGGGTACACTCTTTCTCTCTTTATTGCTCCTGTTGGCAATGATTAGTGCTTACAGACACATTCATCTTTACATTTGCTGCATTCGTCAGCATCGCGTTCTCAACGTCACAGTTGCCTTCATTGCCGATATTCTAGACACTTTTTCTTCGGTGATCTTCGTAACCTGAGCTCTTGGTCGTCAATGAAATCGGCTTTATTTGAAATTTAAATATTTGCTTGCTCAGTTCAATTTAAATGTTGCTGTAACAATAGTACAGTTGTAGTAGTATCAACGAAGACAGTCGAAACTATGAAATAGTGACCCACCCACCATCACCATCATCATCACCACTTGATAGGACTTTGGATGAGGAGTCTTTTCCATGAGTGGTGTCTCGTTCATTTGGTGGTATCTGGAAATTATTCCAACATAGCAATGCATTGACCCATCCAATCATGTGAACAGTGAAGGCATTTAATCTAAAATGTATATGTGCCGAACGTGAACCATTCTTGGACCGATGGTTCGACCCAGGTTTCAATGCATTTTTCTCTATTTTGAGCACAGCTATTCCATAACTCTTAGTCATCATAGCAATAATGCATTGAATTGACGTTTCTTCTGTGTCTATGTTGCATACTGGCAATTGTGAATAGTACACACAATTGATGCTTTTGTGTGCATGTGTGTTCGGATGAAGAGTGGGCCCAGCAACACGCATGAGCTCTATTGTCCGACACCATTAGGGTCATATTTTATCATTCGGTCGGCTAGTCCCCTCGGCCAACATTCCATTGAACCGGTCAGTTTGCAGCCCATTCTTTCCCTTGAACAATCCATTGTGTTCGGATCGAGGACGTCGACAACGACGACGCATTTCGATTCGACAATTATCGTCATTATTCAGACGTTTTGTGAATGTTTGCGATTACGGTTGCCAACTCACAATGATAGAGATTGCATTCGGTCGTTCGATGTCTAGCCAAGATTTTCCACATTGTTCCATTCTCAGGCTTCTCATGTATGTGTATCACCTTTAGATTTCGATTGCAGCTAACATTCTTTCGTGAAATGCTTTCGAATTTTTTCTTTTTTGATTAATATTTAAAATTTAATAACTGAATATATTTGATTATGATGATGATGATGAACAAGGATATCATCATTTGACCTTTTTCCCCTTTACTTAGGAGCATATTTTGACATGATCATAGTTGATTTGTGTGAATTCTTGCTATTATTCATAACCTAATATAAAAAGCACTAAATCATAAACAGATCCAAGCTACTAATTATTAATATAATATAATTTTTATTCTTTAATAATACAGAAAATGAGTATCTAAGCAATATATTGAATTATTAATCCATAGAGACAGAGACAAGGATAGATAAGACTAACGAAAGAGATATAAGTTCCCAATACTCTGGAAGCTTTAATTGGACACATTAAATTTAGTGGCAAAGAGAGTTAGGGAGAGAGAGAGGAGGAAGAACGAGTGTCTCATTCTAGGTTGGCTCGTATATATAAGTCTCGTTCAATGTTGAAGATGATGATTATCGGTAGACTAAGCTGATGCAGCATGGTGCTAAGCTGAAGCCGCTTGCCATGCCAAACTAATCATTCGATTTTTCTCCAAGTTGAATTATTTAAGTGAACTTGGCTTGCTCGTTCCTTGGATGATGATCATTCGCCAAGGCATACGACGAGCCCATCGTTTTCAATTGAAGCTTGTCTTGACTTGCCGTCTCTGATCTTCTTCTTGTTGCTGTCTACTTTAATCTAAATCCACTTATGTTGTGTGGCACTGCCCCAAGTCTTCAATGCTCTAGTCCTCTAGACATCTTGCCGCATTGAACCAAAGGCGTGTGTGTGTGTGTGTATGTGTCTAATCTTGGGCTGAGGATCTTTTCGAGATTTTTGCACGATCTTTTCTGTATTTTTATTCTCTTTCAATTTTTGATGATGTTTGGCTCGATTGGTTGTCTTTTTATTTTATTTTATTATTGTTGTTGTTGTTGTTGTATTGCTTTGGTCGTTTGATTGCGCAGTTTTCGTACCGCTCGATCATGGTATATTGCAAATGTAAGTTGTCCATTGCACGCTCGTGTCTATCGATGTTTGTGTCTCACTAAGTTGGCATCGTACGAACACGAACACTACTATCTACCAGTATCACCAGTATCGTCAACAGCATCAGCATCAACACTACTACCACCATCATCATACTTGATGATGATGACGGTTATTACCACCAGTGTGTTGCAATACGATGTAGACCAAAGCAAGTTCTCCCTTGGCGAAACACCACCACCACCACCACCACCACCATCACTATCCATCCATCCATCCATACATCCATTCACCACCTCAATGCAATTTGTGTTCTCGTCAGCTAGCATTAGAGTTGTTCGCTCTAGCCTCCCATTATCCACATCGTTCCGTCTTCATCAGTCTAATATTGCTGCTTCTGCTGTAGTAACATTCCTTGAACCATTCGTTCGTTCACTAGTAATTTTGTTTGATGGCCGCAGGGTCTTATTCCACTATATAGTTTTTGACTGATGCGCTGTTGTGCACCACATGGCACACCATCATCATCATCATCATCATTGGTGCACGTTATAGCAGCAGGTCTTGGCTTGTCTTCTCTCATCTTGGCTTATGTCTTGTATTTTCGCTCCAATGAAAGTCATGGATGATGATGGGGAGCAGCCGGGCGGTTGTCTGTTTCGACAGACGACCACGAGGAACGAAATTACATTTGATTGTGTTTTGATTATGATTGCCATTGATGACTGTGTTGTTCCTATATACCCAATGTTGGTTAGTCTCTATCTCTACATTTATTTGTGCTAAGGTGTGTTTGCTATACTCTCTGGTACTAGATTGTCACTGTGTACCAATGCCATTGCGTGTCACTTGTTCGCCTATTGTGAAGAATGTCGATGGCAACAACAACCATGGGGCAAATGTGGATTCACTTGGTTGCCCTCTGGTTGTCCTAACGTTCTTTTCCGAATCTCTCGTTCGTTCGTTCCCATATTTGCCATTGTAACTCTCCAGTAACGCCAAAAAAGACGCACTTGCTTACAATATTGTTGGTACTGGTGCTGTTGTTGTGGCCACATATCATTCAAACATTTTACGATCTCATTCATTTGGAGGAAGGTCATAATTTAGCCATTCTCCACAACATTGTCCGAGTGTTTACAATTTCTTGGAAACTGACATTCTAACTCTATTTCTTCACAATAAATCCTTTAGATATTCAAAATTCAAATGTCAATTGTTTATATGTGAATGTACTGTATTCCCATTAATTTCCATTACTCATTACCCATTTTTTTTTTTTTTGAAAATTTTGATCGAATGGAACTTGTTGAAAAGTATAAGGGCAAATTTGCTAATAGCAAAATGTTTGCCTTGCTTTTGAAACGAATGTGTGCTCGGACCCTTGAATCATTGCTTCACGAGAGTCGTGAAACTCTCCAGGTGCAATCATTCTTTTATAATGGGCATCCAATTCATCAATTTATGATTTGATTTGCTTGGTCTAATTTCATTACAGTGGCAATCCATTTTGATGGGCCTAATTTATAAAGATTGCTCTGTCGGGACATCATAAATTACATTCGACCTGAACGAGAAATCTACTTTAGATTCATTTCAACATGTTTGATACATGCTGTTTGAGGGTCGGTCGCTAATTGAACATTTACGAATCGTTTTGCACACCAGTACCAAGAAAATGCTTTACTTCCCAATGGTCACCACTCACGTGATTGACTGATTCGGGTCATTTGATCAATCTCGGGAACTTATGGAATCATATTTTGAACAAAGACCTTCATGGCCTTCAACCACAAATTAATTTTCTATAGCGTAGTGTGTATGTGTGTGTGTGTGCGCGCACGAGAGATTCATCCCAATGAGAAGCAACTTTCTCCCACACATACACACACACATGCAAACGTTGCGATTAACCATCGGAACTTGATGATGAAGCATAACTGTAGCTGCCGATTTCATGGCCAAGATCGTTGGTTGTTGAGGCCGATTGTCCGAATTATGGCCATTGGGTCCATGGCTAATGGCATTGGTCCTTTCTCCTTCACTACCCTCACTATAATCGGGCTGTGGCTGTTGCAAGTCGTAACCTGCTGGCACACAATTGCTCTACTGTGCCATGCCATCATTTGGCAGGTAAGGTAAGGCCAAAATCAAGTTACCGGTCAGGCCACTCTCATTGATTTGCTGATCGAAGAGAAAGCACAAGCGGCTTGACACCATTGCTTTAGTGAGTTTGTTCTTTTGTGTCGAGTCAGGTTCGCATACAGCCCAACTTGGTCGTCGGCGAGATCAGCACATTCTTGTGCTATCGTCAAAAAAAAAAAAAAAAAGAGAAGAAGAAAAAAGTACTAAAGTAAGCACTATGAACCATTGAATTGAATCAGTTTTCCATTCACGTTGGCTCGTGTGACCCTCGACCGTGCCTCAATGCATTGTTCAATGTTTGCTAAGAAGTTTTGTTGCCTTCCAGTGCTGCATATGTGCGTCTCGCTTTGCTTCGTCTTGGTCGATGTCAGGCAATGGTGTGCCATCAATCAAATACGCCATACCGACCAGGCACAAGTGACATTGGTTGGTCTATGTGTGTATGTTTTTGTGTGCTCACTCGCCAGCTGAAATGAGTTCCAGGCACCGTATTGCACACACACGCACACAATATCGCCTTTTTTTATGTCCTGGTTGACTGTTTTGGTGACTCGAATCAGATGTGCGACAACTTGTGTTCCAACTCGGGTCCTAGGCACGCACATTTATGCTTATCACCCATTCAATGGTTTACACAATATTGTCACACACACACGTAAACCAATGAGTCACTTGTGTTGCGTGCATTCAACTCATTTCACTTCTATCTATCAAACTTTTAGGGCCAAAGCGATCTTTTTTCTACTCTATCATCGGAATTGGCTCAATGCCAAAATCACTTTCGCACGATCGTTGTTTTACTTGACGACCAAGAACCGTCGTCGATACAATCGATGCCTGTTATGATTAGATTCGATCGGTCTCATCAAGTGCGTATATACGCTTTACCTATCGCACATGGAAGACACAAGAAATGTGTATGAACGAACATTCCTACGTAGATTTTGGCAGTTTCCATTGGACAACGTGTGATGGCACCATTCCTGGCACTTGCAACTTCATCGTTTTTTATTTCTTTCTTTCTTTCTTTCTGTCTTTCTTTCAAATGATAAATGCTTCTATTGGACACGCACTGACTGATTCGTTTGTGTTAGCTGCATCAACTGACACGTCTAGTCTCACTTGATAACTCTTACCTTGTGCAGCAATTCGAATTGATTGCGTTCAGTGCGCATTCAGACTTCATGACACTACATTTCGGCCTACATAGGCAGTGGCGAACTCTCCCTATGTTTTCATTTCGTTGCAGTCTTTGCCGATATATCGAAGAGACCTCGAACATGTCAAGTAGTGAAAATTGCTTTTTCTTTCTCCCAAATGTTGATGAGGATGATGACGATGAAGGTGCGCACTAGTGCCATGCAATGCGGCAATGTGGTGCCGACTTTTCTCGCCAATGACTCTTGCCTTGATACATGAATAGAGTGAGTGTACTCGCATTCGTGTACATTCGTGAACATGACGCCATGTGAACATCCAACATGCAACAATCGACTCGTTTAGTGGCAACTTTCGCCCGACGTTAAACAGGCAATCGAATTGAGTAGTTGGCTCTTTCGTTTGTTCATATTAGCTTTTCTCTCTCTCTCTCTCTCTCTCTCTCTCTCCCATTCATTTCACACATTCATTTATTCATTCAGTGACTCGTTCATTTTCTTTCAATGTGTCGGCGTCTCTTCCACCATCACTACCACCACCACCAACAACAACAACGAAAACGGCCTTATCCGGCTGGACGGACGCCATAATTGACGCCTAACAACACTCGGACGAATAAGTCTGAATGTCCACTCCTGTTCGTTCTAACCATAATTCCTCTCCCTCCTTTGATTACCTTGATGACCATGGTCATTGGCAGCAATTGCTGTATTCACTTCACCACCATAGATTGCGCAAGATCATTGATGAACGAACATTGCAGTAGACAGCGGTGGTGTTCTTGGTTGGTTCAGCTGACAATTGTGAAAAATGGCAAAATGTTTCCCAGTACGTAGTAGTTGTTCGATTGGTGATCGTGTCGCAGTCGCCCGTCGCCGACACTCGAATATACGTGCACATAGACAATACAGCCGGCTTGGTTGTAATTTTGTTTTATTATATGACGAAAACTGGCGTCAAAGCACGTGTACGCCAACGCACAAACGGCACAACGACACTAGTCGGCACATTGCAATGGCCATGTACTTGGCCCTCATACTGAAAAAAACAGAGAGCAACAACCACTTTCTTGTCTATTCCCGAATGTTCAACGCCTTCTCCCTTTTTCGGATCACAATATCAATTGATTGAACCTTTTTTTATGAATATTCCATTAAAGGGATACAAATAGTGTCGAGGTCGTCCGAATGAGTCGTCCGACAATTTTTGGTCCCATATTAATTGAGGAACATTGACGCCACCAACTCGTGTCCTCGGCCTTGTTTCATCATCACTTCCTTTAACTTCAACTATGTCATGGTATATACAATCTTACCAATCCTTTTATATACGTGACACTGTCCAACATTGTGTTCGGTCCACGACGGAAATGTAGTTCATGACAACGAATGTTGCTCAATCCCGTTTGGTATGAACGAGCGTGGGTATGAACCACTCTGGACATGCATCAAATAAAGTTAAAACAGTGTGTCAATGGCACATAATTGCGATGCGTCTTGGTGTACGTTCTGTTTTTGTTCCATAATTTGTACGATTAAATGCAAGGTTTCGCTTGCTTGGTTACTTGCTTACTTGTCTCTATGCTTTCAGCTTAACAAAATTGTCATTCATTCATTTTGTGTTGACAATTTATTACTATTTACCGTGCGCTCGAATGCGTTCATGTTTATTCGGTCGTTCGTCGTCGTCGTCGTCGTTCTGTAACTAAATGTAGAACTTACCAGCCTCTCTCCATTGTGGGAATTTGGTCAAATTCGATGCAATAGCACGTAATCACATTGCAAAGTGACCATGTGACCATGTGCCCATTCGTCTTCTTTTATCACCGGACACATTGTCTAAACCTAAAGGATGCTGATTACATTTGGTACACGTTCATCCATAAATCGTTTCATTGTTTTCCCATCTTAATCTAATCTATACTTTAATCGATCTTCTTTACTTGTTCGTTGTTGCTTGACTTGATCATTCAGGTTCTCTCGAATATTATGGACACACAATATCCACTTCTCTTCTTGCTGTTTCAATGAACTTTAACGAGGTCTGTCGCCAACCTTGTATGATGTGAGGGTTAACGTCGTCGTCGTCGTCGTCGTCGAGAACGACAATTGCTGGCGGCTGGTTGTTGGTGTGTTGCAATGTTGCACCACTTGGAACCATCCAACTGTATAGTAACGTTAATGGAGGTGCCATTCGTTCGTTAGTTAAACAATCACCATTGCCGACGACTTTACGACTTTACAGGAATGGTGACGAGCACAACACAACACAAACACACACGGGTGTGCCACTCTCAATAGGTCATAGTTCACTGTTTCAATACGTACAACTTGTGCATTGATATATCCAAGTAAACCTGAAGGAACATATCGACTTTCATTCTTTATGCAGGTCGAATGTCCAAGTCCAAGGACACATAATTTCATTTTGAACATAGGATCATTTTTCCTTTAACGATTCGTTTCATTCACATTCCTACTGGTTGCTTGATAAGCATAATCTTTCTCTTTCTTGCATTGAAGGTCAGACCTTTGAGTTTGTCCGTCACAAGAGGGGGGAAGAGACGATGGGGGACACATGGACCCAGTGGTGCCAATCGTCAGTAAACGTTTCCCTTTTGTCTTAAACCGACCGTCTGATGGCATTAACAATTGGAGACGGGGCCTTCGAGCCATTATTGTCAAGCTAAAATGGACAATTTCACTAACAATTAGTATCTTTCAAGTTCGGCCGACATTGTATAGTAGAGTTCGATTGTTCCTTTCAAACCAAAATGGTTTGCATTTATGTATATCGTTAATGAGTGTCGCCGACTGTCTCCACTTGTCTCTCTCTCTCTCTCTCTCTCTCTCTCTCTCTCTCTCTCTCTCTCTCTCTCTCTCTCACCTTGCATTGTCTAGCCAACATATGTCATTTCGGTTGTTGTATCTCGCTGAGAATCGATTGCCTTTTGGTTTAGTAGCACATCTTTACCGTCGAGACACACCTGTCCAGATTCCAATAATGTACACACATATTCCATTCAGTGCGTGAATGCAACATAGTTGTTCATCGAATTGGCATTGCGAAATACCATTCACATTTGTGCATATGACACAATGACTGACTGACTGATTCACTTACTTGCTCATTGCTCCCGCCAACATACACATTCGTTCGGGCGTATGGCGCCCAGTGATCTAGTTGCGTTGTCCCTCTATGTTTGTGTTTCTTTCTCAATCGGGCAATATCCTCCACACACTCTCCCTCTCCCTTTCCCCCCTGCTCTCTACGACTCTCGCATTCTCACCATTGTTGCCTCACTGGTTCGTGGGCGTCATCTTAATCGTTTGTTTTTCTCCTCACTCGTCACCACGTGAGTGTATAAACTGTGGATACTCGTTGTGATTCAAAAGTTCCTCCACCAGATTTTTTGTGTTGCTACTCACACACGTACTTACTCATTTCTACATCATCATCTTTCCGAATTTCCTTTTCGTTGGGTTACATTTTTTTCTCATCATTTCGTAGTTGGCAAACTTATGCCAAATTGATAGCTCACCTTATCTAGCCTTGCTCTTGGATTGCATTATATCTGGTATATATATATTTTATATGCTTAATCGGCATCATCGATGATCATTTTACTCAACACGAGCCGTATAGTTTCTTTATGTTTCTCATGTGTGACTCGAATCTCAAACAATTATTTACCACATTGGAAACGGCGATTATGGCACATATAAACCTCGCCAAAATATATATACACACACACATATTGCTGTAATCATTATACTATATTACATTGCCTGGGGATTTTTGCATCAAAATGTATTGCTTAATACCATTAAGATTGAAATTTGGATTTTTTCTATGTTTCTTCAAATGAAAATATTTCTCCATTCCACTTGGAGACACGTCTCCTATATATGACGTTAATGATGAATTTGGACTTTTTTCTCATTGATAGTATATGTATATATATATTTTATACCAATATTTTATAAGATTTCAACTATCCTATTGCAATTCTCTCAGATCTTTTTTTTCTGTTTAGAATTGTTTAAAAGTTGTAGACTATTATTTTATGTTACGGTGAGACTTGTTTGAATTTTGCAATTTGTGGACTTCATTCGAGTCAGGTGCCAATTGTCAATCTATCCGGTGCCTGGTAGTACCAAAGTAGTGCAACAATCGGTCCAAATGATTGTTTCGACAGTATACTCGGTTCCAACCATTTCCGTCTTGCTTCACTGATCGTAACGTCGTATGTGATCGTCTCCGCCGTTAAGATCACAATAATGTATATGACATTGTGTACAATTGAACACATTTTGCCTGTTTGAGTTTGATATAGCCCACTCGTTGTTTTGCCACTCTCAAATGGCTCCAACGTCACTGCCCATGGCTCCTCCACTTGTACTTGGCCGGCTGACCTCATTTTACCTTTCCATTTGCTTGTGATCTCTTCCAAACGTATCGCAAACTTGTCCGTGCATGTGTTCGCTTATTCCAAGCCTTTGGTTTGGTCATTCAACACTTTGGCGTATACTTTTTTTCGTCATTTCTCTTTCTCTCACATTTCCTTCTTCGGAGTCACCTCTGACCTTGTGTCGGGCACATGTCCGAACCACGCATCACCATCGGCAATGGTATCGCGATATGCGAAATATGCGATTAATCGATCCTTCAAGTGGAGATAGATGACGCCGTTGTTTGGTTGTTTAACACTCAATGATTGTTGTTTGATAAGTTAGGGTTCATTTCCGTTTCCTAGCCGACATCGATCATGTGACATGAATTTAAAGAAAAAAATGTACAAACCATTTTCTCATGACCTCATACATTGAACATCCCGTCATTCATTCATTCATTCATGAATAGACGATTGATGCATCATTCACTTTCTTTCTTTCTTGTCTGTACTCTTTTTACTGAACCTGTTTCTAACCTTTTCCGTAATTTTTTTACTACTCTCTCCCCGTACATTGCAGATGTTACATTGGTGTGGTAGCAACGACGACTATATCTTACAAAAGTGATCAACATTTAATTGAAACTACACCATTCATTCATCCATCCGGTGAAAGTGTTACCATCAAATGGTTATTGTATGTAGGCAAAATAAGACGTTGCCAGACCTCACTGTTTGAATTGAACAGTTGTGGTTCATGGTTTTGCATCAATCGATAGCAGCTACGGCTGCGGTAACGCAATCAAATGGGCCATACCGTCATCATCCTCGCCACCACCACCACCACCATCACCACCATCACCTCCATCAGCAACATCAATCGTATCATCATGGCCATCATAACCGGCATCAAAACTATCCTCGACCAAGCGTGAACAACCACAACCACCACCATAATCTTGTGCAACATCAACAACGCCTGGCGAACAGCAATACGATTGGCCACCAGCCAATGAATACGAGCCTGACCGCGTCGCACCATTATCATCATCACCAACATAATCATCGAAGACCAATTCAAGTTCTATTAGGTCCACCGGTGTCACCAGCAACACGATATTATCAACATCGTTCAACACATTATCGTCATACACAATCTCCCATCAATCAATTTACTCCACAATCGCCTTCATTGCCAATTGATTCAAGTGTTTCGTGTCCATTGGACCATATTGTAACGTCTCAATTGGATCCGGTCTCTGAACGAATCGATCCAAGTGCAATGCACGAACATCACAACCACGATCATCATCACCACCATCATGGCCATCATCATAGTCGACGAAATGGTCACCATTCGGGTCCTGGTCATCACAATGGTACAATGAATGGAAATGCAGCCAACCAATTGCACCATCATCACCATCATACGGGAGGATCACATTTAAACAATGGCCACCATTCGACCACCAGACAGTTGCAAACGAATCCAACGTCAATGACGGACGAATATACAAATGTCGTACGAAAGGTATGTTTCATGGCCCTTATTTTTGGTCCATTCATTTAATATTCATTTCACACATTTGCGATGATCAACCAAATTCTGCCATGTCACATAACACACACACACACATATTGTCAATTCGATGACAGCCACCACCACCAGCACCACTCGAGCCGGTGCCAACTGGTTTTGTGTTGTGTCGACTATTTCCATATTGTCGTAATCATTATTTGACATGAGTATGTGATACTTGACTGGCTCCCAAAGCCTCATCTATGGCTCCCACTGTGTTCATTGTGCGATTGTCTATATTTGCACTTTCATATCTCGATGCTTTGTGTTCTGGCGTCATACCAGCTTCCCGAGTAACATATAGACTCACACCCAACACCGGTGACTGTTTTAGTCACCGAATATATATATATTAAAAAAATCCTGATTGCCTCACCTCTGTGACACCTGTTTCCGGGCGATCGTTGGTTGGTGTTTTTCTATGCTCGTTATGGCCGTTGCTCATTGAATGCCTATTGCACGCTTTCGCTCGCTCGCTCGCTTGTAGTCGTACATGCATTCCACCTGTCATGCTCTCGGGTATACATGGACATGCCTTTGCATCACCAGTCAATGATCACACAAACAGCACAAGTTTACGAATAGTGGAATTTCACTATTTTGTTTAGATAAAGGTATTAGCAAATGTTGTGTAATATTCGTCTCGTATTAGCGATTCACTTCGAAATTGTTGTTGTTGTGTATGTTGGAATAATATGTGAGTGCACAAATGCCTACGCTCGAATTCTATTGAATTCAATCTTCATGCTAGCTGACATTATTGTATAATGTCAAAACGTCATGCAGACACCAAAATATTGTTCCTCTTTCTCTATGTGTGTGTATGTGTGTGGCTGTTCATGGGTTAGGGTTATATATTGAATGCGAGGGTGCAGACCTAATCGTATGTCACATTGATCCCGGCCACCAAAATGGGTGTGCGCGTCTATACACAACGTTGATAGTGTTCACTATCATCATTCATTCATTTGAACATTCGTTCACTTACACAATCCCATCACGTTCGGTTCTGGTATGGGAAGTCGATTATATTCATTGAGATGACCACCAACTAGCATGTACGATGAACACAACATGAATGGACGTCTATCTCATTCCCTACGCCAATTTTGATCATATGGCAACGCTCAACTAAGCTCTGACTAGCTGGGCGTTGGAAATACTTTCCCATATGGACACATGATTGTATGTGTGTGTGTGTGTCATATTGCAAATTCTATCGTGAACGATGATGTGATGATGGCAATGGTTTTTATTATGGCTCGTTTGGTTCACTGTCAACTGAATTGGCCGTTTCTTCACTTCCTCCATTCATTGAATTGGTACGCATACAATGGTAGCTTTCACAAAACCAGATGACTTGAACTGGCCACCTTTGGTCAAACAATTCTTTCATTTAGCTCTTTTAAATCGTATAAATTTTGTTTTGCAAATGGTTTGCGGTTGCCATTAAATTGGTTCACCCATTGTATTATACAATATCGACCATTGTCATCGACATTTCAATGAAATCACACTAAACGTGTCAACATTATGCTTTTGGTTTGGGTGTTTTTTTTCTGTTTGTACAATTTTGAATATTTATTCACACAAGTTAAATGTTTAGATGTTAAATTTTTTGGTTTTTGAACATTTTTTTATCAATAATCAACAATTTGTAACAATTTCGCACTTCATAATTAATGTTGAATGTACAATCTGTACTACTATTATTATTATGGTAACTATTAACGACAATTATTATATTATTATTACCTTGATATAAATATACATTGTTTGCTCTCTTTGTGCAAAGGTGCACAATTATTATCCTTTACTCAACGTGATCGACCTTGGTAGTGAATGTTTTTCCATTTTATTTTATTTTTTGGTATTATAACACATTCGTTTTTTTTCGGTTGCCCTTTGTTAAGATTTTCTACGTATCTGTGTGTATGTGTGTGTGTGTGATCTCCATTGTTCGTTTTCGAATTGGTTTGTAAGAATCATGATTTAGTCGATGTGAAATGGCCACGTACAAAGTCATGGCTTCAATTGATTGGCAAGCCGATGCCGAATAGTCGATGACATTGAAATCGGTGCGAATCTTGATGGAAACGTCCTCTTACAGGTCTGTTCCTATGACTCCTTTCTTCTTCTTTTTCGTCTTCCATTTTGTAGCTACGTTCGTTTCTAAACGATCATTTCTGTTGATGATGGCATTACTCTTGAATAGCGATCTATGTGAACCGATATGAACATATAAGAACATTAGCATCACATTCAATGTGTCCACACTGGTGCTGATGGACCATCAATCGATGCAACTTATACTCTCGTTCATGTTTTTTCCTTTTCTTTGGTCGATGCGTGCTTTTGGTGACCTCTAAGTTCGTCATCATACTCGCAATTGCCATTTACCATTCTCGTCTCTCTTTCTTTCTTTTTTCACTATCTCCCTTCATACACCTTACATCCATGCTATAGGATGTTGTTGCTTGGTGCGCACAAATGGATGCTCAATTCTTTCACCCCTTGTGATAGTCATGAAGTCATGGTGGTTATCAGAATACAGCAACCAAACCTAAACATTTCGGCTTGGCTCGATTATCTACTAGACATCGATTGCGCCTGTAGTCGTGTACAAATAGTATACTGCAGTACTTTACATTACGATTCAACTATACCGATGAAGTCAGCAAGAAAATGCGCTTTTCCTCATTTTAATCTTCTTTCGTTGCTTATGAATCTAGTAAGCTGTAAACCCTAGGGTAAACCTGGATCTTCTTTCATTGGCTCTTTCTATCTTATAATCGTGATTATACAGACTTTACGGAGGCAGTTTTTTTCCTTTTCTGGTTGCGTTCCACCATTCTTTTGTATACTTTTTTCTAAGAACTATTTTTTTAGGTATGTCAGGTTTACCGATGTGCTATTTATTGAAATGTCATCAAATGAATGAATCAAGTGCCATTTTGAGTAAATATAGGAGGCTTTTTTCTATTGGTTTAATGCAAGACCTGAAGTTTTCCATCAGTGGCATGGCAAGGAAAGTAGATGGAAAGTCTTAATCCACAATGTACATAAGCTACGTTGCCAGTTAACATTATTGTGCAGTGGCAATTGAGCCGTATGCATACACGATCTAATTCGGAACTACGACTAGTTAACACCACCACCATCTTCAATGAGATCAAATGTCTTGGTCGTCCACATAAGCTGATAGACAAACATGCTCGGTTCACAACACGTTGAAGTAAAGAAAAATTCATTTCTTTCCTTCATTTATTGAACTTGGAAAAAAAATTTGTGCTCATTCAACAAAATCATTCTACCTTAGCACATGAATGTTGGTTCATTTTTTCTTCTTTTTCTTCTTCTTGGTTCAATACTCATTCCAGATGTTACAAAGTTTGATGTACGTGGTTTGGGGATTTGAGGTTTGTGGCCTATGGGACTAATGTCCTTGTGTATGATTAAGAGTCTTATTATTATTCCCATTTGGATTAAGTCAAACGAGAAAGACACCCGATAATACTGAGGAGACATGATCCTTAGCAACGACAATGTATATACAACATGCATGATGGTGATGGTGGTGATGGTACCAACATTTGAAGACATTGATATGACTTCAAACTATGGTTGTGCAATGTTAGGTTTACTTACTTCTTTATTGTTATGATAATCGTATTGTGCGTCGTTGAAACCAATTACTGAATACTTGCAATCCATAATTTTCTTGCTTGCTAACTTGCCATTTTCATTTGCATGTTCGCCCACATCTAATGGATTGTTGCATGCATGCATACATCACCCATTTTATTTGAATTGTGCAGTTTATAAATCCTGTAGACGAATGAATGAGGAATTAGAATCCACTATTAGAAAATCTCTCGCTGAGAGGATTACCGGAACTTTTTCTTTGGTTCAACCAGACACCAGATGAACCCAGTGAATGAATGGGTTAATGTACACATTGACGCACGAGAGTTTCACTTGATTTAATTCTGTCATCTCCTTATCGCAATGTTGTACGATCTATTTCATCAAAAATATATTTCTCAAACATAGTTTTCAATTGATCGGATTGCTGGGAAAAAAAATGATTCAATCGAACTGATTATTACGTTGCCATGGCAGGTTGACATTTTTGCCAATGAATGTCGCTCTCAGTGATGTTGACACCAATGGGCACTCAGGTGGTAATACTTTTTTTTGGAGAACTTGTCCGACAGTCCGACAGTCGTTGGCGTCGTCATCGTCGACAACATTCAAGTGGCAGTCAAGTTAATTAGTCCGTTCAGGTGTTACGAACGAAATTGTCAACAAAATGAGAAAATGTGTGTACAATGACTAAGAATACGAAAGTATCATTTCAAATGGAAGACACAAAACTGAAATGAAAGTATGATTGAGGCGTGTGGAACGAGAAACGTTTGAAATTAAAATAGAAAGTTTTTTTGCTGATCTATTTTTAGTAGTTTGATTTAGTAGTTTTCTGGATTGTTACCCCGTAAAAAAGGTTGCCAAAATAAAAAGGAAATTGTTGGTCGATTCGTGAAAGTGAAAACCATGATCATTGAATTGGTAATGTTGTGACAATTTAACTAATTTCTTAATTTTATTTTCGATATAGAGTGGCGAAAGTCCATCACGTAAACGACGCCGAACGGACGTATACGAAATGGTCGATCGTAGGTCATCGTCGATCGAACAACTATCACCGGTTGAGTTGAGTCGCTTCCGTAATCTGGTCACATCTGGTGGCGTCGGTGCCGGAACTCGATCGCCGCCTGAATTGGTTCGTGCTACCTCACCAAACCACCGACCGACATCGGACGAGAATGGCAATGCCGGTTGGAGGACAACTGGAACACAATTGTCGGTGCTACAGATCACACCCACACCAGAGCCAAGATTAGAGGTGACGATTCAGGTGGCGGATCCAAATGTGACAGCCGCCACTGGTGCAACTCATGTGTCAACAGCCGGTCGACGATTAAGTCAACTATCGCCCGTTTTTGTTGTGAATGGATCGAACCTTTACATTGCCGGTCAAACAACATCCGAAGTGGTGGTCTCCGATTCTGATCTCATCGCTGAAATGTCACCATCTGACGATGTCGATTCGTCTCCTAGGCCGTTATCGTTACCACCGTCGCCGATCGTTTCACCTCAATCTCAATGGTCGAATGGATCGAACCGTCGATCAGTGATCGCT
Organism: Blomia tropicalis; assembly: GCA_029204025.1. NCBI lineage: Eukaryota > Metazoa > Arthropoda > Arachnida > Sarcoptiformes > Echimyopodidae > Blomia > Blomia tropicalis. The sequence goes on from CM055088.1 coordinate 10,260,732, forward strand.
CATGCCACCTCATCGGGATCGGTGACAACACCAGCCAACCTTACCCATGATCGCAACAATAATCCATTAAACGAGATGGAAACAAATAATGAAGCACACATACCCGCATCGGGTTCATACGAAGATATTAATTCACCAGAATCGCCATCGACCGATGACATGAAACATGGTCATCATCATCATCATCATCATTTTTCTGGCCATTCTAGTGCCGATTCATTAACCGATGCCGATGCTCAATCGTTGGAGAATGGAAGTCAAATATCAGATGCCGATTCGACGGCCGCCACAATTGATTCTACCTCAGAAGCATCGTTGGCAATTTTTCGTGGACCGGTGGCTACCACTGGTTCATCATCGAATGACATCTCATTTCACCAACGTTCTCACCCACAACCGACACAACAACCACAATCACCGGCACAAACGTTCAATGTGGGAGGAAATCGTGTAGAGGTAGCGACCACGGCCCAAATTCTCGAACTTCAGGCAGCATTTCGAGAACGATCTCAATCGCAATCATCACAGTCATCGATAGCCTCTTCTCAACGTTCCAGTAGTCGACAACAAGCTCAACGAACAGCACAACAGCATCAATCGGTTCCGATACCGCAAATCAATTCGCAATCAAACACGTCCAATAATCAAGCCACTGTCAATCAGTCGTCCAATTATCATTCGACCAATCGTTCTAACGTTAACCCCAACCCCAATGGCCTTAACTCACAGGTAATATTGAAATCATCCATCGTGTTAACATTCTCGTTTTAACCTAATTCTATTTTTATTATGTTCAGTCATCATACTTCACCTGCATTCATCATAGGCACCAAGGTTCAGGCTCTCGTCTGGATATGGCGCAGCAAGCAACACCTTCCCAACAACAGCATCAGCAACAACAGCAACCACAAATGCAACAACATCAAGTGCATCATGGTTCCAATTCTACATCGAATGAGACATCGAGTTCAAATCCTTCAAATGGCAATAACGAATGGAATAACAATCCAGTTCAAATAAGCTCAAGACGTAGTTCAACGAATAATAGCATCCCTCAATTTGTACAGCTGTCACCGGGACAGACCTTTCCACAGCCTATCATTCTTCCCTCGATACCCATCACTTCGCAATATCCGCCAACCGTCCGTGGAACCAATTTCTATGAATTTCTTGACGAATTAGTTGACTCACTCAATTCAAATGGTGGCTTGAATCCCATAATTCCTAATACACTTCCTCAAGTATTGGTTGCTACGTTGCCTGCATTGCAGCCATATACAGTCCAGAATACGATTCCAGTTTCAAATAGTAGTAATAGTAATAATTCAACATCGAATTCAGTTCAAACAAATGCACAACCAACATTGCATCAGCAACAGCAGCAGCAACAACCACAACAACAACGACAGTCGCATCATCATCAAGGCCAATCACCACATCCTATCACATCTGGTCAAAACATAACTCGTGACCTAATGTCGCGTATGGCTCGAATCAATTCCGTTTCAGGACGACGTTTCAGCTATCCGACGTTGTGTCCATTCGCGGCTAATACGATTGTTCCACAAAATTACACCAACAACCAATTATATTCAAGTGGATCTAGTAGTAATGGTGCGCCACCACCGTCACAACCAGCACCACAACCGCAACCATGTCAACGACACAATGGTTCATCGGGAGATCAAAACCATGCTCATCAACAGCAATCATACTCACAGCAACGTTACGAATCTTCAAACTATCAACAACAACAACAATCGCAGCAACAACAACAGCAACAACAACAACAAGCGCAATCACAAGCAAATAATAATGGAAACTATTCCCATTCTGCGACATATCAACAGCAGCAGCAGCAGCAGCAGCAGACTCCAAACCAAGTTCCTTTACCAGCGGAAGCAGTATTGCGTTCAACACCTAATCCGATGGGTTTGCCATTGCCACAAGCTAATGTGACAATAGGCGATTCATCGAGATCATCCAATAGTAGTGCAACAGCGGCAGCCGTTGCTGCTGCGGCGGCGGCTGCTGCAGCCGCAGCTCCATCGATTGTTCAACTGAATCCATATTCAGGACCCTTATATCCTCATTTGTTAATGCAAATGCTTGCCAACTTTACATCGGGCAACAATTTGTTACATTCAGGACAGAATGCTACCACACAATCGAATGGATATCAACAACCACCGCCACCGGTGACACAGCCTGCTTCACATAGAATGAGAGTATATCATCGAAACCATCGAATTCAGGAAAGGTTCCGACCTAGCTGTTTGAGAAACAATAATCAACCAAATAATTCAGCTAATGGTCAATCATCGCAACAACAACAACAACAACAACAACCACCACCACCAACGCCAATAACCAATTCGCAAAGGCAACCGCAGCAAGTAATACCTCCACAACGTCATCAACCACATCAACATCAATATGGTTCAAATGCGAATCCGACTATAGGAAATCTAATAAATTATCGACATGCGCCAGCTCCAAGTCAAGTGCAAATAGTTCCCAATTCGTCTCAACCGGGGCTGAGTTTACCATTACCAGGATTTGCGTATAGTCATGCACCCCCACCACCTCCACCACCGACGGGACATCACCGGACAAATGGTGGCGGCCATCATCATCATCATCCATCAGTACATCATTTGTATCCGTTCTATCCGCGACCACGAGGACATACACACTTTTTCCATGATATCGATTTGGCAGCATTTGCCAATGGTGTATTCACCACAACGAACGTGGCACCAATTTTCAACGATTCACCCGAAGCCGAAAATTACGAAGCATTGCTCAATTTGGCGGAACGATTGGGCGAAGCAAAACCGCGTGGTCTCACCAAACAGGAGATCGATCAATTGCCGTCGTACAAATTTAAAGGTTCAAATGACGAAGGCGACCAAACCTTATGTGTCATTTGTATGTGTGATTTTGAAATGAAACAAAATCTTCGTGTTTTGCCGTGTTCACACGAATTCCATTCACGGTGTGTCGACAAATGGCTCAAGGTAAGAGATTATTATCTATAAATTAAAAGACAAAGATATTAATTAATAATTCTTTTATTCGTATAGACCAATCGAACATGTCCCATTTGTCGACGCGACTCAACTGTGACCAATCATGAATCCGATTAAAATGTAGTAGTGTCCAATCTCCGAATAGAACATACCAACCGAACGAAAACGACAAAGCGCACCGATGCCATTATTGTTTTTGATTCATTTTCATTTGTAAACACCTCTCGGTTTTACAACTTTATCCTTTATTTCAATTATATTATTAAACATATGTATTATGCGTTTTTAATTTTTCCAATTATGTTTTTTAAATTAAGTAATCAAGTAATTTGATTTCAATGGTGTATACTTTTATGACATATGCTCATTCTTAATGTACATTTTCCACCATGAACTTTTTTTTCGTGGTCACAAGACGACAAACAAATCCATTTGCCCACGCACTTAGTTTTGACGTGGTTGCTCTTTTGGGTCGGTTTGAGTCTACGATCAATTCCTTATAATTATTATTATTGTTTGTATTTTATCGATAATTCATTTTCTTTGGTAATTATTATTACGATTTATATTATTGTATATAGTTGATGATGATTGTTTCATTCTTGTAAACATTCTTGCGAATTTGCAAATTGTACAATAAATATCGTACCACAGTGAATCACACTAAATAACATATTTTTGTTGTTGAATATACCTGGATGTACAAGCAGCATCTTAACATGACTACAAACAATAAAATTAATATTTAAATCTTATATAAAGAACTTTATTTGAAATGACTATAAAGTTATGACGTTTTATTCGTTTTTGTGGCAAAAGTCCACTAAAAATAGGGTGACCATTATTTTTTTGGGAAAAATCAGGACACACAAACTTAAACATGGACTAGACATCAATGTTTTGGGCATGAAAACATAAAATGTATTACCAAGGACACACCGAGTTCAGTTTTACGTGAAACTTTTTTAATGAAGTTGTATCCAAACTACCACAACCGATGATTATCAGTTATAAACGATCTAATATACTATCTACTATGACATCGCTTATTGCTTTTCTTAATGTTGAAATCAAACTAAGAATTGAAGCAAATGAATTATCTAACAATAGACAACGTGTTTCTACTGTTGTATTCAATCAATCTGAAACACGAGTGATCAAATGTGTATTGTGTGATGGAGGACATCGAAATATTCAGTGTACATCGTTCACACCCGCACGTAGACGAGAAATTGCAACAGCAAAGAATTTGTGTTTTCGTTGTTTGAGAAGTGGCCATGTACTAATTTCACCAGTAGATCGTAGAAATACAGCATCGTTAAGCTTGTATATTGTCGATTTCGACGTACCATTATGGTAAAACTTTTTCAACTGAGTTAAACATTTTTAAACAAATTTTTCAATAATTTGAAATTGGTAAAAGTTCAATTTATTTGAATCTTTACTAAAAATGGTTTATAAATTTGTTAACATTAATATTTGCATCAATGTTATATAGAAAAAACCAGGACAAAAGACAAAAAACCAGGACTGTCCTGGCCAAATCAGGACGAATGGTCACCCTAACTAAAAATGCGTAGGTTTGTTTTTTCGGTAATATTCTCCTCCAATTCACTTCTCATTAACTTGGTAAACATATGGTTTAACAGTGAAAATATGTTCCTATCGCTAATGGGCCTATTGCATGCTCTATGTAAACAAACATTCAATGCATCAATGTAGTTCAAATAAATATTTTAACGAATGGGTGATTAAGATTAAAATTTTCAATAAAATGTTCGTTTCAAAATGGTTACATCATTGAAAAACATTGTGAGTAAATAGGAAATTTTATTTAATTGAAAAAATATGTTACAGGAAAGTGTATATTCAGTAAAGATCGTTTTCATAAAAAAGGAACGGTTCAATTAACCCTTTTATCGTTGAATTCATTATTCAAGAATTTTTATGCAAATGTAAACTTTTTAATCATTGCCATTAAGGTCAAATTTTGGTGCCTCAAAATTATAAAAGTTTCTAATGTTTGAAAGTTTATTATTATAATTACTCAGCACTAGGTGCCGCCACTTTATAAGGTTAGTGGTTCAATTAACCTTTTTTTATTTCAAATTTTTATTTTTTACTCTTATAACTAGTGATTTTAAATAGAAATTAGTTTTATTAACCTTGTTACTATTAATTTCATTTAATAATTTCAATTTATTAAAAAAACATTTATTATTTTCGAAATTATGATTCCAACTTGTAAAAATGTGTATTCGACAGAGAAGTTAATTAAATTAGACATGATAGTGTTAGATTAATGAGAGATCAAATAGAATATGATTTAGATTATTTGTACCTAATCCTAAATTAACATTATCTGTGTTAAAGCATAAAATCTTCTGCATCAAGAATTCCCGACGCGTCAATGTCATCAAAAGCAACTTCATCTGTTTCTTTGTATTCTTGAGGACGTTTCAATGTCGACGATGAACTAGTTGCAGCTTGATCAAAATTCAAATGTTTCTTTACCTCACGAATATGATCTGATCCAGAATCATTGGTATCCAATTTGCTTGATTGGTAATGAATGACATCCAATGGATCATATTGATGAATTTTTCTTCGCCATATTTTCACTTGTTGATCCCATGAACGACGGCTATACTTTACAAACTTATCTGGTGTGATTGGGTTTTCTCGAGTTCGACGACTCTTCGGAATAGTTTTTTGATAAGTTTGATAACCGATGGTATTCTTTCCATAATCAATTTGCTTTTGACGACGTTGAATGACTGTCTGATCGGTCTCATATTCAATCGCACTCTTGCCAAATCGTCGTTTTGTCGGCGGTTCCGAATTGGTTGAAGTTGATCGAATACTGCTTCTACTACTAGATCTGCTAAGACTGGGACTACTGATTGGTTTACGAAAAATTCCATCATCGTTCTTATCGGCACTTCCAGTGCAATCGGGTTTGATATATGTTTTCTGTGGAGTGTTTTGATCTGGATGTTTAAATTCATCATAGTTTCGTTTATGGTTAATGGGTATTGGCTGATCTGTAACTTGTTTCACATTTGAATTATAGTTTCCATAATAAATTTCATTTGAGAATTCATGTAAGTTTGAAACTGACGGTTGTTTATGTTGTTCATTGGACGCAATTTGAGCGATTTCAATTGGAGATTGAACTCGAACGATATCTACCTCATCAAGGTGACTGGATGAAGAATAAATGCCCAAACCAGAATCAGATGCTTCATCTATCTCTCCTTTAGTAGAAACAAGTTCATCTTTCTCTGGAATCGTATCTAAATTTTCCGAATAATGTTGTTCATCATACTCAGAACATCGGAGTGAAGAACTAAAGTCGTCAACTAAAGATTCAGTTTCGTCTTCCTCGTCGCTTTCAAGCAATTTGTTCCAATCTTGGTGAAACTTGCGCAACTTTTCATCACTATTCAAAATTTCGTCAACAAGTTTTTGAGTTGAAGTCATTGTTTCAAGTTTTGATTATAGTTAAGTCCAGTCAAGTTATTAGTTCTGTAAGTTAAGAAACGTAAATAAACATTAATAAACCATAAGCTAATCGATGAAAATGAGAGAAAACTTACGATTTATAATAATTATATGTGAAAATATATAATAAGAATGAATTTTATCGTTATTGAAAAGTAAATTTACAATATGAATAAACACGAATCGAGGTTTATGGTTTTGAAGTGAGCAACAGCGAGTCAATGAATGAAACAAAACACAAAGAATGGTCCCCGTAGCTATGCTAGTCCTTTGAATGGTGAGGGGTAAAATCAGTTGATTTAATAGTATAAAGGTAACACGAACGCAACAAGAGACCCAGCGAACACACAGGACCAAATAAAGCGCGAAATGACGAGCAGCAGCTGCAACAAGATCGGTGCCTTCGCTAGAGTATCCTAGTGCGGCTGGTGGTATGCAGACGAATAATGCCACTCGCACTACACTCGTATACATTTCCCTCCCATTTAGGCGCGCAAACACGATCATCACATCTGCGAACGGTACCAAAGTATCCTTTCTATGATCAACTTTAATTAAAAATAAATTAATATTGTATGATCTATTTAATATACAAGTAATGATCTTGTATTCGGTTTAGATGCAGTGAACAAACATTTTCAAATGAATTTAATTGAATTTAAACTTTTTTATAAGTATAACTTTAGGTTTTTAAAATTCCCAATAGATGGCGTATACATTAAAAGTTGAATTTAAATTGATCAATTTATTGACAAACATTTATTTCAGTTTCTTTAGTTGGTCAAATAGAAAAATTTGAAAATTTGTGTTCCGGTTAGAAATAAATAAATTAAAAATCAAAGTATGACCCGGACGTGATTTGAACACGCAACCTTCTGATCTGGAGTCAGACGCGCTACCGTTGCGCCACCGAGCCTCTATAAGTATTAAACTGGTAATGGATTCATGATATCATGGATGAATAGAGAAGATCAGTACCAGTATTCTTTTCGATTTTGAACATGAATTAATGACCATAAACCAATGATGTATGAACGCAAAATGGTTGAATTTCGTTTTATTACTCTATTCAATCGAAACAAGCGACCCGAATCTAATTGAGCCAATTTCCGCTTCCCTCAATGAAGACACCTTTTTTATCTGTTGTTTGTTTCGACTTGCTTTTCATTGTTCATATTTTTTTTTGCTGTTCCTGTAGTAATCCACACTGTAGTATGAAAGGGCGTGATTCAGTATGTCGACCATCGAGCGTACTGATCGTGCATTCAACCTGCCGAACCAGCTAGCATAACAACCTTGTCTAGTGTTATTATTACCTGCCTCACTGATCGAATGGCACAGTCTGGTGCATTCGCTAGAAGAATCAAACGAAACTTGAATTGCAATCATCCCCCACTCAGATTTGTTTCCCGCTTAATCATAATAATTCATAATAACCATAAGACATGGTACATTCGAGAGCTACACTCAAATTGTTATATCGTATTCGTTTTCCCTTCTTCATTATTATTATTATTATACAATAACCTTTTATTACCTTTGACCTTTTCAACTCGTTAAAGAATTCGAGAAAAAAACCAGTTTTCGGTCAATCGTTATTTTGTGCGTTATAAGCAAATAGTTTTGTATTGAACACAACCTAAACAAATACCAAATAAATCAAAACCTGCAGGTACCCAAATAATTTTAACATTAGCTAGTAACCGACCCAATTTTCCGGCTTGAAAACTCTGTGTGACGACTCTGTCTGTTTGAATATTTTTAATATCGAACATTATCATTTTCATAGGATGGATGGCGCCCATGTGCATCGAATGAAAATCGGTGACGCCCGACTGACATGAATTGGAGAGACACGCGTACAAATAGATACAATTGAAACGATCGAGCGTGGGAAGGTGTGGCGCCATGGCGCCCAACACTCATGCGTGTCTCCTCAAACCAAATATTGCCCAATTTTTTCAATTGTCACATAAAAGAATTCAAAAAAGGAAAGAATCTATCGTTATCATTCACGTGTACTCATAAAAATTATTAACGATTCAATTTTGATAAAAATTGTATTCTCTTACTTTTCCTGAGAATAGTGTTTTTTTTAATTGAATGACATTTTTTCTGTTATATATTCCATTTATTTATTCAATTCATGATTGACATGATTAGATATATAAGTAAATAGGAAAAAACTTTAGGATACTTGGCAACAAACTTTCGGTTTTGTTTCACCAAACGCATGCGTTTGGAACGAAGGCTACCGAAGGTGGAGCTCACCTTTCAACTGTCAAATCTGCATTATCGTAACATTGGCTTGTGCTGTTAGTCGAATGTGGTTGTATGGAATTGCGCCGCATTGCGGGTGTTTGTGCTATGTGTTCCCTCCACATAGTGGTGGGAGTGTGACGTCGTTTCTGGGCCAACACAGCGGCGGCGAGTATACACACACACACACACACACTGCGACCATCAACAAACGTCGAATACAACCAGACATAGCCAAGATCGGGTGTCACAGTTAAGTGATCCCAAAAAACCAACCTCTATTCTACCACTACATTGCATTTGGTGCGCGTGTCCATGCATTCGAATGTGTGCCACTGCATCATTTCATTGATTCCATTCCATTTGGAACTATTCTTTTATGCGTTGTGCCCTGTGTTTTGACTCATCGGCAGTGATTGTGAGCCACATGACTCATTGCCCGGCATTTGATCGGAACCAAGACACTCATGACATGTTGTCATCTTCATGGTTGTTGCCATCATCCAAACAGGTATACTAATTACTCTAGGTTGATATGCTTTTCTAGATTATTCATATGATCAGGTTTATGCCTGTTGACTTGAAGTGTGGTTCCCTATGAAGCCACTTTACATTCTAAATTCTTTACAAATCTTGAAATAAGAACGAAAAATCTATCATCTCCAATCAAATGAAGATTCTTCTTGATCGATCGCTCCCACAATAGGTCGATTCAATTGTGCCAACGTTAAATTCTCCCATCTCACGAGCAGAGTTAAGCCTCGTAAATTCTGTGCAAGTAAATTTAAAATAAGATTTTCAACTTCAATGTTATTCCACTCATAACATGATCGTCGTATGAAATGGCGTCATTCCACTCGCTAATTCATTTGCTAATGGCTTCATATGAACATCACTGAAGAACGATCCACTATAAAAAGAGCTTCATGTAAGAGAACCTTTTCGTTACTATCATCCATTTGGTCTTCATATTGGCGGTGGTGGTGGTAAAATGTACATATAGGCAACCAAGTCCTGATGACTGTCGGTGACGAGCGCTCAAGCTTTCGGCCGCACCCTAACCTTCTTCTCCTTGGCGAAACACCAAGTGAATGGAGTGAGTGAGAGTCGAGAGAAAAAGAGAGAGAGCATCATCATCAACATCGTACGAAGTGGTAGCCTATCCACATGTGGAATGAATACAGCATCATCATCATCGGCAGCAGCGGCAACTCATCATGATCGCAGCATTACCACGATTGCTTGAAGCAAAACTCGTCGTCTTCACGTATGGCTGCACCGACGACTGTCCTATTGCCGATGCATTTTGATGTTGCAGCCCGTATGTTCCCACTGCCGTAGTCATCGCCAAACACTCTTTGCAGTCGTGTTCATGTTCGTGTCTGACTGACTGACTTTCCAGGCTCATGTTTACCACAATAGATAGACTACACACATACATACACATTACAGTTGACACTCGACCATACCACGACCAAGATTTTCACATTGTTGCTCGTCGTCGCCGGTGACGGGAAATCTATGCTGCGAGTTCCTATGCTGGTTTGTATGATTTGATTGTTTTATTGTATTCCGTGCGTGTAATTTGTGAGTGTTTAAGTATCCAAATGTATTCGGTACCAAAAGGCTAACCAACGGATTACAATCATCGTCATCATCATCATCACCATCCACTACATGCAGACAACTTTGTGTTATAGCAACAATCAAACGTGTAGGTTGATCAAGTGAAAAGTTGGATCCACTTAGAATACTGCCGCCCTTGAATATAATAAGCACCGGTTCATTCAACACGAATCTTTTTTTGATTTGAAAATGAATTTATCAGTTATTTTATTGAATGGGAGTATGGCTCCAGTAAAACTATTCTGTTCTTTGATGCCATCATCATAACCTGACACCACTCGCACGTCGTTTTGGTTAGGTGGCCAAACTCGCCGAGTACATAGACACACGCACACACACAAACGTACACGCACTCAATCCGGACGCTAATCTCAAACCTCTTATCATGTTGCAACAAATCCGACCGATGACGACGCCGGCAACGACCAACACCCAAAGATATATCTTATGTTAGGAGGCTTCCTCAAGCAAGCAGAGATACCAATAGACTTGGAGACAGTGTGTCGGATGTTTGAGCGCGGCATGTATCAAGTAATCTGACAGCATTGTACATTTGAAAGTCATTGGAAGACATCAAGTTTATATTATTATGCACAATATTTGCTTTCTTCCCATGTTTTCTCACCATATTTCCATTTTTCATACAACACGGAAGAGATGACCAAATAAATTGTAACCTTCTATGGGGAAACGTGGGAAATTATTCTCGTGTCGGTGACATTCAAACCGACAAACATAATCGGAAACCAATATAATCGTTACTCAACCGCGGCTTTCCCTAAGTCTGCAATCAATTCCTATGCACGAACGTTTTGGGCATTAATTAATTTTGCACAAACATTTGACCTTTTTTCCCGAGATTGATATTTATTCAATTGTTACATATCTAATTGGTTATTATGTTTGTTCCATACATTTAGATATGATAATAAGCATCACATAGAAAGTGTTGGAACACCAATTTGACTCGTGGTCGTGGCTCGACAAATTATGGATAAATAGATAACTCGACAACTTTCGGTATGCAATCGAAATCTGTGGAGTTCAACCCGTTTTGACTCCAAACTTCATTTGTATTGTCTAATCATTGTATTATGTTTTTATCCATATTTGATTAGGAATAGTACAACTACTTGGTGCAACTAAGTAATCATCAAAGTGGCAGCTATCTTCCATTCGGCATCTATAATCTGATCAGCTCAATTCTTCCGAATTCCGGCTTTGTAGAAGGCATCTAGACATACTTGTCAAAAATAATAAACGTTTGTGCTGCCTAATCATCAATTCATCATTATCGTCTATGCATTTCATTGATCGTTTTTAATTGATCAATATTGCATTGTGTTGGACTGAATAGCCATTGAATAATCAGTGATGCAGTGCACGATACCAATAAGTTGATTGTTTGTATTACCGTCCTAACAACCTAAAACTAATATCACTTCATCGTCAACGTTACCATTTTGTGCAACTCTGTCTCTCCCTCTTTTCACGATTATAATTAACGCCACACATCATTCCAAACATCAAAAAGCAAATATATTTGTTGGGTGATACGTTTACCTCTTTCAGAACATTTGACTTCATTACACTACTCATTATCAAGACAGACCATAATCATTGTGTAAACGAGTTTGACCTCAAACATATTTAATCCAATTTTCCATTTCATCCAATCTCGTCAATTGATCAGGTTAGTTGTATGTCCTTGTTTATAAATCAATTTTTGTCATTTTTGTTGTTTTTTTTGGTTCTCATTCTATGATTGCTTATATGCTTTATGACAATAGTCAAAACTTATTTAGGTCATGTACGAATGCTACTCTTGTTCCATGCGTCTCACCCAAACTGGGAGCATTGTTTCATATTTAAACTTTTGTTCACATCAACATTTAGATGCTTGTCATCGAAGTTGAATCCAATTTTCATATATATAATTAGAATAACATTACATAACTATTAAGACATGAGATTTTATCTAAACCTTTTTGGTTTCATCTCCATCAACTGGCATTATAATCTACATTGGTTGAACGCACCCGATAAAAACTTTGTTCTATTTATAAATGTGTTGCCTCAATCAGTGTATTCGCAGATTTATTTCAATCAGTTTCGATTTCTTTAGTTCGTTTTTTATATTAGTGTTTGATTGCACGCAACTATAGTTGAATTTTGTTCAACATGTTGCCCATTCTTTGGTCAATCTTCATTGGTACCCGTTACACAAAACAACCAAATTTTCCAATATCGATATCTATTTTTAGTTTAGCGTTCAGTGATCTCATTTTTTTCATTCAAACTATTGAAGGACGGGGTCAATTGAATTGATCTATCGGCAATATCTTGTTTTAGTGACACTTTTCTAGTTGAAACACACGATTGGTGAAGAAACACTTTGTTCGTGTTGTCCAAAGTCATACTGGCCTCATTTTTATCATTTCTCAATGATGAAACGAATTCATACATTTCATCTTTGATGCATTTTCACTCGACACACTACAAAACAAAACCCTTTTTTGTTATTGTTAATAATATATTACAATGGTGGCATCTGTCAAGTGTCTGTCACCATTTATGTCTCTAATTGGGGACACTTTACTCGTTTGTGACTTCTTTCGTCAATGCTTATTACTACCTACAGTGGCTATCAAACGGAATAAAAAAAGTAACAAAAGTGCGTTCTCGTTCACATTCAACATGACAATATATATAGTCTTGGTCGTTTGCCGCGTTTGTTTGTTGGCAGATACGCGTATTCTTAGAGTCTTATTGAGTTCAAACACGCACTGAGGTTAAATTTTCCATTCTTTTGCTATTGGTCTTTTTCAATCCCATTAATGATGGCGCTGATGGGATCGTTTCGTGTACATTTGAACTAATAGTACAATCCATACAGTCCCAAAACATGGGGTATAATCATTCTTGTCCTTCTCTTTTCCAATTGAATTTATGTGGCTGCCCCCTTCATAAGTGGTTAGTGATGATGGCCATGTGTAGACTTTCCTTTTTCGTATGGAATTTTCTACAAATCAACCCAAACGGGAAACAGCATCCATTGCCGTCAACATCTTGATTCACAATTTAATTTTTTTGCATTTGATTGTTTTCAATTCACTCCTTTACTGTTTGCGTGATTCATACAACTTTCCATAATTTCGGGTTAATAGGGTATCTTGTCAAAAACTTGTTTTGAATCTCAATTACTTTTATTATTAATTTGTTCAATTATGATGTCATGAAACCAAAAATATAGAAAAAAATATGAATGATTTCAGCAATATCTTAGTTTTTGTTTGTCATCTCTTACTATGCTCCCTTATTTATAACTTTATGTTATCAAAATCCACTTTCAAATATGTGGAAAGTTTATCATATATTTAATTTAACAATATGTTGTTTCTTCTCATCATCGTGATCCATACTTTTTTCCTATCATTTGTTTACCTTCATTTACCTTCATTGATCTATTGGTTGCTTATCTTACGTGGCACCTGTCAACAAATTGACTTTAGTGTTTGTGTGCGACATCTTTAGCCATGTTTGAGTTATGTACGATTGAGTTGGAATACCACACCTGTCTTCCAATGAATTATGGCTGCTATGTACTGTATCGTAGGGGACATTGTCTAAATTTGATTATCAATTGCAACGACTATACCTTACTTGTTGACCGATCTTGTACGTTATTTACCATCATAATCACGGTGGATACATTCCATTCCAACCCAACTATCTATTAGCAATGTTCATACACACTTTCACTTCTATTCCGTATTGATATTTGAACAATACACATTCTAATGATTTGTTCCTTCATTTGTGGGGGAAAAAAGAGGAGAAGAGAAAAGTACCTTTTAACAAGAGGGTCATTTGTTGTCCAATGGTCTACTCTATTATCTTTTTCTTCTTTTGTTGAGTATATTACTTACACTAGCATCTGCTTACACATACATCTATCCACGCCTATGTATGCATGTCTATCTATTCTACCAAAAAAAGAGACTCGACCTTGTCGACTGCCTTCAAGTCGTCTATGATGATCGAATGAAATTTCCATTTACATCAATGGCGCACAACATTCAAGAGTTGCAATGCAAATCATTTTTTCTCTATGTGGTGATACATAGACATTGGTCTATTGCATTGTAAGCTCCGAGGAAAGTGAAATTAGTGATTTGGATGCTATTCAGTGTGCAAATAGTACTTAACTACTTACTAAAACCAACAACAAGTTGAGTAGCGCCTATTGTGTACGGATATATCGGCAAAAACAATTCACACAATGTTCATTAAATATCTTCATTTTCAAAAATAGGAAGTAATTTACCACGAAATCGTTGTAAACAGTTCCGATTAATTTCCTTATTAACAAAGTGTAATTAATTAGCCTATTACCTTATTTTCATTTTAAACTATTTTAAACGAAAAAGTTTGTAGTTGTATTTGATTTATTAGGTCAATTGTCTTATATTTCAACGTTCGAAAATCTCATTTCTTTTCGGCGCATCATTAATGTACTGTTCATATATCGCGTTTCGCTCCAATTAATGTAAAGTACGCTCATAGGATATATCTTATTGCTTTCTGTCATTTATCTTATGATTTATTTCACATTTTATTATATCTTAAATGATAATTTGTGTTTTTCAAATGAAAGTAAGCAGATAACGCAAAAAAATTCCTTGTTTATAGTTGTTTTCATGTTCGAAGACAACAAAAATTGCAAGTTTTAAAATTTTAGTTTGTCGTCATACTTACTCCTTCATATTTGAGACGGGTTTACACTTTCAAACCAAGTGTTCCGTATCGGATTCGTATAGAACTTTTTGTGCAAATCTAAACTTTCCTCTATCAACTGAGAAGAAAATGCTGAAAGATGTTGGATTTAAAATGATGAAACAGACACTCACATACACTTTTCCCTGTATAGAATGAGATGGATATTAATAGAATCATGCTTTAGTGACGATTCATATGTATGTTTAGGCTACATCTAATGTTGCCTATAGGTTCCTGGTTGTTGCATCGTGCACAGTATTTTGACTTTTCATTTTGGCTGAACTTTGAATATTCCGAACGCAGGGCTACTTCATCACTCGGCAATACACAACATGATCGCTATTTTTGGGTGCCATGAATGAAGCCATCCAAGCAAACACGTACCAAACTAAAAAGAATGTTTTAGCCTAGGCTATTATTGATGATTGTCGCCAGTTTCCGTCGCTCTAATGAACATCACCAGCATCATAGTCTGCTCACTTACGCCAGACAAACCTGATCCTAATCGCGAACAATATTGTAATCTTCAAAGGTCATCTAACGGTGAATTAACTTTACTCGAATCACATTTTGCATTCATTACACTTACTATAGTTATGTTGACTGAAATTTGAATCGGTACATTTTTATGCTTAGATCATCATCATCATCAGATTATGGACGTTGGAACGTTCGGTCATGTTCGGTCGATTCCGAAATGCCTGTTTCATGCTCAATTATGATTCATGTTTTTGTGGTGATATCTTGTCTGTTGTGTCCGCTCCCCCCATTTAAACCACCACCACCGCGGCCGCCACACCACCACCATTTGATGGCATCACATTATTCTCTTCTCATTATTGCACTCGACATGGTTCGGCACGACTCTCGCTTCCTATGTTTGTTTGCTTCGATGATCTGAAGCCAAGAATATTTTCCCTCCATTCAAATGTGTACTTTACACTCGAGGATGGCAACCATAAGCTTAGTTTGATTTGTTTCGCCAATCTGCCAAATAAATTGTTAGGTAATCTCCTAGCCGACATCGTTTTATCTGGTTTGATAGGTTTATGCCATTCATTCATAAAATGGCACGAATTTTAAATTTGCAATTGTCATTTCTTACCTGTTGTCCTCGTTGTTGTTGTTGTTGTTTCACCTTTTAACAAGAGACAGTGGGGATTGTGTTCCACATCGTGATTATCGATTAATTCTTCTGTTTGATATCGGTAATTGTAGAGATCTATCCAATGACGTCAATCAGCTGAATTAAAGTTGAATGTACGGTGTCGACATTGTATCTATCGATTGATCGGTTAATAATAAGCTGATATGATGACCTGGAGAGATGATCTATCGATCGTAGATAGGTAGTTGTATTGTATACATGCATTGACACTATGTTGGTATCGATTTCAATGGCTCGTGTTCCATTCAGGGTGGATCCAAACCAAACCAAAATCAAAGGACAATGAACCCAATTTTAATGTTTGAGACGGCGTACCATTAATTGTGCACCAATAGTTAGGATCTAGTTCGTTGACAATTAGGTTGTGTCGTTACCAAAGTACAAACAGTATTTTCAAACACTGGCCGTTCAATTACCATTTTCATAATGAATATAATCATTTTCAATTTTGGAATTACCTGAAAACGTAATTTATATTCCAGTCTCTTTGATTTGTGCAAATTGAGCAAAATCAATTCTATTAGGATTCCATTCTAACTTCTCGACTTTTAATTTTTCAATTTATCTTTTTTTTGTCAAAGATAGATTACTTTTTTATTGACTTAATATGTCTGGTTATATATCACTCTAACTACCAAAGTTTCATTAAATGTTTTTCTCGTCTGATTGTAATGTTCAAAGGGGGAGGAAAATGGTTACACAACACAATGATAATTATCATGGTTTATTATTAATGTATATAGAATCATTAATTCATAATAAATTACAAAACCACAGTAGTAGTATGGCACACGAATTGATCATTATGGATGGTTGTGTCATGATGTTATCATCAGACCGTTTCAAACCGACCGACACCTAGGTGCAATCCAAGTAGCACAATCCATCTCTGGACATGCATGAATGATGTGTACATTAATGGCCAAATTTGGTGTCTTGTCTTGTCAACGTGTGGCTCAATTCGATTCATATATATATACAAATAAATAATACAGGTCCTGGTTAGGCGTCGACGTCTCTCGACAACATCGCCGTTGTTGTTGTTGTTTGAATTTGTAGCCGTTTTTTTTGTTGTTTGTTCAGCTTTGTTTCCAATGTTCATCACTATAGTGTCATCACCACCAGTCACTATGGCGGCGACCTCATTTCATTGGCGAATCGTACTCGGCATGCCTCCAAGACGAATTAAATGCTCGATTGCAGTTCATCGATACATCCAACGAGTCAGGCGTGTGCCTATTTTGTTATTATCATTCATGTTTCCGTAAACATTACTTCGTACAATGTGATTGACCTTTGAATCATATGTCTACTTTCCGTCATTCGGAACATCATTCATCTTCGTTCATTCATTGAATTTGGCAACTATCGTATATTCGGTTGACAACCCAATCAAATATTTTTGAGGCTGCGATCTTAACTCGTTAAATATATCAGTCGATTAAAATTGGGTACAAGGTCGTCATTTCCCTTCGCGCATGATTCATTTTTATGGCAACTTTAATTCCGAATAAAAAGTGTCTGTTCCTGTATTATTGTTTGTCGACCGGGGTAGTAATATCGATGTAACTTGTCATGACACGCTAAAAAACTGGTTCCGTCATTTTATTAATGACACTCTTGATGTTATCTTTAATATTAACAGGATATTATGATTATAATTAAGATGATTCTTGTTTACCATTTTACCCCTTTTCATGGGAATTGCATTTATAACATGAAATACATTCTGCATGTTTGCTCAATGTTCGTGTTTCAGAGTCATCATGAGTGTATTTAGACAATTAAAGGCCAAAAGTTGTCTTTTTTACATGCAAAATTCTAAAAATAGTAAATTTTTAATGATTTTTTATTCTTTTATTATTAGAATATATAAATATATATACAGCTTCCGTAATCACCGATTCAGATCACAAATATTGAAATTAATCGAACGAAATGGCGTCGCACGTGGAACATGCACCGCCAATGAATGGCGGCGATACACATTTTGATCCCGATGATCCTGAATGTCAACGAGAAATGATGCGACCACCAGACATCGAACAGGACATGAAAGAGATGGACCGTCGTCGACGTGTCGATGTCATACTTAACAGTCAAGTTTTCCGTGAAGAATTGGAACGAATCATCGAGTCACAATTGAATGATGGATACCTGCCGGCATCGTTGTCCGCATTGCAACAGGTCACCGAATTGTTGTTGCCACATTCAGGACGTAATTCGAGTATGGCCAAATTGGGAGGCGCCGGTCCACCAATCAATGACATTCGTGGCATTGATGGCCTCAAGTATGCTAAAGGGGAAAAGTTGTTGCGATGTAAACTTGCATCAGTCTATCGATTAGTCGAATTGTACGGATGGACAATGGGAATCTACAATCACATCACGGTAACAATTATCTTTTAATATGTCATTGAATTAATCTTTATCCATTTCCCTTATTCAATAGGTTCGTGTCAGCCAAGATCAAGAACATTTTCTATTGAATCCATTTGGTTTACAATACCATGAGGTGACAGCTTCTTCATTGTTGAAAGTAGACATGCAAGGCAACGTTGTCGATCCTGGTTCAACTAATTTTACCTTTAACAAGTATGTTCATTTTAAATTGATTATTAAAATGTTTTTTTAAAAATCTAACAATGTTATAGAGCCGGCTACATGTTGCATTCGGCGATTCACTCATCACGACCGGACATAAAAGCAATTTTGCATCTACATTATCCTCCATGTGTGGCCGTGTCAGCAATGAAACAAGGCCTTCTACCGGCCAGTCAAGAAGCGGCAATACTTGGTCCGATAAGCTATCACGACTATCAAGGTTTTGTGATCAATCCATCTGAACGTGAACAGATTGCTCGCAATTTGGGACCAAGCAACAAGGTGAGCAACTCTCATAAATAGCAAATAAATCAATTTTAACAATACACCCACACACGTGGAATATCTCCGATTGCGGTGTGAACCCACGCATCATTTTTTTCAAGGCGTAAACACTTGAACACAATAGCTGATTAGTTTGTTTATTGTTTAAAACGTAAACCAAACAGGAGCCTTATCAGTCGGTTGATTCTATTTACGGATGTTTTTACATGGTCAATGACAATTAGATAGACTAAAGGCAAGCTATAATCTTATAACCGCATCTCATCTTAATATGGGATCGGCAACATTGGATACTTAGGACATCTCATAACAATTCAGAATCATATTTCCACCACCTGTTGCTATTGTATTGTTCAATACAATGTAATGCAAATTGAGTATATTCATCCTTTAGTTCAATAGTCATTTCAAATTGTTTTCAACTCAATTTTCAAATAATGTTTAATTACAATTTGTTAATGAATGTAATTTCCTTTCTATTTTGCCAATCGACGGTTAATTCATTCAGGTGTTGATACTCCGAAACCATGGTGTGGTCACCTGCGGTGAAACACTGGAGGAAGCTCTCTTCTTGATGACCAACTTGGTACTTGCCTGCGAAACGCAAATTCGTCTCGCTCAGGTGGGATTGGAGAACATCCGATTGTTGCCGGATGAGACGGTGGAACAGGTTCGTTCGGTTGTACGTGATGCCGGCGCCGCCGTTCAGGGATTGCAAAAGGGAGACGCTGATGGTGGCAACGATCTTGAGAAGCAACAACAATCAAAACATGCTGGTGGCGGAAAAAAATGGAAGATTTGGGATCTTGAATTCGAAGCACAAATGCGAATGCTTGACAATGCCGTAAGTATGATTACACATTAACACTTAATAATATTCCATACGCCCACCTTTTTGCTTTACAATAATTGCATACTTACTGTACTTTGTAGACTTTTCATATGTAAATAGTGATTGGTCGGCAACTAATTTTTTTATTTTGGTACAATATTGGTGTCGTCTTCAACTCAACTGTTGCCAACTTCGTGATCTATGTTTCGTTCGGCTCACTTGAAAATGGATAGTGTCTAATGTTTCTTTCCCTTGACTATAGTCAAACATTTTCAATTGACAATAATTCGAATCATTTCATTCATTAATAGTATATGACGGCAGCCAGTCAAGGTTATTTTTACTAAACGATCGACGCCAAATAGTTCTAAGAATGTAGGAAAGGGAAGGAATGAAATTTTTAATGAGAATAGTAGCAAGCCCATGAAGCAGGTTTTTCTTTCGTTTTTAGACAATTTCTTCAATTATACCATAATTGTTGTTACAAATGGAAGATTAGTTACTTTTCAATTGTTTCCAGGTGTTTGTATGTTTGGTGTAATGGACCTTCAATTCGTGTTGTACTCATATCTTTATCTTTACTAATTTTTTGTTTTCATTTTAGGGCTTCCGAACTGGTTACATCTATCGTCAACCATTGTTGCGAGCCGAGTCAACTCGCACTCGGTCCGATGTTGAACTGCCGCCGACCGCAACTTCGCACGGTAACGCATACGATGAAGACAAATGGTTGTCACCGTTGCGAAAGTTGGTTCAAGGCAAAAAAACTCAGGACAAATTGAATTGGGTCAACTCACCAAATGTCTATCAAAAGGTCGAGATACTAGAGACTGGTACCACTGATCCAAAAAAGATTACCAAAGTAAGTTCGAACAGCGATGATCATCATGATCCATATTTTAATAACTTTTTATTCGATTTGTGAACAACCAACAGTGGCAAATGGCACCTGATGGTACCACTCCGACCCATAGTACACCGATCAAGATTGATAGCCACAACCAATTTGTTCCGACAAATGGCGGTGATCCAATGGAATTTAAACGAAAACAACGTGAAGTACGTTTGATGAACGATTCTATGATTATGTTACTCATCTTTTTGCTACTTTGTATAGATGAAAGAAGTTCGAATGAAGAATATGATTACCAGTGGGCCACAAAGTCAAATCTTGGAGGGCGTCAATTGGGAAGAGGCACGTCAATATGCCGCATCTCAAATTGATGGAACCGTTCCTGGCAATCATGTAGTGATGGTCGGGGCAGCCTCTAAGGGAATCATTCAACGTGACTTTCAACACAATGCTACTGTTTATAAAAGTGCTTATGCAAAGAATCCATTTGATAATGTTACCGAAGAAGATTTGAAAGAATATCGATCTTTAATCGAACGCAAACAACGAGGCGAAATAGGTTTGAACATTGAGCATTTCATTTCAACACAAAATTTATTTACATTCACATTTGTTTTTGTAATTTTCCAATAGTAACTGACGACCAAATACCAGAGAATGTAAAACATCTTCTGGTGGAGCCCATTTCACTGAATCAAGATTCACATGATATTGCTAGTCCTACTTCTCCTACATCACCACTCTCCGATGAAGAAGGTAAGTTGTCGATTCTTTTTCTATTGGTTCGATTGGATTCTGTTCTTCAAAAGTTTGATTTTGTTTTGGTTTACTCGTTTCGGCTCACATTGTTGGCCATTTCTAATCAATTTTTATTTATTTCATTTTTTTCTTTTATGCACGATTTTTTGTTTGTGTTCTTTTTATTTTTGTTATTATCATTTTTGTTTGTTCGTGTCAATCACTAACCAATGCAATTGGAAACGAAACTCGAACTTACCGTACTAAAAATACTAAAAAAATCACTTCAACAACTACTACAACAACACCAAACAACGCACAATCTACGTTCGATCAACTGATTTGTAAATTGAAAATGGATTAGATCTAAGAAGCGGAAAAGGTGTTCAAAGATCACATTCCGCTAGATTAGCTTTACAAGGTAACCTATTCGATCATAGCCCATTTCTTCTTCAATCTTTAGTCTATCTTTTAAATCAATTTTCAATAACTTTCAAATGCATTGGTCATTGGTTACTTGATCTATCTTTATTGGAATTTTTCTTTTCTTATTCATTATAATTCACTGATTTGAATTCAACCCAAAATCTAACTTTATTTCTTCCTATTTCTTTCTTTATAATTGACTCCTTCTCCTCCGAATTGGTTCCCACTTTTGGTTCACTTTAATAACAATCAATATGCATGAATCATTCTCACAAATGTTAACTACTCTCACTTCTTGATCAATATCTAACAACGCATTAGCAACCGAAGCTGACTACTCCGAGAGAAGTCAAAAGTCGAAAGGTATTATTTTGTCCTTGTTGGTGTGGAAATTAGTGTGTAGTTTAATTTATGTGTTAATGTCGGAAAATTAATGTTTCAAAATGTCCGATTCTCTCTTTTTTCTCTCGGCAATTGCATAATGTTTCATTGTCCATCTTTGCTTTGCTTTGTTTCTTTATATTCTTTCATCATCTTTCTTTATAACCATTTAAATTCTTATTTGCATGTGTTTCATATTTTCTCTCTATTTCTTTTAATTTTATTATGCTTCATGCTTATTCTATCTAACCTTATTAATGCTGTTTGCAATTTTTTGCTAATATTTTTTTGTTTGTTTTATTCAAATCCCATCACCCGAATCGTTTGTTTTGTATGTGTGCACCCAATTGCGCTAACTTGGCTCCCGCATGTTACATAACAATTGATTTTATTCGACCTACATCTACGTGTTTGGTGCATCATTTAACTTACAGCCACCGAAGATAATTTCTTCTCTAGGGGCCGTTTCAGGTCCGAGCGTAAACCCAATAAATCTAGCAAAAAGCATCGTAAGTGTCTTGTAATGTAACACAAGTCGATGAAGCAAAACCTATTGCTTGACTTGTCTCAATTTGGCTATCAAATCTATACTTTTACTTATCTTATTATAATATACCTATTTGTTTGTGTGGTGCATTTTTTTCATATTTCAACCATATTTTTTCTACTATTTATCGTTTCATATTTCAACAATAATCGTATTATTCAATAATTGATCAAATGTAATTAATTTTGGCATACTTTTTATCTATTACAGCGGAGGCGAATGTAAATGGAGACCACGATAAGCATGATAGAAGCAGTAAAGAGGTAATCCTAAGAATGCTTTATATGTTTTCCTTAATATTCATTTGTTAAGGGTTCCCCTGTAAAGGATGAGAAAAAATCGAAAGATAAAGAAAAGAAAGAAAAGAAGAAAGGTGGCATTCGAACATCGTTCTTCAGCAAGAAGAAATCAAAGACCAAGGATAAGGACGAACCTCATGCGGTAGCAGCATCAAACTGAACTTCCAAATGGAAGATCACATGATTGAACCCAAAACCAGTGTGATCGATCACACCACCCAATAAATATAACCCGACAAACTATATAACTTCACACCATCACTTTACTGTTGAAAACTTTGATCCAAAATTGTCTGCTTTTGGAGCGTTGTTTATATGGCAGCTGTTGATACAAACAATATAATCTAATTGTATACATCACTTTAGTGTTGTGACATGGTTAGATTTATTGAACTATCCAACCAAAACTATTTTATGTTTATCAAAAAAAAAGTTGAATCCAAGCCTAACATTGAGTTCGACATGCAAAAGTCGGTTTCGATCATTTTGTACTCTTGTTGACGTTTAAATGATCTGTATAGAACTATGATGTTTGGTACAAACATTCGAATCACTGCTACAAACAAATCAACCAACCGACCGACACAAAATTAACAGAACACATGCACCAAACAGACTTATCTTTATGCATTTTTTTCTGTTTTCACTATTTTAGTCTTTTTCATTATCGTTCTCTTTCATTATTTCCCAAAAAAAAAGATGAGAAAAGTGAATCGATCTAAATCTGGCAAGCCTTTTCCATAATATACCTTTGATTAGTTGTTGAAGATTTCATTCTAATCGATTTTCCTCAGCTCTTCTACTCGCCAAGCTCTGTGTTCTCGCCACAGATGCAAAAAGCTACTCTCCCAGTTTTGATTCCTATTCTACAACCACATACACACACACACACATACACGCCTGAAAATATCCTAAAAAATACATTGACATGATTCAATTCAACTTATGAAACGATCATTCATTTCTTTCTCACATTTTATTTGTTAGATTATGATTTCTTTTGTGCATATTGCGACATAATGCATTTTCTTCTATATTACTTGATTGTACTTTCACTTTCATCACATTTTAAACATGCAATTGTTTATGTTCCAGCAAAGCTTGGATTTGTAAACGAATTCGATAACAAACATCGGATCGTTTCAAATTTCATTCAATTCGTGTATGTAAACAAGTTTTTGTATCGGTCATATTCAATCAATATTTTACTCTCATTTGAATTTTGTCTTTTCATATTATTATTATTATTATCTAGATTTTATAACATGATCTTCCAAATTAAGACTGCACAATTTGATTATACATTGATGATGACAAATATATTGACATTATTATTATTATTATCATCATTGTATCATTTTCTTTGTAATTATTTACTAATTTTTTGTT
This sequence comes from Blomia tropicalis, assembly GCA_029204025.1. Taxonomy (NCBI): domain Eukaryota; kingdom Metazoa; phylum Arthropoda; class Arachnida; order Sarcoptiformes; family Echimyopodidae; genus Blomia; species Blomia tropicalis. Next base: position 10,285,454 of record CM055088.1, read on the forward strand.
GCATTTTTACTAACTTTAGGACATCAATCAAGATCGTATGGAATTTCCGTTTACATTTACACTTCCGTTTGATAATTTATTTCCTAAGCCTTTTTATGGCAACAATAAACATGATTAGATTGTTGCCGTTTTGGTTGTCTGGTTGCCTCCGATATATTGTAAATTATGCTACTGTTTTTTTTGCAATTGAAGGTTGGAAATCATTGCTACCATTTGTTTGGTTTAATTGTAATTGGTCAAGTCCAATGACCGTAATATTCCGTTCCATTCAACGAAATTTATTTGAGAAATGTGAAAATTCTAATTTATCATATTTGATAACTATGTAATGAATGCTATCGTAGAACATTTATTTATTTTTATTTATATCAAAGAACATTCATTTGAATTGTGATTGAGATTTTTTAGTGTTATTAAACGATCGGAAATACAGTATGTATTGCACCAATGTTTTGATTGACTGTATGAATGTGCCACGTTGTCACAATACGCCTTTTCATATATCAAAACCGATCGATTTGGGTTGTTACCTCTCGTCCGCGTTACCATATTAGCTAATTTGTTTGCATTCTGGTCATGTCGGGAGTGGCTATCAAGACTCATGTATACAAACGATGGCGTTTCATCAGTGCAACTAGTGGTGACATTGAGTCATCAGTGCATACACCATATGGTGTGAGTGTTGGTTGATTTGCAATCGATAATGACCAATATATTTTAGTTGTCCATGAACATTACCAGATTGGTTTGCTTCTTTCTCGACCAACACCCATATGAATGTAATGTACAACAAACAACACAAAAATGGTGTAGTGGCACAAGTCAAATCGATCTATCAAACTGTACCTGTAAACGCCTTTACACATTCATAACAACTAAGGCCTAGCAATGATATACACACACACACACACACACACATGCACATAGTTTGATATGATCGAATTGAATTAAAGTTCGTTATAATAAAACACACTCGTTAACATAAAAGAAGTTAAATTTTGTCTACAATTGCCATTGATTGATGTTGTTTAGAGTTGGACTGTTTGCGACCTATTAAACTTTCAAATTCGAATTGTAATTTTTTTCTAATTGTTTGCTTATATCAAACATTGTTCGACTTATCGGTCATTTTCATTTAATTTAGTTCTTGATTTGACGTAAATCTTCATTTCTTAACCTTTTCCACCCAAAATGTGTGACGAAGATGTTGCTGCTTTGGTGGTAGACAATGGATCCGGCATGTGTAAGGCCGGTTTTGCCGGTGATGATGCTCCTCGGGCCGTGTTTCCTTCCATTGTTGGACGACCACGTCATCAAGTAAGTAAAATTGATCATTATCTTTAATTGATCATTATCTTTAATATAAATATGATTTTTTTATTGATAGGGCGTTATGGTTGGTATGGGTCAAAAGGATTCATACGTTGGCGATGAAGCTCAATCAAAGCGTGGAATTCTTACGCTTAAATATCCTATTGAACATGGTATTGTTACCAATTGGGATGATATGGAAAAGATTTGGCATCACACTTTCTACAATGAACTTCGTGTTGCACCAGAAGAGCATCCAGTATTGTTGACCGAGGCGCCACTTAACCCGAAAGCCAATCGAGAAAAGATGACCCAGATCATGTTTGAAACATTCAACACACCGGCCATGTATGTTGCAATTCAAGCTGTATTATCATTGTACGCCTCTGGTCGTACCACCGGTATCGTACTCGATTCTGGTGATGGCGTTTCACATACCGTTCCAATCTATGAGGGATACGCCCTTCCTCATGCAATTCTTCGTCTTGATTTGGCCGGTCGTGATCTTACCGATTATTTGATGAAAATTCTTACCGAACGTGGCTATTCATTTACCACCACTGCCGAACGTGAAATTGTTCGTGATATTAAAGAAAAATTGTGCTACGTTGCATTGGACTTTGAATCGGAAATGTCCACCGCCACCAATTCATCATCATTGGAAAAGTCGTATGAACTTCCCGATGGGCAAGTGATCACCATCGGTAACGAACGATTCCGTTGTCCCGAAGCATTGTTTCAGCCATCGTTCTTGGGAATGGAATCATCCGGCATCCATGAAACGACATACAATTCAATTATGAAATGTGATGTCGACATTCGAAAGGATCTGTACGCCAATACGGTCATGTCCGGTGGAACCACCATGTATCCAGGAATTGCTGATCGTATGCAAAAGGAGATTAGCTCATTGGCTCCCTCCACCATGAAGATCAAGATTGTCGCTCCACCAGAACGGAAGTATTCGGTTTGGATTGGTGGCTCTATTCTTGCTTCGTTGTCCACATTCCAACAGATGTGGATCTCCAAACAAGAGTATGACGAGTCTGGTCCATCAATTGTTCATCGCAAATGTTTCTAATTCATTCATAGTTGTCATATATCCCCCATATACATTTTAAGCGGACCTGTACTATCGAATTTATCCGCACTAAAAAACATTCTCAGTCTAAATTATCTACAAGCTTATAAGCTTGTTAACCAAATTATTTATTAAAACCATAAGTTTGTATTAAAATGAAATGAAAATGTTTATTAAGTGAGATAATAAAAAAACTTAGCAAACTTTAATTTGACACACGTACACCGGTACAATTTGTCCTATTTTTCAAATTTTACCTTTCTGTGGTTTACTGTATTTGTGTTAATTCGTTTTAACGAACTTTCCAATTATTTAACAATGTTTGAATTGATGATATCTAAAGATCAATAAAATTTGATATGTTTTTGTTTCTTTCTGACGAGCTCCCTTTTGTTTGATCTAAATAGTGTTAAAAGAAGTTACACAATGAACGGAAGCGATGAAAGCGATGAATCCATTTTAAACGTTGACTACTCATCATCGTCCTCATCAAGTAGATCTGTTGATACAAATCTGAAACGGAATACAAGCTCATTACATACTCGTGTTACGAACACATCTCAATATTCATCCAATTCAAGAGAATTCCCAATGAAATATGCACGTGAAGTAAACATTCCACATTTAACCCCATGTTATATTGGACCAATGAAGAAGAGTGAGATTACCAAGTTTGATTCATCATCATATTCCGACATTTTGGTATATGTGATACACTGTCCGAAACACGAAAAAATTGCCGTACACCAGGAAAAGAACGGCGGCATCAAGTGGCTCCCATTTTCACACTTATTTCCCAATAAGTAAGTTCATTTTAACAAACATTTCAAATGTTAACTTGTTGTCATTGATTGAACACAAAGATCATTGGGTGAGACGGCTCTAATTGGTTCTATATACATACTTGCTGAAGAGAAGGATGATAAGGTACAATCGGTAAAAGATTCATCTCCCGTTGATTCAAATTCGATTCAATTGTATGGAATAACGCGAATGCAACTACCGCAAACGCTTTCATTCATTACTCGATACATTTTCTATATAAAGTTGAAGGAAACCAATGGTAAATTTCGATGTTGCAATTCAACCTCCACTATTGTATGGACGCCAATAGTCGATATTTCCACGAATCAGGTGCCGAATATATGGGGACCAGAGTTGGTTCAATATTGTCGACTAACGCAACAAAATTTTGTTGGATTTTCCGAAAGAATAGATGAATTTAGTTTGGACGATGTGTACCTGTATGCACCACGTGATCCGCCACGAAACGCCGAGGAAACGATGTTACTTGATTTAGATTTCTCCGAAAAGACGATTGAACTTTTATATCATGAATTTTTGGATCATTGTTATCCATGTTTTTCATTGACAATCGATTCGTTTAAACATTACATGAGCAAATATGGACTCTCTGGAGATGAGCGGCTTAATTCGTTGTTTTTTGCATTCAACTATAATAAGAATGGTTACATCTCATTCCACGAACTGTTGATGGGATTGGTGTCACTGGAACCAACGGCAAATCATAATGAAGTACGTGTAAAGTTTGTGTTTCGATATTTTGATGCTGGGAGTAAAGGTTTTCTCGATATGAAAGACTTTGAAGCAATCATTGCTTCAATAACCGATTTGGACGGTGTTGAATTGGCCACCAAATTGGATGAATGTGTTCGATTGGTGGGAACAGTCGACAAGGACAGGCAAAAAATTATAACATTTAATAATTTTATGAATGCAATCGGCTCACATCGACTTCGAGGTACATCAACATTGATACGAGCTCGTTGGCCTGTCTTCAATCAATTGACCCGGGCCTTTATTCGATCGAAAAAGTCTACAACCACTGACTTGAAAGAATGGTACGATCTCAAGAATGTGCTCATCTCTCGATCATATAAAGGTTTGTGTCGGCCATGCAAATCGATACGATACAAGTTGGCGACACATTCAATATCGATGAACCAAAATGGTTACGTGGAGAAGCCTGTTCGCATCTCATCTCGAACATCGTCAGCAGCTCCCGTCGATCCGAATTCGGTCGAATTTATGTTCAATGCCAATTCAGTGAGCAATATTGTCCTAAATATGGTACGAAACTTTAATCCAAATAAGGGAACCACTAAAACGCCCAAAGGATTACTCGATGGACCCAAAAACGCTAATCGATTACTTGATTTAGTTAAAAAACTTCATACTGATTTATTACCCATCTTGGACAAAGGTAGCCGATGTCCCAACATAAGTTCGCCTTGTATCGTAATTGGTGACATTCATGGCAATCTAGAAGATCTTTTAACCCATGAAAAGGTATTGTGGCGTTCGGCACCATGTTTCGGACCAAACTATCTTTTTTTGGGCGATTATGTTGATCGTGGCAAATGGGGACTCGAATGTGCCATCTATTTGTTTGCATTGAAACTTCTGGACCCTGTCAAGATAATTTTGTTGCGCGGCAATCATGAGGTACGAGCATTACAAGAGAAATATACCTATAAAAAAGAATTACTTCAAAAATATGGAAACGAAATAGGCGAAAAAATATGGCAATTGACAAATGAAATATTTGACCGGTTGCCAATAGCAGCCACCATTGATAATGCTATATTTTGCGTACATGGCGGTCTGTCGCCACATGCTCAAACATTGGATCAAATCAAAGAGATGAATGGGCCATTGAACAATCCAGAACAGCAATCTCGAATTGCATGGGAATTGTTGTGGTCCGATCCGTGTCATATGCAACAATATTTGGACTATATCGAACTGAACGATGTCAGCAATGAGTTGGCACAAGAAGGTTATTTACCCAATCAAAAGCGTGGAGCAGCATTCTTGTTCAATGAGAGAGCAGCGAAAAATTTTCTATCTCGCAATGGATTGTCGCATATGATTCGTGCTCACGAGGTTCCGCCATTTGGCTTTACCCATCATTTCGAGAATCTATGTACGACTGTCTTCTCATGTTCACACTATTGTAGCAATGATAACGAGGCTGCATGCATTCTGGTACACGAGAATCGTATTCGAGCAATTCGTATCGATACGCACAACAACGCGCCAGCAACCGACAAGTAATCATCAATATCAATAAATTCTGACACATTTCACATTTCAAATTAAATTAAAACTAACATTAATTAATTTACGCCAATACATACCTATAATTACAATTCATACAATACAATTATGAAATTGTCTAATTGAAGTTTTGATGGTATCATTCAAAATCATACTGAGGATGTTAATACAATTCAATTGTAAAAAATTGGCAATAAACAATTGATTCTATTCAAAATCTTGAATTTCCTGGACTCAAGTTTCAAAACACATAAGTTGCAAAATAAATAAACACAAATAGAATATAAATGATAAGCAATAGATAACGAGAAATTATATCAACCAAATTCGTTCGATCGTAACCTTCATTTTTACGGGAGTTTCTTATTATGAGTGAATTAAGCCATTGAAGTGAATTTTGTTTTACTTTCTGCAATCGTTGTCGAATGTTTCCCAATGAACTCTTGGATTCGTTTTCATTTCCAATTTGAATTGGAACGCTTTCCGATTGACGTGAAGTTCGTCTAGACTCATTTAAAGATTGAAGAGTAGATGATGTTCCAATCGATAGGTCCACATTTGCCTCGGTTCCTGCATTTTTCGGCACATTGTTCTCACTGTTGACAGTGTATGATCCATGTTTAGCTGATATGTGATCACCAGGTGTCGCCATACTCTTCAAGCCATCGCGACCATCAGACTTTTGTGCAATCAACCGATTCAATATTTTATCGTTCCATTTGTGTTGAATACTATAGTACGACAATATGTGACACAGTAAGGCCAAGATAACTAAACAACTCAAGCCAAATGTCCATATGCTTAAAGCCGAAACAATATGATGATCTTCCTTTAACGATTGTATCGTTTGAAATTTAATTATGATCAGTACGATTATGGTCAATGACATTCGTATGATGATATTATCAATCGATATCCAAAAGCTGGCCACACATAATGCTAATAGGAATGTATGAAGTAAGTATACGTTCAAGACATAATCACCAATTTGACGACGAAGTTGCATCTCAAGATGAATGGTCGAATGTTCACTTTGATCTTTGTCTATAGGAAAAGGAAAACAAATGAAAACATAGACGTTATGTTACAAAATAAAACAAATAAACATCAAACCTAAATCAAGTAACGGTTCACTGGTGATTGTATTGGTAAGATCGCCAAGATAGAATTCGCCCGTCTGGTAACCATTATGAAGCCAATTGATGTTGTTCCATGTGTAAACCAGATTACGTCGATCATAAATTGCTTTGTGAGATAGAATTATACACATTAAACATGGAAATTGATTTGATTATAGTAATCGTATGCCTACCATTCACAATGTTCAAGCCACATTTTACTTTATCGAATGGATACCGACTACTATCATCTCGAATACATTCATACAATGGCATCTTGATTCGAATTTTCAACGATAAAATTACTTTAGCCGTCGTTTCATTGCTTACCACCACAATATTTTGAATCGAATTTTCATGTTCGATCGTCTTTTGATTGATCATTGAACTTTCGCCTGTGTTTGAAACACTTTTTGGTTCGACATTATTCTTCGATGAAATTGCAATCGTATTGGAAGCAAATGGAACGAGAACGACGGCATTACCTTGCAATCGACTAAGTGGATGCCAAATTCTTGCCGACCATGACGGCTCTAAAAGGTATCTTTCACCAATACGTTGTCTTCGACCACGTATCTCCTCCTCTTCATCTTCATCGTACGCAAATTCGTCATCTTTTGCAGAACCGTCCTTATCATTCTTTCGAATGCGAAGTCGTTTATCGCGCCAACATTCGATCAATTCCACATCCAAATGAACGGAACTATCCTGCTTATCAACGTTGACGTGAAGTATGGTCATATTGATGCCAACATTTACCGGTTTAGTACGACTGAATCGAGGCAAATTATTCGGATCATAATTCGATGGCAATTGAAACACTTTTTGATTATTAGAACTTGAACCTTGTGAATCGAGACGTGACGACGATTTTCCAAACGATGTCGGAACCTTTTTCGGTATGATCGTGCCTTCGGTCGTAGCTGTCATTGAGCTTGGCGTAACAGTCCATGAATTGGTCGATCTCGACGTTGTCGATTCAATATTGGTTTGACTGTTCAATTGTTGACGTGTTAGGATATCAAGATCCTTTAATATTTGATCAAATTGAATATTCTGATCTTGTTGTCCATCGGTGTTGTGTGGTAAATGAAACACCATTAGATAAGTGACGATGAGCACGAATGTTGTCGTCGGTGTCGTCATTTGACGTAACATGATTACCAATTTGTGGAATGTTTTGGCGTCGGGCCAATTCGTACTCGATCGAAATGATGTGCACGTGACAATCACTTGAGTGTCATTCGACGACGACGTCTATGATCATTGTGCACCAATGTGAACTATGGTCATTTGTATCTTATGGCGGTCACATTGATTCGATAGTAACCAATACAGCGACAAAAATTAGCTTCGCTTGATGACCATGTTCCCATCAATGTTGCTAATAAGGGGCGTGTTCCCTCTAAACTTTCTTTTTTCGTTTAGTTCTCTCTTTCTCCTCTGATGTCGGCAACCAAGTCGAACAGATTAACGGATCGCGCCACAGCACATATAATGGTAGAAGCATAATATGAGCAATAGTCAATTGTCATGAGATATATTTCCTTACCAGTTTATTATGAATGAAAACATATTATCAGCCTATATTCAAAAAAAATCGTTTTTGGTTTTGTGAGTGTGTAACATGTCACTACAACTTAAATGTGCTGCAAAGGAAACGAATTATTGCTGGTTGACCATCAAAATGGCGTTCGCGACTGTGTGGTGGCAACTTGTTTGTCTTGCATGACTTACTTGCTGTAACTGAGATTTTTTTTTCTTTCTTTTCATTTTTCACGTTCATACCAAACAATAATTTCCGGTCAGAACAAACTAAAGAGAATAAAAAGAAATATAACAACAATAACAAAAAAACATGTAGAAGGATACAATACGATACAAGATTGTTGCTGTTGGTATTGGTGGTCATTGCCAAATGCTGAATGCAGATTTCCATTGTACAATAATATCATGATAAAGTATTATCATTGGATTAGATCAGACAATTTTTCCCAACGGATATTCAATAAATAAATTTCTTTTATTTTAATTGTTCTTTTTTACATGAATTTTCTTTCTTTATTATTGCAAAATATCATATTTGATGATGATAATGATGGCTTGAAATTAAAGGATATGAAAATGACTAAATGTGTGAATGTGTAGATGGAAGTGAAAGAGCGATTCAACATTTTGATAAATGAAAATCGAAAATGTTTCATTTGGATCAAGGTTCAAAAGTATGTTACACGTTTTAACCGTAACAATTGGAAATGAAGAACATTTGTACAATCGTATTTTATGGAACATAATATATAATAAAAAAAGTTGATGAGAACAATAACAGATGTTTCGTTTTCAATCAAATTTAATGGAAATGAGTTTCAAAGAGTTTCAACGTTTGACTTGATAAGTAAATTATGGATAACATCAAATGTTGTCGTTGTTGAATTGATTAGAAAATGGACATGTCACCTATACAATCATTCATTGATCGTTTTCAATGGTATGTAATCACAAGTTACATTTCCACTACTATCTTTCTGATTATGGTGGTTATCATCATTGTTGTTGTTGTTGTTGACTAATTTCATTGAAATAGTAATGGGTTGTCCATCGATATCATCATCTTCATTTTCGTCACCGCATACATCAGAACGAATAACACTTGACAATGAATCGTTATGATTCGACCAACGATTCTCGTTGCTGACACTATTGCTGATACTGTGATTGTTGTTGCTGCTTTCGTTTACGCTAGATTTCGAACCGGGGGATAGAAACAACTGAAAACGATTAGTTCAATTAGTTTGCTTTGCTTCTAAAAAGATCATGTTTAATCGATTATTATTGCACGCAAAGAATGTGATGAAACCAAGCAATTGCAAAATAAAATTAAAAAGAAAATGAAATAAAAACTAATAAATTCCATTAATCTACAGTATGCTGGTATACCTGAAGCATATTTATTCGTGTGTTTGTCGAGTTCGCCGTTGTAGAACATTGTTAATCAATAATTAAATGTTCATAATGTAATTGAGTGTTTTCAACTGAATCGCATCTTTTGTTCGTGTTCAAATCGACCATTTTCGTGTCCGATACCGTTTTCTTTGAATTACTTTCAATCACATCCAATCGGTAACAGTTTTTATTTTTTACATTTTTTTCAATAATAGAACCATTTCGTACGTTATTCTCATTGTTTATCGATTTTGGTGTCTTTGATTTCTTTGAGTTCGTCTTCATGAAAAGAATCATGTTTCAACAAATGATTTTTTATTATCAATAGAATGCCGCAAGCAAAATATACATTCACAAGCATGCATAATAAAGAATATTTTTTTTGTTTATTCAATGAGAAACAAATAGAATGAAAAGCAAAAAAAAGACTGGTTCAGGAAATTAAAATTAGTAGGCTTGTCAGTTGAAATGAAGTGAACCAACCAACCGTCCAACCAGAAAAAAACGATCAAAACAATCAAAACATAATGAAGAACCACAAGAATTTCAATTGGATTAATGTCGATCATGTTGAGTCTAAGCTGAAGCATGTCATCAGACGCACACTCTTGCGCTCGTACAAACATTGAAAAGACTTATAAACAAGAATCTGACAAAAATCAAAGAAAGCCGATATATAGATGTAACGAAACGTTAGGAATTTTGTTTTTTTTCTCTATTATTATTATGATTCATTTCAAACTCTTGTATAACAATGATTAATCAATTTGTGGTTTGATAGATGAAGAAACAACACACACAATCAACTCTAACACTATGCAATTGACTTGTTTTGATCTGAGCTTTAGAATCACGACTTTTCCCATTGAATGAAACAAATTGAAATTGAATTGCAAGGTCATAAAAATGAAATGACAATCAAAATGATCAAAAATAACAATGATGGTAAGATGGAAAATAGTACTAATCATTGAAACCAATAAAAGAATGGAAGATGTAAGAAAAGTTGCCTCTAATTTCTCTAAAAGAATAAAATCAAAATGGTAAATTAAATTAAACAATATATAGAAATAAATGAAGCAAATGTGTTTGCCATGCCACGACTCTTGTGGTTTCGTATCGCAAATTTAATTTAACATGTTTCTATTGTATGAAACATTTTTATTTGTGCCGTAATTGGGCAACAAATAAAACTATGAAACGGAAAAATACTTATAATTAAAGATTTTTAAAAAACAATTGGATCATTTCGGTCAATAGCGATCGATTGATGGTAAAGATTAAAAGCAATTCCAGCTTGAGAATTATATAAATAGTTTAAAACAATAATATAATTTCAAAATCCGATTTTGAACTCTTCACATTTCAAATTTTTGTGTTGTGTTTACACAAATGAAATATCTTAAATGATGATTTGTTACCGTGATCCAATTTTTAATCTTTTCTCCAAAATAAATTTGATTTCTCCATTTTTGTTGTTGTTGTTGCTTTTATATATAGTATTTTACTTTCATTATAATATTAATGATGAAAATGGATATTTTAGAGAATATTAAACGAAGGCAAAGTGTAATCGGACTCGAATATTGCTAATGACCACATATCAAAGTGAGAGTTGAGAGAAACGGGAATAAAAGCTTTCGCTGACGACCAATGCTGACTTAAGTGATTCGTACACTTTTTGGATAAACTTTCAAACTTGATCAAACATAAACTAATGCCCAAATAGAGACTCAAATTACCCAAAACCGAATCATCAAACAAAATTTAAATTGGCATTTGTTATACTCATTGTTATTTCAATAACCTAAACTAATTATATTAAATGAAAGAAAATAGAACTTACCGAAACCGTGGTTCCGCCGTATGACATTCGATGATTTGATGAACCATAACCGTGAACCAGCAAAAATTGGGTCCATCGTTTCCGTATTTGTGCTAAAACCTATTTATAATATAGAATTGTACATCAAACTTTATGCAAGATAAGAACATGTAATGAAACCGTTACCTCGCCATTGAAGAAACAAAATAACATGGCAACACAACATCCCTGATTATTTGTAAGACAAAGGTCATTAAAGTTTAATGTTGGTGCATATTTTACGAATGGAAATGGAAACAAACGAAGAAAGATTCGAATCAGATCAGTTTATGTTGAATAGTATCATATTTGGAATACATACTTGTAAAGAGGATACTAGAGCAGAAAAGATTTCATAGATTTGTGCAAATTGGCTCCTATCTTCCGGTCGGAATGGTGTTAAGATGAAATGTAATCCAAGCAATGGAATGAGTATTAATGTTGCTCGAACCGCCTTTCGTGTTTGATGTGTGTCTGCACTGTTGACCGCCTGTAATTTGGTTACCAACACACGAATGATGTTGACCAAGAAGATTATGTTCAACTGTAATATTTGCGAATCATGATTAGAAGATCGCATAGAAACATAATCGGCAACATGACCTACCACGAACGAAAGGAGAACGGGAACCTTAAGAATCCACGAATAGATACTATCGTCAACCCAGCAGCTAAACAATCAAAGATGTTAATAATAATAATAATTATAATTGAACAATTGACATACTTTAAGGTGTCGAGAGAATTGCCGCGAAAGAAGGCATATGCCGATGCGATTAAAACGGGTGTTCCCCAGCCAATTAAGTAGAACCACTTGAGGATCTTCTCCTCCGATACGAATGCTACCACCAAAATGGTGTGTAGGTAGAGACCTTCGCAAAACATCCAAAAATAGTTGCACAACAAAAAGTAATGCAATAGAATGTGAACGGCTTGACAATAAAGCTGGCGAATAATAATAAAAAATATAATAGTGTAAACGAACATGAACAAACCAAGCAAGACTAAAGGTTTCTATAAGCATTTCTTTACCCCATTTTCAAACAATATATTCTGATCGGTGATGGCAAAGTACCAAATGATCCACATAAAATTGTTCATGATAAAGCTCACGAAAAAATTCTTATGAATACGAATTCGGGTTTGAGAGGATAATGTTCTGTAAAAGTGGTTTAAACGAATTTTGAGCTAAATATAATACTCATCACAATTTTTAAACCATAAATTACTTACTTGAATGAGAAGAAGATGGCAATCGAAATGAGTAATGCCAACAACGATATCCCATATGCAAATATGTGAATCTTTATGATCAAATTGCGAAACTAAAAAATTATGTAGAGAATAAAAATTAAATTAATTTTAATTAATCAAAGTGGATTATTTAAATTTTATTATGGATCGATTGGTTCTTTTTTGCTACATTGGCAAGTTCTCCTATTTCATGCGTATAACGTTCAAATCATCAATAATTTTCAAATTGACAACCGAAAAAAATTCCATTGTCATTTTGTGAAATATTTTCTAGATATTGATATATCATTTTGACATTTTCTTTTTTATTTATATTTAGTTGACTAGTTATTAATAAATGATAAATTTTCTTTGAAGTACAATCAACATTGTGTTGATACAAATCAATAAATTAATTAGCTAAAACTGAATTTTTAAAAATTTCATATATATATTTGAATAATATTAAAAAATAATATCATGAACCCATTATAACGGGCCAGATGTTGTTAATTTTAAATTTTCAAATCTGGAACACTAAAAATTTTGTTAATAATAATGGAAAAGAACGCAATTCGGTAAAATTGCCATAAAGCTAAAACTTCATTTCTGGTTCTATATACGAGATATATAAATGTTTCAATAAAATGGAGTAATTAGATTAAATAATTAATAGTCAAATAGTATTTGAGTGAACATGTGTCATGACATCGTTATTATTATTGTAGATACTACACATTTTACTTTACCACACCAAACCAAAGGAAACCAATTGTAGTTTGCTTGATGAACAATTAATTATTTTATCCAATAATATAATAAATATATGTTCAAACTAAAGCTATGTTATAACGTCAAGCAAACAAACGACAAAACAACGGTAATAACAAATAAAATCAATTATTGATTACGTAACGTATTTGGTTCATTTCCATTAATAATCTAAATAAAAAATGTTGTCTTTTCATTGACTAGTCGCGCGTTTATCAATTTGCTCTATAATCGAATGGATTAAAGTTTATACCGATCGGACTGAATTGAACGTATATATATAATTAAGAAATGAGAGATAAGATTTTCATAATATATTCAATATTTTAATAATATATAATGGAAAAATACTATCAGCATAAATTAAATTCATTTACCTGAAGATCTGGCATGTCAACACATGATGTATAGTTGGTCCATGGTACCAATGTTTCATTGTGAACTTTCCATTTTCCATTATTATTGCATGTTTTGTGGGCATCATCTTCAACATAATGTTATGAAATTTTCATAATGATAAAAAAAATTTAGAGGGAAGAGGCAACTTACTTTGAGGATTGAAACCGTAGACAAAACTGGGACATCTAAAATATACGACATGTGTGGCAGGTGTATCGTTGAAACAGGTCCAACCATCGAATGTTCGTTCACAAAATGGTTCAGGTACTATGAGATAATGGTTTGGTTTGTTACGAACATATTTGGAAAATAAATGGAAAATATTATATTCATTTTAGTTTAGATCAAATAAATTATTATTGTTGCTCTTTTCTTTCATTTTTTTCTTTTTTTTTTTGATAAAATATGAATTTGTGCGTCACATTCATTCGTTATAACTAGCTATAACTAACCATAATCATTATAACTAGTTTTATGCTAAACCATTGTACTAAATCGGAAATTTTTAATTATTCTTTTATCCAAATGATAAGAAAGGGCATTTTCCCGAGAATGCAATTTGAAGGTATGACACACACACACACACTCACACACACACATAGGTACACGCACACACGGGAATGCAACTTACGTCGACTTGGTGGTTGAGACAATACAGTGTCGACACAATTCATGAAACTGGTTTCCGCTTCTTTCAATTTGGTGAATTTTGAATTGACCATCTTTTCTCGAATATCATAGATCTTTTCTAATTGATGTTTACTTAAAACAAACTAAAAAACCACTTTTTTTAATAAAAAGAAAACATGATCAAGAACGTACTAGTTGAGCCGATTCGAAACCACATTTCGTATAATCGGCTTGAATCTCCCATTTTCCATCAATGGTGCAACGACGTGATGCATTAGCCAATGCCAATTTTTTTTCTAAAAAAAAGGACGCACTTTATTGGCTTTCCTCTTAAAATTATAAATTAAAGATAAACTGACCGTTATACATGTAGTTTTCAATTGGTGTAATGCGTTCACCAGAATCGAGTTTTGTCCAATCTTCCGAATTTGTTTGATCAATGGATGAAATGGACGATGACGATATCGTTTCATCTTGCGTCATCATCCCAAGTTCAACATCGTTGTAATTGATCACAGTTGATGGAATCTGTTGAACACTTCGACGTACATCCATACAGGAAATGTAGTGAACCGAATTTGCCGCCGTTTCCGGCCAACGGGTTACTCCATCGCAATCGATCGGACATTGAAGTTTAAGCTTCTTATTGCGACGTGATTGTCGTTTTGAATGACGATATAATGGTTGAGATACTGATGACACTGGTGCCGTCGTCGTCGTTGTCGTAAATGTTCGATTGTTTAATGTACCATTCCTTTGATCGATAAAATTGTTCTCATTCAAAAGCAAATGTGAATTGTCGATTGTGACATCATCAATGGACGACTTTAATGTAAAACGGCAAGCAAAATATCGATTAAAAAATTGATGTGGCTTCATATAGTAACCCCCCATTGGCGACACTAATTCTTCGCCATTCTTCACTGAACGTTTATTGAACAACAACGATGGCGGTAGTAGTGACTGATGATGATAATGATGATGATGATGAGATTCATGATATGATAAAGCATTGGACATTGGGATTACTATCAATAACTATAGAGAAAGTAAAAATTGTGCACAAACGCATCTTCATTAGAATGTTTCATTTATACATTGTAGAATTATAGATTAATGGATGTGTGCATTAAATAATTTTTTATGTGTATTAATTACATTAAATATTACGATTGAGAAAACATATCCAAAAGTTGACAGTTGCAAATGTGTTCCAAAGCGAAAGGACATTTGACAAAGACGTTAATGAAATTTCACTAAATTCAACAATAGCAAAACAGAAACATTGCAACTCTAAATGGTTGTTAATCATATAAAATAAAATAAATCTAATCTAAATAAGCATGAATAAAATATTGTTCAATATTCGCATTGATGAACACAATGTTCAATGTTGTTTTTTTTATTATAAAAATGCAATTCAGGAAAGCTTGCTTTTACTAGGTTATCATCATATTTTCTACACTTCCTCTTTCTCAACACTCAATAGTGTCATTTCGTAAAAGATTGGAAAACATTTGTTGATACATATAATGTTCAATTATAGATAGGAGCAAATGATCAACTTACCCAAATGGTGAGGTAGTGTAGAAACATATTGATACCATTTGGTACACGTGACGACCATAAACAGTCGAATGATGATAACGACGGTCGCCATCTCATCGTTCTTCTCATTATGGTTAATGGTGTCCAATCGGCCAATAATAAAGTCATTGTGTCGGTTGGAAAGGTTTCCATTTTGGTACAATCATTGACGATGAACGTGCCCGATTGCAAGTCTATTGTTGCCGTTGTTGCCAGTGTTAGCGTGGCCGCCATTTCATGAGTATTATGGGCAATAGACGTTTCCATTGAGTTTATGGTGTTGCAATCTCTCATTCGACTAATGATTGAATGTAATTCATTTTGATGTGCCAACGAATGCTCTTCAATATAAGTGCAAGGTAATCCATGTTTGAACCATCCAATGTTTAAAGTGCATTGATTAGGCTTATTTTCATAATGTTTCCGATTGTTTGACAATTGCATTTGACAACAGCGTTTCCTATCATCAAACGGAATTCTATTGTTGAATGCATTGAAATTCATTTTGTTAATGAATCAATTTAATCCGTTTAAATTAAAATTAATTTCATTTTATATTGTGTCAATTGAAACACGGGAACAGGTTTGCAGAAGTAGACACGTGATTATGAGCAAAGTATTTTTCTGTTCAAACAAAGAAAAAAAAAGAAAATTTATTTGAAATTCAAATATCAGCAATGATATTAAACCAATGGGTTAATTTAATTCAGGTTTATTCGTTCATTCGCAAATTATACAATAAAAAAATATTGATTCAATCAAGTAATGATTAAATATGGAAAGAGATTCCATTCTTTTACGTCATTTAGTTGGCATATATCTAGACAAAGCAAAAATATGCAAATTCAACATTGTGAAACTTAATATTTATTGAGTTCTTTGGATCGTTAAATTGAAGTTCTATGTTCAAAATATACAGAATTAACAGAATAATGTAATTTTTGTTGACGAAAAAAAATTATAATCAATATGAAGGAGCATATAAAGAGTGGATTGATAATTTATGCAAGTGTACCAATATAAATGAATATTTCAGAAATCAAACCTTAAACAAATAAGATTTTTTTTTGTTTTGCCATTCCATTCGGGTCGATTCTCATATACATATTGATCAATCGAGATTATTGATTGAGAGAAAGATGAATCATAGATAGACAAATTGGCTAGAGGACAACAGAATACTTTGCCTTTGTATTGCTGCTTTGATCAATTATTATATTAAGGAAAAAAAATCAGCAATCAATCTTTAGTGAAAGTTGTGAAAGAGAAAAAAAATTGATTTTTTTCATGCGAAATAAAAAGAAAAATTGTATCGAATAACAAATTACTGTATAGCAATATTAACGAGTGAAAAGCGTCATCAATACGCGTCTATGAACAAGATATTAATAAATTTGCACTAAAAATAAGAAAAAAAATTATTCAATTAATTGAGTGGTCTTGATCACATCTTGTAGCCACATGTTATTATTCTTTATGGTCATTGTTTTCGTTTCATATTGTTTGCAAATTTTTTTTTGTTTATAATCGCAGTGTTACGATATCTTTTGGATCACTAAACTTTCATTACTTAATATTTTTGTTCCAATATATTATTTGTCAAGTAAATTAAACGTGAAAAATGCGGAATAATGAAATTTTTGTCTTAAATTTAGCAAATTATAATATCGAATTGGATCATACAAATGAAATGAAGGAAAATTGCAGTTTTAACTCTGTCAAACTAATTTGATGATATCTGCAGTACGGCAGACACACACATATCTTAGTGATAAATGTTGGGCGTGTCATTGTTGTTTGTTAATCATCATATATATATAACAAATAAGCAAGCAACTAATTGTGATTAAAAGAATAAATCAATTCTTGTCTAAAATGCAGTATTGGAAATTTGTGCTGTCCAAGTTGGCCTTGAACCGAACTGTCATCAACACAGTGCGATACATTTGCTACACGAGATTCCACCAATGGAATGGTTGGACAAACATGAAACAAACACATATGCAATAGACAAATGCTTCAATAGTCATCATTTGGGCGTCATAATTTCTCCAAGGCATAATCAGATAGACCGACAAAAAATAGTGGAGACAAAACATGGTAGAAAAATTATGATAATAAATAGAATTCAATTGAATCGCTAATTTGGAATTAATAAGCTTTTTTTGAGGAAGAATGATGGCCCACAATGGTTGACAAGTAATAATAATAACATTTTGTTGTATAACTGTGAACATTGGTCTCGACAACTGGAATATTGCATAACAATTAGAAAAAAATTGTTTCCTATCAAATTGTCATTGAAATTCTATATATATATAATAACAAAATAAACTAACCATATTGAGTCAAGAGGAATGGAGTGGCCTTCTAATGAGAATTAAGAATTAGTGAAACAATTAGATCAAAGTTAATGTAAAATGACATCTTCTGTAGTGAATAGTTTGCTATAGTGTAAACTAAATCAACAATTCTGTATCTGTTCCGCAATTCTTATTCCACATTTTATTGTGCAAATGACACATTTTATACCATAGAATAGAAAATAGATGTGCCCGTCTGTATGGATGACCAAATGTTCTTTATGAATAATTAACTTATTTGTATAAATAGATAGGCAACCATAAATTCAGATGTATATCAAAAGAATTATCCTATATGTATGTGAATTTCCGAATTTGTTTTTAATTTCAAAAACCGAAAAAAATTGTGATGATGAAAAACAAACTTTCCCATTGCCGGTAACGGCAACGATGAATGCCCCCACATAAATCATGTAGATGATGGTGATGGTGGTGGTTCGAAGTTTGCTTGCAATAAACATACACAAAATCACATACAATGTAAAGAGATAGCAGAATCGATAATAAGAAGCACTATAAATAATAATAAAAAATGCCTTGAAAAGCCTATGCCTTGAAGGCAAATGTGCGAATTAATAATTTACAAGCCAATATGTCGAGATGCATGTTGATGGTTGCAATAGAGAACAAGTATTTAATGATTAGTATCATTAATAGTATAGATACTCTCCTTTTTTTTATTTAAAACGATGTTAAAATTAACGTAAATGTTAACTAAAAGTAAAAATATGCATAGCAATTTTTCAATATTTCACATACAAAATCTTATAGCAATATCCCAATATTTTTCAATGTATTAAAAAATGTTAAAAACAGAATGATTTCATTTGATTAAAATTTAAAATTATATTATAAAACCTTACACGATGGACTATCAAGGTCGTTTAAAAAAGTATCTTAAAATAGAAAGGTTTGTCACGTAAATTGATGAAGTTTTGAAGTGGAAGAGGGAGCAAAGAAACGATAAGTAAGAAAAAAAATTGATAAATGAACGAATGTTTAATAAAACGTCTAAAGAGATAAATAATAAAAAATGAGATGGAAATTTTTGATTTAATTCCTGATGTGTGATGATTGATTTGGAAAGAATAAAACATATGTATGCCGTAAATGTTCGTGAAGCATCAATTTAAATGCAACAAATCGCACTCGAAGCCAAAGTCAAATGAAACATTTTGTCAGTTTTATGACCTTGCATTAATATTAGACATTTGGTCCGTAATCGTTTTTTGTTCGTGTTCCAATGATAATCTCAATCTTTCTATTGCCGACAGAAAGATGTGGTTTCCCGTCCATCGGTCGAGGCTTAAAGTGTCATTTGAGACAGGTCCAAGTTAATTGGACACGTCTCAACCTATTTTTGAAATCGGCCAATCTTAATGAACAATACAAATTTTAGCTACAAACTTATTACATCACAACAAAGTTTTGGTGTTCAATATTTGTGTCATCAAAGATTTGTTATCCCATTTCCCCCTATTGTGTTCATCATTAGCTATTTGTGGTTTTCACAGTACAAGATTGTACAAATGCAATTTCAAACTTTAAAAATATATCAAAATGGAAAAATGAATTCACTAAAAATGAATTGCAGAAGCAATCAATAGACAATAAAATTGATTCCGATTGAAATGACAACTTTGACTAATAAAAATTGATGTTCAGATCGATATAAAAACTGTGGCACTATGTCACAATGAACAGATGGTGCTGATCAAAGCATTTTTTTCGTTGCGAAACGAACCAAAGAATGAAGAAAAGAATAGACACAAAACATTATAAATAAACAGTAAAAAGATGAATGATAACAATTCTACAGTAGTCTTTGGTCAAAATATTTTACAATAGGAAGCATCTTGATATTTTTTTTTTGTTAAAATAAAAGAATTCGAATGAACAAGGCGAACATATTTTATATTGAAAATATTAAAGACATATACCGGATCTGAGTAAATTTTAGTTTTTTTTTGTAGAAACTTAATACAACAAAGTATATGGTTGGCAACAATGTTCATCAATCTTGAAAAAATCAAATTTCCTTTTAAGAATAGATAAAAAAATAAAGTATAAATGGTAAACGATCATTTGATTGGTTCAACAATTTGTGCAACAACAACTATAACACAACTGAATTTATAATTTTGAGAGTATACATTGGAGACGGAAATTAAAAACAAGAATATTTATATTGACATCTCAAACTCAAAATTAGTTTTCCTATAATCTGATAAATTGAAATTGGTTTCAAACAAATTTTTTAACTTAATAATACAACTCATATAAAATGCATATATGCAAACCTTTTAGAATTATGTAGAGAATATTATTATTATTATTGTTATTAATAGTTTTGAACATAAATTTATTTGCAAAAAATAGACTACAATAATAGCGTTCTAATGGCAACACAACACGTCGATCGAGTTCTCACCAAAACATTAGGCAACAAACCAAACCAAATGATAAAAGGGGAACACCCGGAACGAGGTGGCTCTTTGCCGAACCATGACGACATTTTGGTAATGGTCGCCCACTCAAATCGACCATTTGACAATGCCCTTGATCAAGACAAGTGGACCCAAATTGTTAATTGTCCCAATTGATCTTTTCATAACACTTTATTGTTCTTTGATGAAACATGATCATTTCAATAATATAGATTTTATTTTTAATGAAATCACAATAAGAATAAAAAATTACTTTCATTATTGAATATTTGAATCTTATTTCATCAAAAATATAAAAGTCTTTTTTGAAATTGTTAAAGAATTGTGCCTCGAGTGCCATTAATATTATTCCATTGACTAAAGCTAAAATGAATCTAATAAACCAAATTTAAGACCAGAATATCCATTAGTATATATCAAAATAAATTGAAAACAAGTGTAAATTGCAATGTGTTAAACATACCAGACCGATTGGTAGTAAAAAAAATCAACAGAACAAACAGTAAACATCATCCTTCTTATTAAAATAATCAAAGTAATAAATTTTTGTTTGTTTGCATGTTCTCCTCAAACAATTAGAGATTGGATGTTTGAAAACGATAATGGCAAAACTTTTGTACTTGTTATCAATATATGGACAGACATGGACAATGTTCAAAACATTGGAACAAAAAAAAGAATGTGCTAAAAGTGGCAAGTGCCAAGAATAATCTAATAACCACGACATTAGAGAGTGACCAGAACGGACACTTTGTAATAATCATTATCATTAGCAAATGGCTAAATAATGTAAGAAAATACACAAAGCAAAGTCTAATGGAGTCTAATATAAACGACACTAAGCATTTAATGGTTTTCATTCTTATTAAAATTTGGGAAAATGGAATATATTCAAGTTAATTGAAATTAATAATCGTAAAATAATAAGATCTACTGAAATGATTAAAAAAATCAATAAATATAAATATAAAACAAACACAAAAAAGTTTGTAGAAAAAAATTGTAAAAGAAATAATTTTAGGTCAATCAACGTCAACATGGCAAATAACTTTTGGCTCTTTTGTGTTCCTATCATGAACAAAAATGAAATATGAACACCAACTAGGAACACAACTGATCTTTAACACAACTTTGAAATAGGAGAATCAATAATGTTGTAACCTTATAAAGTTACATTTTGATTTTTTCAGTTATAAGTGTACAAAAAATGTAAAGTTATAAGTGTACAAAATCAAAATGTAAAGTTATAAGTGTACAAAAAAAATGTAATACAAAGTTAAAAGTGTCAAAAAAATCAAAATGTTATGTTATAATGTAAAAAATCAAAATGTAAGGTTATAACTTGAAAAAATCAAAATGTAAGGTTATAAGTGGACAAAATCAAAATGTAATGTTATAATTGTACAAAAATCAAAATGTAAAGTTATAAGTGGACAAAATCAAAATGTAATGTTATAAGCGGACAAAATCAAAATGTAATGTTACAAGTGGACAAAATCAAAATGTAACGTTATAATCGTACAAAAATCAAAATGTAATGTTATAATTGTACAAAAATCAAAATGTCACCTTATAAAGTTACAAAAATCAAAATGTAACGTTATAATCGGACAAAAATCAAAATGTCACCTTATATTTGCCTGAATCTGTGTGATAATTATTCTGTAGTTCCAATAGGTATAATTGTAATTTATCAACATAGAATATTATTCTTGGAATATTTCAAATGTTTTTGAAATTATTCTAGTTTTAAACCATTAAGAATTCAGAATAAAAATATAAGATTCTTTAGTTATTTTTTATTATTCTTATTATATTCTGTGTATTCTATTGTATTCCTAAATTTTTTATTTATCCGGAATTTCATCAATTATTATTATTATTCATAAAAATGACTTTTATTAAATAAATGAACAAATATTGACCAGCTTAAAAATAACAATAATACAAGATAATACAAGATATTACAAGATATTACAAGATATACATAATAATAATATAAACATAAATCAATATATAATAATAATACATAATATAAAATATAACAAAGAAAATAATAGAAATAAGTCAATTATTTTTCATCTTAACAACGTTTCAAATGTTGTCTTGCAATGATTATTCGTTTAATCTGGACGGTCTCTTCATTGTTTTGAAACATCTTTGCATTTACCACCAACTTCTTGGTTGTATGTTCAGCAATGAATTCGGCTTCAGCAACCAGCAATTTGTATGGCATCGGTAACGATCTTGTTGCAAACATCAGTCAAATATGCTTCAATCAATTAATTGTTTCACCATTTGTTTCTTGTGTGGATTCAATGATGAAGATAGAAAAAATTTGATGATGAAAAAACAAAGTTTTTAAAAAAAATTTTCATTTGAAATTGAAGGCAATAGAAGAGTCAAATAAACAAACAACTAACAAGACTTGGACATTTATACCATTTGGTCATATACAGCGAAAATTGAGTTTGATTTTAGAAAGCATTGACAAAGTAGAAGTTTGAAATTGACTATTGGTCATGATAAGCTGATAACATCGATGAACCATTAAATTTCAATACATTTAGTGTTTAAAATGGTAATATGAGTGTGCAATGATTGGTGTCTATTGTAAATATGTTAAATGAACTTGTTGAAAATAAAAAAAATTAAGTTTAGACATATCAGTATGAGAAAGTATGATAACTTTAATTCATTCATTCAGTTGTGGCTGTTAGTGGTTAAACATTGTTTTGTGGTTTAGCTTGTTCACATTTTGCACAAAATTGGTAGTTATATAAATCTGGCAATATTTTTGGTATTCCCAATTAAAAGGCAATGTCGTACATCAACTTTGCACAAAGAATGATTCGCGTTAAAAGAAGAAATTTATCCGGTTTATTTGGCATGTACTGAGTAAAGCGACATTGCGCTTTTGTAGGGAATAATTGTTTATCAATTGGGATAGTTTCGTATGGTCTGAAACAGTTTTGATTGTTTTCCATCGGTAGGAACCATATTTTGGATATTAAAGCAAACTTGTCGGCAATTCGAGATTGACGAGTTTTCTTTGAATCGAATCTTAAAAACTTTAATATTTCCAAAAAATTATCACGGCTCATTACTTAAGCAAAAAATGACGGACCCCATTTCTTACTCCACAAAAACTTGATACTAAGATTTTTAGCTTGATACGCTCCTCGAGCAAGTTAAATAGCTAACATTGCATCAAACTTTTCAGATGAAAAATTGAAGTCTTCATTATTTATTCTCTTATATTCTTTGTTGGTATAATCGATAATAAGCTTTTTCATTTTCGAATTTAACAATAAAAAAATAAACTTTTCATGTCACCTTTCATGATGTTTCGATTTGCATATTCAGTTGGATCAATTTTTTCTTTGATTACGTTATGAATCGTCCCAAATGATCATCATTGAATAATTCTTTCCATACAGTTCCATCTTTAGCGATCAGGTTTTTATAAGTTGAAGTTGTTGCTATCTTCAATTTTTTTGCTAAAATATTTGTTTCTGATTCAAAATCACTATTTGATGAACTATTTAATGAAGAATCAATAAATTCATTATCTATTTCTGTAGTAGCACTGTCAACATCGAATTCATCATAATGATCATCGTTTCTAGACATGTTTGTTGCTTGAGAACTAAACATAAAATAATCAATTGTGTTTGAACATTGTTAAACTTCATGAATTAGAATTTTTTAGAATATTAAGCCTTTAAAATAAAACTTGAATTACAAGCTAATTTCAATGACCGTTTTTCGTAAATAACGGTATACCCGTTTGTAAACCCAGAACCAAAACCAGAATTCTATGAAACTTTGTTAATTTATTTAGATTGAAATTTTAGAAAAAGTCACCATTATGATGTGCAAAACATTTGGCTGATAATAATTCAGTCAAAGTAATATCATATATTATATCACTTTGATTTGACTAAATATTATCTTCAATTATACTGAATTGTGAAATACCCAAAACAACGTATGTTTTTGAACATTGAAACACTTTCCAGTTTTTATCGTTTTTGCCCATCATATCAGGTTGAATCGTCTATGATAAATTTGTTGGTTTATTGTATAATTAATAAAAGATTATTGCATTTGTTAGATATTGTTCACGTTTTTTATTCGGATATACATTTTAAAAATATACCATTTTGAAAATGTAGTTTTGTAACATTACTTTTTTTGTCGTGTTACTTTATAACTTTACATTTTAATTTTTGTAAATTTAAAACATTACATTTTGTAGCGTGTAACTTTATAAAATGACATGCTAAAAAAATGTAACTTTATAAGTGTACATTTTCAAGGGTGTAACCTTATAAAGTGTCATATTAAAAAAAATAACGTTATAAGTGTACATTTTTTACCATGTAACTTTATAAAGTGACATGCTAAAAAAAGTTATTTTATAAGTGTACATTTTTTTCCGTGTAACTTTATAAGTGTACATTTTCAAGCGTGTAACCTTATAAAGTGACACGCTAAAAAATGTAACTTTAAAATTGTACATTTTCAACCGTGTAACCTTATAAAGTGACATGCTAAAAAATGTAACTTTATAAGTGTACGTTTTTGAAAATGTTATTTTATAAAGTTACATTTTTAAAAATGTCACTTTATAAGGTTACGTTTTTCAGTATGTCACTTTATAACATAAAAAAATCAAAATGTAACTTTATAAGGTTACAACATTATTGAGAGTGTAGGACCAATGGACAAACGGTAAACACTTTTACTCCGGATATGATGGTCGATTGGATTGATGGAATCAAATGTAGGACTTTATGGAATCATATTATCATACTTGCCAACAATACATCACATAAAAAAATTTAACAACATTTCATGCAAGGAAGACTTGAATTGTACGATAACGTATGTAAGTAATTTTCATTACACAACATAACACGTGGTTTTGAATAATTTCCCTAAAGGAAGAGGAAAATTGAGAAAAATTAGTGTTAGTAAGTGAGAGTATTAATGCAATGTACGGAATGGAAAATATTTGCAACTGATTTCAAGCATAACCGAGGCGCATCATTTAACAATTTTCCAATCAAATTACAATCTATCCCACTCAAACATACAACTTGAACCTAATTTAACATGTAACATGTCAAAAATGAACAATCGGTGTCGGTTAAATTGGCCAATTATTTGTATGTGCGCGTGTGTGAGTGTGTGTGTGTGTGTGTATTATATATATATCAACGATCTAATTATATTTCAATCTATAATATCACACTAAAAATAAACGAGAATGTTTCTTCCTTTCAATGTTCATAATTAGACTTACACATTCTTTCAGTTGACAAAGAATAGTTTAAAAAGCTTAGTCATCTATGTAATGTGTTTGAATGATGATTTCATAAAAAAATTCCATTTCATATGGAACAGTGTCCAACATGATTACACAAAGATTGCCAACATACAAAATTGATTTCTTTGAAATATAAGTAAAATGGCAAACATACATTTGAAATATCGATCAAAGAACGTAGAACGACTAACATTATTGTTGAGAAATGAAGGATTTTAAAATTCAACAAAAAATCAAATTAATCTAGATTGTATAGAAAGCCACAGGAAAATGGGCGTTCATCAAGTCAAACTACACATTTCGATTCAATGGAACAAACCATTGCGTTAGATCAATTTTATTCAATGAACCATAAAGTAAAATTATGCTATATAACTTTTATATTTAAAAGATGATCAAACCTGAAATTTGAAATCAGAGAATATGAAAAATAATTCAATGAAATACGAAAATACAAAGATAATAATTGTTCATCTACATTTGGAAATTTGATAAACTTTATAAAAGAAAAAGTTACATAAAGCATTAAACTGTAATAAAAACATTTGGTTTATTTTCATATCTTAACATTTTACTTCATTTTATATTAAATATAAAAAATACAAATATTTTCCATATAATATTGTTAATAGGTTTTTATAACAAACAAATTTGACGTTTACCAGATTTTCTTTTTAGGAATTTTGGTAATAAAATATTTGTGGAAAAACCGATTCTTTTCCATTCAAATCGATTAAAATATCGTCAATTTCTTACATTTTTTAAAAGTTAAAGTAAAACGATAAAAAATTGTAAATAATGTGCTTTAATTTATTGCTAAATGTAAAAAACTTGGTTTAAATAATTCATTTAAATCTATGTTAAACAAACTATCAAAAACCATACGAAGATTGTTTTTTCAATGTGATCAAAAAGTTATAAAATAAAGGTAAACCAAAAAATGTTAAAATCAATATCCGATTTGTGTTTTCAAATCAATAAAGTTATGATCTTACTCATGTATGTTAAAATGATTAAAATTCTAGTTAAATTACCAATAGACTCTAAAATGTAAAATGCAAAACAGTTACTTTGAATCCATATATAAGAAAAATATTTGAATCAAAATCTTGGAATAAGAAAAAAATTGAAATTTCTTTCTATGATGAAATTGGTTAGGAAATATAAATGGGAAGATGCCTTTAACCGTTAAAAAGTGATCGTCCTGGGACGTTTCAAATAATTGGTTTCTCTATCAATTGGTAAAATCCAATTCAAATCTACATTCAATAAACAAGTCAAATTTTTATTTTCTTTTATTTTCTTTTTTATTTAAGCCAATAAAACCTTAGAAATAAACTAATCAATTGGAAACAACTTTGTGATGTTCATCATTGAGTTCGTAGAGTTTATGCTGAAATTCAATTAAAAGATCTTATCATTTTAAAGGGATAAATGTAATTTTTTTAGAAAAATTTATAGTGCTTCACAGTTGGAGTTTTTGTTTGCAATAATAATAATAATAAAATATTAACGAACGAGGCATATAATGAGCAACTGGTTAAGAAATAATTATTATTAAATGGAAAAGGTCGACCACATTAGTATCGGAATGCTTAATTAATTCCATGCTTATAATAAAAAGGTCGTTGATTTGACCAAACAGAATTCAATTTAGTTTAATTTATATTAATTAAATTATAATTAATTCACTTTATATGTTAAAGTAATCAGTAATTCCTAAACTTTCTAGCTAGAATTTCAATAAAAGGTGCAAGTAATTTGTTTGCTTATTCGTTAATAAAAATCAAATGGAAAACAACCACCCATTTTAACAGATCAACAAATAAACATAACAAATCTAATTGAATACAACAAGCGTTTGAGTTTTTGTCAAAATGAATTGGTTTAAATTTAATTGTAATTTTTTTAGTCAAACAGCAATGATCTAAAGACAAAGTTGACATTTTTTTAGTATGGAAAAAAGTCAAAAAGCTATTCGGACGTGAAATTAGCGTACAATGGAAATAACGATTAATTAGTCGTTTTATTGTTGATAGTTTAAATTAAAAAAACAAAAAAGAAATCAATTTGTTTACGTTTATAAAAAAAAGTTCTTGAATTATTCTTAGAATAAACGGAAAGTTTTGTTTCACTTCAAAATTAGAAAAATCAACAAAATAAACTTTTCGTTAATATAAAACACTTAAATTATTAATAAGTCATTGATATATTAAACAAAAATAGGAAATAGAGTGAACGATGATGAAATAAATAATTTAGTAGCTTAAAGAAAAGTCACTGAGGCTTTGATAGGTCAAAATCACTGCCACAATAAAGATTATGGAATCTTATATCTATTAGAAACTTTATTTCACTAATCTAAATTTTGGTATTAAATTAATCTAATCAGTGTTACCTCTATCATATTAATTCTTTTACATTCATTATTATCATAATAATTAATGACAAAACTATCGATCATGCAAACGAGTGACGTCAATAGGATTTGGTTCTCCCTCAAAATAGATTCCTTTTACAAAATGTTTGGTCATCGTCAAATTAAATGATACAAAATCGGTTAGATAAATTCAGAATAATAAGATATAAAAAAATTCCATATATATGTAAAATATTGCCAATTTAAAATTTGATTTCACCTAATCCTCAAGTTATCGTTATTTCTTAAAATAAAATATCGTTTTTTACCGATGATTGATAGCCTATCAATACCATTGACATCAATATGGAATAATAAAACAAAATAAACCGATCGACATCAATTTGGTCGATACCATTAGTTGGCAATTAAGTCTAATCGACTATAAATAAGAGAGAAAAAGCGAGCAACCATACGAACGGTTATTAATAAATCAATCGATCGTTCACAATCGTAGCCTAAAGAAAGTGTACAATTCAATAGAAATTGTGTATTTTAATGTTAATCGTAATTCTTGTTCGTTTCCATCACACGAAACCGACGTTTGACAATGATGTGCCAATTATGGTTGTGTCAAAAGCGACAGATTTCAATATATTTGACTCAAGAAATTAATGATTTTGTATGGCGAATGTTATAAAACACACAATTTGAATCAAACATAAAGTACGATACATTTCATTGACTTAGTATACTCCAAAATGTGTTTTATGTTGTTTATTTTCTTATTAGATAAGTAAATTATTCTAGAGTATATTTTATATAAATCAAATGGTGGACATAGTTGGGATGTAACGTGTCCGAATATGAAGAATTTGAATTGGACAATCGAGATGAATCAATCTGTAATTGAATCGAGAAGGAAAATGCAATAAAACTAAATTACAATAAGAATTGAATCAAATGATAAGTAAGAAATCCCATAAACATAAAAAATGAGAATGGACATTTGTTCATTCACACACATACACAACCAAACTTCCATCAGAATCTATTTGGATAGCACTTGAACTTTTTTTGCGCAAAAGAAAATTAAATTTGTCTCATTTATTTAAAGATCAATCCATTGATGATGACCAATTATGATACAAAAAGAGTAGATACTGAAAAAAATAGATTGAATTAGTTTGGTACATCATTATTGAAATTGAACTAATAATAAATGTACTATCGTATGATTCCACGACAAATAAATTATTTCATAAATTTGAGTGGGATTTTGATGAAAATTCTTTTAATTTTTCTTTGGTGTATGTTACTTATTTATTTATTTTATATATGATATTAGCAATTTACTTAATTATAATTTAAGCTCAATTCTGTTCCGTTATTAGCTTATGAGCTGGTTAGTGTGCAAACGAATGGGATCACCTCTGTCAATACAAGTTGCCTTAAATTACGCCCATAGATCAAGCTTGTTAATTCGCGTGAAAGCAAAATGGGTATGAGATGACAAGTTAGCCTCTAATCATTATGGTGTCACGATAATGTGAATTGTGAATGCTAATAAGCTAAACGACATTCTCTTGCGAACATTTTCTTAAAATCATTAATTATTAATTTCTATGCAAATGTTCCATATATAAACCACATTAAAAGAAAAAACTCCTAATTTCAATAACTTTCATAAACAAAAAATTAAAATTATAAGAATTTGCGTAAAGTATAACTTTAAACTGAATAAAAAACTTACTTAATGTACTGGTTTTCCAAACTGGTTAACTGACATTGGAAAACTGGTAATTATTTTGTCAATCTTTATCTAAGCGATTGGTTAGAAAAGATTGAACATTTTACAATTTTGGAAAATTTTAAATAAAACAGGAAATTGAGGTGAACCTAGTGATCAAATGATTGAATTCTTTAAAAACTATCAATTGCAAACTTTGCAACGAAATGTGAACCAATCATTACTTTTTTTATTTGGTTTTATACGAATAATATTTAGTTTGGTTAACCTTTTCTCAATGGAATCTATTGTAATGGAATATTCCAATTAATTAATGTTTGGTTTTTACAAAAGTTTCCAAATTTCTAAATTATTTTTATCGTCAATGAAACAAGATGTTTGAAATTAATAATAATAAAAAGTAAATGTCAACTTACCAATTAATAATAGAAAATGATAGAGTTTGAGATTTATAATAAACGTGAATTTGGAAAAGCAATATAATCATAAAATAATGGCCAATAAGATAGGCTCACAATGCCCACGGGCCTAGTTAAATGATGTTAGTTCACCAGTAGAAAGTCATATCAATGTTTGGGTCGGTCATCTTCGTTAGTTGCAAATTGTTTAACTGTCTACTCGTCTAACAATCACACATGCACAAATGATGAGACGAGAATTCAATTTGACAAATTGGAATTTTGCGAAAATTTGAAATCATCATAACTGGAAAAAAAGAAATTGTTTAAAATAAAAATTTATTAACAAATAATAACATCACAACAAACCAAAAAAAAAAAAAAGAAATTATTTAAAATATTTCAATTATGTTTATGAAACACAAACACATAATAGTAAATCTTCAGCTAAAATTTGATTTGTGGTTATATATATGAAACGTTTTTTAAAGAATGACCAATAAAATATCCAAAATGTGGAAATGATGCGAAAAAAAGTGATTGAAATTAATGTGTCGCCGATGATGAATGAATGTAATGGTGGTAACGGCTTGACACTCGGTGAAACAAATTGATCTTTGCTTTAAATGGAAATGGATTTTCTGTTTTATGTAATGATTAAACACGATTGAGACAAATGTGATTTTTATGCTGAAATGTGTGTGTGTGTGTGTGTCTGTATGTGTTTCAGAAACTTGTAATATGGATTGAAGATTACGTGATAAAAGGTTTCGTCCGACTGAATATCGTTGATGGTTGTTGGGTGGAAATAATTATTGACTTTAGGATAGATCTAAAATTGGAAGAAACTTAAAGATAATCAGTAACATTGTAATAAGATGTCATTGAAACGTCACATTTATGGGCGGAAAAGTACTAAATTTCTAATAATGGCAATGTTTCAGTGTGAATGTGTGTGTGTGTGTGTGTGAACAGAAACTACTTAAATTACACCAAACTTTACCCAAAATAACTAGTGTCGTTATCAATAATAATATTAAGGGTTATAGCATAGCAACGTCACATTCGATGAGAGTGAAACAAGATCAAAACTTTGAAATGAACTGACTCATTGAATTTAACTATACAGAACCTTGAGTTGGTAATGAAACATCAAATGATTACAGACAAGATGAGATGAGATGTCAGATGTCGAATGAAAACAAGACTGTCGATAGCAATTAATTAATACCTCATCGCATCGATGGACGACGGCAAGTGGCAAGACTTGACAAGACTCGAATGGAAACGTATTTTCGTTGCTCAAATCGTTTTGGCGAAGGTTTAATGCAACTTGCGCGTGTGCATGTCTTGGATTGTGACTATATCAACATTCTTCTATTAACGTCAATGTATTAATTAACCAAATTATTATTATTAAATAAAAAAAAATAAGACACAAATCATTTCACAAAAATACATTGATTCATTTCCAAGAATACAGAAATACCTAAAAGGATTAGTAAATTTAATTCATAATTTATTCATTGCACAAGTGTCATGTTGATCGATCATTTTTGTTACTAATAATGTAAACTGGTTTGAAACATTTCCTAATTGTAGGAAACACGTAATAAAATAGGATATTCTCCAGAATAATACAATTGATTTATTATTCAAAGAAGTGGTAATTGCAAATGAACAAACACAAGCGTAAAATTTGTTATGCAATTTACTTGTACCCAAACTAATCATTTAAAAATCAATTAAACATATATAAAAAAAATTTCGAAACATCAGAACAAAGGTGAATGATAGTATTGAGAAGAATTTAACTACACGGGGAATTTGATATAAAACTGAAAACAGATTAAAACTCACATGAGTTTCAATGATCATTCGTTGTCGTTGTCGTGTTCGTCGTCATTTGTTGGCCAACATTAGTATGATTATGTGGAAATTGTTGATTCATATTATAGTTGAAAAATGTTGTTCCTACAATTGAACGTGTTCAAGTGTGATGGGCTCAGATGATAATGCACGAATGTTGAATTCACGAAAACGTGCAAATGGCCCGGAACGGAATATTTTCCATTTTGTAAGCATCAATCTCCTTAATATAGTAACACAATAATGTCAAATCAGAATATAGATTATTTATCATGTCTGCGTCTATTTGCGTGCGTGTGTGTATTTTAATGCTGAATTCATTGAATTGTTCTTAGTTGTATATGAGATGAAATGAATTTTTTTTTGTTTGATGGCAAAGTGTTGATGCACGATCGCGCAAACAATAAGCAAAATGTTTCGATGAATCAGGTTGTCAATGGGAAATTCGTACAACGCGCCACTGATGGATGCAATGCAATTGAACGCCGCTTCCAAAATGCGAACGTGAACTAAATTGGCAAATGACGAAAAATCGAGAGTGAGTGAATGAGAGTTTGGGCGCGGAGATTGTTCATCTGAGACGGAGCATAAACGATGACGGTATTGGCCGATTTGGGGTGCTGCTTGCATCGACCACTACCATTAAACACAAACCATGTACGGCCGTGGCATTAGTCGTCGTCGTTGTCGTTCTCGTCGCCGTCGTCGTCGTCGTTGTGATATCATTTGATGATGCCACCGAGCATGAACGGTAACGATCATAACAATTCAACTATCAATGTTTTTGAACCAATGTTTTTCAGTAATATACATCCGCATCAAAATATATTCAATAATTGCATCAAACACACCAATTCTAACTTCTAGTTGTTGTTTGGCTTTGACAACAATTGTCAACGATCGGAAAAATAAAATCACACACACACACACACACACACACACACACACACTCATACACATTCAAGTACAACTAAGTAGGGAAATTTTCTCTTGAATGTCAAACGAACCGAAAGATATGTTTCGGAGATATGATTCGGAAACAAATATAGTTGTAGGGTTTTGTAAACTATAGTTCACTTGAATTGAATCAAATGATACATTTTGATAATATTGATATAAAGTAAAATAACAATAAACAAAAATAAACAACAACGATAACAAACGTGTTGAAATGAATGGAAACAAATAAATAAAGAGTGGAATGATGTATATAATAGTAATGGCTGATGGAAAAGTGGCAAACATTGTTATAGAAAATGAGAACATTGAGAAATATACCAAAATCTAGTTATGGGAGAGACCGAACCTAACTCACTTTGTACAAATGTTACACTTGAATAGAATTGTTCTTTCAGTGCAAGATGAGAACATGCAACAAGAATAAAGTTGAAAATGTTTGGATAAGGCTTCAGTTACTTGTGCGATCAAACTTGGCCGATTCGGTTTAGTTATAATGAACAAAGATAACCGATTAGCAAAATGTTCAATAAAAGTTTCAAGAATTTAATTTTTGGTAAACAAAAGTTTGTCGACTAAAGACATGACAAAAGAACTCTTCCGTTTCAAGTAATTATGGTTTAAGGCAATCTACAAAATTTGATGTATATATTTAGAATATTATGAGATAGACATGATTGAGTGTGCGCACATAAATTTGCTACACGTTCGAACTGATTTGAATGCACAAATTAGCATCATTGTTTTACACTTATGGTACAAAATAGAGAATAATCACTTTCATATAATAGTAATATGACGAATTCATTGTCAATATGAATGAAATATTTTATAATAAAATTAAATTATTTGAATAATAACTTGTCAATTGAAATAATATCGTAATTTATTCATTGACCTGAATAATATGAGTCCATCTGAACAATGGTAATATTTTTCAATTTGACATTGTCATTGAAAATAAAATGTCTTCCTATGACAGAAAGTAATTGTTACATTCACACAAAACTTTAAAACGAAATGGATACCATATAAATTTTCTATTTTTATATTACAAAATGTAACTTTTCAATTGAAAGTTTTTGCATTTATATTGTCTTTGTTTTGTTAAACGGAGTTGAAATTGTAAGGTATATATCGGAAAAAAATATTATATCACTTGAAAACAGATTTTGCAGGACTAAAGAAAACAAAATTGAAATTTTCTAAAAAAATGTGTCAAATAAGAATGCACGAATAAATGATATTTATAATAAAATAAAAGAATTGAGTTGTTCGATTGTTAAGTGGCAAGTTTGTTTCTAGATTTTCATTTTTCATCAGTAAACTCGTTTCATTTCTGTTTCAATATAATTTAAACGATCTCCATTCTTTACATTTTGCATCAATGACAACCAAATCAACCGAATACAATGACGATGGTGTTGTAGAATGTGTTAGAATTTTGGTGATTAATCGTTTTCACACAAAACGAACAAACTAAAATTGATACTTGAGCAGACAAATGATCTTTTCCATTTTCAATTAAAATTGTTTTTTTTTCATCAAGGCCACACTCTCAAAAATAGGAATATACGAAATCGTATATTTTTTTAAAAATATACGATTTCGCATATCATTATAATGATATACGAAATTGTATATTTTTTATTATACGATATTGTATATTTTTTTGGTGTTAATCAAACTCATTTATTTATGTGATTTCGTATATTTTTAAAAATTATACGATTACTTATATTCCATTTTTTTATAAAAATGTACACTTGTACTCGGTTTATATTTTATTTGGTTAAAACTGGGTAAACCCAAACAAAAAAGTTAATGAAATGATTAAGAATTCGATTCTAGACAAATACAATGGAAGAACGGATGTCAAAATTTTCATTGATCGGTTTGAAGTCGATTGCACGAAACATGGATTGAATCGAGGCAATTGGCAGTTGATCCTCAAATGGAATTGATTGATTTTCCAACATAGTTGAAGTTGGGTACAGTGTACTCAGCATACGATCCGAATTAATTAATTTTTCCAAAAGCTGAGACCAAACTTTGATACAATTTTTAAGATCCGTAAAAAGATTTTGTTTTTTGTTCTTCAATAGTTCAACATATCTTCAACAAGTACATCAAAGAGTTTAAAGGAAACATCCATACTTTCAGTCTCGACAAATGCTTGTATTAATACTTGGTATGGATAATTTGTAAAATCGAACAACACCATCGACACATGTAAAGTTCTTCGTGACGGAGTTCTTGTTTGAATGGGATTATATGTCTTCGATGATTTATCGAAGAATTAGTAGTACAAAGCTAATGTAAAATAAAATAATTTAGTTGTCAAAATTATAAATTTCAATTATCAAAGAGAATACCTTTTGAAGAGCAAATACTAAATTTTCAATTGAACGATGAATATTCAATTCATCCAATCAATTCAAAGATGTTAGAAATATGTTTCCATAAAACATTTTGTTCTTCATTTTTACTTTGTTTTTCTGATTCAATGATTACGGGCATTGATTTGTTATTCTCATAAATAAAAATCCTCATAGCCGGTTTATCATTTGTTTGTTTTTCGGTGGCTAAAAACTGTCGAAATTCTAGAAATCCATAAACGAGATTTGTTCCCGGTGGAGTGTTCCATTGTTCCGAACAACATTCACATTGTTGGTTTGTTTCTGACCAATAAAACTTGTTTCATTCGATTTGTATATATGCTTTTATGTTTTTATTAAGAAGACACCAAAGTGTCGTCGATAAATAGTGTCTCTCTTGTTGTGATTCGTCTTTCTTCGATTCATTATTCAAACTATAACTTGTCGTTGTAGAATGCTTGTTATTTCGTTCCTCTAAGCAGAAATAATGAGGATCTTCGCCCAATTTACACATTTCTTCAGCAATATTGTCGCTCTTGTAGGTTTTCAAAGCATAATGCCAATCTCATTCGGATAAATAAACGATGATGAAATTCTGAAGGTTTATTCTCTTTTTTGATAATATCCACAAAAATCAAAGGAAGATTATCAAACTTATTTGCTAGTTGACGAATTTGAATTGGTGAGTGATGAATAACTTGACAATCATCTACAACACTTGAACTTTGGACTTTGGGTTTAGAAGACTTTGGTACTGTTTTTTTCTTTGAATTTTGTCTAGTTGATTGCTTTAAACTTTTAGCCATTATTAAATGAGAAATTGGATGAAGAAATAGTAATAAAAGGTTATTTTTATATGAAATTACGTGAGTAAATTAGTGAAAGATTTTAGTGATGTGAGTGAAAGAAATTTGAATACACGATGACAATCATGTTATTTGAATGACCGTTGTGTTAATGTTTGAATGCACTGAAGTGGGCTGCAGTGCAGTATGATTCATGTGCTACCAAAGTAAGTAAACGACTTTTATGAATAACTCTTAAAGGTTTGTGTACATTTGAGATTCGGACAAATAGGCGCCACTATCAATTTCATTTATCGCACTATTTGATTATTTATCATTTAAATCATTTGTCAAATTCTGTGTGTCGTGTTTGTTTCAAAAACAAATTCAAATAATTTAAATATTTTTTAATTGAAAATTTTTTATTAAATAAGTTTTATACGATATTGAATAAAAATTTGTTTGATTTTAAATGTCTTGATTTTTTATGCAATATCGAATAAAATATACGCATAAGACAAAACTTTTATTCGATATTGTTTTGTCTTATTTAAAAATATTTAAAAAAGTTTTGTCTTATGCGTATATTTTATTCGATATTGTATATTTTTAAAAATTTACGATTTTGTAAATTTGTAAATTATACGAATTCAAATATTTTTTAGTTAAAGTTTTTTGACCAAATAAATTTTATACGATATTGAATAAAAATAATTATTCGATTTTGAATATTTTGATTTTTTATGCAATATCGAATAAAATATACGCACAAAACAGAATTTTTATTCGATATTGTTTATTTTTAAAAATTTACGATTTTGTAAATTTGTAAATTATACGAATTCAAATATTTTTTAATTAGAGTTTTTTTACCAAATAAATTTTATACGATATTGAATAAAAATAATTATTCGATTTTGAATATTTTGATTTTTTATGCAATATCGAATAAAATTTTTATTCGATATCGAATAAAACTTGAAAGATATACGATTTCGTATATTTCTATTTTCGAGAGTGTATCGGTACATAATGATCTTTGTTGTTGTGGTTATGGTTGTTGGAAAGTTACCATTCATATATCATGGCCAGGCGAATGATAACCATAATCTGGATTCGTTCCACAATTCTATAAACTCACAAGAACTCGGCATGTGACCTGGAACAATAATAATAGTAGAAAAAATCATAAAACTTGATATTGATTTTTTTCTTTTTTCTTTTTGGTTTTGCCATTGTTGCCATTTTAAACCACATAAATCTGTGCTTGTACTCGTTGAACCTTGAAGATCGTTTTCTATCGATTTTGGCTTGGGAAGTTGCTAAAATTAATGAACATTAATAAACTTTTGCCACAAATAAAGTAAAAGTAAATGATAAACTTTTAGTTTATTTATTTGTCTCTAATTTAACTATCTCTAATTTAAAGCTATATGCAATATAAATAAGACAATAAATTCATTTTATTCCAACAATTTTAAATGCAAGTTTCTTAATTTGATTTAAATTCTTACTGTTAATGTGGCAGTTACATCATGAAATATTAATCTTACTGTACAAAAGCAATCCATTATTGTTGACTTTCATAGAGATATATGTTCAATAGAGAAAACATACAAAATCTTTTCTTATTATAAATTTATTTTCATTGTAAATTAAAATGGAAAAAACCTTGATAATCTATTGTAGTATTAAAATTTGAACTTACGATTAGGTTACAAGAACAATAAAATAAAGTCAAGTTTGTTGTTTCCTTGTCATGAACAAACCAATGGAACTAGAAAAAAAAACAAGAATTGAACAAAACAAACAAAGAATTTTTTTTTGTAAATATATCGGGACCAAAATGCAAATCGATTAAGTACATAACACATATATAATCATTTTTATCATAATTTAATAATTCATGCAAAAGGAGGTTGAAAAATTGAAATTTTTTCAATTATTAAAATAATGAACAAATGTAACAATTGGGTTCTTACAAAGAATTGATTACAAGTACATTAAAATATATTAAAAATTAAAAATAACCTGTAGCTTTATAATATTTTTGCAAACACTAAAATAGATTTTGTAACCTTATAGGTCAATTGACATTTTTCTTATGGTTAGATAAGAAATTGGTGCACTTCTGATGGATGGAATTGAAAATGGAAAAAATTGATTTACTGAAACTTGAATCAATAATAAACGTGGACAACAATTGTTATTGTCATCATCATCATCATCATTCTTTTTATGTTGAATAAAAGTGCCAGAATAAATAAAAAAACTGATCGGGTGTGTTTGTGCGTGAACAAATGCATTATGATTGAACAACATGAGTAAAACGGTTCAGAATGTCATTGCCTAAACTGACTACCTATTGTAAATGAATGTATTGCCGCTTTTAAGTGTAACATTTTGTTCCATGTATATGGCACATTGTCGAATAATCACAACAGAGCGAGACGACGATTGGTTCTCATGGAAACCTAGAATGGTTTTTTGGTTCAACGTTTGCCCATGTTCTACATTCATGCAGCATATAATATATGAAATAAACAGATAGAGGGGAAATAATATAATTTCGATAGCAAATTCGATCGGCAGTTGTGTATGTGTCACTCAATGACAACGACGACGACGACGACGACGACGACGACGACGACGACGACTGTCAGTTGTCATCTCGACTCTATTGGCTACCAAATTGTCGCAATATATCGACCAATAATAGCATTTGAACCACATTATCCGCATGTTCCATCACCGGAATCATCAACATCACCATTATATATGGTTTGATTGAATTTGCTTATTGATTCAAGTTTCGGAATTAACCGAAAGAATAGTAAATCATGAAACATTGGTTATGGCAATTATGGCCACAACCAAATTCTTTACCATCATCATTAGGATGGAACATAGATATGTGCAATAATAATAAAAACAAATTTCATCACAACAATCCATTTATCATGTGCCTTCAACTAATCCTTCAACTATCAAAAATTTATTCCATTATTATTCTTATTATAACTGTTCCAAGTGTAGATGGAAAAGTGATTGAAGGTGATCTTGTCACTGATAAGGTTCGACATTTATTTACTCCTTTTTGTTGGTGGTTAATTATATATTTACTATTTAGAATTGGATCTTTCTTACACGTTTTTGTTTCTTATCGCGAGAAGGTATCTTTGAATATAATGTTTCGTATCCTCAAGTAAGTCGGTTAAAATGCCATAACCCCCAAATGAAATACCAAATGAATTATTCATAGGAATACTCGCCACAAAATCTTTTGCTGTACTTTGATGCAAAATCACAATGGCCCGCCGTTTACAAGCAAAATAAGGTTTGGATTGTGTTTTTTTTTTTTTTTTTTTTGGAAAAATATAGTTTACTGCCATTGTTATTAAAGACAATTAATGTTGACTTTATTGTATACTATTTTTTTATTTTTTTATTTTAGACTTGTAAAGAGAAACATTCTGTATTGATCGATGATTTTAATCAAGTGATCAATTTAACTGAATACAAGAAAGAGTATCGTGCTACAACGGCTTCTGGTTGCAAGCTGGACCAGACGCCGGATGAGAACAATGTCACTTGGTATCGATGTGTTCATCATCGAACATTTCAATCCTATCGTGAACGATGGTGGTTCATTGCATTAGACAATTGTGATACACAAATGGGATTGAAATTACATTATCGTATTACGATGACCAATAGCCAATCTAACATGTGGCTACGACATTTTTCAGCTGATCAATTCTGTAAGTTTAAGTCGAATTGATCGAATTAATATTGATTAACTTCATAATCTCTATCTACAGACATATTGCACACTGATGCAATCATGTGCGCCATCTTCTACCTTCTTCTTATTGCCAGTTGCTTTGAAGCTTGTAAGTTTTGAAGCTTCAATCAATAAAACTTAAATTTAAAATTTGATTTGCAGATGCTCTATATACACGTCATTTATACCATAAAACATATAAGTTATACATTGCTTCATTATTATCAGGTAAATTATGCTAAAGATTTTAATTTTAAAAAATTAAACAAATTTATTTTCTCTTTAGAATGTACTGGTTTATTATTTTTGGTCATCTACTACAGTTTGTATGCTAAACAAGGGCATGCTAATGTTTGGTTACGATTGATTGGTTCGTTTGAGTTAAAGATTTTGAAATTTACAATGAATTAATTGATTTCTTTTGTATCGTAGGCAAAGGTTTTGAAGCTATCAGTACTTTGATATTCCTTCTTCTTTTACTATTATTATCGAAAGGTTATACAATCACACGAGCACGATTGAAACCGCGAACGGTGACAAAGTTTACATGTTTTATGGTCATGTCGACCATTGCCTATTTGATAATATTCTATCATGAACAATATGCATTTGATCCGGGTGAAGTGTTGTACATATATGAAAGTGTATTTGGCTATCTATTGGTTGGACTTCGTCTTCTTGCTTGGTCATGGTTTTCCTATGCAATCGTCTTTACATTGATCCATTATCCTCAAAAATCGGCTTTCTTTGCCAAATTGTTTTTGGTCTATAGTATTTGGTTAGTATAATCTGACAACTAAAATTCTTTACATTGCTAAAATTGCATTTTAGGTTCATCTCAGCACCGATTGTTATCATGGTTGCAACGTTTGTCATACCAAAATATATGCGAGAGAAAATAATCAATGCTGTCGAGTTGGCCATTGCATTCAAAGCACATCTCATCTTTTTCGTAAGTGTTATCATTAAAATTGTATTACCGCACAGATTCCACAATTAATGAAATATACTTGTCGTTTTCTAAATTTTATAGTTCTTGACACGTCCATCAAGAGCGAATAAGAATTTCCCATTTCATGTAAGAACCACTCAAATTGCCATTATGGAAAAGGCGGGCAATACCGGCGATAATGGTACGTTGGAACATTTCACCAATTACAAATATGCGCCGACAAGACATACGCCATTGAGTATATTTGCCTTATCAAATGGTAATGCCGGTGGTGGAAACGGAATGATCCCAATGACAGCATCGAATGGAACCAATGTACGTAATACGGCATTTATCAACGATGGAAAGTATTCAATCCATCAACCGCCTCCGACCACTAATCTAATGATGGCTTCACAAAAACCGACCTCATACTCGATCGAATCTGAGATGACATCAATGACAAGCTTATCTAACAATGGAAGCATAATCAATGGACCACGAATGACGCCTCCGATGAAAATGCATCAAGATACAACACAATTGCCACAAGCTGAAGAATAGTTGTTATTAGAGTTTTTAAAATTAAATCGTTTGATTTATTTATTAAAATGTGTATGTATATGTTCATTAATTAGCATATTTTCATTAATACCATCAATTAATAAATGAATATAATTTGTAAATAAAAATTCTTTAGTTGCATTTCTTTTTTGCAACAAAAGTTTGAATTTTTTATACGAATCAGTCACCATCTGCCGATAGTTTTAAGTATTTATGAGTAAACATTAATGGAAACAAATGTAGGTATAAACCAGATTTTTCTTCCAGAATCCTTTCTTAAATTATTCAAGTAAAATGTTGAATTTTCAGTCAGATTAGTTCGCTTTTTAAGTACAATAATAATCATGACAGATGGGCCTCACATTGCTATAATTGGTGCCGGAATTTCCGGTATTGCATCAGCCAAGATCTTATATGAAAATGGTTTCCACAATTTAACCATTTTTGAAGCTTCAACTCGTATAGGTGGAAGGATTCATACCGTTTCAAATGGTTCGATTCATTTCATAATTAATATTTATAAGTTTCTATAAAGTTTTTTTTTTGAAAACAGGAAATAGTTTTATAGAAATGGGAGCCCAATGGATACATGGACAAGTAGGAAACATTTTGTACGAATATGGAATGGAAAATAATTTAATAGTGGATCCAACGGAAGATTTTGGATTTGAAGGCATTGGATCGTTTTGTAGCGAAGATGGTATCCTAGTCAATTGTGATGATCTCTACGAAATGATTGCATACCTAGATAGAGCTAAAGAAATGAATCAATGTGAAGACAAATTTGATCAACCAATAAACATGTATGACTTTTTTCGATACGAATTTGATGAATTCATAAGCAAACGATCGTATGTGTCGAAAGGAAATTTAAAGTTGTTAAAACAAGCATTTCGTTGGTTTATTTTATTTGAATTGATTGATAACGGATGCGATTCTATACGAAAACTGTCACCTTTGTCATATACCGAATGGAAAGATTATGATGGAGTCGATCTTATTAATCTTCATAATGGATATGGAGCATTATTGAAACAATTAGAAAATGAGTTTCCATTGGAACAAATGGTTCAATTGAAATCAGCCGTTCGAAAGATCATGCCATTTGTGGATGGAAATAAAATTAAAATTAAATTGCAAATTGAAAAGTTGTTGTATACAGATGAAAAGGCAACCA
Organism: Blomia tropicalis; assembly: GCA_029204025.1. Lineage (NCBI taxonomy): Eukaryota > Metazoa > Arthropoda > Arachnida > Sarcoptiformes > Echimyopodidae > Blomia > Blomia tropicalis. The sequence continues at coordinate 10,328,569 of CM055088.1, forward strand.
ATTTTACTGTGAAAGAAACAAATGAATCAATTTTCGATCATGTAATTATAACAAGTTCGATTGGTTTTCTAAAGGCAAACCTCAACAATGACTTTTTCAACTTTCTATTACCAAAAGATAAGGTTGATGTTATTAGATCATTAGGTTATGGAACGATCAACAAAATATTCCTTTATTTTAACGAACCATTTTGGTTCGATGATGAAAAAGGCTTTCAAGTTATATGGAGTTCGATCATTGATGAAAATTGTTATGACTACGAATGCAGGACGAATGAGATTGATCAATTTAATCAAAAGTTTCCAAAATGGGTTTACTACATTTCTGGCTTTGATCTGGTTGGGGAACGACAGCCAAACATGATGCTTGCATGGATTGGTTCGATCGGCGCTATCGAGATGGAAAAGGAAACAGATGAACAGATACGTTTAACAATAGGCGACGTCCTGCAACAGATTATACCACGATCAAGACGATCAACAAAATTGGTGCCAACTCCCGACCGAGTTTATATTAGTAGATGGCATAGCAATCCATTTACGCTTGGTTCATATAGTAATCGTACCATTGATTACGAACAACTACAATGTGATGGAAGCAAATCGTTAAAACATAATATTGATGTTTTAGCTAAACCAATTTACAGCGGAGATATTATTACTCAAATGGAGACCATTTCAGAGTCCGATTGTCCAAAAATTTTATTTGCCGGTGAAGCTACCGATTTAGAACATTATTCAACTACCGATGGTGCCTTTCGATCAGGAATACGTGAAGCACAAAATTTGATTAATTATTATCAAACTAAATCATAATACAACAGTCAAAATTAAATTAAACAAATTTTGAAACAAATTGTCGGTTTTTTGTTTGTTTTGTTTTACGGAAAATGTCTTTGGTTGTACAAATAAACTTTATTATTGTCAAACCTTGAACCACATTTTTAATAAATTCGAAATGTAAAATATAAACAAAAATTTTAACAAATTAAAAATAATTATTTCTTTAAATATAACCTCCTAAGAACAACATAGATAACACAACCATAGAAAAAGGCAATAGCTAATGCAATCAACACCTTATCGGTAAGTTCGCGTCTTCCATATTTATTTAATAATGTTTTTGAATTGGAAATATAATTAGACATTGTTTTAAATTCTTCTGACGTCTCCGTTACAAGAGCAGATGAAGTAACCAATGTATCAAGATTCTTCGACGATACGTCAACTTCATTAGCTAACATACGATTAACTGATTGCAAACTTTCAGTAATGTTTGATGTTTGATTTGCAAATGCTTCTTCACTTGGTTTCCCTTGTTGGTTTCGATTAACACCATCGTCATTGGTTGAATGATTCAAACGATTTCTTAGACCATCAGAATACTTAAACAATTGGTTTCGAGTTTGTTGATTTATCTTTTGGGTGCTTGATATCACAGCTCGTTGCAACACAACCATGTTAACTTCAAATTGATTCTTCATTGAATCATATTGAGTTCGTAACGTTGATCCCATATCAACATCTTCAATTGTGTTAATCAACCGACCATAAACAGATAAATCTTGTCTAGTCTGATTGATCAACTTCATAATATCAACATTTAGTCGATTCAACTTTTGAATATCGCTTTCACATTCCCAAATATCCTGTGTATGAATGGTTTTAAATTAAAATAATTATGTTTCATTTGTTTTCATATATACCTTTAGTAAATTTTTGATATTAATATCATTACGATTAATATTATCCTTTAGGATTTTAATTTGTAAAACCGTTTCCATGTTTGATAAATATTATGGGAGAGAGAAAAAAATGTAAACAAGTCATCAACACGTAAACATATCGGGAAGGGGGATGAACGGCATCATCGATTGCTATCCAGGATCTGCTTACGGCGACTGCTCGTGCATTGCGACACAGGACCTGTCATCAACAGTACGGATTCTGGACGACACATAGTTCCAAACATACGGAATGCTCCACAACGTAGTAATCAAATTTGGCTCCTATTGCAATGGAAACAATTTATTCTGGTTAAATGACAAAACGCTGAGGCCAGCCCTTCAAATGCGGACGTGAAACGATTAAAGTTTGTCGCTTCCATGAACCGATAAGCCACCAACCATTCTAGTCAAACTAATATTCTAGTCAGTTGCATTCAATCAACCAAACAGAACGTTTAAGAAACATATTCTATTCCATAAATAAAAACAAATCTATGTTTTACCATATTGTACAATATGTTTACAAATGATTGTCATCATAATATGAATTTATCAATTTTAATTTGTTATTTCACTTGTTTATTTATTTCTTTTGTATCTATTGGAAATTGTCAATCGGATCATTTATGTCAATTGGTATGTTTTTTGTTTGAATTTATAAAATGTTTTGTAATAAAAATTGATATAAATTTATGTTTCTCGTTTCTAAAGAATGATTTAAAATATGATTTTACTGAATGTGATTCATTTGGTGGACGTTGGCGAGTTTCGGTACCTATTTCTCCGGATAAATGCACTTTGAAAAATGATCTTGCACCATCATTGAAAGCACCTGTTCGCGTCAATAAGTGTTGTAAGTTTTGCTAGAACTTAACATCATTTTATACGCTATTTATTCTTGTTAAATCATACTTGTTTCCATAGATACGTCATGTGAAGGTGGACAGTTCTTCAATATGACCAGCTTACTGTGTCAAGATTGTTCTCCTGGCTACTATTCGTTAGGCGGCGGTGTCATCATCGACACATTCAACAATTCTCATGGTCAACTTCCGGTTGGGTTCCATATCAACACTGAATCGACAAAACATGCCCCGGAACCGAACAAGCTATGCAATGGTATGCTAGACAATGTAAATGTCCCCCTTATCAACAATTGTCCATTTCCTTTTATTTAGGTTGGTATGTTGATCCTACCACCAATAATTTGATGGCAACTATGCATTCGACAATGAATCAAGGCAATCAAAACGTCAATGAACTTAATGGGTCTGGTTGTATATCGGTTGTGTCCTATACTGTTAAAATTGTAAAAAGTGGCCGTCTCCGATTCTATTATCGTTATGTTGTTCCCGATGACATATCATCATTGTTATTTACGTTCAACTATCGCCTTTATGCAAATACCGATCAGGATGAAACTTTGATTGATGGAGATAATATAAATTCAAATATTCGCTTTCCTTTGCCAACATTGAATCAAAATTTTGATACCGTACAAGTTACATTTAATCGCCCTGGCCTATATGTTTTTAGTTGGAAAAGTATTTTTATTGGAAATTTGCGGAATATTCTCGCGTCAAAATACGGAATTGCATCTGAGAATATTGGTCATTTTGAAAATGATTTTGAGGATAACAACAAGAATGTAAATAATGCGAAACCAAGTGAAGGAAATATTTTTCAAAAACGGTTGTCTCAAGGATTGATTGTTATTAAGAAAATTGAAGTTGAAGGCGTAGCTTATGCATCCGAATGTACACCATGCGAACCAGGAACTTATGCATCGAGTTTCGCCATGCGCCAATGTCGACCATGTCCTATTGATACATCTAATGACGCTTTCGGTGCAAGCAGTTGTAGACCATGTAATTCCAACACCGAATATTCAACCCATGGATCTACAAAATGCCGCAAACGACCCACCTGTGGTGTAAATGATTTATATTCCATTCCGGTTGGACATTGTGATCCTGAATCGAAGAAGCAAAAATTGGAATTTAAATGGATCGAACCGCGAATCTGTAATGATTTGAACAATGTTTTTCCAAGTAATGTTGAACATTTTATCAATTGTACACCTGGAATCGATGGAACTATGAATCAAGAATTAATGTGTGATCTAGGAATGGAAAGACGCAACGACAATGGTCATGTGTATTGTCAATTTTGTCCCAAAAATTATTATCGAAGCGAACAAATGGATAAATGCCATTCTTGTCCACCATTTACATCACCCTACTATGCATTGTCAGTTTTTAATTGGAACCATTCACTTCCATCGTGGTCGAACCTACAAACGGTTTCGAACGATAATTCATCAACCATGATTAGTGAAGATTATTTTATCAACAATCCATCCTATTTAAATGCATTCTTTTCACGACAATGTATACGAGCTGAAGTTGATTCAATGATAGACTTTGATTCTGACACGGATAAATCAAGTCCAAAATCAAATTTTTATCAAAGTGATGCATCGGTCTATTCCACTAATCTGGATGATTGTGACGTTCGAATAACTTGGCAACCATTTCATGATTATATTCGAACAGGTGCATCAGCATTGCTTGATTCATATCTAATTTTATCTGTCAATATTCCTGGATTTCGTGCAACCAATGGAGGAGAGATTAGTTTCGTTTTTGAAACCCATTGCGCTGATGGTGACCGATGTTCATTGATGTTTGTTGAAACCAAATTTGATGATACCGACTTTCAAACGATAGATTCTGACTCATCAATGTTCACCACACGAAACCGAAAATTACAACAACAACAATCGATGAATGTTGTTATAAAAGAATGGACACAATCTACAAATGAACGTTCGAGCTTTCGTTATAAAGTGGATCGTAACATTTCGGTTAATTATAGCTGGGTATTTAAGCGTACCACAAATTTTCAATCTTATGCAAAAATATATTCGTTATTGGTAACCAATTCATTGATTGGTTCAGCAATCAAATGTAAAAATTGTCCATTCCAATCGCACGATACACCCAATCGATGTGTCACGTGTCCCGAAGGCAAATATCTTGATGTCAATTCTAAATATTCCAACGAATCATTGATGAATCATTCTATTCCATTAACATCAGACAATTATCAATGTAAACGTTGTCCACCGAATCATATTCTTAATATTAGTGTTTCTTTGCCAATTGGAATCCATTCCTGTATTCATTGTGGTCCAAATCTAATCACTCAACCATTGATTAATTCGACAATGCATTCATCTACATCTGATATTTGTTTTAGCAACTGTTCCGTACAATTTGGTGAAGACCATTACGATTTAAGAGAACTAAAACAACCATTAGAATATTATGGAGAAAATCTATTCACGTCAACTGGCACTCAATATCTGCATTTGATCAAGATTAGTCTTTGTGGTCATCCAAAGCAAACGCCATTGTCAAAGTGTGCAAATAACATAACTCTTCCAAATGAGGTGTCACGTTCCAATATGGGTGTACGTTCATATATTTGCCGAAATACGATTGTTCCCGATGAAGATCAAACATTTGCATCACAACCAATTAGTTTGGGTTAGTATTACCTATTTATAATTTATCGTATTACCACATTTCAATTTTTTAAATTTTCTTCAGGCGATGAACTACTCGGAATTTCGCGTAACTCTACTTTTATGAATATAACAGTTCATAAAGATTTTTTGGATGATCAATCAAAATCATATAAAGGCGATATAGATTATCATCTGTTTTACTTAACCAATACACCGACAAGTTCATGTCCGAACGGACGGCGAATGACAATAACAATGCGTTGTAATCCGGAGGTGGAAAAGACAAGTCCTGGCAAAGTTCGCATTTCAACACCAAAGTTGTGTCCCGATGGAACATGTGATGGATGTCAATTTCATCTACTGATCGAATCGGGTACGGCGGCCGCATGTCGCTTATGTCGTCCTTATTCGAACGATTACAAAACGTTGCTCGGCGAATGTATCGACGGATGGCAAAAGGTTCACTTCATCAGTCCGAATAGTTGCGTCGTACCAAAACAATGGAATTCGATGAATGGGCAGAAAAATGCTGATTTCATTACCCAAAGATGTACCGTCTTATTGCCCCGAGAGATACAAATTGGAATAGCCGTCGTTTGTGCTCTTGGCCTTCTTTTAGTATTATTGGTTTTCCACTTTTGGAATCAAAATCGTTCATTGGAATATAAATATTCCAAATTAATTGAAAATACCAATGATGGTAAAGGAGACGATATGTTAGATAATTGTTGCGCCGAAACTCAGGATGATTTGCCTTCAGATAATGCGTCCGAAGCTAATTCGTTTTCATCGGCATCGTCTCAACATCTTTTTTCGACTTCAGATTTTGATGCAATGCGAAATATATCAAAAGATAATCGTAACAATCATCATACAAAAAAATCGGCTAATAATCGTATTCATAACAAATCGAGATACGCCAATGAAAATAATGGAAAAGAATTGGGAACATCACAGGAGATGCAACAATTATTTTCTGATCCATCGGAACAAATTGTGATCGTACAGAAAAATATCGATGCTGAAGGTTATGAAACGATACATCTAACATCGGCCAATGAACAAAATCAAGTTGCCTGATCATTATTCCGTTTTTGATATTCTAGTCAATTATCATTCGTTCACGAAAAAAATTGTCAAAAATTGCTTAAATATATTGAAAATGAATTGAAATTTACCCTTTAAACATTAACTCAAAAACATGGCAGCGTCACAATCGAAACATTGTTATTTTGTTTTGTCACATACTCTTCTCTATGTGGTTCATTGAATTATTAATCATCATTCCAAAAAACTGTCCCCTTTGGCTAAGTGATGAGAATTGTCAATCATTACTTTTAACGGATTTTGACACACTTTGCATTGCTCGTTTATTGCATTTTTTGTTTGTTTGTTTGCAAAATAAAGTCCAACGAAAATCAAGAATTTTTGATTTTGTGTTGTTGACTCTTTCGTATTGGTCATCATTAATTATTTTATTATTTCATCTCTTGTTTTCCTTTGCTTTGACGGAACATTTATGTCATTATCTTTTATATTTATCATTTTTCATTAATTAATTACTATAATTTTGTGTTCTGTCATCAGTTTGTGTGTCCATCGATACCACCTTTATGCCATTGTGTCGTGGTTTAAGCACGTTTGATTGATTGAATGGAAATCTATGAATTTTAGTTTTCATATTTTTCTTTTTTTTCAATTTCAACATCTTCAAGATCTCCATCATCATCAACAAAAGTAATTGTCAAATTCAATCTAAAATTTATAGTTAAACTTGTTCACCCACACATAACTATAGTTCTCATAATGCAAATCAATTTGTATAAAGGCAATCTGTTTTTTTATCTTGTACAATGTAAATGTGTATTACAATTGTAATTCATATAGACTTCAATTAGATGAAGCTAAGTTTGAAGAAAATTGAATGAATGTTAGCCAACATTAGTTAATTAATAATCGATTTCAAATGATCGAATTCTATCAAGTCAATCAATTGATCATAAAATAGGTGCACAAAATTTCCTTAATTTAGTTTAAATGGAAATCATTTTAAAAGTATTCTATTTAATTGAAGAGTCGATTTCAAATAAAAGTTCTAAACTTTCCAACTTTTTGCATTAATTCGATTATTTAGTGACGTTTATTTGTTTTTATATAAATCCTATAATGACTTTGATTTGTGATAAGTTTCCCACGAGCTCGTCACATTAAACTTGGTTTGAGAAATTAATTGATGTCAATGTTATTGATACTCTTCTTGCAGAACCCATTCAAACACAAAACAATTACCGGGAATCTTTACCTGTGATCAATTTTTTTTGTATTTGTATCCGTTTTTATTTAATCCCGGATATTTTCAAATTTATTCATCACAAAATTATTTTGGCGTCTTCTTGCATTTATGTTTATCCAATGTGAATGTTTACTGACATTTCTATTGGTTTGTTTATGTTTTCAATCTAACTTTTTTTTTGGTTTCCTCTTGTCTTACCCCTTTTTGGTCATCATTCACACAAACAAGATTGTCCTAGTCTAAATTGTATCCATTCCGAGACTGTTTGTGCTATTTGACACGAATGCTTAAAGAGTGGGTGAATGATTGCAATTGACCTAGGTCTAACCGAAAACAAAAATGATGATGATGATGATGATAGATATAAATGTGCCGACCAATGCAATTGCTCATTTCAATGTTTAAATCTTTTTAAGGTCTTATCGCTTTGTGCATTAGAGCTATACAAAATATAAAAAACACAAGCATAATAAAAAAAGTTTTACCCTTTTTAAGAATATATAAAATTGGGTTGACATCAACGATGACCAAAACAACCACAACAACAATAATAATAGCAATGACAAACAACAACAAGAAGTTATCATTGGAGGTCATACTTAATCTATAATCAACCCTTAATGATTCGTATTTGCAGTTGTTGGTTGTCATTGCATTTCCTGATGCACATCAAACCATTTAGAAATATGTTTAAAAAATTAAAAATAAATTGTTTATGTTCAAATGTCAATAAACACTTCGTTTGGTTGTATTTGACAAATTGACGTGTCATACTAAAGATTTTTTAAGCTTCAGAATGTGGATACAAACTAAAAAATGTTTGCTTTACTGCAATGTATTTTTCTACTCAATACATTCGAATGCATTTTTTACTCGATTCACAATAATGCATTGCATTGAAGTAATCATTTATGCTTCAACCAATCAGTGATTCAATCTATTACTTGTTTTATCATTGTTAATAACAAGGTCAATATAGCCACTGTTTGTTATATTTTGACAATTTAGTATAATTTTCAAATGTTACTGTAAAAAAAAGATGTTCTTCAGTAAAGTGGACAACTCAAAAGGTGATTGATTATATCGTGTTATCGCACGTGGCATTACTTATTACTTTTGCCCATTGATCTTAATCTATGAATTAAAATTGGTGTACTTTTGTACGATTGAATGACTTTGATCAAAATGTTGCCATTTTCCATTGATTCGAGGTTGACTTGTTTTTCCCACATTCATTTATATTTGTTTTGTTCTCATAGAATACAAGTACAAGGGTAGATTTCAAAATTCATTGTGTATGTATATTAGCATGTATTTTGCGAATATTAATTAAATCAAACAATTGATCTATGACATCAAATAGATGCTTTCTAATATCAAATTGACAGGTCTTTCAAACTATCCATAGATCAAAGAAAACCATTGAATTTGACCAGTACAAATTCTTATTAATAATATTAGAAAAAAGTTGAAACAAATTTTACATGTCATATCCTATATTGATTAATATCATCATCAACATCATTCATAAGAAGAAGGACCTGATTGAAATAAAAAACAAAATTAATAATGCGTGACCATAATCTTGGTTTTATTGAAATTTAAATTTTTATTATATTTACTGCAAATGTAAATGATGTACAATTTCATTCAATCTATAGATAATAATCAATTTAGGATTGCATTTATGGTGTTGATTGGTGACGACGGGCGAGGTTCATCGCTCATCTCATTGCATTACCTTACATTATTGTTTGATTGATATTCCATTTTACTCACAATTGATCTTCATATATTGAATATGTTGCCATGTTAACGCTATACGTGAACGTACTACTTCACATTGGCCAACAGCATTGTGCGTGTTTGGTAACGTGTAATATGATAAAACTTCTTAACGAATAGCAAATTATTCATCCGATAAGACAAGCGCCAATTCACCTGTTGTGTATAAATAGATAGCAAAGATGTTAATAACTGCTTCCTCGTACATTATTTGCCGTTGAGATTATCAATGTAGCTTTGTAGCTGTTTTCGTATCAATAACAAACTTACTATCATGGCGTCATTGAAGCCATTGGAGTTTGTCACCATCGCGTCATTACTTTGTGACCAAATGTGCGACAAAATTTGTGCGATCCAGACAACATAAACACACACACACACACACATAGTCTTGATCACTATAGTTGTTACTCGATATTTTTCTTCTGTGAATATTTTTTTTAATTTGTTTTATCAATTCAACTGATCATTATGGCATATGGCCATACCATTAGTTTCATTCATAGTACTTTTTTGGCCTCATCCTCAATGTTTCTCCCACTAAGTGACTACTAGACTTGGCCATACAAAAAAAAATGTTTCTTCATATTTTGTGTGTTTCCACAGATAGATGAACATTTCAAATGATATTGGGTCATCATCGTCGTTGTCGTCGTCGTCGTCTTTTATTGCAATTGGTTTGTAATTTACATTGCACATTGCTTTCACCTTTCAATTAATAATTAAGCAAAAAAAATTACGAAAATCTATTGAACATACTAAAACACTCTTTTTTCTGTATTGATATATTTTGTCAAGTGTAAAGTTTAATTGGTTCAATTGTACGAGGACAACTAGTGTGTCATTTTGAATCCAATCCGATAAGATGTGCCACTTCAAGGATATAGTTAGTGTCAATGTTATAGTGCGAAAATGGATGAAAATCCGTTTTTTACTAACTTTTTATTATTATATAATAATCATGCCAATAAATAACCGGATTTGTGTTCAAGTATCGACCAATATGTTGTGCAATTAAATTTTTTTGACTCAAACCTATAGTTTGATTTGTATTTTATTTATTTATTTTTATTTGTAAACAATGTAAATTGAATTTCATTTGAAACTACTCTATTGAGTTGCTTCTTTTTTATTAACCAAACTCTAGTTGAATATTGTAACATGTGTGACCTATTTAAACAATACAATTTACTTCTTATACCATTAGTATAAATAAATTTCAATTTAAATACATTTTAGTTTTAGTTCCACTAGTCCATAATCAAATGGACGATCTATAATACTTTACATTTCGATGACCGATGATAGCCATATTTGCATCTCTCTTTGTAGTCAATGAATCCTTGTTTAAATGCAAATCAATTCTGAATGTTTTAAATTGTCAATTTTATTTCAAATAGAACTATAAGATTGTCTATCTTATTTTTGTGTGTGTGTGTGATAAACAAATATGGAAAATATCGTTTGTTTCATAATCATATAAAAAACAAATTGAAAAATTCAAATGCTTGAAAATTTCCTATTTTCCATTTAAATTATTTAAAATTTAACTCTTTTCGTCTAAAAAATTACTTCCAAGATCAAGATTACCTAAAATTGATAATTTTGTTACGCTTCAGGGATAACGTCCCTTGTTTACTTCAATTGAAACAGAGATCTATCAATCTTCCGATCTTGACTTTTTTTCGATCTTAAATTGTCGATGATTTAAACCTTTTTTTGTGATGTGGTGGTGGCTAGCCGGTTTTTAACAAATAAATAAGCATAGAAAATTTCTCATTGAAGCAAAATTTTGTTCGTCTCAACTTCAAAACGGGAGCAATCAAAGTAAGACTAATTAATTATCCATATAATTGCCTGTGACAACATCCTTTCATTGAGGTTTGAAATGAGATCGATTTTAATTATTTAACCCTTTTTTATTTCATATATTATTATTTATTTAAAATATTTATTTGATGTACTTTTGTTTTCATAATTTAATTTGATTGACATGATAAATTAATAAATTCTCGAATACTATAGGTTGTACCGATAGATTTTTTTTACCTTAACTTTTTTTTTTATTTATTAACTTGTCTTATCTTATTACTATAGTTCTCCACATTTCGTTTGAGACAGTTTTGTTGTTAGTTATTATAAAAATCGACCAAACGACGATCAACTTATAAAAGTTAGTATCTACGAGGAAAATGAACGGTTTATTACTTCCCAATGTACGTTTGATCACACTGATATCATGAATCATTTTGAGCATTTAATTTCTTCTTATTTCTTGTCTATAATCTTACAACCTAACCAGGCAATGATATGAAGATCTATATTGATCAGGTATGTTGGCCAATATAGACTTTTTAACCAAAAATAAAAGTTTAGTTTCTATTTAGAATGTAACTTTGAACTATTTTTTAATCCGATTAAGATAATGATGACGACGATTGCAAAGATGATGTCCTGTTTCTCGTATATATATCTATATATATTTATATATTGATATTGATATAATCAACTCAACTATATGAAGTTAACCACTTTAGTTTCCTTTTAGTGACTGATCTTTTTTTTCATGTGAACTAGTTATAAATCTACTCTTTTCCGCACCTCATCAATCGACATTTGTCAATACCTTAGCAAGTAGCTTCTTGGTACATTTATTAAATTATTATTTCATTTGAAGAATTGAATCACAATTCTATTGTGTGTGTGTGTTTGTAACAAGAACATTCAGTTGTGAATGTTCATTAATGGTTGGTTTTAATCTCGACCACCAATCGAATGGTGGTCACCATTTCCCAATAAGATTTATAATCACACACATACATGCTTATCGTCTATCGTTTTTTACCTCTATTTTTCCTACTTTTTTATTTTTTTTATTTCCACGTTTGTGTCTCCAGTGACTGACTGGTGAAAAGCGTTACATAAAAAAGTGATTCAATCTCTTACTCTAATAGTTCAGGGAAGAGGATGAAGATGGAAAAAAAGACGCGACAACGAAAAGTCATTTTACGACTTGTAACCTTTATGGCTAACTTTTTTTTCTTCTTTTTGTAGCGTTCAATCATTTTGCCGTCGTTTGTGTCGTTCATGGCCATTTGTGGTCAAAGTCAATGTTTGATGCCATTTTGAAGGCCTATTGGTGTGTCGACCACTACCTGACCACCTATGAGACCAAAAAAAAGTGATCCATTTCATGCATGCACAATCGATTGTGTCCCATTGACATTGGTCGATCGGGTGGTCTTTGTCGGTACATCACCTGGTGTGAAAGCAAATAAACTATCACATGTTGCAATCGTTCTTTAATGATTAACACTATGATCCTTTACTTAGATCCTGGTTCACTTTCATCCCTTTTTTTTTGGTTTTGTTGATTCGTGAATTGCGAATTGTTCACATTCCAATAGTGTGACTTTAACACACACACACACAAAACATCAACTATAGTGTTGGTTGGTTGTCTACCAAACGTCGAAATCAAAAAAATTTATCTATGAAAGGTAAATTTACGACCTTTTGCTCTTCTATAGACAAAAAGCTTTTTTTGAAAATGATGATGATGATGACGAAACCAAGGTTACCAGCTCAACTTTCAACTGAAATCGACTTTGGTTTTGTGTTTAGTCCAAGTAACATAATTGAAATTGTGCACCAAAAGTAGAAAAAACGACGACAAAGAACTACAACAAAAGTTCTCTTTTTCTCTCTCTCTCTCTCTCTCTCTCTCTCTCTCTCTCTCTCTCTCTCTCTCTCTCTCTCTCTCTCTCTCTCTCTCTCTCTCTCTCTCTCGAATGGTCACAGTAAAAGACTAATTAAAACCCATAAAATGAGGGTTATTTGATGTACGAATGCACCATACGGCGATAGCCACAAATCAGCTTTTTAGGAATTGAGAAATTGCAAATCCATAAATATGTCCAACATGTGGGAGAACGTTTAGGGCGAATGGAGGATGACAAAAAAACTTAATGAGAACTAACCTTAAACTGAAGAAGAATAAGCCTGAAACAGAGAATAGCCAACCAATTGAGAATGCAGTGCAAAAGAGATGAGGGTGTAATTCGTGGCCGACAAGTGTGGGAACCAAATCAAATCAATCGGTTCGTGTGGTGTGTTTGTTTGTGTTAAGCCAACGAAAGGAAAAGAATGCTTTCCAATCTAATTTGGCGTCAATTCATTTTTGTTGTTGCCTTATTTATCCGATTCGTAAGGCAAGAAGAACGTGAATCGTGTTTAAGCTATTAGAAACCCAATCTTGTCGTTGTTGTTGCTTATTATAAATGACCACCCTTTGCCCATGCAAATCTATGACACTTGACTTGATCCCGTTCGTAATCTCTAATTATACGAAAATCTTTTTTCATTCTCTCTACACTCACAATTGTAAACATGATTTACATTAAAACTATTGTTTTGCCATTTGTACAGATCGTAAATTACAAGTCCATTATATGTAGGGTTGTGGTTTGTGTTAATTAACTTCATTATTTAGCTAATTAGTTGTGTAATATAGCCATGTCAGGAAGTGTCGCCTAATAGACATTATAAATTGTAGATGTGTAGATGCTTATTGTTGACGCCATTGGCATTATGTGTATGCCAGTGAGAGTTGATGTTCTTTCCGTTCTCATCGAGTGATATTGAAGTGAAATCTAAGAATGGACAAGCCAACACATAGACACAATATAGCAGTAACAGTGTACAGACCGGCTTTAAACACAGGTGAAAGAATGACCGAACGATCATTCGAGGGAGAGAGCCTTGAACTTCAAGCATCATTCGAGATTCGATGCGGCTCGCACACGTGTCGCAAAACATTGACTCACAACTGACGACTACACCATCCATCTAATGGAGTGCCATGTATACGGAGGGTTCGATCAGTCACATTAGACACATTGATACACACATACACTCACACACTTGTGATATCTTCCATCAATGAAAGGAACAAATTGGTTTCCATCGACTGACATTGACTGAATGACATACGAAATGGATTAAGAGCTAACTCCCATTCTGCTCAACGGAGTTTATTTATTTTATATATTTTTTTATCTATAAAATGGAAAAACCCAAAGGTCTACAACTAAAACCATTGAGATCGATTGTATATTCGAACCTACTTCGATCAAAATTTTTATTTAGCAATAATTTCATGATAATGTTTGGAAATGAACGAGAATGTAATTGCATTAAAACGCTTTCTGTCAGAAATGAAAGAACATTCCATTTCTTTTTTTTTCTTTTTCATCTTAAGCTCACTAATGGTTTGGTGATTTATTCCCACCATTTGATATCAAATTACCATTCGATTATATTTGAAATTCTAGACTTATTACATTCTCAATCATTTATTTTAATAGCTAACTGAATAATAAAATTTTAATTCAAAATGAAAAATTGAGGATCAAATAGAAACTTAACACTCTCTGTGTACGACCCTGGCGGTGGATACACGCACGCACCGGCTAATGTTTTGGTTACGCTTTCCTCCTGGGACACATGCCTAAAACTTTAAGGATACTGAAGAGTTCTCTTCCTTTTATGGGTTATTTGTTATAAATTAATTTTTTATTAGAATGCTATAGCATAAAATAACAAAGTGTTTCCACATTTGCACGAATTTGAATCGTCATTATTGCCAATTAAACTCATTAAATATTTCTATGATCCACTGATTCGGCTTAACTTCATGTTCGACACTAATCGTTAACCTTAATAAAAATTACGTCGGCAGTGATTTGTTAACTATTTTTTCAAATTAAATTCTTCGATATAAATTGAAATTAGTACTTAAACTAAGGAAGGAAATGGAAATTTAAGGTTCGTTTTTTGTTTATGTTTTCGTTTTTATCACTTGTGACTAATCCATGACAATTATTAAAATACACTTTTTCAATTGATTTGAACTTGAACACTATTAATACATTGATTTATTTAATTAAAGATTTTAGACTTGTTCAGTCATCGAATATTTTCCGATCGACCAAACATTGTTTGCATAGATTGATCATCTGTGTCATCAATTTGAGTCTTAACTTCTTCATGTCGTCACTTGGATGAAAGAAATCAAATTCTATTTTTCACCATTTCAAAGTATTTTCAACTCAACACAATTTGTGCGTCGTGTCTTGTAATTTAACATTCTCTAATTACCACTTTGCGAACCAGTATATTTACTGTTGATTTGTACTCAATTGCATTTAACCAAGTGAGTGAATATACAAGACAGAACTCATAATAAACGATTTAGAGTGGGCCATCATCATCATTAGTCGTCGACATTCTTTGATTCTTTTATTATCTTGCTCTTGTTCTTTGTGTTTTCATCCCTACTGTTTTCGACTTATTCTACAACAACAAACCCTTCATTCTGAATTGCTAATTAGTATTCATCTACTATCATTACTAACGGCAAGTTTTGGTCCGCATGTGAGTGTTTGGCAATTTGTTCGTATTCGTGGCACGCCCAATTCGTACACGTTCGGCACGAATTGAATCCCCCTCTTGTTAACAACGTTTGATATGAACCAATCACAAGTGAAGAATTGTATTTTATATCGGACAATATAATCTAACAATTATTCCAAATTCATCAATTGTTTCCTTTGGTAAGTTTTTTTTCTGTTTGATCCATTACTCTACTTATTGACGCGCTTTATCATTATTCTGGACTATATTTAGTTGTTAATTGGCTTTAGTAGCCACGTTAAACTCATATTATTAGGCCATTACTCATCTTGCTATATTTTTAAAACAACCCGAGTATATATACAGTATATTCCCAAAGTATATACATGTCTTACTCTTCTCTAAAAGTAACACTTTTCGAAAGATTGGCTTATGAACCACATGCAGTTCGATTGCCACTGGTTGGATATCATTGATTTGTGATGTTTCTTTTATAGCTAAGATTTTATATGTCACTATATAAAAGATGTTGTTTGACTTTAAACCTATTTATCTCAATTTATTTTGATTTGTACGCCTGCAATGCATTTGTTAGAAGAACATGAAATGTATGGCGGATTAAAATCATTACAGTGAAGCCAGCATTTTGCTGCGTATTCACATTTTCATTTGTTTCTTGGACCAATTTATTTTGTAAATTTTTTCATAATTTTAAATTGTTATGTATGATCGGATTTGTTACACGATCGAGTACTTTGAACAACTAACTTTATAATTTCAATTTTCAATTGAACAATTAAAAGTATTCTTCTTTTTCATTGATTAAGATTTAGATTAGTCAATCCCGTCCTTTCAATTTAACATTTAAAATTTGTATTTCGACGACCATCTGTATCTGATTCAAGGATGGCCATTTTCTTAGTTCTCATTCAATTTATTTTGACCAATCCTTATTTGAAATTGACAGAATCGATTCGAATCTTGAATCAATGCATTGATTTATATTTTAAACCTCTTTTTATTTATTATATGTGTGTGGTCGTCATCTATATATAAACATTGAATCATTGCAATCGAATGTAAACTAATTAAATTAATCACCCCAAAAAACATGTATAGAATTTGATGTCTAACAAACATTGTTTACCGATGTAATGTAATGCGAC
The DNA here is from genome assembly GCA_029204025.1 of Blomia tropicalis. Taxonomy (NCBI): domain Eukaryota; kingdom Metazoa; phylum Arthropoda; class Arachnida; order Sarcoptiformes; family Echimyopodidae; genus Blomia; species Blomia tropicalis. Next base: position 10,345,485 of record CM055088.1, read on the forward strand.
CACCACGACCACAACCAATCGAAACGATCGATGTCAGTTTTGTGTTGCCTACAAGTTGTAGTACATCGATGTTGTTACAAATGCCGATAGTTGAAGATATCGCTTGCCATTACTCCTTTTTTTTCGTTTAATAGGGAACAGATGTCATCATTCGGGTATATGATCGAATACCTTGCCTATGCGTGTACGATAAGGAACAAACGGACTCTCATGCAACAACAGGTGTACATTCGGTTTGTTTATTTACTCTTGGTAATGGCTGATGCCGACCGACCCCTTTCACGGCCTTGCGGCCATTGGCCATTCGTTCTCTCGTGTGGCGACATATTGTCTCAATTGCCTGGACACATGCATACATACATTACATTCATATATTGTCAATCCATTTCAGGTCTCGTTCGAGTTGTTCAACTAGTGGCTCATTGGCGGTTATAGTCTTATCATTCCTTATCTCAGCTCATTTGTCTCTCTCACTCCCTTACCCCATTTTATAGCAAAATCATAATCTTACCTCTACGGTTGACTTTTTATTTGTGAGGCAATTTATTTTCCTTTTGCCTCGATGATCTTTCATACCCTCTCTCTTTCCCCTTTCTTTCTCTTGTATAGACGTCGATATTTGTGCGGCACATGTCGGTCGGTTTGGGTAGAACATTCTGTCTTAAAGTTTTGATCTGAAACCAAAAAAAAAGCTTTATTGCATGTCGCCCTCTTTGGTCGACTTGAATCGCCATTCGCGAGTTGACGCACAAACACTAATACGACGGGTAACCGAACATGGACATCTAATGGGTTGCCGACGATCAACCGAAAAGACGACGACAACGACGAAGACGACGATCAGGAGTCGAGATAGGCATGCACGTGCCCAAAGGTTGAACCCCTTTGAACACACCATTTAATGGTTGCTGGTTTCATTCTCCTGTCTCCTTTACACTAATTAATAGACTCTATTGAAATAGGGGGCATGTGAATGTTGATTGCTTGTGTTGTGTTACTTAACGTTACGTTGCCCACCCGTCAAAAGCAATCTTTGGTTGTCTTTATTGCCAATGGCTTCGAAATTTAATTTTCAATTTGCCTTATGTTTATATTTCGGTCTATCTGTTTGCTTGAGTGTGTGTGTGTGTGTCCTATTCGATATTCATGAATCTAAATTGATTTCTTTTGTGGATAACAATTCAACATCACCACCATTATCATAGTTAGCAACCAATATTGTCGCATCAATCGAGTTGTCGATTTTCATTTTATTACCACAATTAAATCAATCTTTTCTCTCGGATTGCGTGTCTGAGCTCGATTCTTTACCATATCACTTCTCTCATCAATCTTGATTCATCCTATTCGATTTTGGGTGGATCATTTTCGTTATAAATGGCGCGTTACCTTGTCCATTGGCAAATTACGAGATAATTATGTTTTGCTTCTTTTCTTGTTGTTGTTATATTTTTATTGCGGCCACTGTTTGCGTTGTTTCGAATCAATCAATATTTTTCAAATGTTTGATTGTTAATATTCTTTAGGTAGACCACCGAAGATGATGTTAAATTGAACAAAATTTGTTTTCAATTTAATTTTATTGAAAAATACTTTAAAATCATTATTTTGATTGATAATTATTTCACTTTTCAGATATATAGACAAAAAACTAGTATGTCATATATTATCGACTTAGTAATACTATCCTTTCTTATACTAGAGAGAAAGAGAGATAGGGAGAATTGTCATAATAAATAACAGACTTTTGAACGAAAAAAAAATCATTCAATATGTTTAATTTGAGGTTAATTCTTTTCGACATTTTTCGTGTTTCATCATTTCATACAAGCGGAGAGCGACATAATTTTATGCTCGATATAATTTATCCACATGTTGCAATCTTTTTTTAAACAAATAGCAACAAGATACAAAACCTTTCTTTTTTCTTTACGTTTTGTTTTTATTTAAAACTACAAGTTAACGATTTTGTGATATATCGGATATCATCGTTGGTTTTTGTCGGGCGCTTCTTCCTCTTCTTGACTTGCAAAGTTTTATTTGCTTTTTAGACTTTACTATTGGCATCGTCATATATTATGACATTAAAAGAGCAACGCACTTGTTGCAATTTGTATACTTGATTCCATTTATGTTTGAAACAATTATATGATAAAATTGTTACATTACTTCATGTTTTTTTATAATCAGTTATGGTTATGATTATGGCTACACGCAGCACATCATTTCGCATGATTATTTCTTTTTCTTTGCTCACAAATTGTCTGTTAGTTAAATCTCTTCCCCTCGAATTCTCAATTTTGGATCATTATTGCGCCATCGTTGATAGAAATAAAACACGAAATGATAATTTCTTTGCAAATCAATATGAATTTTATATTATTTTCATAGCATTTCTTGTACACATTTCTCGATTGTAAATGAAAATGGTTTCAAATCAATTGTATATAATAATAAAAAAGTGTGTAACAAGTTTCATCGACACTTCAATTATTATTATTTTTTTTTTTGATCGATTTTATGATCTTACCACACAATTTCACCCCGAATTGTACTGTTCCACTTGTGGTCTTTGGTCCACTTGTGGCCATTTTGTGTGTACAACGCTTCTTTCCCATAATACCTTACCTTTAATTAATGAGGCAATTTGTGTGCAATGCAACTTAACATTCTCCCGATTTCGATGTTCGAACATTTGTCCATTTGTTTGTTGGCAAACTGATTTTCAACAATCTTACTACTTTTCTCCGTGGTGACGGTGCTAATGGTTGTTCATATGGACACCACAATTTATGTGCATTACATAGTTAACCTATGACCAAGTGCAATTGTGCATTCAATATTTTTTCGATTTGCATTTTTCACTCGCAAGTCTTTTTGCTCATTTTTCGGATGAAAATCCGAATTTAGCACTTTTTCTCGCCACAATCGGCACAACTAATAGACATTGACCAAGGATTGTGTAATCGATCCGCAATCGCATTGCCGACAAATAGACTCACGAGCCTGTCAACAGGTGAAATATTTTTATTTCCATTGCTTTCTTTGGTGCTAAAGGCGGTGGTTGTGGATCTATGGTTACGGTTTGCAACTGCATCTCACCAAGTATAGTATCTTCTTCTTCTTCTTCTTCTTCATCATCATCATCATCATCATCTTCCCCTCCCCCATTTCCAATGAAATCGTAGGCTTTCATATAATGCACACTTGCGGTAGTGAGGATGATTGCGGACCTGAAACAGAGAAAAAAAGATCAAAATGTACTGAAACATTGATATAGATATAGATAGACAAGTTTAAACATTTTTTTATTTACTTATTTTTTTAATTTGCGTTTTATATTCGATGAATATTGCCAACTTGTTGAACAACATCATCTTGTATGTATGTGTATGTATATGAGACCTTTTCCTCGAATCGAATGGAACTGTCCAACTAGACATCATTGATAATGCCAGTTGACATTAGGGCATCAGCAACGTCAACTGGTGATAGTGGGCACTGTTTTATGCTGTTTATCGACATATATGTGTTTTATATGTTCGTTACCCGTTTAGATGAAGTGTTCAGTGGCCATTCGAGGTTTGTCTATATATGTAATGGATTGATGTGTGTGTGTGTGCCATCATGAAAGGCGCGTAACACTGGCACAAGATCAATTCACCTGATAAGATTTTTACTTATTCATGTGGTTGTCTATGAATTCACATGGCCACTACCTCAATACAAATGGAAGAAAGAAGGATAGTTTTGAGCAGGTAGACTGAGTGACTGACTGACACAATCACAGTTAGGTCAGCATTGAGAAGACGCCACCAAGACATGGTTACCGTGGCCGCATCCTCTTTCTTACACTCTTTCGTCATCCACTCTTCTTTACCATTGGCTAACTGTCTCATCAACAGCATCATCCTGTGTGCCAGTGTATGTACTCACACTCATCACCTTAGTTTTCAATTTTTTTTAGTAGTTCTTCGTAGGCAATACCTTCTCTCAATATGCTTTCTCTCAATATATGCTTGTTCCATTGCTGATCGCACGCGACGATCGATGAGGCACTGAGACACACTGAAGACACACATTGATTGGAGAAGGGCGCTCGAAAACACCTATGGATATGGCCAGACGATCTCTGAACGCGTGTGTGTAAGGTTGTGTTCCATATCTTCTAATGTGCCATGTCCGTTTTCAAAATGAATCCATCCATCCATGATGATTCATACAGCCGATCAATCAACGGCAAAAAGCAACACGTGAATGGATCAACTTTTTTATGACAAAAATCTACAATTGATTGTTGTCTCATTTGTGTCTTATGTCATGTTCATCCGATGTGTCTAGTTGCCAATCTGCTTTTAACCATTCTCTCGAATCGGTTGAATCGATTCGATCAAACACTGCCTCGCCATACTAGACACATCTCATCTCACCTTACTTCCATCCCTCGTTCTATTCTCTTGCTTGTTCGCTCTCTTCTTCTAATTTAACTCATTCATTCGCTTGTTGGTTGGGCATTTGACTTGACTCGATTCTGTACTATGCCGACAAGTTACAAAGAAGAAGTGAGGGATGCGGCAGTTCTCCTCATTCGACATCACTTTACATCTGTCCGTCGACTTTAAGAGTTCGTCACTTGATTCTTGTGTGTGTGTGTGTTCATTTTGCTATTGAACGTAAAGAATCTCTTGCCAAGAAATATCTCTACCACAACCCCCTCACTCTTTCATACTTCGATCGACTGTTGAACTCTTTGATCGATTCTTGTGTGTGTGTGTATATATAGCTTATGTTCATGTTTTTATTTGTTCATTCGAAATGAAATTGTATCATTAACAATAATAATAGACAAATCGATCAATATTCTTTGTGCATGTGTACTATTATATTTTTAAATTTTTAAATTTGTCTCTTCACTTTTACTCTCATTCTCATATTACATTTTATATATTGAATCGATCCATTCATATCGATTACAACTTAATTCACGTGTCTGTCAGCCCCTTTCCGTCTAAAGTTTGTCTGTGATCAAGATCAAAGTTCTTTCATTATTTTTTTTCAAGAAACGCACGAAAGAATATCAATTTGAAACGGTTGTGTGACGTATATGATACTTTATTGCCACCATGAAAGAAGAATGATGATTAGATCAAATACCATTGAAGTAGAATAAGAAGAAGAAGAAGAGCAAAATCTTCAGGCAACAACCACTGCCATCGTATCAAATTGCACAAACTAGAAAATATTTTGTATATAACCGACACTTATAAACCGGCAGTGAACATGTTTATTCCAGCGATGCACTTGATGTTTCCGTAATGTTGTTTTCGTCGACCAAACCATACTTTACGGTACGGGAGAAAAAGTCTACAAAAATTTTCAAACACCCGTACACTGAACGGTACACAGGTTAATATCATTCATTCACTCACATTCGTTTGTTTGTTCGTTCGTTTCACTCTCTTTGGGTAAGATTGGAGGCGTTAGATGAAGAAAAAAATAAAAAGGGAACACAAAACACACGACGAACGCCTAAAAGAGAAAGAAAGAAAGAAGGAAAGTGAATGAACGCACAATTGAGCGGCGCAGTCTGGTACCACCAGAAAAAAAAGTTGTGTATCACTGACAGTATTCGTCTCAAGTGACAATTGAACTTGACAACCAGTGTCCGTGTGAGCGTGTGTATCCATTTAGGTGTGCTACCACCACCACCATCAATTTAACCAGAATCCAACTGGTGGGGGTATTTCGAACCAACAACACCAGAAGCCAATCTCGTCAAGAATCGTTACCAAGTGTTCAGTTTTGGTTCAATTTGTGTAGACACGACCAACAAGAATCGAGTGCCGACAACCACAAACGGCAAAACAAACGACGACGCACAACATTTTGTACACGTACATTTTCTCGTGAATATGGTGCTTGGATTGTGTATGTGAGTGTGTGTGTGTATGAAATCATCAACCAAACATTCAAACTAAAACAACCAGCTAAACAACGAGAAGTCAATCGATTTCTCAAGTATTATTGGTTTGAATAATCCTTATATTCCCTTATCAACTTAATCGAACATTATTCCATCATCATCAATTAAAATTCTTTTTTAAAAGAAGCAATATCATTTTCGTCGAATTTAGTTGTAAAGACTAACATCCGTTCGAAGAGCGATGCACCCGAATGGAAGGCAACACCAACTGAACTGAACTAAACTAGACGGGGACCAACTAAACCCGATTCGTTTGTTGTAGCATCATCTTCATCATCGCGTTCGTGTGTGTGTGTGTGTGTACGTGTGTGCATGTTGAATGGGACAACGTGCGACGTTGTAATGATGAGCCTAAATGAATATACAAGAAGTTGATGATGAATAGTGAATAAAAGCGACATAAGAAGACGAAGACGACGAATAGATTTGTACCCGCACACACTCACATGTGATTGCTACACATGAACATTCATTTGATTCGGTGTGCTACGCATCAGATGCTCACTCTTTCACCATTGTCATTTAGTCTTTGTTTTGGTTTGCTTCCATTGACATTTGAATATTCCGGGTGTTGATACGTAAAATGAAGTTACCGTCCCATTTCCGATAGTTATCGGTGTGCGAGTTGTTGTGTTTGTGTGTGTGTGTGTATATTTAAATATATTATTATTGGTTCGTTTGAATCCGTCCACTTCATTTACTCAAATATTACCAATGAAATTATTCAGCCCAATGGAACCTTCGTCGGCGTGTTCCTATGTGGCGACACAACGAGGCGGCGTGGCCTTACTGTTCGAAGGTCACCGATACAATAAAGTTAGAGATGGTAAAGATGGTACCGTCTATTGGCGATGTTCACGTGATCGTCAATGTCCCGGTCGTGCGGTGACCGTCAATAATCGTGTAAAGAAGTCAAATAATAAACATAATCATCCGCCGGAAGCATCACTATTGATTCGCAATGGTCAAACTGGTGCCGGTGGACATGTCCACAATCATGGAAACAACAATAACAGCAACAACAATAATAGCAGCAATAATAACAACAACAACAACAACAATCACAATCATTCCAATGCAAATAATTCTGCGATGGCAGCTGCTGCGGCTGCTGCCGCAGCTTATGCTCAATTCTTGCAAGGTTCGAATAGTAATGGTAACAATAATGGTAATAATGCTGCATCTCACGCCAATTTGGTTGGGTCCAAATCCGGTGGCGGCAATTCATCAATGGTGATCAATGCAATTCCAACACGACCACCGCCACACCATTCACCATCGACTGCTTCATCTTCATCACCATCGCCATTGGGTATGGCCGGCTCAATTGGATCCGGTGCTGGGTCGAATCCATTTTCCAATGCATTCTCCTTTCTACATAATTTGGCTGCCAATGCCGGCTCATCGGTAAATGCAAATCACCTGTTGAGTGGATCATTGTTGACCGCCGCCGCTGCCGCAAGTCAATCCGACAATGGAGCACGACAAGCATTGAACCTATCGAATCATCACAGCCCTGATAATGCTCAATCGCCGACTCATAATTCTCGTCTACCATTCAATCATTTGAATAATCATTTCAATCTGTTCAATACGAATGCGTCGACAACGCCGGCAACCTCAATCTCGTCCAATCATCATCACTCCCACCACCACCAACGTTCATCGCCAGCCAAGATGACTCAGTCCAGTTCTCCACCGAATACGCCCACCTCAAATCATCATCAACAGCAGCAGCAACATCTTCATCCCAATAGTGCCATGTTTTCCAAATCATTACAAAGTCAATATAATTCATTGTTAAAAGGTGTAAATGTAAACTCGAATACATTGGATCTATCACCTCGATCGTTCAATTTTGGCATGAGCCAACATCATCAACATTTACCAACAAATCTGTCAACTCAACACCACAATTCGGGACTAAGTTTGCTCAACAACCATTCACATGGTAAAACGATCGAACAATCATCGAATAGTCCACCACCACCGTCGGTTGCGGCGGCCGCCATCACTCAAAGCCATAATATGGCGGCAGCATTCATGTTACAAGATGCATTTCAAGAAGCGCAAGCTGCAGCGGTAGCTGCCGCAGCATTTCCATCATTGTTGAGTGAAACATTTAAATATTTGGCGGCGGCGGCCGCCACCAATCCACAGATGGCGGCCGCATTGGCCACCAATCTATCGAGTCCAACGATGATGAAGAATTTTGATCTAACCATGGCCACGGCTGCTGCAGCAGCAGTTGCCGCCGCCGCCAATCAATCGAATAATAACGGAAATGGACCTAATAGTGGCACGGCCAATAATGGTGGCAATAGTAATGGCGATTCTGCTAATAGTTCAGTGCATAGTAAATCGCCGCATGGTGATGATGATGTCGAACGACATTCACCATTCACCACTTTACGTGAACTATCCGGAGGTAATGTGTGTTGGATTAATTTTTCAAACCTTGAAACTAAAAAATCGTAACAACTTATTGTTGTTAAATCATGCTCAAAATGTTACACTTATTTCGCAACCGACCACCACCACCACCACCACCAACAACAACAACAACAACCACGCATAAAATGTCACATGAAGATGCCAATTTTGGCTTAGCATAGTAGTGTATAGATTATATATACAATCGTCACACGTTTACGCATACGAAAACAGTTTCTTTCATTTTTCATTTTCATTTACTCTTTTTTTCCGCTAACTTTTTTGGATGATTCTGTCTCCTACGATCATCATCATCATCACAAACATACACCACTTCCTTACTGCACACGTATTTATCACATAGGTTAAGTTGACGGGGATAGTTTACTGATTCTCTCCCTCTCTCACTCCGTCGAATTATTCGATTGTGCAAAATATCTTTCCCCCCTCTCTCTCTCTCTCTCTCTCTTTCTACATTAATTTGCTTACTCACTCGAGTTTAGACCTTTATATTCAATTCAACACAATGATTGTCGCTGTCATTGAGGGGAAGGTAAGAATAGAGAGGCCAATGTGCGACTCGAATTCTATTCATTGGTTGGCGTCGCGACACCATAACTCATATGTCATCGCCATCATCATCACCATCATTATAAGCCACTAATTTTATACAGACTATTAGTTGGTATCCTTTCCCATTATAGACGTTCTTGGTGTTGGCATTTGATTGCAACCATTCGTTGACTATTGAACTTGTGTTGTAACCTTGTTTTTGCTAATGTTGTAATTGTTTTCCATTCTATTATTGGTAGGCTCAAGTGTTCGCGACGATCTCGATTTGAATTCGTTCCATAACAATCACCACCATCACCATCAACAACAACAACACCACCACCAAGTGCATCATCACAATTTGAATCATCACCATTCGAACAATCGGCGCCATCATCTTGAGGAGCAACCATTAAATATGGCGTTAAACGATCGAGGTAATATTCTTAAAGTTCTACGAACGTTGATGCGTTCGGGTGGAATGGCATCATCGTACAATCGTTCATCATCAACTGAACCTGGTCGCGATCCATTCCATGCATTGATCGTACCCACTGCCGACGCCCATGGGTCCGAGTACATAGCGTCATGTGATGCAAGACGTGAGTTTATCACCAATTTTACGGGATCGAGTGGTACGGCTGTTGTCACATTGAAGGAAGCTGCCCTATGGACCGATGGACGATACTTTCTACAAGCGGATGCTCAACTTGACAAATGCCATTGGATCATGATGAAGGATCGACAACCGGAAACGCCAACGGTTGGTGAATGGTTAAACAAGTGCCTTGCCTCCGGATCGCGTATTGGCGCCGATCCTTATACATTGTCCTACGATGAATGGATCAAGTTGGAGAAGGAGTTGAGTCAATCCGGTAATGTGTTAACCTCAACGCCCGTTAACTTGATTGATGAAATATGGTCACGTCGACCACCGAGACCTGCCGAACCAGTATTGCCGTTAAACATGTCATTTACGGGTAAAAGGTGGCAAGATAAGGTTGAATCAATTCGAAATGAGATGACTCATAAGGAAGCGGCCATTCTTGTGTTAACCGCTCTTGACGATATTGCATGGTTGTTCAATCTTCGCGGTTCCGATATTCCATTCAATCCCGTATTCTTTGCATATGCCATCATCTCCTTGGATAAAGTCTAGTAATTATACCTATTTTTGTGATCACCAATTTGGTATTAATCATTTGTATTCTATATTAGTCTTTTTATCGATGATTCGAAACTTAGTTCCAGTGCATTGGCACATCTTCAAACGAACAATGGTTTAGATGATCCAATGGATACAATGTCATCCTCCTCCTCATCGGAACGGTCGACACCATCATCAGTGGTACCGAACGTTGGAAATGATGGTACCAATCGATCATCGCCATCCCCACAACAAATGGTTACCAATTGTTCAACGGGAAACAATAATCGATCGTGTGAGGTTGAAATTCGTTCCTATGATTTGGTTGCCGACTTTATCCGATCGTACATTGCCAAGAATTCGACTGGTCGCGTTTGGGTAAGTTGTCATTTATACTTATTTTTTCTTAATTTTATTGGTCAATTAGCTTGTTGTTTAGGCGTACCACTCTAATTAGAGGGACATGAACACATAGGCGTGCGAGTGTCCATTTGCTAGTGATTGTAATTCTCTCTTTCTTTCTTTTCCTTCACTTCACTCTATTTAATCTGATGTCTTCCTAATTTGTCTAATTGCCCTCTTGACGCCCGACACATAATCGTTAATGTTCTCATGCTCCATCATCATCGCATTTTTAATGAGACACCCAATAGTCCTCATTTGTGCCCATACAAGTGTCGGTCGGACACGGCAATGGATTCAACTATTACATTAGTTTGCAATTCTTTACGATTCTGTCCACCATACAGTGGAATACCCCCCATTTTGCGTTGAATAGCGGGTGTAAACCATCTTTTGTATTCTTTCGGCAACCTTTTTTGTTGGTGGTGATTGTGATGATAGACCATCATCTATATACAAATTGCATTGTGTTGCATTGTATGGACCATTGTCGATGTGGATAACGATTCGTAGACGTATTATTAAGTTGTCATTTAATTTAATTACCTCAATGATACATATATATATATATATATATTTGTGTTGCCGTGCCATGACCACGGTACCATTGTATTCTCAGTTCATCCGCCACATTCTCTACATTCACTTGACTCTAGAACCGCACCGACTCGCCGACTAATTAGGAACTCGATGATGCTCCATTAGTGTCACTTTGGTTCACTTCATTGTATTTCGTATTATATATATAACGCCGATGGCGTACCTACTAATCATCAAATGATGAAGTTGATTCCATCCACGAAACACCACAACAAGTGTTTGTGTGCCTGTGTTGATTTGTTGCACGTTCTTTTCAAGCCATTATTCTGTTTTATTTATTGATGAATACATGTTTTGAACCGTTTTACTCCTCTCTTTCTTTATATTCAATGATTAAGCTCCAGATTTAGAGTACTTTACTTGAAATATTGTCTCGCAATCTCAAAATGAATTGCTTTCAACTTCGAATCATGATCAAAGCTTTAGGTTTTTTTTTTTTTTGGTTGGTGACCATTGATAATTCCAACATGAATTATCGTCTTATTCTTGAGTAGCATATTCAATTGATTTAATGTTTTATAGATTCGTAACTTTCATGATTCACTTGCACCTAAAACTCATGAATTCTTGATTCAATGGAATTTTTCGTGTCGATATAAATTAGTGTCGTAAACTAGACAAGTGATTCCATGTGTATGTAGAAGTGTATGTGTACTCATTGGTCGCCAATTATAGAGAGCAATTGATTACTCTTTTTTTTCTGTAGAGATCATCATCAATGATAAATATCGAATGGGAGGGGGTCGTTCATGTAGTAATAGATCATTTATAGCAATCACATTCAAAGATTACGACAATAATCGACATTCTCATTATCGTTAAACAAATCGTACCTGTTGTTTTTTTTCTCCTAATTGTTTCTTCTATTTAATTTGGTGTTGTTCAAAACTTATTTATTTTTATACATATATTGATTTAAGTTTACTTCATCGAACGTTTATGATTAGATGCATATATGCACGATTGCGCCATTGCATCAACGATGGAGGTCTGAACACACGAACTGATGCAACACTTGTTCTTGTGGCACAAATGACCCTCCATAAATCATAACACACATCAAGAGTGGGGCACACACACACACACACACACACACACGCAATAGTTAATTGGTCACAATTTATTTGACGCTAAATAATTGTGTGATGTTATAGCCAGGAAATACAATATTAAACGTGCTAAACAAATGAAGGAGATAGAGCGGGAGAAGGCGAATTTCTTCCTGATTGTTTATTTTTTTTCTTACAGGTGAAAAATATTGATTATTGCGAATTAGCATGTTTATTTGCAATATTTTGACTTAAAATTAACCTTTTTTCTTTTTTCTTCCATTTTTTCCATAAATCATCAAATGAAAACGGAAAAAACAGATCAGCAATCAGTCAAGTTACGCACTAGTCAACCTAATACCAGAATCGCGTCGCATCATAACAAGAGTTAGTCCAGTGGCTCTACAGAAGTCGGTCAAGAATTCCGTTGAAATTGGTGGAATGCGTCGTGCACATGTAAGTTTTTATTACATCTCATTTTTTGTTCTCTATTCATTGATTAGCATTCAGGATAAGACACAAACACACGCAACAGGTGCTTGTGAATCACATTATTGTTTACCTCATATTCGTGTGTGAGAGCGCGGATTAAGTTCGAATGCAATTCCATTGTGAATCGATCTATCGGTCAGATACGTTCATTCGTCTTGCACACGAATCAAGATTATTAGCTCTTTCTTCCGATTAGATTGACCATTGAGTCATTGCTGAACGATAATTGATGATCGAACCAAATGGTTACCATCAGTGTGAAGATGATCGATTCTTGTGTGTGTGTGTGTGTGTGCGTATCATACCATTCTTCAAAGTAAGATGATGATGATTCGATCGGTAGTAACTAACGGGGTTATCAAGTTCAATTTTTCTTGTGACCATCACCACCACTAAAAGAACCATTACTACTAAACCAGTACCAACTTTGAATGCAATGATCATCATCAACTGATCGATCGATGACTCTATTCTTTTGTGTACCGCGTATATAGATATATGTGGATGGAATCTTCTATACACGCTTTCATTCTATATATATACAATTCATCATAATCGGATTTGTTTCGAACGTCAACTTTTATATTCTTTAAGGATAATTATCCTTTTCATTGCAATTCCGTACTTGAATGTTGTATTGACATGTTGTGCCTATAGTTGATGATGGTCACCTGCAATAATGGTTACAGTGATATTCCATTCGTATCACTTTACTTCTTTCACCGATTCATCATCGTTGAACAGAATCACAATCGTCTATTTCTTCCATGTTCTTGACCATCATTATCCTCAAGTCTCGATTATGAATTATTCGTGATGAATGTGAACCGTTGACTATCCATCTCTTGTGTGTGTCTCTCTCTTTTCTTTAAAAATTCTATCTCTCCATTATCTAATCTAATGGTCAACCTCTATTGTTTATTTGTGTGTTGTAAATTATATCCACATTTCTATGGAGTTTTTATAATCTTCATAATTCAAATTTACTCATTGATCATTTATGTTAGTACATTTCCATCTTTATCTATGCAGAATTGATTTGAGCTAATCACATTTTCTACCTATTCTTTAACGAATCTTGTTATATGTTTCAACTGTGTCTTATCTTATGTGCGCCGATCATCTGGATACGTTTACCTTCCATTTACTAGCCACGATTTATTACCTGCTCAATGTATAGACTTCGTTTTAGAAAAAGTTATTTATTTCAGTATTAGATAAAAAAAAGGTGAGGATGAACTTTCCCATGACTTGCGCGCAAAGCTACCATAACTTTTTGAACAATTAGTATCTTTTTTAACTCTTTCAACTTGTATATTTTCAACCAAATTTGGTTAACGTCGTAGCTAAGCCAAGTAGGCTAAGTCGACAACGACGACGCCGACGACGAAGATGATGATGATGATGATGATGCGAGGGCGATCTGCTAATGATACTTCTATCATTCTCTAATTGGCTACACGTGAAATACCTGTCCTTGTGCGTTCGTCAGATATGGCTTGGTTAGTTGGTTGGTCGGTTGGTTGCCATAGATCGTTTGTTGGTCGTTCGCCCGTAATGGTTTGAATCGACTTGCTAAATGATGAATTACCCATATGCCGGTCAGTTGCATTGTGGCACCTTCATTCGTGTCGATGGCCAACGATCTGACGATGACGAATTGTGTTCATCTGCCGTATTCGACATCAATTGGCCGCATCGGCACATCATGTGAAATGACGTGCCGATGCTTTCACCTTAATAATATCGGACTCTTTCACGTGTCGAACACTATCTCATCATATATAGCCGGACTTGTTCGCTCGAACCATTGGCCGTTGATGATTAGCCTTTCGTTTGGTCGATGGCAAACCGAATCGTCTCCCGTTGATTACCATACCATTAGGAAGGGCACCATCATCATCATCATCATCATCGTCATCAATGTGTTCGTGTTTGCCCCATTAATTCCGTCTACAAGCGTGTGCACATAGAACATTCTTTGCCACATTGGACAGGCCTAATCAGACAGAATCGAGTTGTGAATTTTAATCGCTATCAACATGAATGAATCTCTACTGTCATACCACCGACACCATTGGTTAGATCGGTTCGTCATGATTAATGGTCTATTTGATTTGCCATAAACAAGCAAAGGCGTTCGTTTCGATCATCTTGTATTCTTTTGCCCGTGTTTGATCGATTCGTCCATTTCGAGTTTAAGCTGGCGGCAATGGCCAACATGTGCCGTCATCGTCACTCATTAACATTTGATGCAACACATGCTCTTCATGATTGGCATCATTAACAACCGATCACGTACTATGGCTCGTGTGTGTTTGTGTGTGTGTGTGTGTGTGTGAGTGATTACCTCTAAATGAGGAACGCATCTTCATACTAACATCTTGCTTCTTTGCAATTCGTCTAGTCTAGTAGCCAACCAATGTACAGGTAGATGCTATTTAGTTATCAACCCGTTTGCATTTTTTTGTCTCTCTTTTATTTCTCTTCATGCGTCCTCGGCTACTGTGCACTATTCAACTGTTGCTTCTTCTTCTTCTTTTTTCCTTTTTTTCTTCTTCTTTTTCGACGTTTTTCTTGTCATCTATTGACATGATTGACAAATGCTTTCTTGTTTCATTGGCGTTGATTTATATTCTCCTTCTCTCTCCCTCAGACTGTAGCCTACTACTAGGCGAGAGCGTTGATCGGTTTTTCGATTAATGTTGAACATTGATTTCGCCATCATTTTGATTGTCAACGCCAAGGTGATCCAATCGAATCCCATTTGGTTGCATATATACAATCGTACACATTAACCGATTAATCAAATCAATGTTCGTCAATCGTTAGTTTTCTATTTATGTATATATAGTAGGCAAGTGGGCAACCATCATTATAGCCATAGAACACCTGAAAAAATGGTTCAATATATGTACACCGTTGTTGATGTTGTAGTTGATTCATTAATCATGAAAACTCGTGAATGGCTAGTCGCCTAAAAATGGTCGGACACTATCGCATTGCACTAATGTAAACGCAAGCAAGCACACCTTTTACATTTAGTTTTTATTCAATTTAATTAATTATCATTAACATTCTATGCCCTCATATTCTCACTTTCATATTCTTTCCATTCACTAAATAATGGCCTTTTGGCGTGTGTGTGTGTGTGTGTGCCTTCTACAATTGGCTTTATCGCAATTCAGATAATCCAACTTTCCAGTACTTGCACTTAGAGACATTTTCAAATCATCACGCACGTTAGATGACACGACTTTCCATAGGATGGTCAGTTCTTAATTGTTCATCGATCATTGATATTTCAAATATTATTTGTACAATCAATTGTACACCAACATTTGAAAAAAAGATGTGTCAAGTTGAAATCAAGGTCATTTTATACTAAAATTTATTGAAAAATTGGATTAAAACATATTTTGAAAGCGTATTTCAACTTCCGATTGAAATCTCTTTAATCGATGCACTGGAATATCTAATTAAAAATCTGGCAATGTAAATTGACCCCTCCATAGGCACATTGATTGATATTGACCGAATGTTGCAACATTGTCACTTTAAGGCTATATACGATTCTGATTTTTATCAATTCTTATGTTAACCAGCTTTTTCCTGTCAATGTGTTTAATTCAATTTAAATCTATGTTGATGTTTGAGTCGATCACTTGACGTGACCATCAATTTGTTGTTTGCTTATCACAAGATGGGAATGTATACTTTATTTATGTTGATCTTGCAGTCTTGAAGTTGTAGTTTTTGATTATTGCAACAAAATTCGATTTGTGCCTTTATTTATGGTTCAATAGAGTTTATATGTTGATTATAGTCATGATTTGATTTGATTTGATTTGACATCGATAACAACAACGTTTCTAACACAATACTGCGGATAGTTTGCGACCTTTTTTTATTTTAATTGCATTTTCATTCTATGTTGGCATTTGTTGTCGTTAATTGTTTGACACGGTGGATGACCACTAACACCACACACTATAGAATGGTGAAAATAATTGGCAAACGTTGCTTGTGGGCAAGCCCGACAATTTGATTAGCTGAAATCAGCAGCCACTTTGTACCCAGAATCGATCTCGTTTTTTTTCTTTCTTTCTACTCTTAAAACTCTGATGTCCCGCCTCGAGCATTATTCTTCTCCCTCCGCTTACTTACATGGACACTCGAATTTGCCTTTACGCTTAAGAATTAGACAAGAATTTTAATTAACGACAATACCATTCTTTGCTTTGTACAAACGACAGTTCAGTCAGTGGGATTCGCGGCGCCATTCGTCTTTTGCTTTTCTTCAATTCCTTAACTTTATTCCTTTTTTTCTATTATATTGTGGCACTTTATGTTCAATTTATTATTGTATACTTTATTCTTTATTTAAGTTTTATTTTTATTCTAGCGTTGTTAATCTCCTTCATGAGACAACTCTTTTGATTGTCAATATTGTTGACGGCTGTGATCGTCTTGATTTAGACTTTTTTGTGTGTTTGTATTTATGATATTGCAACATACATTATCCATTTGAACATTACTTACGGTTTTAATCTTCTTTGCTTCAATGTCCAAATATCTTTCCAATTATGAATAATTATAACAAAAAAAAAGTTTAGTAAACTCGGTTTTCGACTAAAGTTTATTTAATGATTCAATCTACTTAATCAACGATCAATCATCTACGTTAAAACCATTATTGGTTTGCAAATGTTCGAATTTCTTCTTGTTCATTGAAAATTTTGTGAGTGTTTGTTTGTTTGTCTTGTTGGATAACAACAAAGAAAATATTTAAATTTGAGTTCATGTCTAGCCCGTTTTAATAGGTTTTCATCATATTGTATGCTTGTTAGAACGAAAGGAAACAATCGATTTAATTGTATGCAACAAGGTGTTTCTTTGGTGCCAATTGGTGAAAGTATTCGTCTCAAATGAATAATCGACTGCTTGTTGGATGTCTATGACTGACTTTGTTTTACGATCAACCTCGAATACAATAGGACTCAATGTTCATTGGTCGATTGGAGCAAGGTGCTATAAAATCATATAAAAGAAAGATGTATACAAGATAGACAGTTGATGATGATGTTGATGACGTTGAAATTTAATTGTGGTCGTCGGTAGGTCGAAAAGCAACGGCATCGGCAAATGTTTGTATCGTTCTCTTGCCAAGTTTGAACAATTCTCTCGAAAGGGGGGCAACAAACAACGTCAGCCACCATTGCATTTGTCTTTTTAGAAATTTATTCTCTCGCATTCGGAGATGGCAAATTGTTCAAATTGACCATTATTTATTGATACATCTATGTCGCATTGTTGACGATGCCTCCACGATACAAACACAATGGGTCAATAGTATACGAGATAGCCATTTGCCTATTAGATAGATTGTATTTATTGAAATAGTAGTCGATGATGATGATGATGATGATGCTATCGCACTTTATGACTGTGCCAAATACCTGACGCTCACGCCAGGCATTTGTCAATTGTGAGTTGTGAAACATGAAATTTTATTTTAAATAAGATTGATTCCATTCGATTAGTCACCTGTTGGCCAGTCAGTAACTATGTGTGCAAATATGGTCATCGTATGGTCAATTGGTCAATGATGTTAGGCAGCAGTCCGTTTGAATGGAACCCAAAAATAACTACCGTTTTTTTGATGACTTAAGATAACTTGCTTGCTTCCATGTTGTTTGCTTAATTTGGTTGGGTTCACCATGATTGTGAAAGTGACATTTGTGACCTGATGTTTCACGATCTGTTTTCAATCTATCTCAATCTGTCCGCATCCACATTAGTTGCGCTCGACACAAGATTGAGTCCATTGATATATATTTATATCAATCTATCTATCTATCTATCGCCTTTCAAGTGTTTTATTATCGAGTCCATTCGATGCGTTTCGTAATTTGTCGAATACGATAAATTGTTAACCAATTTTTAAGTGCAAATTTGATTTGAGTCTTGCATGTCTTCTTCATCATTTTCGTTTTAATTTTTAAAAGAAAGAAAGAAAGGAAGAAAGATTGCTATGCCAAATCATCAATTGGTAATATAGCTAATAATTTGTTCAATATTGATCTGATCATGATCATCGATTCGATTTAACGCTTCTGTGTGCACTTGTGATGCCACTCACTCTCTTAACAACTTGTGTGTCCAATCGATTGGAAACGCTCACGTAGTGGAAGAATATATTTATATATATATTTATATGTGGTGGCCACAAGACAATCCATTCGTGCGTACAATTGATAACTAGTGCGATACCTCGACAACTTGTGTCCGTTGGTCAGAACTAATTGGATTGCTTGATTTATTTGTGCTTTACGATTGATTATTGGGAAATTGAATGGCATCAACACAAGAGGGCCTGTGCCAGTCACACATTTATTAGCATGTGGACACGCCAACTGTTGAGTTGATTGCCCATTAACGCATCACATTTACGTTCTCTTTCCCTATAGTCGAATCTAACACCTGTATGAATGTATGTATGGATGTATGTATGTTCATTCAATGTTCATGCCTATGACGTAATTGATTACCACCAATTAATAACAGCAAAGAGTGAATGAGTTGTGCGTGTCGGGACAATTTCATTTAACTTTTTTATTTATTTTTTTTTTGCTCACAAGAATGTTATACCACCGTCCGACACCTATTTTTTCAAGATTTCGTTTGTTGTGTCAATTGAAATCGGCCTATTATCGACACTGTTTGAATGCAAGCTGCATTTAATGTTTATTTTTACAAATTGTCTATTCTTAAAATGATTGTTAATTTAATTCATTTCACTTGGTTTCCCGATTGCACACAGCACACAGGAACATTAGGAAATTAGTGTGCGGTGTGGAAAATTGCAACTTAAAAATGACATTCTTCTGATTATTATTTCAAATCTTCTTTCCTTTTTCACTCTCACCATTTTTTTTCTTGTAGCATATCGTTTTGATTGATCTTTTAAATATATATATATATGCTCTCCTATATATGCAATGTCACATGAGTTTGTATAATCGTACTAGTGTTTACTTAACGTTTACCTTGATGTTGATATGATACATTACGATTACGACGACCACGACGACGACGAGGATGACGCTTACACACCACGCGCTGATTTTTGTTCGATATGAATGAATTAAATTTTAATTTTATATTTATATGATCAATAGTGACGGTTGAACATTGATATGCCAACAATAATGACTATTGAATCGGAAGACGATCAGTGGGACGATTGATCATGATCGGCCAATAGATCGACATAGTTCACCCCCACAATATTCCATTTTGTGGTCGTAACCGTCATACTCGTTGTTTTCTTATAATATTTTTTTGTCTATTTAGGGCAAAATCAATTTAGTGTCATCTGTTTATTCGTAGAAATAAGTGAACTGACTCAAATGATAACGGGATTAGTCGGCTCCTTAAAGTCGCATCGTGTTTTTGTGCGATGTATATAACTCGCTAATCTCAAGGTGGTCGTCGTCCTTTAAAATGAAAGAGTACGACATCGACAACGGCAACGCAATATTGCAACGCATTTTGGTACAGCATGGAGAGACATGCGAAATAGATTGAGGTTGGAATAAATCATCAAGTTGAGAAATGTTCAAATGAGACTGAGACTGTCTCAGTCTTGCTCACACTCTACTTCGGAAGGCTAATTAATTTGTTTCAACTTTTTTTTTGACGATGGCTCCTTGCGGTTGAGCACGATGTCTAATTGTGGCATCATCCTCTCCCCCCTTTCAATCCACACATCAGACCCGTTGCCTTCGACCATTATCGCCTTCCCATTGATATGTCATCGAATGGCGTGGGCTACTAATGAAACCGAGTTTCCATTTGCAATGTACTATGGACGAAACCAAACAGTCTGGATATGACAATTTTAATTTCCATATCTATCACTTTATGGCAGTTTATCCGACTTGTTTTGTAATGTGTTTTGCCCGTCTAATCGGGAAACAACAATCTTTTTTTGGACCATATGTTTACATTTGGTTGTTCGTTAATGTACAAACGTATACGAACGAAGGCTCATTTACTTTCGAATCAATTTCATGGAGTTGAACCACTTAGTTGTAGGTGCTTAAATCATTTAATGTGTGTAGCACGTCTATAATTGTAAGGATTATGATCGATCGTTTCAAATGGACAACTAAACCGATTATCACCACTTTGTTCATTGGCAACTCAATTGCCATTTAAATTGGCCTCCTTCAATTAAATCATCTAATAGATGTCTATTGATTTGCATCTCTTTTTTTATTTTTTTCTGTAGATAATTACTATTATTTATCATGCGTTCTTATGATATTGATCATCTATTCTTTTTTTTTGTTGCAATTTCCCGATTAATAGATCAAAGATGCCGTCGCTTTATGCGAATTTTTTGCATGGCTTGAGGATGAAATCGTCAATCATGGCCATCATCATGGTCGAAGTCGAAAAGTATCGAATCCTGCCGCATCGCCATCATCAACATCGTCCGGTTCTTCATCGTTATCGTCCGGAACTTCGAGTTCGATAATTGATGAACTTGCAGTCGATGCTAAACTAGAAGAGTTTCGAAGGTATTTATTAATGAAACGATTAATGTACGGTGGAAAAAATATGTGATAAAAAACAATTTTGATTTCGTTCAATACAGGCAACAGGACGATTATATGGGACCCAGCTTTCAAACGATTGCAGGCGTCGGTCCAAACAGTGCAATCATTCATTATCAGAGTAAGGAGGAAACGAATCGGCCGATAACGACCGACGAAATCTTCTTGTTGGATACTGGCGCACAGTTTCGTGATGGAACCACCGACATAACGCGCACAGTACATTTCGGCACTCCCACCGCCCACGAACGGGAATGTTTCACTCGAGTGGTGAAAGGACATATCTCATTGGCAACGGCACGATTCCCTCGATTGATCGTCGGGCAACTTCTTGATTCATACGCACGTCGTTCATTGTGGGACGTCGGTCTCGACTACAATCACGGAACTGGTCACGGTGTTGGAAGCTTTTGAACGTTCATGAAGGACCCAGCAGTATTTCTAATCGAACCAATCCGAACGATTCTGGCATTGTAGAGGATATGGTGTTCTCCAATGAACCTGGCTATTATGAATCGGGAAATTTTGGCATTCGAATCGAATCGTTGGTCATTACCAAGAAGATCGATCTTAAGGTAAGTGTACTTAGATGGTGAACTTGTGAGTTTTTAACATTCAAATTTGACCGCCATTTGCATAACGATTATAAACATTTGAACTCTCTTCTCATATACCATTAATATATAAGCGAGTTGAACGTTTGTAGCAACACAACAACGAATTCCAATTAGATTCAGGTCGCCAGAGTGTATGATTGTTGTCGACAGTGTCCTATTCTCTTTTGATGAAAGTTTCATCCGATCTATTGAATGTTTGTGCTAAAATCAGGCGCCCGTTCATCACCTCTTCACCATTCACATCGTGGATTATCTAAATTCTTCGATTCTATTCGTAATCTATCTAATGAAACCTGTATGCCACCTTGTACGACGTTAGTCTATAATTCTATCATACACAACAATCTCCTTCACTCATTCATTCAATAGTGTTTACTTATTTATCATCATCATGATTAGATTTGATTCAATTTACAATGTTGAATGTATTGTAAGTAGGGCGTTACAGTGTCTTTGTAAGTTTGATTCTTCTTATTCTACACTTAGGTTGCTTCATCCTCTATTCGATGTAACCATTAATCACGATGCAATACTTCTTTACTCTCGGACCAATGCTATAATTAATATCTTTATCTTTGTTTACGATTGTGTGTGAGTGCGCGCGGATGACGAAGAAAGATGCTCTCAAGATGTGCAAGTGTTACAATAGAATTGTGATGTCTTCAGGCAATGATGGTAGATTCTACATTACTTATTCGCTTGGTTAACTCGATTATTGTTGTTGTTGTCTGCATCATTTAAAATAGTAGTTCTTTTTTTCATCTTGTCCAGCACTTTCAACGCATCGATTAACTATAGCCGCAAACAGATTTGAGAGAATAGCAACGGGAGATTTTCCGTCTATGATTAGGACGATCGGTGCGACCAAACCCTGTTGCTTTTAAAACAAAAAAAAATTCAATTTCCATTCCATTCAATCTTTCTATTAGATTAATTGTTTGCAAAATATTGTGATTCGTTTTCAAATGGAAAATAACATGATTGTTGTTAACGAATGAAAACATCATTCGACATCATCATCAAAACAGAAGAAATGGCCGACATTTAAATGTTTGCTAAATTTGTAAAACTTTGCGTACGTGTTTTTTTTTCGATGTCATCGTCAAAGCTATACTCGTGGACACAAGGCCGATTGTTTTTTGGGACTATAGTTGAATGAACACGAACATTTGTTGATTCATTATCTGTTGCACATTTAATTCGTACATAATTCAAATTGTAAATTGTATGATTAGATTATGTCGACCATAAGCACACATGCACTACCATAAAGTAATTTTTGTTTTTCAATAGTAATAGGAAAGGTACGGCACCAAATGAAAATGTACGTGCCTGTTTGTTTGCTTGCTTTCTTTCTTTCTTTCTTTCTTTCTTGTTCGGTGATATGTTCAATGACGATTATGTGGATGAGTTTAACATTAAACATTGATACCAAACAGGTTAGCCGATAGTTTTAATGGCTACTATATACTTATAGCGTTGTGTCTTCTTTTCTTTGAAACAGTGTCACACTCGATGTTCCAGTTTGTATGTTAGTGTGTGTGTGTGTGTGTCGCAATTTGTTCAATTGGAAACCATCGTCATCTGTGTTTGTCGTGGTGGATTACACGCACCTCCATGATTTATATTGATGCAAACTCAATGAAACTCAATTCACCACCACCACCTGACATGATGATGATGATGATGATGATCCTCATCAGCAGCAGCAGCCTTCATGTGTGGCGACTAATGATCATTATGCACTGACAATGTTTGGAACAAGAGGGCCCTAGCCTCCACAATTCGTACTTTTGTCACATTTCAATTTACCTGTTGTATCATAGTGTTAATTTATTTATTGATTTATATACTGCATATACTGTCAATTATGGTCCATGTGATTTATCTGCCATTCGAACGTTGCCTCTCGTCATGCTCCATTTTTGTTGGTGTTGATGTCGCCGTTCTCATAGTCGAGCATCTCCATTTTGGTGTAAAAGATAAAATTTAATTTACTTCACTCTTGTCCATCCAAATCTTTTATTCGATTTATTTACGGAATGATTTGAACACAAACGCACAAACCTATTTGATCACTTTACGATCAACATCGTTATGCTTGTTCATTTTTTTTAAGTATATATTTTGACTTGTCTGTTAATTTGATTTAATTTTTTCTTATCCTTCGGTGACATTATCCCGGACTTTGTGCTAAACATAAATGTTAGCTCATCATGATGCGCTTGTCTAGTGAAGATTAAATCAAGATGAATATATTTAAATTATCATATTTTAAATCAATATATGTTGAAAGGGGCTTCGGATTAGTTCGGATTTTGTTTCTTTCCTCGTTTCTTCACTTCGAACAAATCTCTTGTCTATTGTTGAACCAAAATTGTAGGAAACAAAGACCATCATGCAAGTATGCTGCCACGTATTTTTGTTCATTTACCTGATTTCAAATGATTGATTGATTGTTTGAGCTTAGGCAGTAACTTTGGTTATGATAGGTCAAGAAGGAAGGCTTAAATTGGCTTGTCCAATCACTTGCTCCACACTTGTCACGAATTGTTGCAAACCGAAATCATTAAACTTCATTCTACTCGATTCTAATCGATTCTCGTTTCAAACATCAGTTAAATTGATTTCTATTTATGTAATCGATTGCCATCGATTCTTCTGACATAAATCGATCATCATCTAAATAAGAAAGAAAATTCATTTGTTCATTTGAATAATGTGCCAATCCATTCTTGTCATTCACACAGTTCAACTTTAATGATCGTGGCTATTTGGGATTCGAGACGATCACATTGGTTCCGATACAAACCAAATTGTTGGACCCGTCATTGATGACTCGAGAAGAGGTAAGTTTTGATTGTAATTGTTGATCAATAGCAATTATATTGGTTAATAATGACCATTTTCTCATATATATACAGATCGAATGGATTGATCAATACCATCAACAATGTCGTGACATAGTGGGAAAAGAACTCGAACAGCAGGGTCGTACACGTGCACTACAATGGTTGATCAAGGAAACGGAACCAATGGAGAAATAAGATTCAATGTTGAATCGTTTGAAGAATGTGATCTAAATTAAATTATGCTTAACGTCCACAGTCGCCATTTACAATTAATCAATGCTTAGCGTCCATTTTCCTCGTTAAAATTCGTTATATAATTCCGTGGGTTATAAATTGCATAGAACAAACTCCGTTACATTCATACGCACAGTAAAGAGAAGAACGCTTATAAATTGTGCAAAATGCAATCAATCAGTTTGTCTGAAAAACAGTTAGAGAGAAAAGAATTCTAACTCCACAAGTTGTGATATAACACGATGAAACATTGACGGTGGTATCATTGACAAGTCCGAAGTTTTGCCATTTGCCAATTATCATGATCTTTCATTCGTTTATTCGTTTGCCGAATTGACAGACAAATGTTTTGCAATGTTTTATGTTTCTTCTATTTGAATGGTTGTTTTGGTCAAGCCACAATCAATTCATTTCAATTTATTCTCATTTGCCCATCATCCATCTCTTTGAACCGATTCGTATCTGTCACCACACACACACTCACACACACACATACAAAATATAACAAAGTAGATGGCAAAACAAACAAGGGCAAACGATTGAAGAATTAAACCAAATCATTTTAATGAGAATAAAAAAACATTTAATAATAATTATCAGATAAAAAAGAATAAGTATCGCATCAACAATAACTTGACCTCTTTTTTATTATTATTATTTTATTTTCATTTCATTGAATATATTCTACACGCGAGCAATGAACTTTTCCTATTGATAAATTTACTAAACTGCAACATTCTCTATCTTTCTTATATTGATTGAAAATCATACTTTTACAAATTCACATCCTTCATCTAATTTCTTTTTTTTTTAAATTTGAGCTTCTAATCTTGCATTAATTAATATATACCAAACTTTAATTGAATTAATGAAAACATTGATTTATATTCTATCCAACATTCGATTGAAAACTGTTGGCAACATGAAAACATTCAAATTCTAATGTTGAATTCTTACCAACCAACCATCAACACAAATTCTTTTTTTGCTCTTCAATCGATTTTTATTTAATTTACGTAATCAATTTAATTATTCCGATAGGATTCTACATCAAACATTTACTTTGATTTCAATTTTTATAATAATTTCATTTCAATTTTCATTTGTGTTTGATTTTTATCTATTTCTATATGTATATCAAAAATAAAACTATATCAAATTTTAGTTCATCAAAGACACTTAAATTCAATTTATTGGTAAATTTGTTCGAACTTTTTTATTATTTATGAACAATTTTTGTTGAAATTTGATGCAATTTTCTGTGTTTGATTTTAAATTTTTGGTTTATCATTCAAATTGAAAATGAATGATGAAAAGCAACAACAACCATTGGAATCAAATAAAAGTGAATCAGTAAAATCGTGTGATCTTGTTCAAACAGAACAATCGACCGGTTTTGTACGGTCGACACCAGGTGTCGAGACATCTGCGTTGATGGCAACAACAGCAGCAGCAAGTGGACAGGAGGAATATAATAATTCTCAAACGAAACAATGTGCCAAATATCAACCATCGGTTTCAGGTGGTTTCGATGCCGTAGTTCAAGAGGAACGTAAACAACGTAAGCAAATGTTTGGTCCGAATGTTCAACGCATCATAAAACCATCGAATATTTTGATCGACATCTATGGCGTTATTTCATCATGGTCATTTGCAAGCGATCTCAAGGTTTATGCATTGGATACGATGAGTTCCTATTTACGAGATAATTGGGATTCTAAATTTTTAAAAACAATGATGACTAGATTACGTGAACAAGTGACAATCGATCGTGAGGCCGGAATTGACGTGCCCAACATTGCACCCGATTCTGCGACACGTGAGGATCAAATTGAAACGGCATCGGCCAGTATTCGGTGGCAAATGAAAAATAAACATAACACAACCAAGGTATGTCAATTTTTATGTTTGTTCATTTATTCATTCATTTAAATGTTGGTTATAGTCCCAAATGGGACATCTATGTGCCAATCTATGGTCGCAAGCATATGAAACGGGAAAGTTAAAGACCCACGCCTATCCTGAGGTTGCCGATGCATTTCATTATTGGCGTTTTGAAGAATTCATCAAAATCTATTCATATGCATCGGGCTCACCCGATGGACAACGATTATTTCTTCGTTCATCGGTTTTGGGCGATCTCAACCGATACGTTGCAAATGCATTGAACGCATCCGGCGGTTATAAGTTTGATTCGGATAAATTTCGTTCAGTTGCATCAGCACTTCGTGAATCACATCTTCCAAATTTGATCTATATTACCGATTGTCCGAAAAAGGCAAAGAATGCAATCAAAGCAGGATTACGTTCAATTGTAGTAAATCGTACTGGTAAATCAGTTGGAAAATATGAACCAAATAATACCGAAGGTTTGATTGTCGTTACCAATCTATCCGATATTCAATTTATCGATGATCCGAATGCAACGCCACACATGAATTGTTGTTGAAACCATTAGTGAAACATAAAACGTTCAAATTAAATAATTTTCCTAAAGGATGATGTCGGTGATGCAACATCGGCCAATCATTTCCAACTCTTTAGGTTTCTTATCAAACAATCATGTGAGCCACCAAAAATGGTTACTACTTAACAATTTATGTTTACATTCACACGTGTACATTCGCAATCTCTCCGGTATCTACTGGTTGAATTATAATTTAAACCAATAATGAACATACATTCATTATGATCACATGAACTCGCACATACACGCACACACACACACCCTATATACTCAACTATAGATCGCTCTGGGTTCATTAATACACAACAGACATAATTGAAAGTCGAATGAGCGTCATTTTATTAGATCATAAGGTTTGATTTGGAATCACATTTCTTCTTCTCTTTCATCGTAATCATCATCTTCATTGCACAAGGTTAAGCTTGTGATGTTTGACTGATATATACAATGTGATGATGATTCGAGTGGAGGTAGAAGAGAGGACGATGGTCGTTGTCGATGACTTTACAGTCATGTGACACAACCATCTCAAACCAACGAATATCATATAACAAAAAAAAGCAGGCACGAAATCAAATGTAATGTGACTGATAAAAAGTGTGTCTGCAAATGTGTGTGTGTGTGTGTGCGTTTACATAAGCTTTCAAACCATCAAATTCATCAATTACCCCTTTTACGTTTATTCGTTCTTTCGTTCGTTCGAATGTATTTTCATGGATCCATGAAATGTAAGTGACATTAATTTTTGATTTTTGTTGTTTTTTTCCTTCGCTTATGTTTTGTTTACTATCTTGTTTTAACTTTGAGAACGTACGTACAAATTTTAGTCTATTTTAAGTAAATAGGACGAGGACACCCAACGGACTTCACATCTTATTTGTTCTCATTCCCCAAAAAATATCAATGTTTACAATCGTGGTTGATCCGTCTCGTTTTTGGTTGTCTATTGAGTACACTATTGAATGTTCAATGTTTAATTTATTTATTCAAAAAAAAAGTAAAGAGATGACACTCGTTCATTGGGTTAACATTGATGTAATACTATGGAACATGATACAATATCGTCTGTTTAAATGTATTGAACACTTTAAGTGGTCTAATTATGAGGTTTGGTTGCATTTGATGCCATGAAATGAATGAATATGTTTGTGTGAACGTATGAGAGAGTCTGTGTATGTGTTGATACATTTCTTGGCTGCTTCCAAGGGTTCGATATCTATATAAACATTTTTTTGTCAAAGTTAACAACATTAAGTGAACATCGAGGTAATGTTTGTTTTGCTTTCTTTCCATTGATTGATTAGTAAATGTCATAAAAAAATAGAGTAAATAATAATAGTAATAGTATATAAAAAAAATTGGAGAAAGGAAATTGCTTTCTTGGCACCAAAAATGAGATCGATGATCAAAATCGATATCCAATATCACCTAACCATTTTTCTAAACGTTCAAAATGGGTATATGTGTGTGTGTGTGTAGTGCACCAAATTTGATTGAAATTGATTGTAAAACAATCTCATTGAACTATGCAATTTCCAATCTCATACACATGAAAAGGGAATTTTCCTTTAGATGATTACTGATTTAACGGTAGTTTATGATTCAAAAAGTCGATACAAAATTGTCGTACATTGTCTACATTGACGCAACAATAGTAGAATGCATCCTCGTTACCAGTGGTCTTGCCACATTCGGTGCAATAGTTGAAATATTCCAAACTTCCGCACGGATTCTCTTCAGTCTTCTTGGTTAACAGGTACCGCCAATCGGACGATAGCGGTTCTGACGATTCTTTATTCATTGATGACATCAAGGAAGAGGAAGTAGAAGAGGAGGAGGAGGAGGAAGATGGAATAAAGGTGGTCGATATCGGCATTGACGATGCTGATGTTGATGTACTCGGCACTATTGGAACATTTTCTACTCGATTGATTGATACCAATAGGAATAGGCTGATAACCAATGACGATAATCGGCCATTTTCGAATGATCGGCGATCCATTTTCTTTTCTTATTTGTAAATTTCGTTTGATTTGTGAACGTCAAAATAAAAAATTGAATTTTAACACTTTGATTTATTATTCTAATGTTTATGTTGTTTTATTCGAATGTAAAGTGAATATAAATTAAATGACAGTTTGAAACGAATTGGCACTTTTATATCGGGTTTTGAGTCAAACGATGTTCATGTGTTTTGAGTTATCAATGAAGGAAAGCTAACCATGCCATTTTGTGTCTATGTTAGCTAACTATTCAATATCGATAAAAAAAACTAATGAAGACGATGAAGACGAAGAAGGAAGGAAAGAAATAAAGGGGAGGAGATGTGGTCATCAATGGATTGAATGTCTGAATGAATACATTTATTATCAACTGGATTGAAGAGGTGAACATTGATATGTTTGAAATGATAAGTCGCCTTAAACATACTCTCGATACTCGATTGATAAGAAATGAACTTCGCCTTGCCTCCATTTATTCTTATTCATTTTTGTTTATTTATTTTGGTATTTGTTTTCGGCTAGATCGATCTTATTTATTCATGATTAAAGTAAAAAATTGAATTTCAAGGCTATCGTCAATTAGAAATCTTACTAGAATTTGATTTGTGTTCTTAAAATCCTTTAACTCAATAAAATCATTCATTACCCTCTTCAACAGTTTCACTTTTTGTCCTGCTTATCTCCGCCACCGTCGTTTTCTTTTCATCATTTTTTTTAAAGGAGAAATCCCTTTCCAACTACTCTTGTGATCATATCAAGATAATTTCGTTTAACCAAAATTCACCTACATTCACATAAAAAGGCAATTTTCTATTTTTTTTATTATTCATTATTTACCATCATTCTCATTACGAATTTAAATGGTTTCAAGGAGAATCAATTCGATTCATATAGGTCGACTCCCACCAACCATTGGTACAAACTTTACTTGTCTAATGTATTAGTTGGTCATAAAAACAGTAATAGGATCTTCTTTTTCTTTTTTTTCCTTTTTCTTCTTCTTCCTCACCCTTCTATTTTAGTCATTTTGCCCGATGGCCAAAATACCATCTTGATTTGAATTTGATCCTCTTTTTTATTCTTGTCTGAATTTTGTGTGACGCGTTTCTATTCATTTTAAATCAAAATAATGCATTTGGAAATGAAAGAGAGAAAGCAAGAGGATTGATTCGTCAATCGAATAAAATCGGCTCATCAATGCACCAAAAGAAGAAAAAAAACGACAGTTAAAGTCAATTCAAATTATGCTTGACATTTCACCGATCGAAATGTATTTTGCATCGCTTCAATTTAGCTCGTTTGTACTTGAATGATTGGTTGCTTTGTTAGAATTTGACGGCCAATGGTTGAACGAGAATAAAACTTTTATTCAATCTTGCAACTATATCCATGTCACCATTCACGTTTTCTACGTGAATTGAGATATATCTTCAAATTGGCAAATTGAATGACAACCTGAATGCACCCATTTTAACCGAAATTAATTCTATTCCATTCAATTCGATTTTATTATTATTTCCAAATTAATTTCCTCACAGGTGCAAGTTCACTACAATCATTTTGCCGATGGTCTTGGTAAGCCACTTCAATGATTGAACAACTATACCATCGTCCTATACTCCTCTTTCTCATCTCAACTAAATGATTTCATATATATATTTATATATATTTCTTCTCTAACACTCTCTAATTGCGTTCATTACTTCTGTTTGAATTGTTTTATATACAATTTCAAACTAAATTGGCTAAATCAACGTTTTGTTGCCTCATTTAATGTTTGGTTTGATTGATTTCTCAAGTTGGTCTCACTATATGGGCAGATTTTTCCACATTCAATCATTTTATTTTTTCAGTCGATTATTTTCCGAAACACAAAATTTTCCATTAAATATAGGTCAATAAGTAGTTTCATTATAAGAAACTATATTAATTTTAAATTTGACATTCAAATTTGACTTTTAAATTTGACAAAAGATTTAAGATTTGAAATGTTCTAAACAATTAGAAATGAAAAACAAAATGCAAAAAATCAAATCATTATTCAAGTGTCTTTGCTTGTCGAAACATTCCGAATGTAATTCCCCAATTTGTATGTTTTGTGTAGGTGTTTTGGTACGTATGTGTTGTTTCATCATCGGTCGCCTCTTTGGATTGCCCAAATGGGACCAAATTATTAATAATAATTTGTTTTTTTTCTCTCGTTTGCTTCAATGTTCACTGTTCGGGTCCAGTTTTGTTACACCAACTTCATACTTGGTTGAATAGGTCAGCCAACCAAACAAAATGACGTCAATAACATCTGTCGACACACTATCGAATTTATGTTTTCATTCAAGTGTTAATTAAATTGTGCCGATGTTTTCCATTTTTTTCTGTATTTAAACATAAACAATATAGTCATTTTAGAAAAAGATAAAGATGACGGGGGTTTTTCCTATTCTATTTGTGATGCAGAATCTAATTATTTGTCTACCAAACAAGGTTTAACCCAATTTCCATTTAAGAATCAACCAACCAGCAAATCAAACTGATTTGTGATGCCTTACTTTTGTTTTGTTTATTCTCATGTTCGTTCATATGCGTTCGTTCATCTATATCGTCTATTGATTTTGACCGATTTAATAAGTAAAAAGGCAAAATATTCCTTTAGTTTATTTCAAATATATGAATCGTTTATTTTTATAATATTTATATATTTTTATTATAGCATAAATATTGAAATTTAATTTTTTTATTCAATTTTATGGAATTATTTTTTATGCGTCTTCGTTCTCGTTTGTTTTCAAGTAATGTAGACTTTCTGAATCCTCTTGTTTTTAATGTTTTTTTTAACGATTTTATTGTTGATACTTGTTCCCAATTGTCAACACCTTGCAATTAAAATTGATTTATATTTTTTTGTTTAGTTGAACATTAAACCATAAATACGAGTTAAATAAAATTCTCATTTTAGTTCTAACAAGCAAAAGTATCAAAGCCAATTATTAAAAGGGGTTCAAGATTTGTTCAAAGAACGTTTGGATAGTAATGTCTAAAGATTTTAGTCTAAAGAATAATTATTTATTTTAATTAATTCAATTTAAGTAAAAGAATGCAAAATAATTGGTTGTTTCAATAATTTAAAGGAGAAATTTATTATAGTAAAACCAATAATTATAATTGCTTGATAAATCGAAATAACATAAATATTGAAATTTGATTTTGGGTTCAAGTTTATTGAATTCTTTTCTGTGCGTTTTTGTTCTCATTGGTTCTCGTAGACTTTTCAAGTTCTTTTGCTATTGTTGCTTTTTCACGATTTGACTGTTGATAAGTGTTCCAAACTGTCAGTACCTTGCAATTAAAATAGATTTATATTATTTTTTTGCTCAGTTGCACATTAAATCATGAATACAAGCCTGCCAAAAATTCTCAAGGGTTTTTGTCATCGTTTCTATTTTTCATTTTGTCATACACACACACAATCACAAATAAAGGGCTAATCTGGATCTCATAGTTGCTTATAATTTTTCCACTTCTATGAATTCTTCTATGAAGTAGTTCCATTTGATTGCACATTTCAATGATGAAATGAGGATGGGAATTATCACATGGCTCAATGAGTCACATGAGTAGATGACTATTTTACTTGTTTACGGCATTTGTCGACATAAATTGTAAACCAACAAATAATATAATAATACGAAAAATGGATGGTAATGATGAACATCATCAAACATTCCGATTGGGAATTGACCCTGAACCAAACTATATGATATCATCATTATCATGTTTCATATATATTTACATAATTGATTTTTCCATTATCTAATCAATGTGTGCTCACGACAAAAATGTTTCGTTTGACAAAACAAATTGATATAAGATGGCTTACAGCTAAAGAAAGTGCCAAAAAAATTCCAAATTCTTTCCATTTTTTTTCTAGTGTAACCCAAAGTATGTTAACTGAGGCAAATGTACGTAAGAATGTGTACCAAAAGCAAAAAGAAATGCAAATCTAGTATCTTTGGTTTAACTCTATATACCATTATATTCTAAACACGAAATTCATGGAACAAAGTCAAACATTACATGATTTTCATGAGGCCAAAATCTTTATTGCAACACGGCGACAACGCGTTTTATCGTATTTCATTTATCGTTCATAGGCGCTTGACTTGATGGATCAACATCATCGCCGTACCAAGTTGGTTGGATGCGACTCAATGGGTAGATGGAATGGAGAGAGCAAGCAAGTACTGAAGCAAGCATTCAAGCATTTCAATGATAGATTGACTCATTCCATACATTTAAACATGTCCATCTCATCGTATGCAATGATGGCAACAATGTGTGATGAAGAGGCGAACAAATGAACTAAATTGAATAAAGAAAAGAGAGAATATATAAGAACGAAAATGGACAACGACGACGATTGGCAATCAATCTACTATTAGCTAGCAAGTCTTCCTTGAACCACAATGGCGAATTGAATCGATCGGTCGGTCGATCGTTTTACTCTCGTTTACTGTTGCCGACGACGTCGTATTCAATATGGATCAAAGTGGACAACACATTCCAATTGAAGCAACAACAAAATGTGAAGCGAAATGAATTGAGGTCAAATTCATGTTCCTCTTATTGAAAGCAAATGGTTTCGTCTATAAATAGCATCCACATTTATTGAACATCACTTACCTAAGCAAGTGGTTAAGTTAGTGGTCTCCAACCCGCGGCTCAGTTCATAATTCCTTGCTGCCCATTATCGTTTGTAGCATTGTCAAACGACACAATTTTTTGGGTTGGAGACCACTGGGTTAAACAAACATAAAGACACTGGCACATGTCTCCTCTTTCTTTCTTTTTTTTTTTGGTAAAAAACTTTTCTTTAGTGTACATTTATCATTTATTTGATCGTTTCTTTATTCTTTGATTTATTTGCTATCAACATTTAGTGTTAAAATGTGGATTCTACCTTCAAATGAATCATTATTCTCATCGTCATCACGCACACACCAACCATATACATTCATCTAAAACGTAGCCGTCACTATTGAATTGTTTCTATTGTTAAAGGAAATTCAATCAATTGAAACAAATTGAAGTGATCCAATTGAGATGGCAACTGGACCGTTTTGTTGTGCACACTTGAACCATTTTCGTTTGTCACCGCGGGTATGTTTATCTTTTTTTACTTTTTTTACTCTTATTGTGCGTTTCAATTTTGCAATTCTATTCATTCTTTATGTAGCCGTTAGGTTTTATTATTTATAGTATTATTATATACGAAAACACACAAATTCTTCATTTCTGGTTGTTGTTGTTGTTGTTGTAGCTGTAATTGTTTTTTTTTTTTTTGGTTTGCTTCTTTCAGCGCACGTCACTCAAAATCGTTTTCCTATTTGTCGTCAATTGTTGTTGATTATTATCTTCATATGAAGAATGCAAATCAGGTGAAAATGAAATTGTAGAGCATTGGTTTGGGTACGCACGCACACATCACAAAAAGTTTGTAATTGCAATTTTTTGTATTTCTGTTTGAAAATAATTATTATCAGGTAAAACTGAAACTGCGCATTTTTGTTCTCCTATTAAAGTCGTTTCCATTGAACATATACAAACTTAATTCTTGTTTGCCATTGCAAGCATTTTGTTCTAATTCAATTATACATAGTTTGCGTTTTTTATCAATGTTTTCAATAAATAATTGAACGATTCAATGTGTAACGTCAGTACCGAATGAACCAAACGAACCAAATGTAACATTGATTTTAAATAGATCAATGTCTACACTAATTATTGGTTTGCCTCAAAGTTTGTAGTGAAAACTATACCTCAAAGTATTGAAAATTGAAACCATTTTAAAGTTTAACTTTTTGTTTAGCTTATTTTTTGTTTAGTGAAACATGAAATTTTCCCATTTATAGATCTTATAGTGCTAAAATGAAAATTTTGTACTTCACTGTAATGCATTTTTTTTCTCGTTCAATACATTCAATGAGTTGCAATTCATTTGTGTCAATACATTTTCATTGTCAGGATACATTTTCAATTTTTTCTGTCTTATAAGTGAGCATAAGTCTACAATTTGGGAGAGACTCTCTTTTATATTATGACAAATTTGTTCCCTTCTTTTTTGCACCTCTCTATACGTTTTTTAATTTATTTTTCCAATTAAGTATCCAAACATGATACTCGTTTATTATTTGAAGATTGAATAGCAGTAAAAGTAAACGACTGCTGTTACCGCTTTTTACTTGACAAAACCATTTTTTTTGTTTTTAGGTTGAATGTTGCCGTTATTTGGAAAATTACTCACCCAAACAAAATAACACACAGCAAAATCATTAGTTGATTATTAATTTTGGCAAGATTTATGTTTCAATATTTTGTTTCGACCAAATTTTTTATTCTATTTTGCTATAAAATTTAGTGATCAATAAATAACCTTCCATTTATTATGTCGTTATTATTTTATTTTCCTTTAATAAAAAAACTGTTGTTGACCATTGTGACCGACAATTGACAATTTAACAATTATGATGTTGATTGGAGTAAATGAATGTATGATTGGTTGGTTGGTGACGATAATTGAAATTTGTTTGGTTTGTGTTGTGAGCACAACCAACCAACAAATGAGTTCTTTATTAAAACTCTTAGATGTTGATGATCATCATCATCATCATTAATAAGCGATGATGATGCACTACAACCAATAACCTAGATCGTTATTTATTATGTCCTACATGCAACCATTATAGATTTTATTCGCATTTTTATTATTTTTTTTCTATTCATACTATATATATATTTTTATTCTCATTTCTTGCCAATTTCATAATTATGATGAACAACTGAATCATTCCTTTCACTGTCAAACTATACATCATTGGAAACACTATTTCACAATATTATATGAATGGAATGGAATATGACGAATATATTGAATGAGATAAAGTCACTATTTGAATCCAGTCAAGTGAATTCAAACTGATCTGGCTATCACTAAACCAGCCACACACACACACACACAATTGCAAGAGGTAGAAGCGGCATTCAATATGATTTGAAGCCAATTTCCAGATGTATGAGAGTTATTTGGTATCGGATGGTCTTCAAACGAAATAATAAACTGAGAAAATTAGAGTGAGGGGGATGCTTTTGGTAATAAATTTTCCTTTTGTCAGCTTATGATATTTGCTTAGTTGTCATCGTCGTTGTCGTCTTTGTCGTAGTTATCGATAATGTGCTTGTGTGCTCTATATGTTGTCCCAATCTCTCTCTCTCTCTCTCTCTCTCTCTCTCTCTCTCTCTCTCTCTCTCTCTCTCTCTCTCTCTCTCTCTCTCTCTCTCTCTTTTGCTATTGCTTCAAACTTATTTGCAATTACCCGAGTATGGTTGCCTTGCTTACACCAAATGTATATTGGTGTACGGGAAAGTGCAAACAGCCTCGAATCGACTTGTACGCAAGACAAAATGGAAGGTCTTTCTTTCTCTCTTTCTCTCATCACCAAACCAAAAATTGAGGGAGTGTTGTATTTGAAGATGGAATAGGAATCAACACTGTTCCAACAGAGAGTACAACAGTTTACTATTGCACTTGGAACCGATCAGATTGGCTGCAATATATATTTGTATATATATATTTATTTATTTCAGTCGTATAACTCAGTTTTACTGTGACACTCACCAATTGCAACTTTAATACATTTTTGCCGTCGTTGTCGTCGTCGTCGCTCTTGATTAAATCTTTTGCAACAATTTTTTTTTAGTTTTATCACGTTTTTGTTTTTACTTATTGTTTGTGTCTTTTTGCCAATTGAACCAACTTTACAATCATTTTATGAAGTGAACCACATTGAAATTGTCAACTTTGCCGACACATTGACACAATAAGATATAGACTCAACAACTGATTTGTACAGTTGTTTCTATTGTCAATTGAATGATGGAAAATAAATTTTCCATTCTTATTATTTACTTGAATTGAAGCATTTAATTGCATTATTGCCAAATGACAAGCTAAATTGGACATGTTGACATCATTGCGCATCAAATGCGATTATTGCTGAAAAGAATATAAACAAACATAATCACGTTAATGTTAATGATTCGGCACCCAAGTGAATTCGGCATCTCTATTGCATTTCATTTACATCAATTAACAAAATATTTAGATTAAATTGAAAAGTTCTTTCGTACCCGATTACCATATATTGACTTTCAATGGAAAACTAATTAAATTTAGATGGAAAAACTTTAAAATCAAATCAAATTTTTTTTTCTGCAAATATTCAAGCTCAAATATTTATTCACGTTTATACAAGTTTACGAATAAAATTATTTATTTTATATATATATGAGAAGAAACTGATATTTGGTTAATTGTCTTTCAACACGCTACCCTAGTTTTGAAAAATTACCTTTTCCACTTTTATTCTTCATTTGATTCGATCTGTTTTTTTTTGTTGAGACGAAACGCACCTAGACAATGTTTTCAACTAACCTTTCATATGCTAAATGTCTTCAACTAACTTTAAAGGGAATATTCTTTTGAAAAAAATCGATCTCTTTGTCATTTTATTTAATGATGATGTTGTTTGTGTAATGATCGCATACACATATATTTCCTCTATGTGACAGCGGAAAATTAAACTCAATATTCTTCTTTTTCTTTCTTTCATTCACTTTCATCCATCGTTCCCGTTCAGTATACTGATTCTTCCATGTCCTCTATTGTCAATTTATCATTGCTCGATGGAAAGGCGAATTGAATGTATAGATCAACAAGCTCACCAAACATTGTCATTATCATTGTCATGTATTGCCGGCTGTTGTAGTTTCAGTTGTCGTCTGATTCGTCTATTGTTTATCGGTGGCGGCAGTGGCCAATATCCAAGCAACCAACGACATCGTCATGTGGCCGAACATAAACAGTGTCTTCTATTGACAACGATCACGAACAATGCTTACTGTTTTTTTTTGAATGATAGAAATTAAATATTGAATCTTATACTAAGCGAACGGCTGATGAAACAAAACAAAACAGAAAAAACGTCGAGTTCAACAAAAGACAAAAGGCATTGCTTGTTCTATTCGATTCTTTTTTTGTTTCTTGCACGCATACGCTTCCCGTATGCTTATTATTATGCTTCCCAGCATTGCAATTTTTTTTGCTTCACTTGGTTTTGTATTAGTCGATGTTTGTCATTTCAAATTGAAGATTTGGAAAACAAAAATTGTACCAAATTGAATTAAGGTAAACATTCTTGAATTAAGGATTTATTTTTAGATTCGCATACTTTTTTTTCTAATGCGCATTAATTTTTAATCGAATTTAACCATATGGGAATTCTATGTTCACAATATGATCCATGTCGTTAATATGCTCTTATATTATATATGCATCAAGTTAAGAGTTTTAGTTTAAAACTTTGATGGTTAATAAATTAAAATAAATAGGAAATTGCCTTCTATATTATAGGAAACAACAATAACAACATTTGCTGTTTGCGTTTTAGCTAACATAAAATTCTCTATAGTATTAATCTCCTACCAACTCTTACTGTTATGTATATTTATATACAATAATAATAATAATAAATCGTTTTGGTAGTTTATAAAGAAATGGAAATATTCTTTCAATTATTATTGTTGTTGTTGCTTAGTTGATGATGATGATAATGATTATTATTATAGCGGATCAGACCACATAACAACATCATCATTGTTTGATATTCTCGCATAATTCTATCCGTTCACTCTAGTTTAACCGAGAATTAGATTTGTAATGTTAATTTATTTTTGATAAAAGATAATATCGACAATTTAGTGTATGTGTGTTTGCCGTTAGCGTCAATTTGTAATGCGTTCAGATAATTTTATTTGTTAGTTTTTGAAAATAGAGTTTAATTAGTTGAGACAACACAACTAATTATCACAAAGGAAGAAAGTAGTTTGAATTTGTCATAAAAAAAAATAATTCAATTTCTTGTTGCTAAAATAATTTTTTTGTTGTTTATTTTATTTCTTTGAAATATAAATTGAAAAATTCAACTTTAAACGTCAACATAGATTGAAAGCAATGTCGTTTGTAGAAAATCTAACAGCGGAAACAATGATGACAACTGCCACAACCACAATGTCGACAATGATGGCAACGGCGTTTGCGGCTGCTCAGCAGCGGCGGCCGCCACCACCACCATTCCAACAGCAACAACAAACAATTTGACGAATTATATTTTGAACCAAATGGTAAACAGAACCGATCCATTTCAATTTGCCAAACCATCGACCAATGGTTTTATACATCATTCTTCATATCAACAACCGCCACAATCATCATCAGGTTCATATGGCCGTTCATATGGTGGCGGAAGCAATATACCAAACCAATATTCACAATATGGAATGGGAATGGGACAACCAATGTGGCCATCGTCCGGAATGGGACCCGAAGAAAGTTGGAACTCATGGAATCGGGTATTTAAGCTTGTAGTCCTATCATTTGTGTCCACAATTGGTTCAATGGGATCAATTTTTATCATTTCTGCTATTACCGTTATTGAAACATTTCAAGTTCGTGGAAATTGTTATCTAGTATCATTGGCATTTGGTCATCTATTGGTTACAATTTTAGTTCTACCAGCATCGGCAATTG
This sequence comes from Blomia tropicalis, assembly GCA_029204025.1. Classification (NCBI taxonomy): domain Eukaryota; kingdom Metazoa; phylum Arthropoda; class Arachnida; order Sarcoptiformes; family Echimyopodidae; genus Blomia; species Blomia tropicalis. The sequence goes on from CM055088.1 coordinate 10,385,579, forward strand.
CAATCATGGCTGACGTTACTGATGATCCCGATATATGTCACTTTCAATGGATACTTACAATATCATGTATGATTGTATCAATTTTGTCGTTCTTTTTTATGGCAATTGATAACTATTGTGGAATGAATTCATTAATACGTTATCATCGTTGTTGTACACGATTCAGAATATTTATTTTCATCCTATTTTCATGGGTGGCGGCATTCACAATTCCAATTGTTCAACATGTCCAATCGTGGGGTCCAGAGTTTTGTGCTGATAAACGTCAATGGAATATATCATTAGATTATCATCCATATTTGATTGGCTCTATAGCGATTATTACGGCACTAACATTCATCTATTTTATTCGAACATTGTTCAAACATAAAACATATAAATTACAATTGGAATCATCGTCATCGTCATCAGCTGCTGCAAAGGATGCCAACCATTTTGTATTGAGCGATGGTTACCTACTACAATCGAATGTAGTTGTCTATCTTCTCTCATTATTAATGTGGATTCCATTGGTACGTTGTTGTTGTTGTTGTAATAATTGTATTCTAATTGTAAAGAGTACGTAACATGATCATTCACGTTTTTCTTTCATTGTCTTAGACGGTAACGATGGTGATCGATCCAATCAATCCGATTCCGCAACATTATCTCAACACCGTTTGGTACATTGCATTGGGAAATTCGTGTTGCTACTCGTACATGTATGCGGCAACGAATCGCGACTTTCGTGAAGCATTCAACAAACTATTCTATTATTGTTGTTGTAAATCGCATGTTACATTCACGCGAAAGGGTCAAACAATGCGACGAACAGTGGCAAATGAATCGATGGGATTACGGGTTCATATAATACCGGGATTGAATATCTATGCTCAACGTAAGGATGCAACCCAATCGTATGGCCATGGCGGTCACGGCGGTGGCGGTGGTGGTGGTGGAATGTTTGGCGGCCACGGTGGAGGCGGTTCAAGCCATGGAACGCGTCATGGCTATCCCGGACATGGTACCGGATTTGGTGGCCATTCCGGTGCTTATTTCCACAAATCGACAACACATAAAAGTTGTGAATTGTGAACAACAGAGCTAAATGCAACATTATCCTCTATTTTGGCAATTTACTCGACAATTGAAAATCGATTGTTCAAATAAAACAGATCGAGGATTCTTTTCAGTAATCGTTATGACAAATAACTCTGCACTTTCTCTTCCTAATGTTGGCCTAAATCAAATATTTGTTTAATCATTATCAAAAACAAAGTCTATAGATACTCATGTTTAAACATTTCCCCCTTACAATACATTACATTCTCCTATTTTGATCATCATCATCAATAACCTTAAACTTCAAGCAAGTGATCAAGGCGAACATTCCACAAATGTTTTGATACTTTATCAATATAAAAAAATATATATATATATTATACGTTGAGACGAAGACGAAAATCATTCATCACCAATGGAAAGCATATTCTTCATTTGACATACTATCTAATGGCTAGCCATTAATAATCATTCATTCACTCTTTCAGGCCAACAACAATCTTTTTTATTCAAGATTGAACATTAAATTGAACTATTACCAAAAAAACTACCGAACTTAATTTGTCATCCTTGTTGTTGGTTATCATGTTGGACAATGCATACAAAAATGATCGCTCTAATGTCCAACCAAAAGTTTAAATAAGTTAGCTTTTGTTAAAAATTATTTATTCTAATCCATCCAATTTTTTTTCCGATTCATACAAACTAACAATAAAATAAAACACATTCTTTAATTATTATAATGTTGTTTTTTTCTATTTTCAATTATATAATTCATTTCTTTGATAAATTGGATTTTGTTTTCTTTTTTGAAACTTGAGATGAACTTAATTTTGAATTTGGTTTTTTATTATTAGATTGTGTCAAACTAATACTTTTTACTGATTTGACTTTAGTTGTTGATTGTCCGCTTGTTGACGTTGACGTTGAAGCTGACTGTTCCACTTTAACCTTTTTATGCTGTGGCTGTTGTTGAAACATATTTAAATCATCATTAATGTTATTGGTACGCTTATTTTTAAGATAATCAGGTCCAAGTACAACAATTAAACTTAAAATAATGAATGTTGCTATCAATGTGTAACGAATGATCTGATAAGCATGCTCATCCGAAAGATGCTTCTGATCCGATGATGACATTGTAGTATTTTGATCTTCCAAATTGGATTTCAAACTTTTCTCACATCGATTTGGTGGATAACGATTACCAAAATGATATGAAAAGGGAAATTTATCTGAACATGAAAACCATTTCTCAAATGGAATATTGGTTCTTGTCAATTCAATATTCGATTGGTAGTTGAATAGTTTTCTTAACGATGGAGGCATTGAATGTATAATATAAACACAACCAATCAATGAATCAAAGAGATAGAGTTTTCTTGTACTTTTTTCAGAATATCCAAACGGTAAACGATGTAGGAGAAAGGTTTCCTCATTACTCTTCTCGTACCGACTGGGATGGACCAATAGCAGCTTGTTTGGATTATCGGTAATTTGTATATAATAGTATTTAGACCATACATTATCATCATCAGTTTTGTTCTCAGTGATTGGTTGAATGAACGGGAAACTATTATCATTGTCATTGGTTACCAGATCATAGATTATGTGATTGATTGATGTGTCATGATAAACATCTGGTTGAATCACGTAACCTTCGATTGAATTTTCATCATCAGTTAACAATGATACCGGATGAAAATGATTAGTTTCATATTTTTTCATTATAACTTTACTATCCGAATCATACAAAAAGATATGATTCAATCCGAAAATTAATAATTTTCTATATTTGAACATGTAGTATGTTTGTGTCCATGTGTATAGACGAATAAACTTCCAATTAATCAATTCTTGATTGAACCCTTTGATCAATTCTTTCATTTCATTATCCTTAGTCCAGAAAATAATGTCATCATGAATAATATCTATTTGGTCATTTGTTATTAAAAGAGAATATACGTTTCCATTATCAAACAGCATAAGTTGTTTATTATTTTTTGTTGAGAATGTTAACGATTGAAAGCTAAACTTTTCGAAACGTTCATTTCTGATCTTTTCGCATATGTGCGATCGTTCAGTAATTTCAGGCTATGCATTAAATTTAATTCAATTTATACCAAAAAAACACAATAAAAGTATACTTACAAAATTGATCAACAAATTTTCCATGTTACATTTTATTTGATTGAAAATGGCAATTAAGATCACCAACTTCATAATGTAAAGATTTACCTAACTTTTACGTTATTTTCTTGAATTATAAATAAAAATCTTATTATTCGAAACTAGAACTATTTATGAAACGTCAAGATTTTTAATAAAATTGGCATTAACATTGGAAACATTGGAAAGCATTGTTAACATTGTGTTACAAAACTTTCTCAATCTTATCGAATTGACTTTGTCCATTATGTATAGATTTAAATTATTTGATTTTAAATTTTGATTAAAAAAATTTAAATTTAGAACATTTCAATCGAATTTGTTCCATTGGTTTAGGTTGAACATTTAAATATTGGTCAAATTATGGTTATGAACCATTTTGTTTTGATATTTTTCAATCTTTTAAAATGAACTCTGAAGTTTATTTATCAAAAACCGAAAATGATGAAAATGAATTTTTGGGAGGCAAGAAAGGAGGAAAGAAAGGAGGGAAGAAACCAGAAAGAAACCAGCAAAAAAACCCGGAAAGAAACCAGCAAAGAAACCAGCAAAGAAACCTGGTAAGAAACCTGGTGGTGGTGGGGCAGATGACAATATGTTTCCACCCAATTGGAGAAGAAGATGTCGCCTTGATGTGAGATGGTGTCGAAGATTTCTTGCAAGAATGGTTAGTAATGGAATTTACCTCAGAGAATTTCCAGATGCTACGCCATTAGAGGATGTGAAACTTACTCCAGAACAAGAACAAGAGGTTCAGGAGAAATGTGAAAATGTTACTGAAGTTTGCAAAAATATGACTCAAGAATTTGCAAAAGAGAATTTGGTTGAATCGTTGGTGGAATCAGCTCGTAGCGGTAACCTCGATGATGAAAGCTCGAATCATACTGCATTATGGATTGTGCTTTCAATGGTCATTATATGCTTAATACTTGGTTCCATATTTTTGATCTATTGGCTATATTTTCGAAAGAAACCAAAGTCGGACAAAGAAAAAAGTACTTCCAACAATTCAAAACATCGTTCCAAATCACCAATTAAGTCGCGAACGTCGAAAAGTAAGATTAAAAGTTTACGTTCGAAACGTGAAAAACGGTCGTTGTCCAATATTCCAAGCAATTCCAAACTTCGTTCTAAGCAGACCATTTCATCTAAAAAGAAAAGTAATCAATCCATTAAAAAGTGATCACAACTTTTCTTTTTTTTTCAAATTTCCAAGTTATTGTTACACAATTTTTTGTTTTCTTTTTTTATTCATAAATTTTTTGTGCGTTTATCATTAAATTGATTAATTTTGATCTTAATAAGTTAAAATCATTCAAATTTAATAATGTTTAATTTGGAAAAACATTAGAACATTTCAATCGAATTGGTTCCTTTGATTTGGACATTTAAATATTGGTCAAGATAACATTAAAAATCATTTTTTTATTTTTATTTTTTAAAATGAGCTCCGAAGTTTCTTTCTCAACTAGCGAAGATTATAAAAATGAACCTCTGGTAGCCAAGAAAGGGAAACCCGGAAAGAAACCTGGAAAGAAACCTGGGAAAAAACCAGGAAAGAAACCAGGAGGGAAACCAGGAGGGAAACCAGGAGGGAAACCAGGAAAGAAACCAGGAAAGAAACCTGGTAAGAAACCTGGTGGTGGTGGTGATGATGGGACAGATATCATAATTCCACCCGATTGGAAGGAACGGTGTTACCATGATGAGATATGGTGTCAAAGTTTCATTTCAAAAATTGTTAGTAATGGACTTTATATCTCAAAATTATTTCCAAATGCAAAGCCATTAGAGGATGTGAAACTTACTCCAGAACAAGAACAAGAGATTCAGGAGAAATGTGGTAATGTTACCGAAGTTTGCAAAAATATGACTCAAGTAGTTGCGAGAGAGAATATGGTTAGATCGTTGGTAAACGATGCTCGTAGCGGTAACCTCGATGATGAAAGCTCGGATCATATTGCATTATGGATTGTGCTTTCAATTGTCATTATATGCTTAATACTTGGCTCCATATTTTTGATCTATTGGCTATATTTTCGAAAGAAACCAAAGTCTGACAAGGAAAAAAGTACTTCCAACAATTCAAAACATCGTTCCAAATCACCAATTAAATCGCGAACGTCGAAAAGTAAGATTAAAAGTTTACGTTCGAAACGTGAAAAACGGTCGTTGTCCAATATTCCAAGCAATTCCAAACTTCGTTCTAAGCAGACCATTTCATCTAAAAAGAAAAGTAATCAATCCATTAAAAAGTGATCCCAACTTTTCTTTTTTTTCAAATTTCCAAGTCAATGTTATACAATTTTTTGTTTCCCTTTTTTATTCATAAATTTTTTGTGTGCTCATCATTAAATTGATTAAGTTTGATCCTGATAAGTTAGAACCATTCAAATTTAATAATGTATAATTTGAAAAAACATTAGAACATTGCAATCGAATTGGTTCCTTTGATTTGGACATTTAAATATTGATCGAAAAAAATTAAAAATCATATTATTTTTTATTTTTCATTTTTTTAAAATGAGCACTGAAGTTCCTTTATCAACTACCGAAGATTATAAAAATGAACCTCTAGGAGTTGACGATCATGCAGCTAAGAAACCTGCTGGTAAGAAACCTGCCGGGAAGAAGCCAGCAGGAAGAAACCTGCTGGAAAGAAACCTGGAGGTAAGAAACCACCAGGAAAGAAACCAGGAAAGAAACCGGGAAAGAAACCAGGAAAGAAACCAGGAAAGAAACCAGTAAAGAAACCAGGAAAGAAACCATCGAAAGATATCGAAATTCCAGTCGATTGGAGGAAACATTGTACCAAGGATCAGATATGGTGTCAAAATTTTATATCACAAATTGTTGGAAGTGGATTCTATGTCAAACAGTTATTTCCTAGTGCAACGTCATTAGAGGATGCGACAGTTAGTCCCGAACAAGAGGCAACAATTTATGAGAAATGTGGTAATGTTACTGAAGTTTGCAAAAATATGACTCAAGAAGTTGCGAGAGAGAATATGATTAGATCGTTGGTAACCGTTGCTCGTAGCGGTAACCTCGATGATGGAGGCACAAATCATACAGCCTTATGGATTGTACTTGCAATTGTGTTAATATTCTTAATAGTTGGATCCATATTCTTGGTTTATTGGATATATTTCCGAAAGAAACGTGAATCTGGTAAAGAAAGAAGTGCTTCCACCAATTCTAAACGTAGGTCCAAATCGCAAATTAAAAGTAAAAGATCGAAAAGTAAGCTTAAAAGTGTACGTTCGAAACGTTCAAAACAATCGATGTCAAATAATTCAAGCAAATCAAAACGAAGCATTTCTAAACTTCGTTCCAAACAAACTATTTCATCTAAGAAGAAAAGTAGCCGATCTATTAAAAAGTGATCACAACTGTTTCGCTTTTCAACCTTTTCATTCATTCAAGTCATTGATATACAAATTGTTTTTTTTTGCATTTTTATTATTCATATTTTTTGTGTGTGATTATTATTAAATTGATTAAATGAGATTATAAATATTTGGAATTTTTCGTTTTATATAAGAATGATAGTTTTGGTTTAAAACGTAGTTTTATATTTATACCTTTTTATTAATCAATTGTGCATGTTTAATGATGTTTGATTTGGATATACTTGGAAAAAAGAATAAACAAAAAAAACATTCAACTAAAAGACCAAGACCATTCAACTCGACGATAACTAGAAACCCTAATGAAGGACATGTTACAAATTTAGTAATACCGCATGATTGGAGGAAGAAATGTCAAAATGATGGCATTTGGTGTCAAATGTTTATAGCGAAAATTGTTGAAAATGGATTATATGTTTCGGAATTGTTTCCCAAAGCAACAAAACCAACCATTTCTTCAAGAGAAGAAGAAGATATTAAGGATCAATGTAAAGATAATGCCACATTATGCAAGCAAATGAAAGAGGAAGCTGCAAAAAAAAGTTTTATCAGATCGTTGTTCGATCAAGTTCGCAACAACAATGATGATAATAGTCGTTTGTGGTGGTTGTTGATGCTTTTGGTTCCCGTCATGTTCATTGTATTGGCATTATTGATCTATTGGCTATACTTCAAAAACAAAGAGATTCATGTAAAAAAGAATGCATCGAATCTTAGTAAATCGCCGACAAAATCTAAAAAAAAATCAATATCATCTTCAAAGAGTAAATCACCAAAAAAGTCTAAAAGTAGGATCTCTACTAAGTCAAAACGATCACCAACGAAGAATAAATCTAAATCATCGATGGTGAGACGATCCAAGACAAAAGGTGCTGATTCCAAACAAGTGAATATGGTTAGAAGTGTCAAGATTCAAAGTTAATTAAGAACAAAATAATAGAAAATGAACCGACCCCTTTTTACTATGAGACGAATTGATTTTTGTGATATTTTTTACAACATACTATTTAAAAAAAATGAAAAACAGTTTAAGTAAATTTGGAAACAGTAGATGTCGTCATTGAGCTATTAAAAAAAGTACATGTGACTATAATGCCATGTTGGTTTGTTGTTATTGTTACTGATACTGTAAGCTCATTCCTCATTAGAACTTACAGTCAACATTCGTTGATGGTGATTTATGGAGAATTGTAAATTTCAACTATCGTCGATCTGTGATAGCAAAATTGCCATGAGTCAACCAAATATTCGTCATAACCCATCAAAATCGATTTTTTTATTGGATCAAGAGACTCTCCCACTCTTGTTATCTTTCAATGGAAAATATAACTTAACGGTTGGCGATAATTGTGAAATTAAGAACAATGGGATACCATTGTCATCGTCATCAGTTCAATATCCGGATCTTACAGATCTTCAAGCATCAGTTGTTTGTGGATCATCCAACTTTAGACGATTGTTTAGAATTATAAGTCAAAATGTGGTCGCTCGAAATTTGAAGATACTAAAGGTTTTACTCTTCAATCCTAAATATTTCAATGATCCTAAAATGAAAATCAAGTCACAAAATTATGCAAAATCCAAGATTTGCAATAAACGAAATCAATCTAAGAAAAAAGGGAAGAAACGAAAAAATATAGACGACGAATTTGACGTAGAGCCTGTACAAGTTTTGCGTAGTTTCGTGCAATTTGAATTCGATTCAATGTCATGCATTATCAATCGTCTCAATAATGGATTATTTAATTCATTACAACATTTGACACTTTTTCAGCTGAATGAGTTGGAACCCGAACACGATTTTTGGCGTTCAAATAACAATTTCAAATCTACTGTTGACGATGATAAACTTATGATAAAAGCTTTTCCAAAATTAACTGAGTTATATTACGGAGTTGACAAAAATAACCCACTTGAGCAAATTTCTGAATTGAAAGATTCAGCAATCGAAAAATTGGGATTTCTTTGTCCGTACTTTGAAGAGAAGGAAGAAGAAAATATTCACAATTTATTTCCATCAAGATTGACCCATTTGATTTACCTCAAATATCCGATTTATTCCATTTGTTATGACGAAGATAATGATATTCAAAATGAGCTTGATGTTCTTAAAAATTTGCTTAAACGTTATCAAGATTCATTACAATATCTTCATCTTTTCACGTCACATGAAACCAATTTCGTACATTTACTAAAAGATTTATCTAATATGAATCAATTGAAACATCTCCGTTTGGCGAATGCATCAACTTTATTAAGATATTTGATAACTAATTCTAATGGAATTATGTTGCCTAAATTGTTGAACGTTAATCAATTGGATATCACCAATCATCGTGGCATCTTATCAGAGTATTTTGACTGTGGAGAAGTAGGTGAAAATAGTTCTCTGGTGTTGAAGGTATTTCCAAATTTAGAGAAGATAATCAACGATGATTATGACCTTCAACACGATCCAACACTACCGGAACGTATTGATTCGATCCCATTCTATTATGATTATGTACCAATACATGGAATTTCCGATTTGTTGAAAGCAGATGACATTAAAACTTCAATTCCAATCGTTATAGCCAATAACAGTATTATCACCAATATGAAACGTTTAGCTTATGTTTTCAAGAAAACGAAAAGTCAACTTCGTTATCTGGTGGTAAACTATGACATTGATGATATTGATCCGTTGGAATTGTTTAAACAACTGTCCAAATTTACAAACTTGGAAACATTGCATATCAAATGTAAAACGAATTATTTTGACCGTTTGAATGAAATTGAATTGCCTAGTAACGTTCTAAAGTCATATCAATTGAAGAACCTGCGTTATTTTCAAATCACATTTACCGATCGATTTGAATCGGAGTCGCCGACATTGATAATACCGAACCGTGCTATAATGGAAAATATTTCTCCATATATTTTCAATTTGCATACGATCATATTTGATGGAATTAAATCGATGCCCAGCAATCCGTTCAAATTGGATAAGGATGATATTGATTGGTTCGTTTGCAATATGGTCTTTCTTAAACAGTTACGACGAATTTGGCTTCTAAAGGATGGTGCCGTTGGCGACAAACGCAAAAGGTTGGAGCCGCATCAGGTTGACAAACCGATTGAAGATTTTTATCATGGGAATCGCTATCGATACCAAATCGTTGATATATTTGATTCTATCAGTCAATCACCGGAAGTTTTGAGTATTATGGATCATTCATATGCCAAACCGGCAAAAAATCATCTTTTACGATTATGCCAACGTACATATAACTGTTTTGAATAGTCTTTTGACATATGTACCTTGTTCATTATTATTTTGTCGATAATACTTGATCTCAATTCCTTGACTCACATCATAATTTATAATCATTATATTTTTGTTCTTTGTTAAATTTTTAATTTTTTAAATGTACGCTTTATTTTGTTTTCAACTATTCTTATTTATATCATATGACTTTATTATTATTTTTATATCCATTATAAATTAATCCATTTAATACGGAAATAAATTCGGTTAACGTATAACTTCCTTTAAAGTATCTATATAAAAATTTGATATTATTAGTAACTTATGTTAGAAAATCAGCTTAAATACCATCACTATGATATAAAATGTTGTAATGAAACATTTAAACGAAGAACTAAAATGCCACGATTTGAGTATGAGAATATCTCCATTTGGTACGACAAATTTGGCATTGGTCCTCATGCCGTCTTGATGATACCGGGAGCAATTGGAACATCACAAAGTGATTTTAATGAGCAACTCAACTTGAAATCAAAATATCATTTGGATCAAAGCAAATTTACGTTCGTTTGTGTTGAATTGGTTGGATGGGGCGTTCGAACCGATGAACGTCGCCGTTATGGATCAGATGTGTTGCAAAACGATGCCAAATGTTGTCACCGATTGATGACCGATGAACTTGGCTATCAACAATATTCCGTTCTTGGATGGTCCGAAGGTTCAAAGGTTGCATTAATCATTGGACGTCAATTTGGTTCCGATCAGATTCGTTCACTTGTTCTATTATCGGTGATGTCGTTTGCCAGCCCTTATGGTACCGATCATCTGCTTTGGTCTCGAAACATCGACAATTGGGATCAGAACAATCTTGTTAAATATATCGATGCCTATGGCGGTGATCGAGAACGTGTTGCTAATCTATGGTCGGCACATATGGATTTTATTGCTATATATGGAAAATTGTATCCCGGTAACGTTCTAGGTCCCATACAAAACGGTCTAGCTCGTTTAGAACCGCCAGTTTTGGTGCTACATGGCGATAAGGACTTTTTCGTTGAATTGGATCAACCACAACTTTTAGAACGATGGGTTCCTGATTGTCAATTGGTACGATTTCCCAATGGGAGTCATTGTTTTCATCAAGAACAACCAGAAAAGTTTAAGATTATTGTCGAACAATTTCTTGAATCACATTAAAATGTACAAATTCGATTGAATTCGAATGATGGCCATTATTATATAAAACTCATTTACGTGTATTGATTAATCCATGTCTAAACAATAATATGTAACTTGTAACCTTAATGGGTAAATGGTCAAGAATATTGAAAGGGGGCTCAAAGCTAATTAAGCCCAGAAGATTCCCATTTATAAACAAATGTTATGAATATGTAGTGGCTATATTCACAATTGCCGTATTTGAACTGAAATCACCAAAATCAGAAGTATTATTACAATTGGGCACCAATAGGACTCGTGCAAATAATTCACCCACAATCTATCTATTAATTGGATCAATAATTATTTGCCTCATCGTTGTATTAACATTATCGATAGCATATCGTTTTTTGATACAATCAAATGTTGAATCAAAACACAAGTGTTCAAATCCAAAAGTTCGTACTAGATTGAAGGGAGGCAAAAGTTCATTTGGAACGTTTGCATCGTTTATAATGCAACCAATTCAATACATGATCAAAGATTATCAAACTCCACCAGCTCCGCTTAAGTTGGATGAGAATATTATACGATTATTGGAAACGGATCGGCAGATGAAGAATCTTAAGGAAATGAAATCCAATGTGATCAAATCAACATTAACCAAATCAATTGAAAATTAAATATAAAATTATAACATGAATGCGCAGTAGCAACGGCAACATTCCCTTGATGAAAACGTTTGCAAACGTAAAAGTTTGTTTCACAATACCACTACCACTGTCTATATTGCATTGCATCGCATAGAGGCTAATAATTATCGTTATCGGAGGGAAACGTTGTTGCCTCGTTCCCTTTCGTTTGCTCCCGCTTGCTCCCAAAACGAGTCACTCACTTGCTCACTTACGATTTGTTGTTATTGTCGTACAGTTCATATCAAGCATTCGCAATTCATAAGACAGTTCGCTGAACCAACCAACTAACCAACTGATCGATTCAGACCTTGTCTCAAACACCTACAACCATATACCATGGCACGAACCAAGCAGACTGCTCGTAAATCAACCGGTGGAAAGGCACCACGTAAACAATTGGCAACAAAAGCGGCCCGAAAGTCGGCACCATCAACCGGAGGTGTAAAGAAGCCTCATCGTTATCGTCCAGGAACGGTCGCACTTCGTGAGATTCGTCGATACCAAAAATCGACCGAATTGTTGATCCGCAAATTGCCATTTCAACGTTTGGTACGTGAAATTGCACAAGACTTTAAGACTGATTTACGTTTTCAATCGGCGGCAATCGGCGCACTTCAAGAAGCATCAGAAGCCTATTTGGTCGGATTGTTTGAGGATACCAATCTTTGTGCGATCCACGCTAAACGTGTGACCATCATGCCAAAGGATATTCAATTGGCTCGTCGTATTCGTGGTGAACGTGCCTAAGTTCACTATTCCATCAGTAAAGTGTCAACCTCCATTCTTGGATTATGGAATAATCTGCGAAAACCCGATAAAAAGCAACACAACCAAATTCATATACATCTCCTTCTTATTTATCTCCCTTTAGTATTTATACAATTTCATTTTGTTTCATTTATTCTTATTCTTGTATCTTTATTTATGGACCATTAGATGTCCTACATATATCTAAGCATTATTGTCTTTAAACCATTAGCACCTATTTGATTAATGTTCATCAGATTATGTGTACTCCCGATATGTACAATCATCACTTATACTGTGTACGACGTCAACTACCGATTACTTCTCGATTACTAAACTCTTGATTGACGCTGTCCTTTTTTCCATCCTCCCTCCTCCACCGTTGTTCGCAATGCCATCTTGTTTGGCTATTGCTCCCACTAACACAAAAACTCGTACTGGTTCCTACACCTTTCATTTCATTTGACCATTTATTGTATTTTCTTATCTTACTAAACTTCACCATCACTGCAACCAAGCGAATTTACAATATCAAAATTTATGTATCTATCTGGGACCAGAATCTAGAATCAAAACCCGGTCGAATTCATTGCACACATTAGCAAGTGGGAAACGCACAATTCTTTATCGTACAGTTCAGGATTCTTTTCTTTCTTTTTCAAAATTATATTCAATTTATATGGAAATGCAACCAAGCAATGATTATAATTTGTTTTATTAAAATTTCATTTTTGAAAAAAAATTTTAACTTCGTGATCTTTTTTTTGGAAGAAGAGGGTGGATGCACGCGCTCATTCATTCGGCGACGCCTTCGGTGTATACTCGGATCAATCGGGCGCAAATTGTAGTAGTGGTAGGAAGAATAAATGAAGACAAATAACAATTCATAGGGATTCATCCCATTCTAGATAGAGCTGATCATGCTCCCAACCAATAAATGGATTAGGTTCTAACAATCATTGGCCGATTGGAGGGAAAAAGGACACTCAACGTGGGTCTCAAACCCACAACCATGATAATAGGAGACACGTGTTTTAATGATTGGGCTACCAAACATTTTTTCCAGTTCATAAACAGTTATTCAGTATCACTTCCCATAAGTTTTCTTCATGAGAAATTTTCCAAAAAAGTTATAAAGAATAAATAAAATGAATAAATAAAACCATCAATACATAATGAATAACATTTATTTTACAATTGCATTAAATTGATTTCAAATCAAAATCCACACAAGGGAATGTATTCAAAAAAAATGATCTATTTCTTTGAAAATGCTATTGCTACAGCAGTTCCAAGTGCAACAGCAACTCCGCCAACAATGGCCAACCCTTTCATACCATCACGAAATAATTTGGAATCGATATAATCTTTCAAGTCCTTAGCTTGTCGATTTTCTGGTTCAACAGAAAGAAATTTTTTTATGCAAGCAAGAGCCCGGTCATAATTCTAAGGAATAGCAAAAGATAAATTATTATTCTTATATTATGGGAGTTTAAATACCAACTTACTTGTAACTTAATATTTGCTATTGTCAAATAATAAAGATAATCACGAAACGCTTCATTATCGCCGGATACGCAAAGATCTTCAAGCAATTGAATTGCACGAAGTTGATCAACACTATATCGGGATCTGGTCAATGCAAGTGCGTACTCGAAACGCATAGATGCATTACAATTATTGGATGAAACAGCTGCATTATATCGATTGGTAGCAATCTTCAAATCATCCGATGTGATATAAGAATTTAAGATTTCGGTAACTCCTTCATAGGCCATAATTTTTGTAATGAATTGCGAATAAATGATATAACGAAACTGACATGCAATCGATGTTGATGTTTGTTGTGATTACACTGTGGCGTAGTACACTGTGCTTATACTTCACTCTACCCGAACATTTGATCAATGGGCACTACTACACCTATGTGGATCAATGAACGACATATTGCTCGTTAGAGGACATATTCTGAACACTTTGCCTGGAAATCTCGCACGTCGTCCTCGAACCAAAAGCAACCATAAAAAAAATATATTCTGGTTAATTGTCAGCGCCCATATGACTTTAAGGTCGGACTTTATACTCTACCGCCACTTGTTTGTACAACCACATCGTGTGGGTGCTGATGTTTGTTGTACCTGATCATAATGTCGTCGATGACGATGTTGTATCTTTGAAATTAATTTGGTTTCCTTGTGTGTTTATAATATACGGGGAAAGCCTTTGCAAGAAATAAAAATAAATATAAATACAAATTGAAACCTAAAACTGAATGACATTTGTCCGCCTTCATTTAACATTGTGATCGTGACGTACGTTGTTTCCATTTATAATCTTATGTTCAACGTACAAAAATATATTAATAGTTTAATACACTGAAAATGACTACCAAGTTGCTAAAGATTATCATTTTGGGTGCACCCGGCTCAGGAAAGGGTACCATCTCAAATCGTATTGTTCGTGATTTTAATCTTGGATACTTTTCCGTTGGCGATTGTCTTCGTGACCATATATCGAAACAAACTGATATCGGACTCGAAGCTCAACAATATATCAAAACGGGAACGTTGGTACCCGATTTGGTAATCAATCAATTGGTTCATCGTGAATTACGTGATCGATTTCGTCAACGATCATGGCTATTGGACGGTTATCCCCGAAATCGTGCTCAAGCAAACGAGTTGTGGTCACACAAGGATGTTCGACCTAATACTGTTATCAATCTAATCGTTCCCGATGATGAGATCATTGAACGGGTTAAACATCGGTGGATACATCCTGGTTCAGGTCGAATCTACCACAACATATATTCACCGCCGAAGAAGGCAGGATTTGATGATCAAACAGGTGAACCATTAGTACAAAGAGATGATGATAAGGAGGAAGTTGTTCGTGCTCGACTGAAAGCGTTCCATGTTGCCAATTCGGAAATTGTTCAAATATTTCGGTAAGATTTAGCAATTTTTTTACAATTTTTAATCTTTTTTATTTACATTAGGGAACGAAATATTTTAGCTGATTTTACTGGTACGCAATCTGATGTGATCTATCCTACAGTGAAAGAACATTTAGATTCTTTCTTGAAGGAATCGTAAAATCAAATGAACGTACAAATCAAAATGAAACTTTATATCAACGATGTCTTGCCAAAATTGTACTTCTTTATGCCTACCCTAAATGAATGTTTCACTTCCTTAACGCTTCCACTTTCATTGTTTAAATATTTTAGATTCTATATTTTGAAACATAATTATTGGAAATTATTTTATTTTGCCAATTCTGTCTACGAAGTGGCGCACCAATCAACGTATAACTATATTAAAAGAAACAATTGAATCGATTTTTTTTGCTTGGTACCTTTCTCAACAATGAGGAAACGTTCAATAATAATTTAAAACTTGTTAGTGTACACTTTAGTGTCTGCTGTTTCACTTGTCGTCCATAGTAACCTCCGACATGTTTCTGGTGTCTTCTTGTTTGTTTGATCAAAATTCTCATTTTGGGTCATTCTTTTTCGAATAAGCATTTTAACGAGTGCCGAATGAATTTTGCAACAAACATGGACAACGAATCGCTAATCATGGATGCCACTTTGGATGCAAATAATTTAACCAACTTAGCTGACAATGGAACATTGAATTGGGCAAGCGATTGGCTAGGCTATATCGCATTGTGTATGTTCTCAATGGTTCTTCTCGTACCTACATTAGGTATCGTCGGTCTTATGGTTTGGGAATATTTCTCCGATGAAGCCGAACGAAAAGCTGAACGACAAAAGGAGATTGATCTTGCTGTAAACTTTTGTTTTAAATATAATTTTTTATATTAATCTCTTCTTTTTTTTGTTCAGATGAAGAATCATTTCAGCCCCAAAAAGGAAGGAGAAATAGATGATGAGAAAGAAAGTTCATCAGAAGATGAATTACGAGATGTCGATGAAGTATTGCAACAAGCAGAAACCATGTTGAAAAAGCGTCATCGTCCAAAACCACGAGATGGCGAAGATGAATTTCGTTCGCCCGATGATTTTGATGCGATTCTCACCTAGATTTTGTCATTATAGCATATAGCATTAATAATAACAATCAAAATTGGAAACTACTGAAAATGTTTCATTATATATGCCAACTCCAAATATACTATAAATAGATCGTTATTACAATGAATATTAATAGTAATCAAAATTTACTTTAAAAGTAGATTTTATTTTAGTGCAATTTTGAAGATCGAGTTTAATTTATTGGTTTTTGCATGTACGTGTTTGTGCATATGTACAAAAATGAAATTCATGCATCAAAGGCAGATAAATGTTAACAAGATTGATTATTATGTTCCACACATCCATTCAAACAATTCATGAAATTGCAACACAATCAGGTATTGAGCCGCTCCATTGTCCTGAACCGATACATTTGATTGCGGCATTGCCTCTTAACTCGTATCCATCGGTGCACTCGAATTCTATGATCGAATCGAGCCGATAATGAAATCGTGCCTCCGATATTAACCGAAGACCATGATTCACACCAGGATAGTTGCATGCTGGTATACATTTAGCACCGGAGACGCTCCATCTACCGGTTTCTTGACATATGCTAATTGTGTTGCCATCCAACATGTAACCATTACGGCATTGCAATTGTACAATGTCGCCAGCATAATATAGGTGCGAACTATCGACACGAACATGTTGATCATCATCATTATAATCATTGTCCGAGTTTCCACCACCGTTGGATGTCAACACAACACCAGCTCCTTCGATGAAACCATTTTCAGGTATGATAGGCGTTGGACATCTTACCTCTTGACAATATGGAACCATGCCAGACCATTGACCACTTTCAGTGCAACGCAATTCATGGTTCGATCCTTGTAAACCAAAACCTTTGGGACATGTGAAAACAACAATCGAACCGATCGAATTCGGTTCACCACTTAGTTGCATTTCTGCCGGCATTGTGCGTAAATCGTTGCTGATTGAATCATTGTTCGCGGCTGATGCTACCAAATGTGGATATTTTGATAAATCGGTAAGATTGGGACATTCGGTTACTAATGTTTATACGTGTGTGAGAATGAAAGAGATTGTTAATAATGTTTCAATTATATATCATGACTTATGTCTTACCGACACATGTAGGAATTGAATTTGACCATTGCCCCGATGGAAGACAGATGGCCGTACTCGATCCAATCAATGTTGTTCCCATTGGACAATTGAATTGTACCTCCGAATTGAAACGATCTCCAATTCCGGTTGCTACCGTAACTCTTACCAACGATGATTTGTCGTTCAAGTCGGGACAGTGAACAGCTATATTTTTTTTTGAATGGTTATATAATTATCTGTTTATCTGATATATTATCAAAACAATTTTTATTTACCTTTAACTTGAATTTCCACTGAATGTGAATGTGATTTTGGTGTTTGACACGTATAGACGCCAGAATCCTGCTCCTTGCTAAGAAATATTGTCAATCGAAATTCGAGTGATGAACTGAAATCCGCCGAATCAGTTGACCATCCTTGCATATACGGACTTGGTCGTCCTTGATGAGACCAACTCCAATGTGGTGTTCCATGTTTACGGATCCACAGACAATCCATGTGAAGTATGGTTCCCGGATAGACCAACAATTTTCCATTTCCCGTTTGAGCAATTGGTCCATGTTGATATTTGAAAATGATTGTTGGCGGCTTTTCAGCTGTTAAATGTATTCAATTACATGAATGATAATAAATTATCATCAAATGCTTACGATCATAATCGAAATCTTGATTTAAAGCGTCACATTTCGGCTCGACGTCATCGTTTGTCCATCGACCATTGCGACAAACCGATTCTTTTGGTCCCGTCAATCGATACTTTCCAATGTCACGACATCGAATATAGATCATTGTATCATGTGGTAATGGTTGAGACCAATTAGCAATCTGTTTCTGACTTGAACTATCAAAGATCCAAACATTTGGATCGTTTGATCTAAACAAACACGATTTCATATTTAATTGGTTTACATTTGATTGTTGACTTATTCCTGATGACAACATTTCCAATGTTTGATGTTCTTCTATTATTATTGATGATTGAATAATAATAATTAATTGAAATAAATTTAATTCAATGTTCTAACATACCATCACATTCGAATGATCTTCCATTCCAATTTCCATTTTCACATCTAATTACCCATGTGTTACGTTCTGGTTGACTCATCGACACGTTTATTATCGATGATTGATCCATCGAGATTGTTGAGTCCACAAATCGTTCCATTTTTGGTTGCGGTGCATTGGCAAATGTTACACAACGGAAAATAATCTCTGTTCCATGTTCGTAACGAAATGGCATTGTCGATTCATTGATAATCGCTTCCTTTGAATCGAATTGTACAATCGATATCAATCGATCTTGCCGATTCATCAATTGATTTTGAAAGTAATGTAATGCATTTTCTATTTTTGTGGTGAATGACAAGCAGTGGTTGAACTAATTGAATAAGGGTTGACCATTGTCGGAACGATTGGCGATAATGTTGATTCATTGATTTCAATACATTTTGGTTGTCTTGGCTCTAATATACCATTGATACATTTCAAATCTGATGCTCCATCATCAGCTTGTTTAATGCTTGATTCGATCGAACGTTTATATTTTGGATCACATGAATATTTCACAATCGAACCGTGTTTGATCATCTGATGTGGCTCATGTCCATTTAGGTATCCACCATTTTCAATGATTGGTAATCGACAACCAATTGGTGTACATTGTGCTGCCGACGATGAGAATGAATCCCACGAACCGAGTGAACATTTAAGTAGTATCGCATGACGTTTCATATTTGATGATGATAATCCATGTTGATAACCATGATCACAAATCAATTCTATTTGTGAACCATGTTTTACCATTTGTCCCGGATCTAAGGATGTTTGACTTGATGGTTTATTCTTTCGTCTACCTTTCAACTGATTGGGAATCATACGAAATCGTCCATTTACGATTGTTGGCGTTAAACATGATGCCGGATCACAATTGGGTAACTCTGGTTTCCATCGACCTTTTGCACATTTGATTACTGTTCGATTTGGATTGGACAACACATAGCCATCCTCACATTGAAGTTTAATCTTGGTTCCATGTGGATACGTATCATTGCTACTATGATTGGTTGCTAAACTTGCAGCCGTTTCTCGTCCCATCTTAATGATCGATATTTTGGTCCACGCTTTTTCCGGTAAATTGAGACACGATACTTTCAATTTACTTGTTACCACTTGATGACCACGTTTATGTCGTCGTCTATTTCGTGCCATTATTTCCACATTAGTATTACTAATTGTTGGATGCTTGTTCCGTCGTAACGATCGGCTCCAACGCATCAATTTAGGATGATAGAATCGTTCACATCTTGGCATGGTCGGCGGCGACCATATTCCATCGACACATGTGGCACCTGGTGGTCCATCCACAATGTAATAGCCTTTATCACATTCGTACATGATCTGTTTGTTGTTTCCCACCCGTTTCACATAAGGCCGATAATCATACATTCCCATATGACCAATCAGCAAAACTTTTCCATTGTCAATATAGCCGGGAAATGGACAATAAACTTGACCACATTGTGGTGAGCTAATATTCCATCGGCCAAAGTTACAAAATGTACGATTGGATCCTTCTAACACGTAACCGTCTCGACACTTAAAGTACGCTCTCATTCCGTGATCGGTTTTTGGTGCAACCACTATTCCATGTTTTGGTCGTATCGGTAATGATCGACATCGTGCTAATCGATTATGGAATAATTTAGTCTAGTACAAACCAATTTTTTTTTCTTTACACTTACCTGGCGTACATTCGGGCGATTCTGACCACGTTCCATTGTAACATTCGATCATTTTGTACTCTTGATCTTGGTTATTGAATTCATAATCGGGAATACAAGTTGTATTGATTTGATATCCATGCGGTACGATGGTCATCGGTTCCAACTTAAGTACCTTTCCATTCTCAATCTTTGGCACACGACACGGTGAGAGACAATTGGGAAATGGAAATGGTTCCCATTGACCACTTGACGTACAGGTTGATGTATTGAACGTTCCATCATAGACCATTCCATCAAGACAGAAAAATCGAATCGTCGAACCGATTGTGGTTGACGTTGCTTCAATGTAACCATTCGGCATTCGTGTTAATGGACCACAATCGATTACTATGTTAAAATATGTATAAAACAAATTATTTTTATTGATTTATTGGATTATTATCAATCATACTTTTGCAAACAGGATCATCATCGGTCCAACGTTTATCAGCACCACACGTTCGATTCGCCGGTCCATGTAGTTGGTAGCCTGGTTTACATTGATACGTTACCGATGATCCGAACGTATATTTCTCATAAAATGCTCGACCATTTTTGGGATCATCCGGTTGTGCACATTTTACAGCTATGATAATTTTTTTTGTAACAAATTTCACCATTATGATTATAAATTGACAATTGAAAAATGTCTTACGTTGACAAGTGGGCAAATCGCCCGACCATTGACCATTGGTTTGACATTCACGTAATGCACGACCGGAAAGAATGTGTCCTACATTACAATAATAGTTTACGGTTGAACTGAACACGTAGCCGGTGATTTGTCGATATCCGTTCTCAATCTCACCAGGATCGCCACATGGTAAGGCTATGAAACAGAATTTATGTTTATTTATTTGTTTGTTTGTGAATTTATGTTGTTACTTACGAATGCAACGAAAGTTTGGTCCCTGCCAATTGGAGGTATTGTTTCGATGTAAGCAAATGGCTTCGGGCGATCCATCCAACTCGTATCCATTGAAACATTTGTATTGGACGGTTGTATTGAGTTCAAATTCCATTTCATTCGAATCGACTAACGAATGTTTCGAATGTGGCATCTCAGGCGGTGCACCACACAATGCTATATTACACATTGATTATGCAAGTTCAATATGCGAACAATTTTACATTCTAACTTACGTCTAGTTTTACATTCTGGTGCAAGATCACTCCACGTTCCATCACCTTGACATATTCGTTCACGTAAACCGAAATGATAATAACCAAGATCGCATTCATAGATGATTTTACTATTGAAAAAGTTTCCATTGTTCATAATAAACCTTCCGTTTGCTATCTTTGCCGGTACGTCGCAAATCATATCTAATTGGATTATCCATTTTGTATTGTGAATTATATATATATTTTTTGTTGTGCATCAAAGATTTACCTGGCCTCACACAACTCCATCCGCACAGTCCATCGCATAGGCAACGTTTGCGGTTTGAAATGCAATCTTCATCGGAATTGCATTTCCTTAAACATTTTCTTGCAATTGCTTGCTCTCGATTTCGTGGACATTGTGCTTCATCGTTGATCGCCAATTGACTCTGGTTCGTTCGTCCATTTATCGATTCATCGATTATGTCGTCGTCTATATTAAAGTTTAATATATTTTTAATATTTATTTATTTGTGCGACGAATTCAATGCTCGAATGAATAGTAATAATATGTTAGATGAATCGATTGAATTCAATTTTAGATCATTATTGCTCATATATTTGATGGTAAACTAGCATAACGAATAATAAAAAGATGAAAAAGACTACAACGTGGCAAATATTTGACTTTATTTCTCACTTTAATGTCCGTTGATTCGGTTCAGTTCAGTTCTGTTCGGTTCGGTTCGGTTCGGTTCGATAGACCAAACTACACAGAAAAGTTTGATATTATTCATTCATCATAAAGTGGAATCTCATTTATCGTTGTCGATCATTCTGTGTGCCACTGTACTTTGTGCGGGTGTGTGTGTGTGTGTGGCTTCTACCATCATAAATCATCGAAATATATAATAACGAATTGAACGTTTTTTTTTCAATCAACGAAGCTAATCGATTTTCACGCCTGTCCGATCATAGTTTTGTTCCTTTTTTTGTTGTCGTTGGTATGTTGGTCAACTCGAACCTAAAAACCTAAATTGTCTTCATCTCTTGTTTGATGATTAGTCATTGCACATGTAGTCTATGTAGGTAACATAATCAATTATAGGCTAGAATCTAACAAGAACAAATATACGGTAAACATTTGGCCAATTCTGTTACAGATGACAAGAACAGTAACAATTTGCTTGTATCTTATAAAGAATATTCCTTTACCTTCTTCATTATTGTGGTGATGGTGGTCATGTTGACTATGATAAAAAGAAAGATTAGGTTTTTGTCAACTCTGCCTCTCAACTACAACGACGACGACCAAGACAATTTACTGATAGACAATGGTTCGAACCAATGAACAAGTAGATGGCAAATTTACCGTTTCCATTTGTTCTCTTTCGTTTTTTTGCATTTTCTGTTTATATTCTGCGTTTTTATTTGCAATTCTATTGACTCTCTCTTCTTCTCTTCTCTTTTTCTTTGATTCCACAAGAATGACATGCACATATATACAACATTCGTGAGACAACATTGTTCTTGTTTTATTTTATTTTTATTATACCTCTCAATAGTTACTTGAACTGGCTCATTATGCTATCGCATAACCATTCTTCACTCTTTAGTTAGAATGTCCGAATTTTATTCGACACAGAAACTTAATTCATTGAGCCTGCAACCAATTGTTCATTTGCCATTTGTTACCTATCTTCCTTTTTCAAGTTAAATTGAATCCTTTTTATTTTTTTTATTTGTTACAATCGTCTATCACTTTTTCATTGTTATTCGTGTATTTGACATACACATTTTATATAAGTAATATAAATTATTGTTATTTTTTTCTAAGTATTGAAAAATGTTGGCTTTGAAATATCTATCCAATGGCGAATGGATGGTCAATCATTTGAGGTGGTGTAATGTACGGAACGGCCAACAGGATAATGTTCATGTGTTCAATGGGACCGATTGGCTTACTCGCCTCCTGGCTATTAGCTAAATTGGTCATTAGCTGTTCCCTTTCCTTTCCAAACTCTCTCTCTCTCTCTCTCTCTCTCTCTCTCCTTTTCTCTTTGGCTGCGTACGAATCGGTTGAACCTGTCCATTGGCAAATGTGTCGACATCGGGACTGGTTACGAATCGTACCAACCAACCCGGAATAGTTATCCATTTACCTATGTGTCCAGTACCAAACGGGCTGCACTATTGCACCCGACATATGTTAGCCACTCATTGGGATACGACGACGACAACGACGTCAATCCATTCTCCACTTTCGATCGTTGCATTCTCACTCGACTGGAAATGATAAACGACTTTTTGTCACTTGGGCTTGGTTCCCAACATGGCCAGATGTCCGGGTAACGAACCGAAAATGAGCTCATTCACATAAAAATCGAATCCATGGACTCCTTTCATTTTCATTCATCCATTTCTACCCTCTTGATGATGACTATACCACCCGACAATTATCGATAAAAGTCTTCATCTTGACAAACTTGTCAAACATGAACGCCTCCTCCCTTGTAGAAGAATCATGTTTTCCCACTCTCACACACATTCAATAGTATTCTTGTTATTTATATTCAACACACAACATTCTATGCCAGTGTGTAGTAAAGCATTTTTTTATTGTAAAGTCAATCTAAGTAAGTGAACCGCGAAGAGATTCTTCACTTCATTTCATTTTTTTTCTTCACTTTGTGTTAAACGGAGAGAGGATCATATCGATCTATGAGCAGACAATAGCACTCACACTTTTTTTTATTAATATTTGGTATCCCTCTTATCGACACTTTCCGATCGGTTTGCGTGCGTTGAAAGTATCCATCCATTCGGACACGTCAAAAAACATATATTGCTAGTTCCAATCGTGTGTATCTTGTCGTTATCTTCTGACTAACACATTCTCAACAATTTTCATAAGTCATTATCTATATTTGTCGGTAAAATTGGTCTGCATTGAAGTGTTTCAAACATTTTATTATTACCATTTATATTGATGAATTGATAGCTTACAATCTAGTTGATGATGTACAAGATTGATTCATTTCATCTAATTTTTTTTATTGGTTCAATGAAAATACCTGAACAATTTTTGATTTGATTTTAACTAAAATTAAATAAAAAGCAAAATTTTGTTCCTTAGAATCAACATTTTGGTTAAACTACGTTTAAAAGCAAAATAATTATTTTGGTTCAAAGCAAACATTCTTATCTTATCACCAAAAACATAAGAACTTTTGTGTTCCTTTCAATCGTTTTTCTTTGTTGTCGTTGTGTCGAAACTCGTTAAATGTTTTCTGCAAGCCACTAATGGATTCTTCCATTGAACCAATTTGTTTTGTACATGCATGTTTCGTACATGCGATGAAAGAATATTCTTCTGTCATCAAGCTTGTTGTCGTTATAATGAGCTTATACGTAGTCATTCCAATGAAAATAAAAGTGATTTCAAATTATAATTCCATATTCTTCACACTTGAAACAATGTAACACTTTGCGGTTGTATTCAATCGATTCTTGTGAATTTTTTTTTCTTTTATGATTACGATAATGATGATCTTGTGTTGCCAATTTATTGCAGGCACAACTGAACGATCAAACACATTTGCCTAATGTTCACCTTATGATTTGAGTTTTACCAATGTTTTTTATTATTTTTCAATTTTAAAAATTCAAAAACTTTAACATTATATGCTACATTAGTTTTTTGGTATTAATTAACACTGAAATAATATTACAATTACGATAATGAAGGTTTGGCCAATTTAGTTTTGATGCTATTTCGTGTTGTCATCGTTTTCACTTTTAATTGGAAAGGCGCACATTTGTTAATCTTTAATTTGGTTCCATCCATTTTCACACTAAAACTCAATTCACGTTACTATATTTATTATATACTAATAATTAATTTGCGCTAAAAATGAATATATATCTTTATTTATATCGTTGAGTTGAGTTTGAGCTTGAGTTGATTCTTTGCGATCATATTGTTTTTCCTGTGTCGTCGTCATATCGTCGTCGTCGTCGTTTCAGTTGTATATTTGTGATCTTGGCACCACATTCGGCAATGTGTGCATATTGTATGTATATATTGTATACACTAACAATATATCACCCGTTGGGTCGAACACCAACGGTTGATCATTGCACGATTGATTGCAACATTTGCTTTCAACTAAAATTAATATAACTTGCCCCAACGACAACAACCAAACGATTCTCGTACATATTGCTATCCAATTTGTTTCAAATGGAACTGAGGGGGAAAGGAAACCAATGTAAGCCAATGATTTTAGTGAGAAGAATGGCGGGGCATGCCATTTTACTATACCAAAACTTGTACTTGTTTCATTTGGCTTGACACTTTCCCGTGCACTACACACACACGCACAAACATGAATCATTTGAATTGCAAATCAACCCTCATGGAGAGAATATGGCAGTGAATCTTTTCCCCCATTTTTTCCTCTCGTTTTCCCTCGTTTCCCCAACTTGTAACACTGGAAGTCGTTTTCCTTTTTTTTGTTGCCTTTTTATCCAGATGGATTCTCTCTCATTCACTTTCGCTTTGGTTCATCTCTTCATCTTAGTATTTGTTTGTATTTATGATTTTACCGCGCGACTTTGTGCGGTCGAGCTGGAAAAAGAAACTTTATGCTTTTAGCTAAACACATGCTCGAGATGACGCCCGGTGCTTACCATACGATCACCTATACGTTAAACACCATATTCTTGGCATTGGCCATATTCACATTCCACAATTTGTGCGACATCTGTTTACTCTGTGGCTCTTGTCCATCTTCCATTCTCCTCCTACAAATTTACTATCATTTCTCTCGTTGAAGATATTTCTTTCTAGGGTCCGTATATATATATATTGGTATCACCAAACTGACCAACCAATAATTTAACGTATACCTAAATTCATGACGTCAACATTATTCTTGAACATAATTTTCGTTTGCCCATTCTCTTTCTAACACACAAATTACCATAATTTGATTTTTTTTATATTGAATTGGCTCAGTCTCAACTAGAAAGAGATTGAATAGTTTTTTAATCAGTTATTTTTTCTACAATTTTTAAAAATATTTATTATGTATTTATCAAGTAGACTGGTTTTACCAATTTTAATCAAGTTAGATGCTTGTGAATTCATTTATTGATTCTTTGTGAATACGTCTATTCTATTCGAAAGAAAGGAAAATTGATTATGAACGTTTGTACGTTGTAGTGAACAAACCAACTTTTTTATATATACTTTATATTTATAAATAAGTAAATAAAGAAATCTAGGTAAATGAATTGATATTGAAAAGATTCATATAAGTGGAAAGTTAATATAAGATTGAAAGGGTTATGCCAAATACAAAGGGCGTCATTGACTTTGACTTTAACCATTATTCTTCTTGAGATTTTTTCCCTTAACTTTATGTTCTTGCTTAGAAGTAACGTACAATCTTACGGATCGTGTACGCTTGTCAATTAGTATCACTTCGGGGCATCACATCTTTGGTTGCGTGTTCCAAATGGAACACATTCTACACAGCACATATAGATGTAACCATTCTTTGGATGCCTCCAATTATATTTCTCTCCCTCTTTCTTTCGTTTTTGTTACTATAGTTTGTAAAATGAACAAAATTAAAGAAAAAAGTAAAAAGTTTGAGACAATTTTCGGCATTTTCCTTCTAATTTATAAAAGCAATTTCTGGTTGTAACGTTCTTTCTCATCTCATCTCTTCTTCTCACTTCAATTATTAATCTTTAAGTGCTTTAGGGTTGGTTTGTTTTATTGAAAAGATACAAAAAAAATTTCTCATTTTTCTCATTTGTTTGTTTGTATCTTTTATTACCATTATTATTATTAATAGTAATAGTAATAGAAATATAAAATTTCATTTTTTAATATTTTTCTTTTAGTTGACACAATAAAAAAGTTTGACATTCAATCAGTTTTCTTATTATAAAAAGAAACTTACCATCAGTTGTATAGATTGCATTCGAAATGATGATATTACCATTCTCATCTCGTTCCTCTTCTTCATCTTGATCATCTTGAATGTATTCATCATTATTGGTGATGATTGTCAACAGACGTCGATTTATCGATAACGATGATGATGATGATGGTGGATGATGATGACAACAAGGAATCATTTAACGATAATAACAATTTAGAATTGTGCGATCGACATTGAACGAACAATGTTGAATGTAATAATAGATATAATTGAAGACAATTAATTATATTGATTATTGTTGACATGATATTCTCGTGTTTAAATGTGTGAGAGTGAGTGTGTGTGAGGATCACGGCGACCACCACCATCACCACCACCACCACTTGATGTGTGAATTTGTGGAATGCAATTTGCGCGGAATTTTTCTAATTCTTTTCACCTCTCTTTCTCTCTTTCTTCTATAGTTGTCGTCTTTTTTTTTCCTTTCTCACTTTCTCAATTGCACTAACTGAAAAGTCAGCCCGGAGAAAGTGTCTATTCTGATTCGATGTCAAACATGTAATGTGTGTTCGTGTTCGGTTTCGTGTTCGTTTACCTTGTATTGCCTACCCTCATTACCAGAAATGTTCGAGCATGCGTTCATTTTTGTGCTTCAATTCACCGTTCCGGTTGCCATATGTTGCCAACAAAAAGTGTGTGTATGTTTGTGTGTGTGTGTGTTTGTGTGGATAGGCCAGAATCACGTTACTCGTTTTTCTTTTATTCGGTTGACCCATAGATAAAAGTTCGTTTTAACAATTAACTTGTCGGCTATTGCCATTGAACCGTAATTATACAATTTGGTTGTATCATCATCATTATAAATTTTTAATTATCAATACGTCTTGAGAGGATTCTCGTCTTTCTTCGAATGGAGACGTTCTTCTGCTCCAATCTCTCTTATATATATATGTTATCTAATATTGCCTCTAATTTGTTCAATTCCCATGTCACAACCAATCTACCAATTTATTTACGTTCACATGTTATATACATTTGTGCATTTGAGTGTTGTGCAAATATTAAATGTGATCGAGAAAATGTACACCAAAAGAAAAGTACATTGGGGACATAATGGCACAAAGATGATGACGACCACCACGACGGTCGCCGATCGATCGAATTTTATCAATTCAATTATTCTAACATATTCTTCTAATGTTTTCGTTGTTTATCATTGCATCGACGTCGAAACTCGTAATGAGAATCGGAATCGGCATTAGAATTGGTCAAATTTGTTCTTGTTAGTACCGATTTTTAAATTTATTTTATTTTTTCTCTTTTTTACTCTTTCATACGTATATCTTTTCTTTTCTTCACTTTTTTTTACTTTTCGAGATTGTCGACTACATTTAATTTCCTTTTTTTATTTGGTTAGTTGTTGTTTTTTCCCAATATTCATGTCTTGCCAATCAAAAACAAAACAAGGGTTTTCGGCTTGCCATTTCCTTCCTTCCTTTCGTTCATTCATTCATTCTCACTTTTCAATGATGATGATTGGTTGCTTCACTAGTTGGTTGGTTGGTTGGTTGGTTGGTTGGTTTGGGCCATTATTGTTGTATTTGCAGTAAGAATTATCCTTATTATTACTATTATTATAATTTAGGTTTATATATTCACCTCACGCATAAGGGGACCAAACGGGGTCGTAGTCATCGTCGCCATCGTTGGCATGCAGTTGCAATTTGTTTCAATCGACCATCGGACATTTCATGCATTTACAAATTGACCAAAAACCCCTTTATACGATTTGGTCTTTGGCCACAACCATAAGAACCTAAGTTTGTTTGCCTCGGTAGCATAATGCCATTCAAATAAAATGAAAATGTAGAACACAATACTGAAATGTCATTCAAATTCATCAATTTTTTTTTAGTTTTAATTATTTAGTTTGGGTTCTCTTTGTCTTTGTCATCTGGTTCGGTCGGTTCATATTTGATGTCAATTGTCTTTTTGTTCTCCATTGTCTCTATGTTTGTGTACGGATGTTTGACGATGCTATATTTGTGAAGCAAGCCAGACAAACGATAGGGAAAATGAATTTAATCATTTTCGGATTGCGTATCCACTCGTTCCATTGTTTATTGATCGGTTTATCACAAAAACAAATAATGATTTCATAGTTGAACAATATATTAAATATTTTGAAAATTACAATTCAGCGGTTTAAACATGAATGTAAGACTAGATACCTAAATCGGCAATTCATCTCTAAACCGACTTTTCCTGGAAAAGTTTCTTAGTACTAAAAAAAATATAAACAGAAAATTAATGATGAAAGACACTATCGACCAACCGAACATATTGATGATGAACGATACTATCAGTGAAATCGATATATTCTTTGAGCTAAAATAGACCGTTGAAGTAACTTCACAGTTTTAGTAACGCCACCTATTTTTCCTAAAATCCATTATTACATTCTTTAGTTTCAACTATTGGGTACCGAACTTGTTTGTATAAGGATCACCGAATATGATAGTATAAAAGCAAATGATGTAAGTAGATATTCACGTTGTAATGTGAACATACCGTATGGTCTTAACAATAATGATTGTTCCAACTTTTCAATCAATAATAGATGACTAGAAACAACCGAACTCGATTGATTTACGATGTTTTGGCCAATGAACTGATCGTTGCAAGTGGCTTGAACAAATTGTTTGTAGAACACATCGAACGTTACCCGTCGACTCGTTTCATTTGTGTTCGTTGCAAGTAAAACCAATCCAATGATCACACTTGTATAGACGGCTGCACCAATCACCGAAATGTGAAATGATGATTCGGGTTCGATTACCAACAGTGTCCAACTAATGGTAGTGACCACGGTCGAATTGAAAATTACTATTATGATTGCAACACTTATCAACTCATTGAATCGGTTCATAATTGTGGCTAAACGTGCCAATAGGCGAATATGTGACAACAATTGTCCACGTCGTCCACTTTCGTTTATTGTGTTCGAGAGACATCCGTTTACATAGGCAATGATTGCCAATGGAGCCGATAATGAATATAAATTGAACACATTCTCCGCCCAACGTGCATAGAGCATTTCGTTGAAATGAAGATATAACAATAATTGAAAGAGACACGATAGAATGAAAACGAGAATCGACTGAATGATCACTATCCGAACTGATACAACATACTCTACATGTCTTGTAATCAATGGAAATATATTCTGTTGACATAGCTTTAACAATGGGCACGAAATGATTGAAAGATGAATGTTCAGTACGTAACTGAAGATAAAATAGACCAATAATGAACAAAATCGAAGATAGTTGATCAATGGTGAGAAGGAATCTCGTCCCAAAAATTGTGTACCATTCAAATCCGATTGATTGTTGGCTTTAGTTTCTATTGGTTGATTTACATTTTCCGATGTTGTCGATGTTGTCGACTCGTAGAATGTATTCCACGAGAAACCAATGATTAACAAATTCCAAATGATCGACACCAACTGATTGGACATGATCGATTGATGTTGCGATCCATTCATTAGATCGATTGGTATCGGTGTTCCCAGATATGAGATACCCATCCATCGATGAACTGATAAAGGTAATTTGTAACCAATCGATTATATAACTCGACTTTATTCTTACCTCGAAGTATCAATCGCAATCCATCACCATTGGTATCAAGTTCATTTTCGTTCCTAAATTTATTATTCTTATCATCATCATCACTCATGATTGAACGTTTAATGAAATTAAATACAATTGGATAATCGCACCAAATTGTCATTGAAATGAAACAAAGCAAACTATTTTTTGTTACTCAAGGAATATTTGCATTATGTATCTACATATGTATCAAAGTTATATCTACAAATAATTTATTGTCAAGGTAACGGGAAATGTTTAATTATAATTGTATCTTTATGAATATAATTATATTATTAGTCTTAAAATAATTCGATCGATCTTGTTCTTTACAGATGTAAGCCGAACGTAATGCGCATTGAGAAGAAACGATTACATAATAAACATGGAATAATGAAAGCCAATTCGTTGGAATTAAACTCAATTTATCTATACATTGACATGATCATTCGTCACAATCAAAAATGTAGTAGCATCACGCCACATTCAAGGATGTTTGGGCGGTCCAGCCGAATTGCAATATACATTTCTTAACTGAATCGTCTACGACGACGTTCTTGTTCCACATGTATGCCACATACTGTTGCACTTGTTGTTGCTATTGCTTTTATGTTATTGTCGGCTTCTACGCTCATCCGTTTCATGCCCTAGTAACCATTGATCAATATCAATTTTTGGAGCGATATATCGCAATTTAAACGATATCCCGAACGATAAGTCGAACATAGAAAATTGTAAATGTTTACTTCCTATTAAAATAATGCCTATTATAAATGATGTTATCCGTTTTCTCTCCTCTCATTTTCAGTTCTCACTGTTTCGATATATTTGGTGTTTATTATCATAGTTCGTGTATGAATGAGTTTGTGCTGTCACCGCGCATTTGTCATCGCACCATTCTGGTTTACCTTGAACGGAGGTTTCAAACTCTCGACAGTTCTCCCACCGCCTTCAAATGTAAACGTGCCTAAACGCTAATTGACGAATGTTACTAACCAAATATAAAAAAAGTGCAACCAACAGCAATATCAATATTGTAGTGAAACCAAAGCGGTAACGATCTCTCTATCCAAATAATGTCTCCTAAAAGTTTTGGGTGCGACAGCTCCCTTCTAACTTTACTTTTATTATCAAGAAGCCACTCAATATCATCATAATCACACGCTATAGTACAATGAATAAACTCAATGTTTACACGTCATTTGAACACTGACAATTAGTAACTTAGTCATCAATTTTGCCAAAGATATCGAACATATACTTGATATAATGTTTATAATTGAATAAAATAGAACATCACGACACATTCATCACGGAGGCGACAGCGACAACAAACATATTGTCACTCAATGGTATTTTCCCTCGCTGATTCAACATTGTGCAACAACTAAATTAAAACAAACAACAAAACAGCAGCAACAAAATGCAAATTAGCTGAAATGGAATGCAATCATGATTTTTTAATTGGATTATAAAAATAATTGGTCGATTTTTTTGTTGAATTGATTAATTTTTGTGATTCTTTTGTCTTCATCGAAAATCATAACAATGGATATTTTTGACGTTCTCCCTCGTGACCAAGTATATTTTATTTTATTTTATTTAAAACAAAACCAATTCTATTTTTTAATCCTTTTAGGTTTATTTCATTTTGTCTCAAATATGTGCTCTTGTCTTTGCAATCATATATCATTATATAGATTCATACGACCCTTATGGAAAACGTAATGATTCACAAAAATTAAAACATTTATTAATGTTAACCATTCCTGGTTTATTCATTTCCTACATTTGTTATGGAAAGTAAGTTAAATTCATAATCATTCATGTATTCTTTATATGGATAATTAATTACTTTATCCCATTTATATAGTCAAATAATCCATATTGTTATTTTGAGTTCTGTATCATATGGATTATTTTACATTGTTTCGCCAAAATGGATACATTTGACTACACTTGTCATTGCCATGATTCATCTTTCATATCTACATATTGATCGATTGGTTAACGATTACTCAATATATACAATTGATATTACAGCGTAAGTTTTGAGTAACTCTGATCTGACATAAGATTTGAATAATTTAAGAAATTTTGTTTCGTTACAGACCCATTATGATACTCGTTCAAAAAGTATCATCAGTGGCGTTTAGCATCAATGATGACATGTACCATCGAGTCCGAATAAACAATAGTCAAAATGACAAAAAATCTGAAACATATTTTGAGCAAAAACGTTTTCATTTCATTCGTTATCCAACATTTTTTGAATATTTTGCTTTTGTGTTCAATTTTCAAACTGTGATCTGTGGACCATTAGTTTTTTACGAAGATTTCATTTCGTTTATAGATGGAGAAAAATTAAGAAATGACAAATTGGATCATTATCCGTCGACATTGGTAAGATTTATATTCATTATTACAATGTTCAAAGTAAGCTAACTTTTCTTTAAAACTTAAACTATAGTTTCCAGTTGTACGAAAACTTGCTATTGCAATCGTTTGTGGCCTTTTGGTAATGTCATTTGTGCCACATTATCCTGCATCACTACTACTACTTCCATCTTTCACTTCCGCTTCCTTTCTCTACAAATTGTGGCTCCTGTATTGGGTGGCATTTTCCGCTCGTTTGAAATATTACTTTGCATGGACGTTGAGCGAAGCCGTTTCCAATGCATCCGGGCTCGGATTCAATGGTTTAGATGAAAAGACTAAACAACCAAGATGGGACTTGATGGATAATATCGATATTATTAAATTTGAGGTTTGAGATTAATCCGTATAATGTGTTTCATGTAACCATTTTATTTTCCTTGTTATAGAATGCATTCTCTCAACGTGATTCCATAAGATCATGGAACAAAACAACTGAAGCATGGTTACGTCGAACTGCATATGAACGAGCTCCAAAAAAGTACAAAGTTTTGATGACATTTATCTTATCGGCAATTTGGCACGGATTCCATCCTGGATACTATCTCACCTTTTTGACTGGAGCCTTGTTTACGCTCGCAGCACGAACTGGTCGTCGTTGTTTTCGTCATCGATTTCAACAAAAATCACCGACAATATTTAATTTTTATCATCTATTAACTTGGATCACCACAAGAATTGCTATGGCTTATCTCGCATTTCCTTTCATCATACTCGAGTTTAATGGTTCGCTTCAAATTTATAATAACCTCATCTTTTTTGGACATTTGGTCGCATTAGCAATGTATTTATTTTTGCCATTATTTTTCGAACCATTACCAAATCAATCATCTAAACGTCACCAATCAGAAAAATTAAATTGCGATAAATCACCGTCTAATGGTAACAAATATCTTAGTGAAGAATCAAAAAACATGCATTTAAATGATCAAACGATAACTAATGGCGTTGATGATAGCAATCAAAATAGAATTGTTCAAAATGAAATTGAACAATCGGTCTCTCAAAAGATGTCTAAATATGGTGCAACTTAAAAAGTTGAACTGTTCTATAATTTATTGTATTTTTGCTCATTTTCAGCTATTCGCTTTCTTTTATTGCCATATCACTTCACCCAATTATGGTAATTTAAATATGATAATGTGATAAATAAAATATATTCATTTTATATCAGTCATTTTTATTATTAATTAACTTATTTTGGTTGTAATGAAATTTATTTATATATTTGGTTTCATAATGATTTAAAGTAGTAGAACCTCAATGATTTAAATTTTAATGATACTTAAATAATTATAATTTACTACAACAATAATTGATAACAATAATGATTGGTAATGATTGTGGTTGGAAGGCACATTTGGCATCGTTTGGCTATCAGGCAAATGTTGAACCAGAGATGAGGTCAAATATTTGAATACTTGTCGGCCGGTCATGAAAAAAATCCAACTCATTGCGCAACTTTTCAAAGTTTGACTTTAAATTTTGATGATATTCAATTTGATTTGGTTTGATTAACTTTTCATTCAATTTAAGTGCACATTCGCATAGATCCAAAAATTGTTCGAATAAAAATTTCAAATGTTTTTGAGACTCGGAAAATGCACACGAATTCCCATCGGTCACCTCTATGTCGGAACAGTCTGGTTCAACATTCATTTCTGGTCCCATTGGCGTGCGTAGAAATGCATTAGCATAAGCTATCGGTCCAGCGTTTACTGTTGCATTGACCGAACCTTGAAGGACTAATTGAAGGTGTTTGGCATCGCGTGAACTGATCACATGTTCAAGTTGACGGACACGTTCTTGCATTTCATCGATAGCCACTTCGATGGGTGATAATATTACTTCTCGCCTATCGGAAACGAGAATACGTTTTACGAAATATGGAAATGAGTTGGCTACTGTTAAGATAACTCGCTTCTTGTATTGTTCGGCTACAGTGGCGGCTACTTTTCCACCGATTCGTTGTTCATACACGAATTGATGAACACCGACCGATCTTTCATATTGATTACGCGCTCCTTCCACATAAGCATTGACGTGAGTGATTACAATTGAAATGTTCCTATTCGAATTTGCTGAATTGTTGTTTGGATCCAATTGATAACCGACTTCTACTGGTAACGGTTGAACATTTTCTGGGTCTTGTGACAAGAATATAGCACCAGGGTAAAGAGCCTGCATTATGCCGGTCATCTCAGCCAATGAGACAACTTTAGCTAATTTATAAATGTATTCTTGCTTATATGAGGATATACCATATGGTCCATGATGATAGAAAGCGATTCTGTTGTGACAACAAAAAACAAATTAAACTATTGTTTTATTCTATACTTATCAATAGTTCCAGTCTTACCGAAAGAAAGTGTCAAACAATCGTTTGCCTGATTCATTGATTTCTTGAACTTTTGAATGCATCTTGGACATCTTTTGATATTGGACAGAAAGCTTTTTATGGTCATACTCCCGTTCATAAGTATTGACCATAACTTTCAGTACATGAGGAGCTAGTTCATATAGTTCAGCTCGTTCAAACAAATCAACTGTTTCTTGGATAATTTTTTCGAGAACCTCGATCGATACATGCGATTCTTCTAATTCCAACCAATCTGATTCTTGTTTGATTGAATGTTTTCGAAAAATGTTATCGGGAGAAACTTTACATATGTTTACCATTCCTTCTACAATGTCAATCTCTTTCGATGATAGTTGCTCGATGAGAATGGCAATAACTTGACAATTGCACAATGCTGCTTCGGCCCAATCACGATTGCAAACATGAACTTCGGCTAAATTCTCCAACCATGTTCGTAATAAGCTTCTTGATGTTCGTGCATAGGAATGAGCCAATTGGAGTCGAAGCTCCGAAGCTAAATATGGATCAAATGATTCTTCTCGAATTTGTTTAGTTGCTTTCAATATTTCTCGAATACGACCAACAATATTTAAGATTGATACTTCTTCATCATCATTTTCATCTATATTATCATCATTTAGGTTCAACGTGTTTGATGAATCGTTTGATCGATTGGTTAATGTGCCAGATTGATGATCAGCAATTGCAAGCTGTTCAATTCTATTCAATGATGATTGTAAATAAAGTAATCCATGCTGATCGGAAGAAGCTAAACGTGAAACGCAAACTATCGTTTCAAATCTGGTTCGCTTTAAATTGGTACTCAGCAAACAATACTAAATATAGAAAAAAAATTAACAATTGATAACCATCATTTCAAGTTAATACTAACCAATAAATCAGTTGCACCTTGACGGATAGCGCTAAGACTTGAATTACAAAACTTGATTACTTTTCCTATAATTGGACTAAGAAAAGCGTCAGAATTGAAGAGCAATATTGCAAACTTTTGAACAAAATAACGAATCGAATCGAAAACATCTACTAGAATACGTTGAGCTTGTGGCAATGACATCAATGTTAGATAGATTGATAAAATTTGGGCAATTATTGCTGTATCGATTGGACGTTGATCATTATCCAAATAAAGATGAATTGTGCGCAATGTTATCACCGAACATTGAATTGATAGATTTTGAGCTAACAAATAATTGTGCAAAATTTCACCAGCTGATGTGGCGGCCGATGATGAATCATTGGACGGAATACTTCCAACCAAATAGTTTGGTAAAGTTTTTGATCGTGATTCAATTTGTTGTTGAGAACGTTGAGATGCTGGTTTGTATTCGAATGCATTTAATGCACACTCTAAACAGAGGAATAGGTCTTGTAGTTGCTTGCCAGACAAATTGTTCATCGGTTCAATGTCCAACACTTGAACTACCGATAGAAGGCAAATGAATAGATCACGTACTTCGTCAACTGAGAATTTATCTCGAGATGTAGATGAGGTTACAACTGTAGTTCCACTAGTACATGATAGTTGAGCTGAAGATGCCATCGAATTGGTTCTTTGGTGTGTCAATGTAGGAATTGTAACATTGGTTAAAGTTGAGGCGGCCGATGATAACGAACCAAATGATGAATGTGATGCAATCTCCGAAGTACTACGGGTAAGATGTAGGTTCGAGCCAGATATCTCCATATGATGAAGAGAAGGTGCTTCATTGATTGTAGAATATGGTGAAGTCGATTTTTTGCCGGATCCACCGGTATTAGGACGTCCACCTGAACCGGTAATTGTGGTTGATGTTAACGAACCCCAAACGTACAATTGCCATCTTTGGATGCGATCGTTGAATCGACAATTCGATTTGTATTTTCTAATATAACGACCATTATTGGCAAATATAACGTTAAGATTGTTTTTCTGTAACGTTCGATCAATAACGGTGAACATGAGTTTCCATGATCTTCCAAAAGATGTTTTGCTAATTGATTTCTAACAATAT
Organism: Blomia tropicalis; assembly: GCA_029204025.1. Classification (NCBI taxonomy): domain Eukaryota; kingdom Metazoa; phylum Arthropoda; class Arachnida; order Sarcoptiformes; family Echimyopodidae; genus Blomia; species Blomia tropicalis. Next base: position 10,423,445 of record CM055088.1, read on the forward strand.
ATAATGATATTGGCCGAATTGGTGCAGTAGGCGATCTTGGCGTGTACGATTGACGGAATTCGTTCAATATTAAGAACAATGGAAAATGTTTTCGTGCATATTGAGATGTCAAGGAAAACAATGATGTTTGTGTATCGATATTATTTGGTTCCTTTCCGTCAATTGGCTGCCATTCGATAATAGGATTACAAAACGAAACAAAATGTTCATGAGCTAATAAAATTGCAATGGCATTTAGTTTCAGTTCTTGAACGACAATATCACGAGATGATAGAATGCAAACATGATTATAGAATGCATTGAATATGACTGAACGATCAAAGAAGGAACATAGACGAGTTAAGAAATGGGCCAATGCTTGATTCGCAGATGGCGTCTCTTCAGCTCGAGAAAATGTTGCAATCAAAGTAGAAGTTGATTCAATAAATCGTTTCAAATTGGTAACAAATTCCGGTTCGAAACGATCTTCACGGTCCAACGTTGCACGTCCACTAGCCACCAAATATTGAATCATTGATTTGATCATTATTCGAAGTATGAACCACAGATTATTCAAAAGAATTCGAACATTTTCCGTCCCATTGGTGGACGATGATGATGATGATGATGATGTTGATAAATTCAAATTAGATAGTGATGGAGAGCAGTTTGTTGTATTGTTCGTTGTATTGGTTGGCGTGAAACCACTTCCCAATTGACATTCGGCAATTATCTTATTCAATAAAACAATCATTTGATCATGCGTGTAAACGCCACAAAATTCATAGGTTTGGAATACATCTTCAACAAATTGATTCAACAATGGCAATTGATCGGAACGACGAAATCGATCAACAAGGTGAAGAATGGTACGAAAACTTTCCAAAATTAAATCTTGGTTTGCGGCAAATACCAATAATTTGAACAATTGTTGTAAGATTATGGGGGAAAAATGAATCAATTCATTACGATCACAATCGACCAATTTTTGTAACATTTTAGGAAGACTCCGTTCCAATGAAATGATTTGAGATATCTCTCGCGAGTCGTCACGATTCGATCGAGTAATCTTGATCACAGAAGACAATGTTTGTTGTGTGTCGACATCTCTTGAAGCGACCGATGAGATTAAGATTGTCGAAACGCGAAATAGATCTTTGCCAACAAACTTAACATCTGGCATTGAGAGACCTTTGCCAAGTCCCAATGATTGGCAAGATAGGTAACAATTTGGAAGTGAGGCAAATACGGAAAGTTGCTGATTGGCGGCATGGATTGGATTCCAGTTTCGAGTTCGACTAACGGAATCGGGCGAAATTGGTAGCCAAGAATAGCCAACAATGGCATACGTACACGAATCCTTCTTACAGCTAATATGAGCAAAAGTGAACAGAACGTGTAACTTCTCGCTATACTGCAATGGTAAGGCACATTTGATCTCTTCAAAAAAGTCTGGCGTAACATTATGGCGCGATACACAGGTGGTTGCCGACTTGACAAACATTTTTTGGTCATGAGGTCGGCCGAATATGATTGGCAACGATTGTGCACATTGCCCGTATTGATCAACTTCATCCGAATCACGAATTTCGACCGTAACACAAATGTTACGTGCCTTGGAAAATACTTTTTGTGAATCAAATTTTAGACTCTGTGGGTAGATGTATAAAAGGTTGAAGTATTCTGAATAGGGATTCGATAACAAGCGTAATGATTGTATTTCCAAAATAACATTGAATGGTTGTTCTTTGTTATTTAATTGTTGTCCACTTTGATTTGAAATAAATAACGATGAATTGATTGTCAAATCGTTTGCCGTTGAATTAGTGGTATCATTTCCCGTATGTTTGCTTCCTTGATGAATTGTCATGATCGAACCAGAAACCGGGCTGTTGTTAGTTGTAACCTCCTGTAATTCGATCTCCAATTTTCCATTCAAAACTGTTTGCGATCGGCCACCGGAATTAGAATTAGACTTTCCATCTAAACCATGCAAATTTCGCAACGAATTAAGAACAAATTCATCGGATAAACGATTTTGATCCATTTTAGCAAACACACCAAAATTTGGCTGAGTTTCAAGCGATAAATTACGATTATTGGTTGATCCATCTTGAAACAATGGACGAATGGACCATGCATACGGTTCAACGTGAAACGACACAATTCCTGATTGAGTTGTCTTGTTATTATTAAGATTAATAATATTGTTAACCCCACTTCCAGGACGATTAGAGGAGCTTGAACCATTAGAATTGGCTGTTTGCATTGAAAGTGGAACACAATTGAAATGAAGTAATCGATGACTTGTTCGCTCAATACGTAACACAAGATATACATCTTGTGGAGAAGAATAAGCCAAATCGACAGTAAATTGAGCACGTGATGCCATGCAAAGGATTCGTTGGTCAAAGCCACGATTACCGTCAGCTTGAGCCGATGATCGTAAACTTTTAATATCGTTTGATATAGTAAAACGAAATTCTTCAGATATTTTGCCATGTTTGACATCAAACAATGATATTCGTAGAAAGAATGAATCGTTCATTTGACATTGCGATGAAATTGGACCAATTCCATTCAATGTGGAATTATTATTCAATATATTAGTCGCCATTGATGCTATCTTGTTTCGATCACTCGATTGGATTTCAAACGATTTGATCGATAAAATAAACCGAAAACATGAGTTCGAATTTGACACATTTGATTGAATAGAATTACGAAAACCCATTCTATAAACTGAATTTTTCATTGCCGGATATGTTCCCATACGACTGGTTAGATCATTTGAATATGCAGCAAACAGATTGATTCCATTGAACAATGAATGACTTTTCAATCGTTGAGATATTTGTTCATTATGTTGTGTCAAAATTCGTGCCAACTCTTGACTCGGATCAAATTCTTCTCCAATATTTGAATTGATATCTTTGATCCAATCATCCGTATATCGTTGGTCTGTAAAGATAAGATTCTTATTGACACGAAAACATGAACGAGTAAAATCGTTAGTTATCGTTGTTGCCGATTCACTATCTTCAATGTGTTCCATTAGTTGACTTGGCGGTTCTGCCAATTTAGAAACTTTTCGATTGACTTCAATATGCCAAAGGACTTTATCACGTCTTGATGTATCATAGAATGTGAGAAAACAATTGGATTCATCTTTAGACAAAGTTAACCATCCGGTTACATTAGTGGCTGATGCATTACCACTCTTTGTGGAACGATTTTTGATTCGAATATCAAATGTATCTGAATCCAATGATAGTACTGATGCTGAACCTTCGCGAATCAATCGATTTTGAGTTGAAAGGCGAAAAGTAGTTGAAACATTAGCTCGTAAATCATGGAACAACGTCTTTGAATTTGATTGATGCTGATAAGATTGTTCTAGATCACATTCAAATAAATGAGGTTGTAAACGTTGACTGGCTAGACGACACTTTCCGTCTGATTGTTGTTGTTGGTGGTATGCATTATTGAAGTTGGTATGATGTTGCATACAAGTGTCAAACACAGTCCCGAAATGATCGTCCATCGATTTCCATCGAACTAAATGCCGTTGATCAGTATAATGAGTGATACATTCATGTGCAAATGGCGATGAAGGTTTTTCTTGCTCGGGTGAAAGATAATATCGAGCATAATCGAACGTATTCGGTTTCGTTTCATTGATAACCTTAACATAAAGAAAGTTGATGATAATCATCGAATTTCTTGATGTTACATACCTGTATATCATCATCGTCAATGGTGAATGAATTGTAGAAATCTAAATCACTGACACCATCATGTTTAATGTCATCCTCAATATCTTCTTGCACCGGCTTGTTGCATGCTGTTAGTCTGCTACGTATTGAATCATTCCATTGTCGAATATTACGTTCATACTCAGAATCAATACAATGAGTATAGATTGACTCATTGTTGGATGATGTTGTCAACGATTGCCTAATTTCACGGGATACCGTTTCACGCGTCTTTGCTGCTGTCTCCTTCGACAATGACGCCTTAAGACGAGTGAATCGTCGTTCGGACATGATTCAAGTTGATCGTAATTCCATGGTTGAATAATTTAAAATTTACCAGTTTCGATTCAATTGATAATCGATGATATCAATTCGACATAAACATAGGCAACAACGTTTAATGCAGTTGTTTGCCTGGAAACTTCACAACATTCCGAGGTAATCCTTCCGACGTCGCCTCCTTAGCTCACTGCTGAATAGGTGAATAGCTTTGTGCTGCCCTCTTATACACTTTAACGATACCAATTGAAATTGAATTTTTTTGTATTATTATAAAAAAAAGTTTTATTTTTGTAAATTTATTTTAAATGATGTCATATCAAAAGATTATCTAAAAAAACTTAAATTATTTACAAATAATTTGTGATATAATTATTTATATTTGTTCGAAGACATTTTTTGAATGATCTATGATTTGCAAAGAATTCCGATTAGTTTTTAATTAAAATCCATTACATAGATGTTATAAATACCTTTGAAAACTTTTGCAACGAATTCGGTGTCATTGCTGATAATTGTGATAAAATTTCAGTTGGAATACTATTGTTTTCACATGATACAAAATGAGCACGATCATTAATTGATTCCAAAGAGGTTGAGATTCGTTTCCGACCTAAAGATGGAGATCTGCTTCTGTTTTCCGTTGTGTGAGATGTCAAATATGGATGTACAAGTAAATCGGATGCCGTTGGACGTTTAGTAGGATTTTTTTGTAAACACAACTATGTATATAACAAAAAATAAAATATTAATAAAAATAAAAGATAACTTTCCAATAATTTATACCTTTATCACATCCAACAATAATAAATCATCGATTGGTGAAAAATTGATCTCTTCTTGAATTATAGCCAAACTTTTCCGAAAATTATCCTTGATATGAGCAAATGGTGTTCTCTCATAAACTAAATTGTATAGTATCACTCCCATACTCCAAATATCTGATTTTTGATTATATTTAACCATAGATTTTCCATCATTTTGTGGTTGTCTCGAGAATGATTCTGGTGACATAAAGTCAACTGTTCCAATGATGCAATCTTTAAATACAGAAGTTTTATCAGACTTTATAGCATTAGCAATTCCAAAATCGATGAGTTTAAGCATTCCAGAAACCATGATAAAGTTAGCAGGCTTCAGATCTAAATGTACTATTCCACGTTTGTGTATCTCATCAACACCCTTTAGCATTTCTTGCCAATAAAATCGTATTAAATGTGGAGATAATTTTGATCCATCATCATTAAATCCCCTGATAACTTGACTTAAATCATTGTCTCCCTTTTCCATTACAATTAATAATTGAGAGCACGATGATCGAAATTCATATGAGAATATTTTAACCACGCGTTTACAATCCCGTAATGTAAATAACAATTTGATTTCATTTTTGAAACCAATTGTTATTGATGGATCATTTCGACTTAGGTTGACCACCTTGATTGCATACATTTTACGTGTTATTGGATCAAAAGCTTGGTAAACCTAAAACACAAATATTAATGAAAAGCTAAATAAAATTTATACTAAACTTACTTTAGCAGATCCGCCAGAGCCAATTTGTGTTAAAAGCATGTACTCGACTCCTTTTATAATAATTTTTTTAGCTTCTGATGAACTTGTTGATTTTTTACTTGAATTGGTACAGTTGGCTGGTTTTTGGTTTCCAGTTCTATCATCTGGTATTTCATCTAGTTTTCCTTTTTTTATTACTGATGATGATGAAGTTTCTGATGGTTTTCGAAGCGGTAAATTTTCAGAATTACAAATGGGATTAATTTTTTTAACTTCTAAATGCTTTAAGCTTTTTAATGGCAATTTTTGTTTTATCAATTCAGGTTTCGATACTAGACACTCGTCTTTAACTACTCGAGGAGCAACAACAATTTGTTTGGAAACATTATTCGATTTTGTTTGCTTGTTGGATGAATCAAGTATATCAAGCAATGGACTGTCAGACGAGTCGTCAACCACAGAATCGAGATAAGCATTCAAATTGGTGGGTTTTAAACCATTCCTACAACCAACCAACGAATCGTGTTTACGGTCAGTATAATCAGGTAATACCGATTTTACTTTTCTTTGTAAATTCTTTTTACCAGTAGAAACAACCTGGCTTCGAGTTTGATAACGTTTCTTGCTACTAGTAGATTTATCTTGAGATTGTTCAAGCTCTGACGAATATGTCTTTGTTGAATTAATCTTTTGAACAGAGTTTGGCATTTTTAAAATTTCAAAATTGATATCACGTACAAATGTTGGTTCCATATTAGAATCGGGATCATTTAAAACTTCAACAACGGAATCGTTTGCTGAAAAACTTCGAATCACTTTTTCTTTTTGTTGTTTCAAATTTAAATTCATAAATTTTTTGTATAAATCTGGATTCGATTGAATAATTTCTCGTTCTCGTTTTATTTCACATTCATAACTGATCATGTTGCTATTATCATAATGAAATTTTGGTTCAATCAAGGAAGACGATTTGTCCTGGATGTTTACTTTAGAAGTCAATGATTCACTTTGTACGGTTGGCGAATTAGAGTTATTCGATAATAAAGATTGGAATTTCGGAGAACGAGGTAAGTTTTCACATTCATTGGACTTTTTGTCATTTGTATCAATATCGGTTTTTTGAGAATTAACCGAAACATTTTCTGAAAACTTTTCCTTTGTACCTTCAAATGTGGTTGTTGGTTTTTGCTTGCGAAGGCAAACACGAAAAGTTCGTGTCGGTGGTTTAGATGTATTAGTATTTGACATCTTTTTTATTATATTGATTGATAACATAAAACCAAAATAGTAAGGCGCCAAATCAAGTAAACAAGAAACATTGTCAGCAGTAAGCGTGGTCTATTCATAAAGGTTGTAATTTGAGTAAAAAACGATTTTGCATTTAGTCTTTTGAACACAGAATAATGAGACGGAAATTAATAAATATCCAAAAATTATTGATGTTTTAAAATTTTTCGATTTTTTTATTAACTGTTTTAAACTTTTGTTGGTTTGTTGTCTGTTTTTTCTGAAAGTGAACTTTAACTTTAACTGTGATTAAAAATGGAAATTTAAAATAAATCCAGATAATTTTGATGTTATAAAAGAAGTGTTGGAATTGTGGGGTTGTATTGTTTGTATAATCATGTTCAAATAAATGTAAAAAGAAATAGAATTTAGATTCGTGTACCTATCGAGTTACAAAAGGGTATCAAAGCGTGTCCAATGTGTGTATTGTGTAATTGTTAAAGACAAATTAATTCAGCGGGAAAACAAAAAAAAAACAAAGAAAACTATTTTCATCTGTTCTAAGGCTGGTTGACTTGTTTCATTGTTGACTCGTCCAATCAATTGAATGGATGAGCTTTTCCAAAATGTTTTACAATTTTTTTGTTTTTTAGTAAACTTTAGTTGGTAGTTGTTCGCATAAATATAAACTTCGTATATTGGTGGGGATTCTCTTATTTGTGGTAAATGTTTTCAGTTACTTTTTTTGGAAACTGTTGATTAATGCCGAATTAAGAACGCTGATAAAGCAAAGATGTTACAAAACAATTCGAAAATTTAATATAACAAAGTAAAGTGGAACTTTGTTTGTGTTTCTTGAAAATAATATTTTGAATTTTGGTAATGAAGTTGCGAACAAAACTATTCTTGAGCCATTCCTTCTTTATCACGATTAGCAGCAGCAAGAACAGCCATTGCCTCTTCCACTTTAGACTTCAAAAATTCTGGCGATTCTAACATGTGAATCACTTCAGCCGATTCCATCTCCAGAAACATTCCTGTAATCTTTCCTGCCAGATTCTTTTCTAATTGTGCCACCTTTGGATACAATTGTTCACCTGCAAATAATTAATAGAATTAATTAATAAAAATTTAAACATTAACAGATAGCAAAATGAGTTGAGTTAAATCAGACTTGAAGAAAAATTGCTGATTAAGACGAACCAATTCATAATGGTTAGTGGGTTCAGCCTTTTCAGACTCTAACCGAATTGAATGGCTACAGCATCGAATTTACTTCTATTCTATCATCACAAGCTTAATCGCTGAGAAAAAAAATACAAACAAAACATACCCAAAGCTTGATATGGATGATCATCACTTATATTACTTTCATTGGGCATTTGGGTGTTATGCATCATTTGGTTTACAATAATTGGCTATGAATAAGAAAAAAAATTAGTCAAGATATAATAAAATAAAATATAACATTTGAAAAATTAAGTTGGTTAACTAACCTGTCCCATACCACCAGGTCCTGCTCCCATTAACATGCTTTTTTGGCCACGAATTGGTGCTTGGCCAGCTGGACCGCCACGTTGGACTCGTCCACTTTGGACGACGGCACCACCAGCATTTGGTACGACTGTCATGTTTTGTTGAACAAACGGGCCACGTGGACCAGCAGCACCGGCTCCACCAGGAACAGAGCCAGCGCCTGGTACATTTTGTCGAACTTGTCCAGCTGCACCACCCGGAACTCGGGGATTCATGTTTCGATAGTTGGAATTGTAGTTTCCGGCACCACCTTGACGGCCCATTGGTCCAGTCATTTGATTACCCCATCGTGGATTGACGCGAATTCCTTGTGGATTTTGACCACCAGCAACTTGTGGTGCACCGGGTCCGGCATTGGTATAAAAGTTTCGATTCAACCCAGTTTGTGGAGCCACTGGCATCAGGTACGGTTGTTGTTGTGGATGCATGCCAGGCATAACATGACCTTGTAATGGTCCGGCCATCGGCATGCCAGGTTGTTGAAATTGTTGATGAATTCCTGGCTGAGCATGTGGACCAAGTCCTGCTTGCTGAGCCATACCTTGTGGCATTGGACGAACGCCCGATTGGGTGTAACGAAGGTTCAACTTTTGTGCCTCTCGATCTTCCTTTCGTTGAGCTAAAGCCACATATAAAGGTTTCGAAACAATGATGCGATTGTTCATTTCAGTCACTGCCTTGGTTGCTTCTTCAGGTGTTGAGAAGCATACGAAACCGAAACCTTTCGATTGATTCTTATCGTCCGTCATCACTTTAGCTGATGTGATAGTACCGAAAGCGGAAAATTCCTTTTGCAAACGTTCATCGTTTACAGAATCTTCCAAATTCTTCACATACAAGTTGACACCTTGAGAACGATTGATACGTTCCGCTTTGATTGCTTCTTGTCTTCGTTTCAGTTCAGCTTCACGCTCGGCCTTTTTCTGAGCACGACCAACATACAATGGTTTGTTTGGAATGCCCATATCTTTACCATTGAGTGCGGAGACGGCAGCTTCAGCTCCTTCAGCAGAAGCAAAGCAAACAAAACCAAATCCTTTAGATTTATTATTATCGTCCTTGACAACGATAGCCGAAGTGATTGATCCATACGGTGAAAAAAGATCATTCAACTTTTCATCGGTATTGAATTCCTCGACGGGCAAGTTTTTAACGTAAACATTGGTAAATCGACGATGGCCGCCCATTTTGGTATCACGTTCTTTTCGGGACACAAATTTGCCAACGTAGATCTTTTTTCCGATAACAATTTTTCCATTCAAGTTAGTAATAGCTGAAGTTGCAGCCTCTTCCGAATCAAAATGAACAAATCCATAACCTTTTGATTGGCCTTTGTCATCATAAGACACCTTGCACGAAAGAATGTTTCCAAAGACCGAAAATGTGTCAAACATTACTTTGTTGTCAACGGTCTTATCCAAGTTCTTAATAAAAATATTTCCAAGACCAGAACGGCGCAAAGACGGATCACGTTGGCTCCACATGATGCGAATTGGCTTTGAAGCCAATTTTTCAAAATTCAGTGTGTCAATGGCACGATCAGCATCTGCAGCATTCTGGTAGTTAACATACGCATAGCCCAAAGAACGACGAGTGATGATGTCTCGGCATACTCGAATTGATAAAACAGGGCCGGCAGTTGAAAACTTTTCAAACAGAATTGCTTCAGTAACATCAGGAGCGAGATCGCCAACATACAAAGAAGCAATTGGATAGTGGTTTGAGGAGTTTGAGGTTGAATTCATTGTTGCTTAATTTAAAGATTTTCAAATTTCTAAATAATTCAGCAATAATAATAAACCTAAATAAATAAAAAAGGTTCCGAATTATTAGCCAATTTGAAGAGGATTGCCTTCCATGGTTGTTGTAACATTATATAACACACAAGTGAACTTACAAATGTAATTAAGAAAAATAAATAATACAAAAAATAATAATTAGAAAATCTAAATTCGAAATCTAATATGAATGAAAGAACCAACAACCAACATGAGAACACCGCTGTTTAGTTGACTTTTGTCACGTTGCCCTGAACTAGTTGACTGGTCGTTCACAAAGGACGAAATAAACAAGAAGTACTTTCCGCTTTGCAATAAACTTGGCCACACCGGTTTTGAAGTGCATTTTAATACCACGTGGTACGCATGCGTAACACGGCACCACGGTTAGAAAATGCAAACGGCGTATTAAACATGCCGGGAGCCCTAGAAATGCGCACGCGCACTATATAGATTGCATTGCCTACGATTGGAACGAGTGTGAACGTGGCTCGTATGCGAAATAAAAAAAATATATGATTGAACTTTAACTATTTAGATCTAAGATAATGAAAAAAGATAGCTATTCATTAAAACCTTACATACATCCATGGTTTGCAAGCTTACGTTTGACAATTTTAAAACAAACTTACTGATTTGACTTCAGTTAAACTAGCTTGAATTCTATTCCAACAGAAAGTAGATCGACAGTTTCCGAGTTTTTAAGTTGAAGTTTTACGATTTTTTTGGTTAAACAATTTTAAATGTTTTGTGAATTTTTTTTTGTTTTTTTAAGTTTTTTTTAATATAAACAGCTTCAGTTTCGCTTGATTTAGATTGACATCGTTTTATTGTTGGTTTTGTGTTGTTTGGTCGTTTGATGGCACTAAAGACATAAATTATAAAATAAGATTATAGAAGACCAAATATGATTTGAAATTTTTTATTAATACATACCGACTTGCTTGTGGGAGTTTATATAATTGTTTTTAGTTGATATATAATTGATAATTGAAAATATAAGAGCAATTATAATAAAGAAAAAAGATGCGTATGAGTCAACTACCAAGAAGAGAATGACGAACAAGACACAGGCCTGTCGTATAGAGGAGAACTTAGGGAAGCCACGATTGAGAGTAGTAGTGGTATAGCTTTGTGTTAAGAAAATGTTGTTGAAGGGAAGCACATTCATTGATGACGTGATTTGAAAATTTATAATTATGGTAACGTCGTATCCGAATGGGTAGTGTCGCCCGCCGTCATCCTCATTTTTGGCAGTGTGCTTTGTTTTGGTTCGCCAGCTATAACATTCATATACACAAATATTGTACGAAACATCCTCCACCTCCTACTACTCGCAATTCTGCATCATTCTGTTTGTATTCTCAATTATTTTAAATCCAAACTTCACTATATCAACTATTATATAAGAAACAAAATGGCAATAATTCATCAAGTATAATCAATTAATTATTATTATACATCTAATCTTAAGTCCAAAATTCTCGTACTTTAACAAGTATTAACGATGAATCCCAAAACATGGTTCTTGTGTTCAATGAAATATATTTCCATGTACGTTAATTAAAGAAATAAACTAATTTTAGGTAAGCAGGTGTAAATTTTCGATATTTAACTTATTTTATCAAATTTTATTTTTTATTAGAGATTTTATGAAACAAGCAAATAATATTGAATATTATTATATATATTATAACTGCATCACACCCATCTTTCCCACAACTTTATTATTCAAGGTTTAAGATTTTATTTATTTTTCAATACAAGAATTAATAATGAACTCAATGAACATGTATTCTTGTTCGAAATGTCACAAGCCAATAACTGAACGAACCGTATCAATATGCGACAATCGTTATTGGCATTCAGCCTGCCTCAATTGTCATATATGTGGTGTACATCCACAACCAATTCCAGGTCAATCATTATATGTTTACCGAGGGTCATTAGTATGCAAAAATGATTACATCAAATTACAATGTGTTTGCAAATGTTGTCAAAGGCCAATCGGAGAACGTGACATGGTGATTCGAGCCAAGAATTTCGGCTATCTTCACGATAAATGTGTTGTTTGTCGGCAGTGTTCAACAAGATTATATCCCGGCGATCGATATTGGTGGACAACGGATAATATGCTTGTCTGTCAGAAATGTTTGTCTGCAAGTGGAAATGGTACAATGATTAATGGACCAACGAATTCTAATAATCAATCTCAAATGATGTCTGGTCAACAACAAATGGGCACAAACAATCAAATGAGTGGTCCGATGACAATGGACTATGGACATATGGGTCCTGGTGGACAGGCTGGTAACCATATGATTGGACCCAGTGGTGCTGGAAGAATGAATCCTGCAATGAACCAACAACACTCTAACCAATATATGAATCCAGGCAATGGTGGTCAGATGATGCCAATCAAAATGGAACCGAATGGAATGCCACCCAATCAACAATCTACAATGGGAGGTATCAAAATGGAACCGAACGGTTATGGCAATGGCAATGCCAATGGAATCAATTCCCATGGTGGCCCACAACAACATCACAATCCTCATAGTGGTTACTATGGTTCTGGTGCAACACCTCAACATCATCATCATCAACATGGTCAACCTCAGCATATGAATCATCATCCTCCACAATCACGAACGCCAGGTACTCATACCCCAACACCGCCACCAACAGCACCACCACCAACGACAACAACCGGGAGACGTGGTAGAAAGAAGCAGAATCCTCAATTATAGCCAATTGATAAAAACATTATAGTGTGATGTACATTAGATTGTTTTAGTAATTTCGTAAATACTCATTTTGGTAAGAATAAATACGATTTTATTCGATAGGATTTAACGATTTCTTTTATTTTAAATGTAGAACCCTCTCTGATTAATCATCCCACATCGAATGGTTGGTCAATACGAAAAAAAAAACGAATACTTAAACCAACAAATCAAACCAGTATTGTTCTTTTGAGATCTGACCCTGAATTATCGTTGCTCAACGTTTCATTTTCATCTCCTTCTTAAAATGTTTTTTTTGTTTTTTGTTAGAACGATTCAATTGCGAATCGATTCACCGAATTCGGACAACAATTGCATAAATTAATTAATTTTAATTTGGTTCGATTCAATACTTGATGTTCCTCGTTGGCGCCTTGTCTTATAATTCTGCATTATAAACCGAACCAATGTGACAAATACATCGAGGCATGCAAACGCTGTTGGCTGATTTAATTATTTGTATATTATTAATTCGATAGCTTTTTTTATTCTATTTATTAACTATTATTTTTGCATGTAAGTTGTCAGCATTTTAAACTAATATTTATTTATACATGCCAATTTTACATTGTTTCATTCTTCATTTAATTTCTTCATTTTGTTTTATTTTATTTTATACATCATCATCATCATCATCATTTAAATCAATACAATTTTTATTACGACTGTAATGTTCATTGTATAAAACATGATTACCATATTTCCCTTTCGATGTAATACACATATTTTACCCATTACGATGACGGCATCCATTTTTCAGTCATGATGGAAACATTCAAATTGATATAAATGTATAAATACCACTAATAATAAAAAGCAATAATTTTTCAAACATTTCGTTATCATATTTTATACACATATTTCCAAATGTCAATAGGAAGCGCTATATGATCTATCAAATAACTTTGCACAAAATTAATTAGAAAATGTCTTATAAATCATCTTTAATACTATTTCTTTTAGATAATGTTAAACCATAATTTTGTTACTTTATACCATTATATACCAAATTGGTACATTTTGTGAGCCTTTGAGATACTGTTACCTTAATAATTATTTATTAACATGAATTAACCAACTTCAATGGAAAATGTATTCTAAATAGTTACAATGAGTCCTAATCGAGGTTGAATCCATCCATCCATTAATTATCCATTAATGCTTCAAATCATTTGATCTTTATACATACTTCACAATGGTATTTTGAGACTTTTTGAAAACAAAGTGAAGTCAATTCATATTTTACTTGGGATTGTGATATTCGCATCTATTGACTATAAACAGTCATCTGACAATGGAGGATAAGTGCAACTATTTAACAATATAATATCGTGTATAATATAATTTAGTATTTATTGTTTTATTACACATATATATCAAGAACATGGAAAGATTTGCCACCTTAATCAACTATGAGAACTTTGGTATGTCTATTGTATTCCACCAAAAGTCGACATGCTTGACATTAATTTAATCATTATATCTCTCCTTAGTTGGTATTTCATTTTGCATAAAATAACTTTACTTAACATATTAAAATTGAATTAATTGGACACTTTTGGATACAATAATCATAATTTGTTGAAACGAATCGAAAGCACCATCGAACCATATGATTGGGTTAAGTCAAGCTCAATCGACGTTACATCATTATACGTCATTTGGAAACCATGAGCCAGGAATTGTGAATTTTGACCGACGCCGTTTATATCAAGATATCTATTATTGTTATTCCCAATTCGACTTGAAACAGTTTGACAACTCACGTATGTTTACATGTAAACTTTTATTATTTTTAACTCAAATCGTCACTTGTTCATGAATTCATTATATGTGCCCTTGTTGCTTTTCACTTGGCGGATGATATTAATCACTATTGTTGTTCACATTCATAGAATTCAAACGGTTTCATCCATGAAAACCGTTCATCGTATGGGTTGTTTAACCCAGCCATTTGGTCCAACGATGACGACTTGGTGCTATAATAGTGTTCAATTGTAGATGAATGAGACATGGAGGATCGCGATGATAGTAGATCCATATAGGCTCGTGCTTTCATCACTTTATCTTCATAGTCAAAACCATAATATCCAGCGGCTTTAGTCGATTCTGATTCATAAATATTGCTTTTTGCTATAGTTAAAGATGCTAAAATCAATAGAAATACGATGATCATCGAGCTTATAGTTTTAATGATCATATTTCAATTTCTAGATTTATATCGAAGCAAACAGTGTTATTTATTTACGTGGTTGAAACTTTATACTTGCTTCTAGATTTTACTTCTTGAACTAGAACTCTTGTTTGCAATCTTGAACAATAAATTCTCATGAACTCTAAAAACATCTATACTAAAAACTCTCGTGATGATGGCGACATAGTTGACAAAGTCATTGGCTGAATAAGCATATATGTTTGGCGTTGCGCTTTTGTTTCTAATCATAGAATTCAACTATTTCAACTTACAGTTACTATTCTTAAGGAAACAGACAATGTTTCTGTAATCGTCATATGACAATTGAATAGCTGAATTGATATTCGCATAAAGTGTTACTTTTCATAAAGGTACTCCTAATTTTACCATAATTAGTACAAAGATCAAAACATTTATAGTTTAGAGATATTTATAAATAAACAGATTTGATATAACATTTTGGTTTTGTTCCGCCAAATGATTTGAAACGTAATATTTTATTCGACTATTTCGACCCAATGTTGTTTCCAAAATACGGTGAACACGACCACGAACACCAAGTGTACGGTGCTCCCTTTTGTTGTCTCCCATCTTCTCTCATTGAAACAGCTGGGAGCCATCTCCACGAGAACACTTATTATAGTCTAAATAAGCTTCCAAGTTTATACTTTTGATGATCATTTTTGTCGTCGTGGTGTCTCCTATTTAACATAGAGGCATAGACCAATACGATATCATCGCTTCGACGAATCACGTTTTTTGGTGTGGTCGATTGAAATCTAACCAAAGCAACATCAAAAGTGAAAGTCGAGAAGGAAACAAGACGGAAAATAAAGTTAGTAAGCTAAGCTTACTAATTCAAAATCAAGTCCAAATCATAAGACTCGAAACAACTTGGCAAGTCATACCAATTGCCTTTATGTGACAACTACTTCTACTACTTAATGATTGAACTCAATCAATTGATACTGCACGCTTAATTTAGTTTTTTGCTCTATATTTGACCACAGCAAACAAAATGAAATCAGAGAAGCTTCTATAGATTATTATTTCAATTTGTTAGTAAAGCGAAATCTATACTTGATATTATTTTAATCTAAAATTTGATCAGTTTTTTTTTATTATTATTATTTTGTTAACTAACTAATCTAATTTATTATTTATTATTATTTAGGTCGATTTACCAAGCCAAGCTAAAATAATTAACTTAAAAAAATCTCCTGATGGTCAGAACTCGTCATACCGTCTTTTATCTAATTTCCCAATCAAATTACGTAAACGAACCTCCATAGTTTTAGCTTATTTGTGTCACCTATTTGAAAAGAAATTTAAAGATTTTCATCATCTTTGAATTTGGTCAATCCACCTTATTAATCATATATATATATATAATTTTGAAACGAATCAACCAAATGGGCTAAAAGACTTAGTGAAGTGGCGATTTGTGATTCAAATTGTCTGAAAACAATTATTGTAATAAACAATAATAATCATTGTTTCTAATCATCATTCAATCGGTTATCTCTACTGTCCTTTTGTTGGCATTTTTAACTTGAAAGCAACAAATTGTGACAAGACGAGGTTTGAACTTGATTGAATGCAATGTCTTCTAGTTTGACGACGACGACCACCACCACAAATCATTTTTCGAATCAAAATCATCAGTCAGCAGCAAGAAGGATAATGGCAAACTCTGAATCTTCGACGCCCGGAACTGGTCATCGTGATCAGCCACGATCATCCGTAAATCATGCAACCCAAATTATATCAATCACAGGCCGATGTGGTCCATCGTTGGTTACATACAAGTATGTTATTGCATCATCTTTTTTGTATTTCTTATCATTCAATTAGCAAATGGTGGATTTATTTCCAATATCCTTCATAATAAGTTGTATTTAGTTTATATAAATGTAGTTGCTTGTATTGAGTAATATTTAGATTAACTATCATCATTATCAATGATCTGTCCGAAAGGCTGTTTGGTTTGAATTAATTCTACTTCTTCCTGATTATGTCACAACAACAAGCTAAAATATCTGATTGTCTTTAATCTGAATGATACATTCAGATTATGTTTTTATTATACACAGGCTCGATTGCAATTGCAAAAAATGTTTCATAGCAAGTCAAATTCAATTTGTTTTCATATAAATTGTTATTTGATTTTGCTATTAATGTTGATATTTTTCTTTTGTAAAATGCCATTTAAGAATAACACATTTTGATGTATGAATTGTATATTAGATCAATATAGATTAACTATATGAATATGAATGAATATTATGATAAATTAGTTCCGCATATCAGTCTAATATATAACAGAGGGTTATAGTTGAAAATATGATTCGTACAATTACATGATAAGACAAGAAAATGGAGAGAAATAGGCTACACCTTCTTTAGCTATTTTAGTTTACGTTTATCTTTTTTTCTCTGTGGATATTTTCTTGGGTGCATTTTGGTGTTTACATACACACACACGCATACACTCGATGATATACATGCCTCAAATCTTGACGACAATTTAACCATTTTTGTTTTGTGTATATTATTCTTCTTTCAACCAACCTGTTTCGTTGTCGATGGAAAAAAAACTTCATTCAACTTCGATCAATGATTCGGTAATTAACATTACGCTAATCGAATACAGGAATTTGAGGTTCCTTATAACGGGTATGTTAATAATTTTTTTAATTATTGTAGATGTTAAACCTAACAATTTTTATTGAAAAAAACACAATAGATAAGCCAACTGATCCAACGTTGCTTCAGTACATCGAAGAGTTGCAACGTCAAAGGGTGACCGATGTTGTACGAGTATGTGAATCAACTTATAGTCCAAAACGATTGGAAGCTGCTGGAATCAAATGCCATGATTGGGCTTTCGATGATGGTGAGTATATTTCTAGTTTATTTTATATTGATACCTTAATGATGATTGAATTTTATCAATAAACAAAACTAGGAACTCCTCCTCCACCACATATCATAACGGATTGGTTGAACCTTATATTAGAACGTTTTCGACCATCTGTCGGTGGATCAACATCGGCCACGTCGTCCCATAATGGAGGGGACAGTCCTCAACAACAGCAATCTGGTCCATGCATTGCCGTACATTGTGTTGCTGGTTTGGGTCGAGCGCCCGTTCTCGTTGCCATTGCATTGATTGAAGCTGGAATGAAGTATGAAGATGCCGTCGAAATGATTCGAGGTTTGTCCTGCACACATTACAATTTAATTTGTAAAATTCGTTTTTTTATTTATAAATTGTTTCAGATGTTCGTCGAGGTGCAATCAATGCTAAACAGTTGACATATTTGTCTGAATACAGGTCGAAGAAGTTGTTGCTTCAAGTGATCAAAGGGGACGGTGGAAAACGTAAATTTTGTTGTATCATCTAATGATGAAACTTCCAATCAATAGATCTTTATTGATTTTATTGTATAAATTACCACAAACACACAGACAAATACCTTGTAGTTTCATAATTGACCTTATGGATGTCAATTCATCCAAACTTTATCCGTTTTTTTTAATTTCATTGTTGATCTATACTATGAATTTTGCTTACTATTTCCACAATTCTTTCTCATCCTTTACCTATTTTTCTTACCATTCTTTTAATTCCTATTTTTCCAAAATACCTGCTTCTGTTTTTAAGCAAACCCTGCAAGTTATGAACGACAAGGTGACGATGCATACGAGGATATACACATACAAGAGAATGACTGCCCCGTTTAATTCTTTACCGTTGGTTTATCCGTACACAAACAGATGAACACTTTGATATCAGCAGCAACAAATCACAAATTCATCATTTTCAACAATTTACTTCAGCCAACAAATCTACCCTTCTCTTTCTTATTATTTCTGATGATTTTATTTGACCATGAATATATTTATATGAAAATTAAAGAATTCAAATTCATCTTAGCTATCAATTGTTCACGTAATGTGGTTTCTCACCTTAATGTACTTCATTCAGTATCGATTTGATTGGGTTCATTAGTTTAATTATTTCCAATCAAACTTGTATTGATGAAGAAAATAATCATTAGAGCTTTATTTACTATTTGCGATCTCTATTATCGCCCCAATTGAGCAATCGTTCCAGTTGAGCAAGCGCGTAAATTCATAAATGTTTTTTATTTGTTTCAATTTGTTTGAAAGAACCCTTCTTAATTGTAAAACGTAAAATTACGTACATGATGATTGCTTTCAATTATTCTGGAAATCTTGGCTTGGATTTATTTTGCAATCGATAAAGTACAATCATTGAGTGTTATCATTTTCCTAACTAGTCGATTCGTTGCACCGATAGGGTCCAGCATAAAACTTATCCAAACATGGAAATAGTTGTCGCCTGTTGTCTCTTTCCATTCATTGCTACTCTCAATTATGGTAAGTCTTATCCAATTACTTTTACCATCAATGCTATAATAACATTTTAATTTTCTTCTGTTACCTCTTTTCCTTCTAGATATAAACTTTCTGTGACATTAATTATTCATTTGAACATTTGAAAACGGCCACGTTATCTCATATAAGACACTTGCAAATGGGAAAATGTGCTCACCTGTTTCTTCACAAATCTTATTGAAATCAATGTTCAAACCGTTGAAACGATATCTATTTATGAATTATTAGTATGTATGTTTGTGTCCCCTTTCGCTTCCCATTTACATATTGTTGATTGCCCCCGAAATGAACTCGACGGTGACGTGACAATATCGAAGAAGCGAGAGTCTCTTCATGTCGTCAAGATTCATTACCTCGATTTGTCGTCGCTTATGGATGAAAAAAGACAGTATCCAACGGCAAAGATATGAATACTTGATATGAATGGAAGGGCAAATTAAATAATTTGATCGAAGAGAAACGTGAAACTTAAAAAAGGGGCATTCAATCCTTCCCTTGGATTTGCGACGATCAAATTTAGAAGAAATCCATTTCCAAGGATATTATCGACAATTAAATCCCGGAAGGAGGGTTATACATATCAAATGCTTTGTCCCGATATGTTTTAGTTTGCATCATCATCATCAAAATCATGAAACCACTGTCCATGAATTGTTATCGACCAAGGATTGCTTTGACATCGGTTGTTCCATGGCCATTTAACATCAGCATCGTGGTTTTCAACTTCTGTCGAATGTCTCCTACTTGCCAAGTTTTTTTCCTTTCTCTCTTTTTCAACTCTTCAACTCTCTTTTATAATGTCTCATCATTATCGATTGAATCAGTGTTCATAGTCAGTCAAGCATCGATACAAAGTTAGAACGAAGCCGCTCAATGACATTGTCTCTTTATACGTTCAAATCTCGTTCGTCGGTATAAAAGGACGAGTAGAACAGGCAAATTTTTTGCAAGTATTCTTTAGAATTTTATTCATAAAATATTAATTCTTCTTGCCTAAGCTGTTTAATCGAATATAAATAATATAGAAAACTCAAGATGACTCGATTTGTCTTTATTGTTCTGTTTTCTTTATTTGCTATTGCTTATTCTCAGCCAAAACCAACGACACAATCAGCAGCACCTGTTCCAACAATTTTATGGGGAACTTGTCCACAATTGGAGCCATCTGAAACTGATAAAAAATCGAAAGCTAAAATTTTGGCTGATTGTTTAAAAGATTTTCCTATTCCAGAAAAGGTTACTGAACAAACGATTGCTCAACGTAAGTTTACTCTTTTATTTTTATCGTTTATTTAAATTTTTATTTTATTAAATTTATCAACCAATCAAGATCAAAAATCGATTGCCGAATGTGCGTTGAAGAAGGAAAATTGGTTTGAATCCGATGGATCATACAAGTTTTCGAAAGCGGAATCAGAAATTAAAAAGAAAAAATTGGATTCAAAAATGGAAGCTGAATTATTGGCGGCACATTCAAAATGCAAAGGTGAAGCTAAAGAAATGTTCAAGACTCCAAAAGTTGCTGGTGGAAACAATGTAGAACAAGTTCAATTTTTCCAATCATGTGTAAGTGATTGCTATTCTTATGCACAAATTCATAATTATAATCACTTGTATGATTTACTTTGATGCAATTGTAGATGGATTTCCACATCACCAAATCTTGCAACATCAAGATCCAACAGCCTGCTGTTTCAGCTTCATAATTTCTTGGATGAACTTGATCAAACAAAACTCGATTGCCTATTTGAATATAGGCAACCATTATTTCTCTCACTCTCAATCGCTCAATCCAAATCCCTGAACCAAATATGTGATTTTTATTTTCAAATTAAAACAAATTTTAATCATACATCAAACAAATCAATCAATCAATTAAACAATATTTGTTTTCTTTTGAAATATTCATTTAAACGTTCATCGGCAAAGCGCATATAATCAAACTCGATTGAAGAATTAATGTCTTGAACCAAAGCCCATATACCCCAATACAAAAATGCAGCTAATGTAAATTTTTCCACTTGTTCATACAAATTGATAACTTGAACATCTTTTGGTACATCGCAATTGGTGTTTGATGATTGTTGCCAATACATTTCAATGTAGGATTCAATCCATTTAATTTGAAATTGTTTATTTGGAAATTTGTTTGAATCGTAAGAGTCAACACCTCCAAATTCACAAAAATGATTCGCAATATCAAATGCTTGATAATTATAATTAGAGTATTCAAAATCAATGAAAGAAATTTTCTCATCCGATTTGTTATAAATAATATTTTTCATTAACAAATCATTATGACAAAATACGACTGGTGATTTTATATTAGGAAGAACAGTTTCCATAAAATCTACTTCTTGATTCAAATTTCTGGATTTATCTTTCGGAATTAATGAAAGGAAACGATGCAAATCTCCAAATAAACATGGTTTCGGTTCATCTTCACATTTTGGTTTCAATGAATGCATAATGGCCATTTGTTGTGCAATCATTTTGCTAATCTTTGGTTCTTGAACAAGATCTTGATCTAAAACCAATCCAGTGGTGAATCCATATGCAATTCCATTATTGAATGAACAATATAGTGGAGCTGCTAAGCCAGCTTCATTCATGTATTGCATATTTCTCATTTCAGCTTGACGATCAATGAAAAGGTCGGTATTTACACCATAAACTCGAATCAATATCTTTTCACTTTCATTTTGTTCGCATTCCCAAACTTGTACTAAACGATTAGTTATACCATCAGTTAAAAGTTTGAATTGAAGATTCTTCCAATTCGGTCGAAGATATTGTACCACCAGACGAGCACCATCATAAAGACAATCAAGAGAAATGGTTAAATCCAAGTTTGGAACTTTTTTTTCGATCGACATCTTATGGTATACACTTTTTATGTTCGCAATATTCATATGAAAAAAATCTTGTCTCCTCTGCAGCAAATCTATAATTTCTAGTTGGTCGTTTCATCTCCCCATTGATGATAAGATTATAAGAGAGAAGAAAATTGGACTTTGGATACTATCATGAAATTTAATGATTAAGAACAAATCATTGAAAATGATAAAACTAATTTGATAAATAGAAAAATGTTAAAATCTGATTCCAAATCCCGCCATTAAGTTTTATCGTCTTTAAATTTTCGTCATTTACGCCACTACCAGATGTCACTAGTTGCTCATGTAAATCAAAATTTATTTTTGTCAACAGTTTCTAAATGTTGTCCTGGCCTTCAACTTCAACCTTTAGAAAGTTATTAACTTCAATATAAACATCGTAATCCAATATGACTAATAATCATTTGTTAAAGTAGATAAACAATGAGTAAATGAATGAAGTAAAGAAATAAACACGAATAAATCCGAAAGAAATTTCCAAAAATGTAAGTTTAACATTGTTTAAGAATTATCTTTGCCCTTAATGTTTGATTGTGTCCATCGTTTGAATTTTGATGTTTTTACAAAACATTTTCTAAAATATGTTTTGGTTGTTGTGCTGTGTATATGTCAAGCCTTACTATTACAATAGAAATAGAGGGTTTATGCACCCATTTCCTCTTTTAGCATCACATTTGTGTATTTCAATTGAACCAACATTTGGTCATGCATCGTCTCATACATTCAATCAATTGTCTTTGCCTATTGTTGCACATTGAGGACAAAAACTAGTATTTCAATTGTGTGTGTGTTCATGTCACGAAAGTTCTTATTTCAACCCAAAAATTGCGTATTTTATGGAACTTTACGTTGGTGACCCCTCACCTTTCTCAATACTAAACCTCTTCCTGTTAACCTTAAAATGAGTATTAGCTAGTAACTAAGGTCGCATATATTCATTTCATTCAAATATTTTTAAAAGTAAATCAAACTCAGTAACCTTATTTCATCTTTTTTTTGGATAGCTGTATCATTTGGTATCTTGATGATTAAATAACCGATTGATAACTCTAGTTTGAAGTTTTTAATCTTGTTTTGTTCGAGGTCATACCTAATATCTGCTTCCTGATCGTCACACCCTCTCTCTCTCTCCCTCTTTCTTGAGTCCAAATGAAATAAGGTCACTTCAAACGTCTGGTGGGTCTCATTGTTGATCGACCTGACCCTTCATTGTCGTCCACATTAGAACTCAAGGTCTATTGTGCTATACCTGTTCATTGCCAAGCCCATTACGTATCGGTCAGCAGCGAGGTCACTGGTGGGCGGTTTCACATTCATTCTTTTCCACCACACACACACATACCAATGTTCGGTTCCTTCCTGCTTGTTATTTGATTACCTTTGACCTTGTTGGTGTCCACTGGTTGACCACGTAACCAACTCGTAGACAACTCGTTGCGTCGAACCTTTGCGTAAAATTTGTCTGTCGCTGATCTAGCTGACAGTGAAACACCTGGCCACAGTAAAGTCACAACTAGGTCACATACAAGATGTGGGAGTGTTGTATACCACAAACGGACTAAACACTAGATCTTGAATCGATCTCATCGATCGATCTGTCCGCATCCTTATCCATTTGATGTGATTTATGTGAGAGAGTGTTGTGTGTGTGTGTTGTTACACAATAAGTCACACCTTGTTTACATTCGCACCATCGGACAAAATTGGGTGACGACTTAATCATAACCTGAATGATCGGGCACACGCTAGGCTCGAGCAAGTTTCCTATTGATCACTAGGCCGATCGATTGCATCGATCGAGATCAATTGTATGTCGAGATATGCAAACATGATGTCGTTGAACATTCGATGAACTATTCAAACTTACTTTGTGGTGACTTGTCGACTCGACCCTATTGTGTTGTTTGTGGCTTGTCTTCATTGTCTAGGACGAGGATGAAGGGTTCGCCATTCATCTGGTACACAGCAACAACAATAATCCAACGACAACAATCACTTCCGAACAAATGCAATTGCTCTCACTTCACACCATTTGAGTGTCTGGTGTGCCACTTTCGTGCCAATTCTATCTTCATTGATGTTGCAATGGTTGCATCCTTTTCTTTCTTCTAATATAATTTATGTGTATGTCGATTGCCATCTAGATGGCGTCTTCAAAGAAGAAGATGAAAAAGGAGAAAAAAGATGGCGGCCCTCCAATCGAAACTATTTGGTGGGATAAAATCATCATTTGAGTTTTCTCTCTTTTTTTTGGAAAAACTGGTCGTTGATGACCTACCTGCCGATGGCTCACTTTCGCCCTTCACATTGTATTGAATGCTATTTCAGTATATTTGATTGTAAGTTGGGATATGCACAAACATATTCGTTATACCAAAAGGGGTCACATAGGTCAGTGTCCGTGCCACCTTGCTGTGCCATGTTCACCATCACCCTTTTGTGGTTATAACTAATGTTGTCTTGTTGTCTCACTTGCCCTCTCAATTTGTTATCGAGTGGGCCAACGAGTTCATTGCACACGCCAAACATTGGAAAACATCGAACAATCCGATGGGTTCGAAGAACGACCATGGCCTAATTTTAAACCGATGTTCTTTTGAAGGGTTGCTATATAATTTTCAATACATTTCATTGAACAATTAGTATCATCCTCAATACAACATTTTACATATTCGGAGAATTTGCACTGAGATAATGTTTTTCTACGTTAATGGGCATAAATGGTTGATGGTCCGATTGATTGGTGTCAATGTACTTTGGGACCATTTTGACAATGACCAAGGACGTGCCAATGGCACACAGTTGGTACATTTGTCCTTGATCAACAGCCAAGGCCATTTATTGTTTTCTTGTTCTTCTTTTTTTTTGGTCAAGTCTCTGTCACTAATTACCGATCGTCGCACAGATTGTTGACTAAATTCACGAGAATTTCTTATGCTATAATGCACCATACGATTGATGACACCTGTGTGCGTTTGGCGGGTTGTCTTGTTTGGGATCAATAATTCGTCCATTGATAGAGGGACGAGAAAGCGACTTAGACCGTCAATCATATGGCAGCCAATCGGCACCAGTTGCCGACGTCTCGATTTTGTCCCCCAATTTATGTTCGGCTGCTAATGTATGTTGCGCACGGCAACCATCCACTTTTAGTGGATTGTCCTTTTAATTTTTATTTTTCTTTGAAATGCCTACACTAAAACATTTCCAAAAACGAATTCATACGAATTGAGTACACAAGAGCGATTAGGCAACTTAACGAACAACGACCCGAACAAGGAACGGTAGAACCGTTTGTGAACTTGGAAACAAATTTGGAACGAACCAATGATCGAATTCGATCTGAAACGAATCGTTGTTTGGTGTCCCTGAGCGTAACCTTTCGACAATTCGGCATACAACATGTCGTCGTACCTGTAGACATTGAACGCTATATTGTGAGGTGTTGTTGTTGATGGTTGAAGAGTTATTAGGCAAGGCTGGACTAACATTTAGCTATTGCTATTCGAGGACATTGTGTTTGTGTGTGTGTGATGCTTGTCCGCTCGCCGACGGCACTGAGGTGAATGTCCCGTTGATGAATGACAACACAAATTACAATCATCGCCCCCCATTTGATGATGGTCGTTTTCACTCGTTCGATGACATATATGCAAGGTGACATCTACCCAACCGATTGATCAATCAATCGATCTAATTATCTTTAGTTTACGTGACCATCTATTTTTATGATCATTAAATTGCTAGGACCTGATCGGCACCTAAATCTCGTGCCGTACATTCAATTTAGGCACAATCCTTCCGAATGTGGCAATCAAATTTCATTTCATTGCTCAATATACATACACACACACAATTTAGTCACACACACACACACATGCGACCTTCAGTGGATCATTTGTTGTGTTAGTTGTTCAACCTTTACAGTATGAAATGATTCTTCGGCTTCGCAATCAACTTGACGAGTCAAGGTCGGTGGATCGTACAACTTGTGGCACACGTTGAAACACACAATCTCAATCAAGTGTTGCGAGTGTTGTCTTAATGGCCGATTCTTTCATTCTGTACGAGAATTGACCCATCATCTTCAATCTATTTGCAATGTTACATTCACAATTCGGCCAATTATGAAATCGAAACAACCTTTCCAAATAGAGAGACTATTGAGAAAGATTTCAATATTCCATTGAAGTGTGTCACCTTTGTCTGAACCCTTTTTGTTTGAGCTATTGTTCATTGTTTTAAGTGGCGACAACCAAAAATAGATTCCTTATTTGTCCGATTAGTATAGTGATGATGATGATGATGATTGGCAATTGATCACTGTAATGTTCGTAGGCAAATCCTTGGTCGCCGTACAATCATTGGCAAACTTGTCCTACTCGTAGTCTTGTTGAACATGTCAAGGTGGAGGCTAAGCTTAGTTCACCTTATTTGCCATTGTCGATCTTATTCCAATTAGTACATGTCCTCCTTTTGTTTTTAAAACTATTAATAAATTACCGTTTCGTTTTTGTACGACCTTTGAACCCATTTGGAAATAATTCAATTCATTTGTGCTTTTTTTATTTTAATTTTATCTTTAATTATAAACTGTTAACTCATTGAGAACAGTCGTGTGCTCGGCTAGATTTTTTTGGTGTTCGGGCGAGAGTGAGAGTTTGAGTGTCGATATGTTGGTGCCCCTCTCCGAATATTGTCGTTCACTCATTTGCTTGCATGAGTGACACGCTCTGAACATTAGGACAACCAATCGGTTCGGGTGGAAACTCTCCTTCTTTCTCTCTCTCTCTTTCTCTCCCCCTATCTTCCACTTTTTTAGCAATGACAACGTTGCCTTTGCCTTCGACATTGTGCCTTTCTCGACGCGCCAATGGCTGCAGCCTCAACACAGCGATGACGCCAATCGAAATGAGGCCAAATGTGAATGAACCACTTGAAGGAAGGATAAATGTGTATATGCCTATGCCAACGTTGTTGTACAGTCGTTTAATCAGGACTCACACACTCGTTTCCAAAATGTAGAAAGGGGCTCCAAAATGTCATACCATACCATTCCAGGTTGTATGAAACTATATTTGAATGATGATGATGATGATAATGGTATATATATATAAACTCGATTCTAGATCGATTAATTCTATGGTTTTGGAGAGATCAATCTATTCGATACATTATTCTGAACCGGTGATGTCAGTAAAGTAATAGAACAAGGACATGATCTAATCATCATCATTGTTCATTGAATTCGACAACGAACACACACATTGAAACACATAACCCTAGGGCACATAACAGACACTACACCTGTATGAGACAATGGTGTGCCATTTCATCATCATCATCATCATCATCATACATGTAATGGCTTATTCCTAATATAGCAATCCATACATAACGATCGTTCATCATGATTGTTCGCTGTTGAATCGTTCATCTTTCTCTCACTCTCCATCTTTTCTCAAACTTTTCTTTACCACTTTCTCTTTATCGGTGAATGTAGTTCAGCAAAAAAAAACGATCGAAATATACCGTATTTTACCGTAATAATCCCCATATACTACGAAAGTTATTTTAAAGTATCGTTCATATTTATAGACTCCGTTCTTAGTTTAAGATCTTGATTCTTCTAGAAGTTTCTAATTTTGTTGAATCGATCGTCAATCATTAATTGCAATAGTAGTAAGCAAATATTGTTTTAATGATTATTGTTTGTCAAGAATTGTCATATAAACCCACACGTTTATGTTTGACGAACGTGCTTCACATTTGTCTTTGTATTAATATGTAACACTCGACCAAATTCTGAATAGGGAGAGAGAGAGAGAGAGAGAGAGAGAGTGAATGAATAAATGTGAACGAACTTTAGTTAGCTAACCATTATATGTATATGAACCATATTTAGAATATTTCGGCAGAATAAATTAAGAATGGTTCTTGTTGGAAGCAATATCAATGAGCACATCGAAGGAGTGGTTCCTATGAATTGGTAGGCGTATAATTGAAACGAATATTGCCGTACACCGATTGATTGTACATTGATCATCCGATTGCGCCATCATCGATGCAACACAATGGCCATTATTGTGTGCCACTGGTTCGATTGCGTGCTTCAACATTTTTCGATGTCGAGGACATCCAACCAATTCAGTGCATCGAGATTGATCTCTCTCTCTCTCTCTCTCTCTCTCTCCCGCTTGCGCTGCTCGTATAGCCTTGCACTTGATGTATCCCCTTGTGTCTCTCGTTTTAGTTACGTGACGTTTTGTTGTCCTGCATGTTTGCATGCTTGTGCTCTGTCCATGTCCATGTCCACATATTTTGTCCATTTGGTCATCGTTTACAATATTGATGAAAGCACATGGTCACTGATGAATCCTATTGTGACAATGGTCAATTCGGACTATGGCGATTCAATGTCAACAAGATACATACAATAAGTCCATTGTTATGGAGCATTACTTGTTATGTCCATTACGCCATTTAACTTACGCTTAATTCATTTTTAGTCTTTTTTGAACATTTGAACATTGGACACACATTTTGAATTTACCTGGTATCCCTGGCTGGTTGTTGCTTTGTTTTTTTTTTGGTTAAATGATAAAACAAACTAACCTGTACTATTATCATAACCTTGTCACACATTTTGCACACTTATTATTCGATACGCCGGATCGTTGCCCTTTTTCTGTTTCGCTATGTCAATTCTCCAGGATTGTGCGTATGATCCACCGAACTCGATCGAATTGATCTATTGGTCCTTGGTGATATTGTTTGAATTTTTGATAAACTACAAGAGGGAGAGAGAGAGAAGAGGGGGAGAGAGAGAGCTAAAAATCGAGCAATCGTCAAATGCATTAGTACTTGCAACGTCAAGGACTTGCATAACAGACTGCGCAATCTAGCATGTATGTACAGTGTTGTACAAACTGCCCTGAAACAAAAGTGTCCAATCGTATTTAGCAAGATGAGAACGAGTTGCTGTTGTAATATTGTCCAAGATGATCAACATGAGCATGGGCAACATAATTCAAGGTGATTCGATAAATCGCACACCATTGTCCATCAACATTGGGTCTTTTGGTATGTTTTCTTTTATTTAATCTTTCTTTTTATTATTATTTTTATTTATTTTTGGTTTGTTGGTTGGTTGGTTGAATTTGGAAAATGGTCTGGTATGTTTGTACATTTGAAATGGACTATTGTCGTCCTCATACAATTACAATGGATGTACATACTAGCTACGTCGACGACGACGACGACGACAACGACAACGACGGACGGACGGGGTAAGGTCGTTTTGAGTCATTGCCCTCTCTTTCCTCCACCATTTGTGATGTGATGCGATGGCCTACTTTCTTCCTTCTCCCTTATTTGTTGTGCTTTCGGTGTTGAGACGATGATGCCGATGACGTTGATACACTCCTCTAGAGTATTAATATGTGTGTGCGTGTGTGTGTGTGTGTGTGTGTGTGTGTGTGTGTGTGTGTGTGTTTGCATAAACTTGGCTATACATATACACATCATTGTATGTTAACTATGGGTCCGTTCTTCCATTTCTATCCACCTCCCCAATTCCATTTGATTTAATTCGATCCGATTGTGTACATCGACCGTGACGGGACCGATTCGTGTCGTACAATTCAATTTGGGTTTTACTTTTAGCGGAAGTATTCTAGCTTATTCCATTCAGGCTACCAAATGGCCACTTTGTATCAGCGTATATATATAAATACACTGTTCACCATTATATACTATGTATAGTAAGCTACCAATGTACATTGCCGGCTTGTTCCACTGAGTGACACATTATACAATGTGCATTGCAATCTTTTCTCCCATTTGTTGTCTATAGCAGGTGTGTGTGTGTGTGTGTGTGTGTGTGTGCTTTGTGCCAGTGTATATACATTTAGCCTTGGAATAGATTCAGCTTTATGCTACCACATCTGGTGTTGGGTGCCACTCTGCCAACGAAACCAGCCAATGTTTTTTTGGGCGCCAATGCTTCGCTCCCATCCTGAGGAAATGGTGTCAAGTGCCCGCGTCCAAATGTGAACGACCTTTGTTGCTGCTGTGTTTCAACTGTTTTGCTAAAGTTTGGGAGACCAGTTGGAGATGGGACAACGGCAATGTGATGATCACCTGCCTCATCGTCATCAACATCATCAACCTATCTATCTATCTATCATCTATCTATTTATCTATCTTTCTCTTTCATTCATTCATTATTTCTCTTTCCTTTTTCTTTTGTGGACTATTATTATCAATCTTAGTCTTATGCTCATTCCACCTCTATCTATGGGACGAATCACTTTCGATTCAAATTGCGCGCGCGCTCGTTCGCTCATTTATTTGCTCCGGTGCATTTACAATTCAAACTCGTTCAAATGATTATATGGAAAAGAGAGTCGGCATCTAAATATAAGTCTTTGGAATAAGTCTTTCTCCATGTTTATGGTTGAATGAGTTGAGTGGATCACGTTACGTCGTAATGTGTCATCCAAGTGCAATTGCCTTTTTGCGATTCCATTCGATCGTTCTCTCTCCTCTCTTTCTATAGATGGTCGATCTTCACCTAGACCAAGTGGTGTCGTGTCTAATTTGCCGGTTTTCCATCGCGTCCCACCCGCCCTCGATTTCTTACGAGATGATAGTTCTTATGAAGCGAGAGGTTTTTTAGGCGCACGAATGCAACGAAATAAGGTCAAAACACACACACACACACACACAAATGTACATTGAATAGGCACTATCATCATCTACCTTGATGACGATTAGTTTGGTACATCAGCCATCATAAATTGGTAATCATATCGATTGAAAATGTTTTACTGCTACTTGTTCCAATACAATAATCACAATTACCTCTCTGTTACATTCAAGCACAAGATTTTCAATTTGGTTTTGATTGTGGAAAAGGTTTCCAATATAAATGACCCGATCTTATGAACCAAAAAAAAAAAAAAAAAAAAAAAATTGAGAATATAGATTTGCTATATCACACTGGTGCGTACATGGACACGTCAGTTGAACACGGTGGGGGGAGGAAAGGAAGGGAGGCCCCATTCGAATCTTGTCGAGTTGTCCTCTCTCCCTTGCACTATGCCCGGATCGACAATCTTTAAAGTTACATGACCTCGAACTGGGTCACTGTGACGTCGACGCACGCGTATGGTGTTCATCACACACACAGCCGCAAAGATGGCAAAAAACGTACCACCACCAACTAACCAACCAACCAATGTAATGATAATCGTTGATGGCACTTGATGGATGTCACCACCAGAGATATAGGACCGGGGGAAATTCCAATCGATTTTTCGATCCAATATCAATAGTTGTTTCGATTGAATTATTGAATGTTCCATTGATCTCTTCGTTTTCGATATATTTTGGAATATAATAGCATTCTCTTGTGTAGTTGCATTTTACTTTCATTTTTGCTTTGTTTTGTTTTCTTTCCGTTCTATCGACATATCTTCTTACACTGTGTAGGTGAAAATAGTAGTACTCATCCAATAAATAATAAAATAAAAAAAGAATGATGATGATGTTGGATATGTAGTGGATGGATATGTGTCGAAGGATGGGCACAATGCAACATCGAAGACCACCACTACTACTCCTACTATTACTACGTGCAATCGTCATCAAATGGTGGCACATTTGGCTCAGCACATGTTCTATGGATGATAACGTTTCCAATAGCGAATGATCTACCGGCACAACACAACATTGTGCGCGTTCGTTGAACTTTTGGTCGTTGACCTTCACCAATCCACCAATCGCTTCGATGATGTTGTCCATGATGATGGTGGTGGTGGTGGTGGCGGCGGTGCCTGTGGTAGTAGTGTTGAAGCTGATTATGGCGATGCAGTTTCGCTTTTGGATCAGTGCCTTCCCATTGCCGTTCAGTGAGGAAAAGACTAATAATTTTAGCCACTTAGACCTAGTACGCATGCCATTCATTGATTGATACTACTACAAAGTAATTTTGATCAATTTTGATGAGAGAAAGAATGAAATGAAATCGAGGGAGAAGGAGAGAAAGAAAGATTCACTTGACCCCGTACCGCTAGTGCTATGTGAACCTCGCACAATTGCATCGGTCGGGAAATGATCATTTGACATCGTTGCGAGAGTCAGGTTCGTGGTCGAGGAGAGAGAGAGAGAGAGAGAGAGAGAGAGAGAGAGAGAGAGAGAGAGAGAGAAGTAGTATAGTACGTCCTGGCTCATTGGCCCCGCACCCGTGGCACAGTGCTGACCCAGGTGAGAGAGCAAGGGGCGACTATTCGTTTATACCTTTCGGTAGTGGTGGGAAGAGAAGGTGTCCCAAAATTGGCGACACAATACAAGGGTTAGGACATTAGTGAGGTGGGCTGACTGACTTGAGAGCGAAAGAAGAAAGAGCTCTAAAGAGAGAGGGAGAGAACATTGAGGGAATGAGTACGACCAAGTGCATTCGACGATACAGACGCACACAATCACCACTACAACTTCAACAACTCTCTCACTCTCAAAAGTCTTGATGAAGATCGTTGCGCTAGTTGTATGACGATAGTCAAGCAATGTTATAGCTGTGCATGTGTATGCTTCGATACGACCTGTACAACATTGGCTCACCGTTGGATATGTTTTGTAGTAGTGGCCGACCGTCGTTAACTGTTGTTTGACCGCCGCCGCCGTAGTAGTCGCCCGACAATTGGACATAGGCTCAGTCTCTTCGACGATCGACGACCACGGCCGTCGGCAACCACGACCACGACCACGACTCTAGTTTCTCTCTCTTTTCTCTATGTTCAACATTCACTTGGTGCCATCACCATCATCATCATCATCATCATCATCATCGACGGTTTGTGCCACTCTTGGTTGCTCTTGGTGGTCCCGTGTGCCTTGACTTGTTAGTCTTGACTTGAACGAGCTCGCACTCGCGTGTCTCGTCCATTTTTCGTATTTTTCTTCATCATTCAACTTTGACCCATTGGCGCACATCAATAACCACCACTAACCAGTGTTCTCATTGTGATCTTTCATTGATTGATTCAATAATCATCTCCTGGAATTTGACATTTTTTTCTATTTCACGTCTAATTGTAATATTTGTTGTTCCATTACTCTTAATTTAAATTTTGTGCCCTGTTCAATTCGATTTGTGTGTGTGTATGACGCAAGCACAACATTGGCCACATCCCTACACTGTGATCGGATCATCATCATCGCTATCGATCGTGGCGACCGGGAGCAATCATTACTTCCTACTTGCAACCCAAAATCGGGGGTCCGCGCGCGTCCTGGTCCGACTCGAGAATACGTTTGTGCGCAGGTTCAGCGACCTCTAAGTGAAACGTTAAGGTCGACGTCGTCGTCGTCGTTGTTGGTGGTGGTGATGAATACGCCACCCCATCGTCATCAACAACAACAACAATTGAGAGAGAAAGAAGAATATGAAATAGGAGCACGACCAGAAGTCGATACAGAAAACGAAATAACAACCCCAAAAACGGCACAACCAAGTTTGCGTCTACTACCTAAACATTGAACCAGACTCCCGGTGCTTGCTCCCTATCACATTGACTCATTCGTCAGTCATCGTGCTTGCTTGCTTGCTTGCCTGTATGTTTCTCTCTCTCTCTCTCTCTCTCTCTCTCAACCATTCTCTCCTTTTCTCCCTCTCATCTCTGTATCCCTGGTTGAATTGGCAGTCACGGGCGCAACTAACAACCAGATTGGCCTGTAACGCCATACGATTCACATCGTCTCCCTCTCTTGTTACATTTGATCCAATGATGAAAAATACTAATAGATAACCATTCAACTCATTTCATTGTCTTTACAGACTGGATCATTATCATCCACCACCACCAACACCTCATCATCATCAACATCATCGTACTCATCGTTTGTGAGTGTGTGTGTGTGTGCATGAGTGTGATTGAGTGATTAAGTGTTTGATTTGTTTAACATCAGTCACTATCATTCATCGATCATGTCGCTCATCTATTACAAGTTGAAACGTCGCAAAGTGGACGAAGAGAAGGAAAGAGCAGCGGCAGCCCTAGCTGCTGTGGTCACCGGTTCCCATGGTCAATTGTTGTTGAAAGAAGATGGTGACAATCGTTCGTCACCATCGCCACCAAGTGATGAACAACACCATTCGCCTGGTTCATCATCATCATCATCGTCGTCGTCGTCCTCAATCGGGCCACATTCGGAAGGTGAAGACATTGATAAGACACCATGTTCAGCATCAATACCGACAACAACATCAAACGAGAACATGGTACAAACGGCGACGACAACAACCACAACAACAACCGCCAGTTCACGTTCATCGTCACCACAACCACCAATTAGCAATTGTGATCACAAGACATCATTGGAATCGATATGCACCACCACCGATTCGACATCAACATCATCATCATCAGCCACCAAATTGGCGGCTAATATCAAGGTGGAAACAATTGAAACAAATGAAAATGTTTCGACAAACAATGATTCGACCAATAATACAATAGTATCAACATCGACAACGTCGACGACAACGACATCAAGTACCACATTGAATGTATTGGTTAAAAGTGAACAATGTCCATCACCGGACAATAACAACAATAGTAATCATCATCATGAAGTTCAATGTTTGGATTTGAGTAAAAAATCTTCACGATTATCATCACCGGTAGCGTCGACCGAATCGTTGCATCGAACATCGTCGATCTCATCTACCGGTTCGTCTAGTTCGTCTTCGATATCATCATCCGGTGTTGGCAATGGACATGGCGCCGTTGTTACCCAATTGAACAATTCATTATTGCACAATACATTGAATGGTTTCATTTCATCATCACCGGCCTCATCATCGCCGCCATCATCCACATCATCCTCACCCTTACATTTGAGTTCGTTGTCGACCTCATCGCCACCGTCCTCCATGGAATCATCGCCACCGTCAACCAATGGTTCATCACATTCATCGCTCGACTCTGCCATTATCAATGGCGGACTGGCAGCTGTATGTCTTGATTCCAAATCCGTTCCATCGCCACCGCAGCAAGTGCCACAAGCTCCAGTACCACCACAACCCACTATTGGTTCATTGATATTATCATCGGCCTTGATCAATGGTGGCATGTCAGCGGCCGCTGCCGTAGCCGCAGCTCAACAAGCAGCCCAACAACAACAGCAGCAACAACAACAGCAGCACCAGCAACAACAACAATCGCAAACCAATGGTCATCTGAACCATAATGATCAACAACAATTGCAAGTGCAATCAATGCAAACCACACCATCCTATCTGTCGGCGTACCAGTCTCAACTTCGTGATCAACAAGCGGTGGCACAAGCAGCGGCTGTGGCGGCTGCGGCAGCAGCAGCCGTTTCCCAAGACAACCAACAAATGATTTGTATGATCTGTGAGGATCGTGCCACTGGCCTTCACTATGGTATCATTACATGTGAAGGTTGTAAAGGATTCTTTAAACGTACCGTACAAAATAAACGTGTCTACACGTGTGTGGCCGATGGACAATGTTTGATTACCAAACAGCAACGTAATCGATGTCAATATTGTCGATTTCAAAAATGTTTACGACAAGGAATGGTATTAGCTGCCGTACGTGAAGATCGTATGCCCGGTGGACGTAACAGTGGTGCCGTGTACAATTTGTACAAGGTAAAATATCGAAAACATAAGAAACCTGGATGTAGTACGACGAATGGAACAACTACAAATACGAACACGAATACAACGGTAAATTCCGTTTCCGTACCGAATGGTTCGATGAACAATGGTGGCGGTGCACAGCCGCCAATCAATGGATCGTCGGTTGCCGCAGCCGTTGCCGCAGCAGGCCTCTTGAACGGTGGCGGCATTTCGGCCTCATCCAATAATCCATTCGCCGCTCCACCACCTAATCTCATGAATGGTCATTGTCAATTGATCAATGGCAATATCAATGGTTCATCATCGTCGTCACGTTTAACCAATGGATCGTCCAATGTATCGCCACCACCGTCTGGTATCCTAAAGTCAGCATTGACCATGCCACATCGACATCAATTGAATCATCTACAAATGAATGGTGGTAATGTGAATCATCATAATCATCAAACACCGCAACATCACCATCATAACAGTAGCAGCAACAACAATAACAGCAACAACAACGGCAACGGCAATAATAATCACCATCATCACAATGGTGGTTCACATCACCAATCATCAGTCACACCATACGTCAATGGAACGACGGCAAACGGAAATGGTGATCATTATCGTCACCGAAATGGATCGACATATTCCAATGGTAATGCAAATGGAACTGGCTCGCCACCATCGGTCAATGTAGCATCGGCAGCATCGCCACCCAGCAGTGCCATGCCTAATGGGAATGCCCAATCGAATGGATCATCGATACCATCGGCAATGTCGATTGCATCCAATTTGTCCACCTATCTACAAGGAAACTCTAATTCAACCGTTGCATCAATTGCTACCAAGCTTCATCAAATGTTACTGGCTGGTCCCGGTGAATTGATGGGCCGTGATGAAAGTGAACAATACTTGACATCGTTGATCGATTGCGATGATTTCGCCGAATTTGGGTATGTATCATCACATGATCATATTTGAGAATGTTCATACTCAAACTTTCATATATCATCAAATAGGTCTTTATCATCATTGGAATTGACTGAAACATCAACCGCATCCAATAGCAGTGAATTAAGTGATCGATTGTAAGTAGAACCTATTCTCATATTCATTTATTACCCAAAAGTTTACTATGAAAATCTTGATTTTCCTGGTTTGAGACTGTATTTTTAAGTACACACTCAAATAAGCATCATTTAGCTCATGTCACGTCATGGCAACCAAATTTTAGTTTATACGCCATTTGGGAGCTCAAGTGGTTGCTTGTTGTTTTCCTCTCGTGCTTTGCTTGCTTATCGCACCCATTATTAGGCTTGACTTTGACTTTGACTCTATTTGGTTAGTTACGCAAGCGAATGTCTCGATTTGCTGTTTTCGGCATTACCAGACGTTAGCATACACACACACACACACCAACACCAACGAACGACCCTCCAATCGTTATTGGCGGGTTTGTTGGCCTTGGTGGGCGCCGTCTCCGATTAACATTCGTCGAGGGTTCATGACCATGACTCCCTCGGTCATTCGCCAATACCAGGCAAGGTCATGATCAGACATCGATGTTCTCTATCTCGTGTGGACTCTCAGTTCACAGATCACGGCCGTATCCACAAAGTTTTCCTCACTTGATATGTGCAACCAGCAAACCAATAAATTCAAATATATTTCCCTTGTTCATCATTTTGACACAGTCGACAACGAATCGGCATGGTTGAGGACAAAGACCTCGCTACTGGCATCTTCTTTTTTCATTTGATGGTCGTTCTCCTCTCCTATCACGTCAGTCGCAGTTGTCTGTTTTCGCACCCAAACCCGATCTCTTTGGCACATCAGTAGCATTTAACGTCAACACCCTTACCAATTCGGAATCCACTCACCTCTACCGATTAGGGAGAGAGAGAGAGAGTGAGAGAGTGAACGAGAATGAGTGGCTCGATTGATGTGGAAACCTAAAAATAATCAATTCTAAAGGACCTTAACGACGTCGACTATTATTGCGCACGATATGGTACATTGCTCCCAATCGATCATTTGGTATGGTTACGAGTCGGCTCCACTTCCTCGTTGTATAAATCAGGTGCGTGTGGCCATTTTCGGCATATGCGCGCTTTACCATCATGCATAACCCGAAAGGGTTACAGAGATCAGTTTGGGTTGTTTTTTGGACAATCATAGCAGCTACAACATTCTTTCATGCATTCAATTTACATTGATTAGGAAATTCGTCCTTGTCGGTTTGGTTCACTAATTATCCTTTATCAAAAGTCATGGCAACCATTTTTTTTATTTATATATTTAATTTTATGGTAACGTGAACCGAATAACTATACCAATCACCCCCGAAACATGGTG
Source organism: Blomia tropicalis (assembly GCA_029204025.1). Classification (NCBI taxonomy): domain Eukaryota; kingdom Metazoa; phylum Arthropoda; class Arachnida; order Sarcoptiformes; family Echimyopodidae; genus Blomia; species Blomia tropicalis. The sequence continues at coordinate 10,461,831 of CM055088.1, forward strand.
GGTGGTTTGGGTCAAGCCAATGGCACAACAGTCAACTTCCTGGTGCGATAACCTTTGTCGTGTATATTATTGCAAGATGGCTTAACCCATTTTTTTCATTTACCAATTTTTATATATATATCTATGTTTGACCTGCAACAATAGTACACGATCGGTACTATTCAATGTCTATTGTTAGCTTTCATTGTGTTCGTGCGAACATTTAAAACACAAAACTCTTGATCATGTTCGTGGCCATTCTCTCGATGCTTGTGTGTTCTATATTTAGACTATGTTCAAATTTTGTCGAGGCAAAAGGTCAGAAGAGATTTTTTTTTCGCTGTTTTTGTGTTGGCAGTAGACTTGTTGTTTGAGATCATCAACCATGCACATCTATTCACATTGAGAGGACTCTTCTTCCATTGCCGATTGTTGAATGAATGAATAGACCATTTCATCAAGCACTCATTAACTTTTGCTGGGCGCCACATGCATTCACCCTTGGATGACCTACCTAAAAGGGGGAACCCCCGTTTTAAGCAAAGGGTGAAACATTTTCGGACACATCCTTTCTGTTGTTCATTTACCGCCCGGTATGTAGGTCATCGGTCGTTCTACTATACGATTCGGGTTTCGGTCACTAAGTCACTCAGTCGAAATGAAATGAGTCAAGACGATACTGACAACAAACTAACACAACACCGAAAAAAAACTTTGAATCTCGATTGACAGGTATTGCCCCCTTTCTCACTCGTTTATGTTCATTATATAATATGTTGCTGACTCACTGGACCAGTCTTACCTGTTCGTCGAGCGTCTTCTATTTATAGTCAATTGTGAATTGAATGAAAAGTGAGCGTCGTAGATCACAAGTGGTTTTTCCACACTAGGTGATCAGGTGCTGCGTGTGTGTGTGTGTGTGTGTGTGTGTGGTGACTGGGTCAAAGTGATTCGGTCAACCTGTCTTTCGCCCTCCACCACCAGTGTCCGAATTACCCTGTTTGCTGACCTACTCACACTAAAAGACCGATGATTGAATTGAATTGTATTCGACATGATGCATTTGCTTCAAATGGCAAAGAAGTTGAGAATCTATCTTTAACTCAAATGTGAGGGCGAGTCGCCAATCACGAAGTCTCGATTCGTTTCATATCAATGATAGAAGTTTGAAAATTTAACTTCTATGCCATTGGAACAATTTGATTCCAATATTGAGAGAGTGAGAAACAAAAACTGGACGATCGTCTCTTTCGTTCGCTCTCAATTCCCGTTTTCTTTTGGTTAATTTATTTAATCTATATTTATCCATACTTGTCCATCCACCTATTAATGTGTTGTGTTGTGTTGTTTTGATTTGATTGGCGTTGGCAAATGTCAATGTACCAGAGAGTACAAGTGCATACCAATTCAGTCGATAATAATTGGCCGATTGATGTGAATTGATGCCATCATTTCGATGCCAAATGCCGTCCACATATAGATTGGCGTCGGCGAACGGGTTCGTGCTAAACAATGAGCAACAATTTTTTTTTAATTTGATGAGCGATCCGTTTGGCATGCGCCGTCGATCGATGCGAGTGCAATCGAGGACCTTAACCTTTATTTGGCCAATGTTCCTGGTACAATGTACCGTTCACGGAACCGAACCGAGCCACATTGTCGCTTGTCGGCACACTACATTTTATTTTTTTTTTTACTTTATATTATTATATTCAGTTCCGAGCATGCGAACTCGCAAACCATATTGAGATATGGGCGCATCGGGTGACGACCATTGTCGTCCTTGTACAGAATGTGAGTATCATTCACTGTATAGATGCTATATAAATTGAGTCGCTTGCCTTTCGGTGCCAGGGGTTGAGTGGTGGGGATTGAGGGAAACGAAGAGGCCGTAAACCAGGAAAGAGGAAATCACAAATGGAAAGGCAAGTGTATGTCAAGTTCTATGGCGCCCATCCATCATTCGAGCCAATCATATGCTGCTGCTGCTGTTGTAGTTTGTTTTAGTTGTTGTTGCTCAACAGTATATTCAGTCTATGTATTTATGGTTTCATCTCGGTCTCTGGTTTGATGTCTTGATGTTTCTGATCGTTTGGTCGACCAGAGCAATATAGTTCTTATGGTATAACATGAATAGTGTGTGTGTGTGTGTGTGTAACGGCATCACTACTATTAATGTTGATAGCGGTACCAGGCAACTTTTTGGTAATCTGGTAATGTTAATGTGCTGGTGTGTGTGTGTGTGTTGTGCGCGCCTACGATTGGCCCAGAAAATGTAGAACAAAGAGACATTGAACTCTAGTGAACGAACGCAATGTATAGTGTATGGTGTATAGTGTTGCCGGCATGCATTGGTCGGTGAGGCATACTCAACCAATGATAATAGCAATGATGGAAGGGCGCCTCCATCGGTTGTATACATTGCTGATGTGATGTGCACCAAAATATGCGGAATCAATTTCCTATGGTGCTGGATAATGTCCAACAAACCATCTCATCTCAGAATGTGTGAGTATATGAGTGCCAGGAGAGACTTGTCGTATAGATTGATATGCTCGATAAGCTTAGGGTTCCGGGTTTGCCTAACGTCTTCACTAACCATTTGGTAGGGTGGAGGAGCATTGGATTGCATAGTATGACATGGTATGGCATCGAGTGCCATCCTCCATAATCCATGATCTAATCGACACTGTACGTCGACCATTATGAACGACGACGACGACGATGACGACGACGACGACGACGGGGCGAATGGCCTGATGTGTCCCTGTCCCGATTTTCCCTTTTCGTATTGCTCTCTTCTCAAATTAATTGGTTTCTTCTCTTTCTTTACATACTCTTGCTATGTTTCATTATTCGGGTTTTTAGGTTTGTTTTGCTCCCGTGTTATCACACACGAGATGAAAGTGCCAACCTTTATTTAGCGTCACCATAATTGACTCGCCTTGTCCGAGTATTATCATCAAGAATGGTTCAACTAAATAAAAGCTAATTTTATTTACACGCTTTTACAAATTGTGTGTGTGTGTGTGTTAGTCAACCAAACATTGTCTATTGCCATTTCCCCTTTTTTTTATTATTGTTTGTTTTGTATCCAAACTAATTACATTTTCTTGATTCTTTTTTCCCTAGATGTTCAATTGGCGATTCAATCGTCTATCGATTGGTACAATGGACCAAACGTCTACCATTCTACGAGCAACTGCCGGTGCATACGCACACTCAGGTATGTCTCATTTCTATATTCGCGTTTCGATTTGTTACGATTTGTGATAATCCATCATCTTAGTTAGTTCACCAAACACATAATAGTTGTTGTTGTTGTTGTTGTTGTACTACAACACTTGTACATTAATGGTCTCATTGTCTCTGTTATCAAACATATTGGCTCTTATATTAGGTTCATCCACCACCACCACCACCATCAACCATTAATCCCTAGTTGTTGTTTTGGTAGTTGCTCAATCATTTTTCAGTTGATTGCCCAATCTACCCAAACCCATAGACTTGCACCGCCACCAGAGAGGGAGACAGCCGCTCTTTATTTTTTTTGGTTATTGCTATTGCTGGTTGCTTGCTGGTGATAATGAATGACCCAGATCGATCTCTTTCTCGGTGGCGCATGTCTATTGCTTGGGCGTTGGTGTGTCCCACTGCCGTGTGATTGACCTTTGCTGATTAAATCCATTTTGTTGAAGTTGGCAGTCAACCGATATTAATGTTGCTCCTTGTTTCATGTGTTGGTCGAACCCTAGAATAGATTCAAACTCTCTTTCTCTTTATACGATTCGATGCTAATGGAAGTGCCTTATTGGTTGGAGATTGTTGTTGTCGTTGTTTTGTATAGTAGTCGAATTAACCAACGACAACAACAAATCCTTGTTGTTGCTTTCTCTCAGTTGCCTTTCGCCTGTCAAATCTATGAATGGTTTCGTGTTGTGTGTGTGTGTGTGTGTGTGTATCGTGGCTCAACCCGACTATAACCTCGTCGTCATCAATGTTCAACGGCAAGATTGTCGAGTAAATGGAGAGCATAGAAAGGGGGGAAGCGTGCATGACCCGAATTGAGGTCACCTGTTTGGTTCCCAATGGTAATGGTGTACTTGCTTCTCTCTCTCTTTCTCTCTTATGCTCTTACTTTATGGCACGCATATCAATCGAGAACATTCACAGAATAATTCTGCTAGATTAGCATTGAGGACATTGCTTGTACAATAATAGTATTCGTCGGCGGTGGTGGTGGTGGTGTTCTTCAACCCTTCAAACTAAAACTATACTCATTGCTAACCATTTTTGTTTGATGATTATACTTTGTTTTTTTATTTTATTATTCGGTGTTCTATGAATTGAACGTCTTGACAGGACAATCAATTGGCGCATTGTAAATTTGCGTAATATACGTTTGCGATCCTGTTTGTGCGGTGTTTGCTTGGCAAGGCTTTCGCCATGCAATGGGTCTATTCAACTGTTGAACTGTTATCAGGTCTAAACATAGCCGCACAAAACGTCCAATGCCTTTCCATATACTTACGACTTGTTTGCCTCCACAAACGATTGTAGCTTGGTTCGGTCATGTTCATCCGATTCAACGGTTGGCTCCTTCTCTAGTGGCATTTCGTTCTCATTTTTTTGCCCCATGTCTTGTACGAGACATCATCCACAAACGTACACACACACACATAGAAACACATCTCGCGACGCCCTCCCGCCCTTGGTTCGATTGCATTTCTTTGTGCTGACGCCTTGGAGTTGATCGTGTCCTCGTCATGGCTCTCTCTCTCTCTTTCCCTCTCTTTGTTGCCATGTCCAGGCCACGGGATCAATACTCGCTTTGTAGGTCATAGAGGCTACTCTCCGACTCTACTATGACTTGTACGGCCGTTGCATGTACAGTTGTCGACTGTTCCGCCGTTGTTGCCGTCCAATTGGCACTTGTACATATCTCTCTTTCTCTCATTTGCTCCATACTTTCTTGTATAATGCTCAATATCTATTTTTATATCTCTTGCTCGCTAGCTTTCTTGCCTCAATGATTTTGCCACCACGAATGATGTGAATGTTTGATGCGTCGATGACGATGAGCCAATCGAGTGTGTCAATCGTCGCACACATACATACATCTTCGATGAAGATCAATTGTCCGTCAAAGTATTGAGGCGATTTGGTCCACACACACACACGCACAGAGGTCCACTTTGAATTAGATTTAAATTTAAACTTTTATTAAAGAGATTAAAATATGACAAAGAGCATATATTTTTTTTCTATTTTGGACCTAATTATTACATTCTTTGACCATCATGGTCGATTAGTTTTAAATTGTACATTTTGTTGTACAATTAGTTCAACACCCACACAACAACTACAACAACAACAGCAACAAGATACAGGGTGTTTCATCTTGTTCACTTGTACGTCTTACATGTTTTCGGTGTATCGCTTGTACAACAAGACAAAAAACGACGATTATATAGTTCAAGATCACATGGGCGCCTGTACGTGCGACTTTCAAGTGTCGATCTTGATCAATGTTGTTGATGACGTCGTTCGTCAAATCACATCACAAACGAACACGCGAACAGACAATCCTTGAATGTGTATGGAGTGCATGTCATCTAGTATCTTTCGGGAGCTATTTCGGCAAGATACAATTCCTATTGCTAGATTAAATGGTTCATCACACTCTCTTTCTCACACACACACACATAATGTATTTGATACGTTCACTTAATTAATGATCGTGGAATCGATTCGACTGTTCCGAAGCATTGAACATTCTTTAGTCCTTGATTTCGATTCTTTGTTCCTTTGTTTCAAATGGAAATTATTATTGTTGCGCCATATCGAATATTCATTTTTGGTTTGTTCACTAACGGGTGATGCCACACAAATGCCATAACCGCATCTAAATGCGCTTTTCCCCCCATTACATTCAGTCTAGTTTTAGTTCATCAACATTTTATCCCCATTGTATCCATGGTTTACCGGGACAATCTTGTGCATCATCTTTTCGTTTGGATTTATAGTTGGCGCAACTAGCACCCATTGCATACAGAGTTTATTCGCCTCGGTTGCGTGGCAACTATGCATGCATTGGCATAGACACTCGTAAGCTATATCATTCACCTCTACCATCATCTCATAGAACGCAATCTAGGTCACGTTTAATTTAATTTTTTGCACACTCTGTATATTTGCACACCAAAAAAAACTGAAAAACAGGGTGCACACCAAAATGGATATAACATAGTCATAGTCACATCAGCAACAAAACGGCGACATTATTATTATTATTATTATTATTATTATGTGCCATCCGATTACATACGATGAGTGACGATGCGACGACAATCCATTAGTGTGCGACAATCATGGACAATATTGTCGACTTTTCCATTGATTGTGCAACTCGATTGAAATTATTTTCTTTTTATTTAAATTTGGTTTCAGTTTTCTATGTGTGTGTATGTTCGTATTAATAAGGAAAGTAATGGTTCCATTGATTGCTAAACCCGTATCATATCCTTGAATATCCTTGATGCGTCAATCCTGTTTAGTATTGATTGACCGCAACCCTTCCTGTCTTTGATCTTTATGATCATCATCATGACTTTTGATGACTAACAATCATTATTAGTTATGACCATTTCTAAAAATAAGACCAACAAAAAAACCATTACTTTTTATGTATACTATAAGTATAGTAAAGAGTTATTCGACCATCTGTCTTGTTTTGTTGGACAATGATAATGATGATCCAACACACACACAAAAGCAGTTAGACACTAGATATGGACTTGATGAACCTTGATTAATAGGTCAACCATGAGATTTAGTAGAGGATGACTAACCCTAAACCAAACTCTAATTGTTGTCTTGTTCTTCTTTATTATGTAGTTGCTGACACATAAATGGCACGAACTGTTGGTTCTATCGACTTGTGCATTTTCTGCGATCAACAGCAATACGGCATGTATCGAATCATTGGATGCTGAGATACGTCAATCGATGAACAATTTGGCGCAAATCTTTCACATTTGAATGCAACATCGTCTGGTACGGTCATTTCGTGCGCTCAATTAGAATTGGAAGCTGGAAGTCTGGTCTCGGAATTATGTTCAGTTCGATTTGCATTCAAATCGATCGGATTGAATTTGAACGAATTTGTAGCATTAAAGGTGATTGCCATGACCAGTATTATTGCACAGAATCAAGCGGCAACCAACAACAGTCAACAACAAGCTCAGCCGGACATACTAGACCCGGCTGCCGTGCTTCGCATTCGTGATCGCTACCTCAAAGCATTGGTCTCATCGTTGTGCCACAAGAAGCCACCACTTGGATCCGGTTCGTGTAGTTCAGCAGCGTTGGCACTTCAAAGTGCATCGTTGGGTGCCACGCAAGGAACATTGGGTCCCAACACTATACATGTGTTGGCAAGGATGCACTCGTTGTTACAATGTTTAGGTCAGGTAGCAACGGCAGCCAACATTCTACTTCAATCGAAGATGTTCTATGTACCATTCTTAATGAACTCTTCTTCAATTACATCATCGGCGGCTGCCGCATTGACCAATGGAACATTGTCACACAATGGAACGTATGGAAATGGTAACAACAACAACAACAACAATAGTAATAATAACCAAAATTCACCGCCACCATCGCATCATATCCATTTGGGTCATTTGAATCAAGCGGCAGCGGCCGTAGCAGCAGCTGCCGCGGCGGCTGCTGCAGCAGCGAATCTTCATTATGGATCATCGACGAATAGTGCTTCCAATCAGAATGGATCATCATCCAATCTGACATCATCATCATCATCATCAGCGAATGGTACTAATATGAACAATGGCAGCAATAATAATGGTGGTAGCAATACATCGAATCGAGGTTCCAGTTCATCGCCACCAGTTGTCATCAATGGTGTTTCCAATGGAGTACCATGTGGTCCGACTACGCCGGCAGTACTCGCCAATGGGCCATCGTCTGGTTCGATCCAAAACCATTGAAGCTAGGTGTTATCTAGCTTCTGTTTCCATTACCTAGTCTTCTTCGTCTTTACCGACATCACCACCACCACCAACCAATAACCAAATTGAACATGAAACGAGTACAAACAAAACAAATCAATGTTAGACTAATTTGCATCTCTTCCTCTTCATCATCGTCTTCCTCCTTTCTTAACATTGGACGCCTTTTTATTACATTCGGATCCTATACATCCATTGCAAAAATATCATCATTTTCATTCATTCTGACGGGTCATGGGATCTCTCATTCTTTTGTTTTTTCCCCTTCTTTCTATATCTCACCAAACGACTTTTTACCACCGACCCAATGCATTGAATCCTCACGCGCTCATTCATTTCATTATTATCGAGTCAAATTTTTTTCTGGTCTCCTGTTTTACTATATATTTTATACATCATCTATTTCAAGTTGTTCATGACTCTCAATGTCGTGTACGCCACCAAATCAAGCTGATCACACTTCCAATTAATTAATTGAATAATTTGTAAATATAAAAAAACAATTCTAAATTATTCCACATCAACACCAACAACATATATATACACATTTATTTTAAACCAGAGTCGAGTTGATCGATGTTATCAGTTTTGATGTATCTCTATTTTGTTTATGTTTTTTGTTTTGCACCAACACAAACACACACACACATACACACCTACTGCCCAAACTATATCACAGTGAGACATTCTTTAGTTGTTTCCATCTTTTTTTTTTTGCTTTATTATCCCTTATTATTATTATTATTATTTAGTTGTTAATTCAAAATGTTTTATTATAAAGAAAATTACATATAGAATAGAGCAAACCAGCTAAGTCGAAACTGCCAATTTTGATCGATTTTTGCATCTTTATCACCATTCAATCAGCATCATCACCAGTGTCATAAATGATGAAAATCAGCCTAACTTTACATGTACACCCACACCCACACACCTATGCATTGAGTTTCTTTGTGATATATTCCCTTTCCTTTCCCTCAGGCCCATTTCAATCATCATCATCATCTTACAATAATCATCAACAAGATTGTACAGCCAACAAACATGTACTACTGTTCAATGTAATGTTCAACTTTCACAAACACACACACACATATATATAAATCCCAATACCTAAATAGGGCATCATTTCTTTGCAAGGATCTACATATAAACAATATTTCTACTTTTATTCAAAAAAGTACACCAATTATTTGTAATTATTTATACTTAAATATACATATAAATTTATATACACGTATATATACATAAAACTAATTACCTATATATATATATATATATTATATATAAATTGTACAATGTACACACATGCCAGCTTTGGTTTACAATGTTATCGATTTCGATTCAATTTCATTTGAAACCGATTGTCAATAATATATATATACACTAATAACAAATATATATTCTCGTACATTAATTTGCCGAGAATTAAATCTCATCGATTTTACTATAAATATATAAATATATCAGAGAATTCTATATATAATAAATAAATAAATAAATAAATAAAATATAAATCTATCTATGAAAAAGTGTTGAAAATGTCGTCGATCGACCTTGACTGAGTACTTGCGCCATTGCAAAGTGAAGAATCGTCATCGTCGTACAAAGCTACAAGGTTGCAGGTGTGTTTGTGTATGTATATATATATATGTGTGTATGTATGTGGTTATTGAGCAATATCGAAGACGATTGCGACAAGTGAAATGACGATTGGAAGACTCTCGAACATTCGATAGAGATAAAGATTTAATTGTGATAGATTTAAATGGATTCTGGTCTGAAATTGTGGCAACCACGTTTAGGTGATGATCAATGGTATGATCCGGGATCTCAATGAATTGAACATGTTTGATTAACTCTTGATCTAGTGATTAGCCATCAACTTAACACCACCACCAGTCGATGGCACGTATCGGCGGGACATTCACCTCATATCATGGTGCAATGTGTGCATGTATGTGTCCTTCCATCATCACCATGCAATTCAATGTTTTCGTTTAGTTGAACCACTCCGTCAATGAGTGAATGAATGAGTGTTCACTGAACACACATTCAGGTACGATACATGAACGAGTTATAGCCTAACCAATGTGACAAAGGTCATCATCATGGACATTTGCCAATTTTACAATGTGTTTTCAATACAATATATATATTTTTATATTATATAAATATAATAACACACCAGAAGAAGAAACAAACCAAATGGTAAGGGACAAACCCAATCGTATTCAATTGTTTTGTCTTTCTTTATTTTCAAAGAAAATTCAAGTGGTGAAAGTAGAACAAACGGCAATGTTCACACACAGAGACTCTATTAACGAATGCTAAAATGAGAGCACATTTGCTGTCTTGGAACTAATTTACAATTGGCATTGTTGTTCTTGTTGTTGTGATTGTGGTTATCGAAGCATACGATTCAAAACCCTGCGGTCTGTATGAAAAGATGTGAAAAAAGGGGAAATAGGGACATCACAACAAGATCAATGGTAACAATTGGATCAATATGAAAGTAAGTCAACATAAGTCACAATACAAAGTCAGTTCGATGTGATTGTATGTTACGTATTGAGTGTCGTCGTGCCCAAAGGCGCCGATCAGTTCATCTATGTTCTCGTTTGTCGATATGTTATCGATTGAGCTAAGGATAAAAATGAATGCATCTAGCTCGAGTCAAGCACGTGTACCTACATCGTTCCGATATGATTAAGTTGTCACCCATTGTACCATCGGGAACAAGGTGTTGTGCAATCTTTGCTTACAAACACTCTCTCACATAAATCACATCCAATGAATGAATGAATAAGGATGCGGACCAATCGATTCAATCGAATCGAGATTAGTCTGGAAATCAATTGTGCCGCCTACACCAATGACCTAGTTGCGTTATTACGCTGGGGACCAGGTGTCTCAACAAATCATTTACTAACACACACACACACACACACACACGTAACAAGTTACCTTCGGTTACGTATGTGTTTTGGTGGTCAATACGTTATTCTAGTTTGGACAACAAGGTCAAAGGTAATCGAATACAAAGCAGGAAAGATCCCAAGTATGTGTGGGTGCCGCCTACGAGTGACCTCGTCGTTGACCGACATGGTTTGGTATCGAGTCGATTTGAATCGACATCGAGACCTCTCTTAACACTGAAGTCGACGATACGTCGACACACATAAACCACAAGCACACACATACTAGACCTTGATTGTTAGGGTCGTATACATATTGGTTCGGGTCTTTGTGCACACGGTCGACTTGACCTTATTTTGCCTGTGCATTGAATGTGCAACAACTGGAGAGGGTGACGATGCAAGCAGGAAGCAGCATTTGACCTCGAAACATTGGTCTTCATTGCCGCAGGCCTTGCATTTCGAGGCCATTCAGTTTGACGGTTATCTAACCGAAACCTTGGTCTGCAATAAATGTGTCCAACCGTGCCTTTTACATTATATTGTAGTCAACCGGTGCGGCACTTGATCACTTTGATCCCGTTATTCTGCTATTCTATTTGGGTCAGCCATAAAGTCATAAATCGTTGGTCAACATGATCATCTAGAATTTCATTTGCTCTTACAAACATAGCATTAGAAACTTTTTTTTGTATGTAAAGTTTTATGCCTTCAATCGATTCTTCACAAACATTAGAAGTCTCATCTCTCTTTTAATGTGATCATATTACGGCATTGTCGTAATTGTGATTGTTCTATATGGATATAACAATTCTTGTTTGTAAAAAAAAGAATTGTTCTATACAAATAAACGGTTCTGTATTTTGAAAGGTTTCTTTTTCAAGAACTTTTCCACAAGTTACCTCGATTTCATTCAACTTGTAACATATAAAAGTGAACCATTTTTTTGCGTCTTCTGTTGTTGTCATATCTAACCTTTTGGATTATATTTCTACGTCAAAGGTCATGAGGTCTAGGTTTGTCTGGCACTTTTCATTTGTTGGAAAATCGGTAAATTTTAGTTTTGAATAAAAAAGTTCATAAATCACAAACCATGTGTGACTGCTTCAATTTAACCGACCCTAACGAAAGGGCAAAAAAGTGAGCCGTGAACAGGAAGGGCGGGTATGGAGACGTGACATGATGGAAGGTGAAAGGTCATCTCCAAGAGGGTTATACGGTCTGTTCCCAACATTTTGGGATATATTTTTGGTGTGAAAGGTTAATAGCTATGTTTACATCCCTTTCGGATCTATTGAGCAAAGACAATGGACAAAATGCAAAACGAATTGGTGCTAGTTTAGGGTTTGGTACCAAAATTAAAGGATACGGATTGAGGCCATCGGAATTAATACCAAAAATAAAAATAAAAATTTATGCATTATTTTTTCTTAATTGATTAAAACTATTCCCAAAATTGAAAGATATGCCATTTTCCTAATCTTATTTCCGGTTAATTTTAAAATTAATAATATTAACAAAAATTTAACGCCGTCTATTGCTGGTTTTTATTATTTTAGTGCGCATAGGCTTGCCGCGTTCAGTTAAAATTTGAATTGACAAACTGATATGGGTGTGCCATCTATCGTTTCTCAATCGTTACAGCGTTAAACGCTTTTACCACATGATGGCGAGCGAGCGTTCTCAATGTTGATCATGATAACACGTGATTGGGGCATGCCATCCTCTTTCAATGTATATGTGTCGCACAATTGGACGCGAGGTACATCTGTCTCATTTATTCATAATCACTTGCAGTTTGATCATCACTTCGGCAAGACCATCACATCCAATCATTAAATATGTCAAGCACAATTCAATCAGTGAAAGGAATTGTTGCATTGGTAACTGGTGGTGCATCAGGACTTGGCCGCGGCGTTGTCGATCGATTAATTCGGCAAGGTGCCAAAGGTGTCGTCGCATTGGATCTTAAATTTCCAGATTCATCATCTAGTGTCGATAATGTGATCAATGTAACTGGATCGGTTACCAGTGAAGAGGATGTGGCACGTGCCCTCGTCGAAGTTGAGAAACATTTTGGCCGTCTCGATGTAGCAGTAAGTTGTGCCGGTATCGGTGTCGCCAAACGAGCATATGATTTTCGCCGCAATATTTCTCATCCATTGGAAGACTTTCGTCGCGTTATCGAAGTCAATCTAGTTGGTACATTTAATGTGGCAAGATTAGCAGTTGGCTTGATCGGTCGAAACGAGCCGGTTGGTACACTTCGTGGAACGCTAATTCATACAGCATCAGTAGCGGCATTTGACGGACAAATCGGCCAATGTGCATATTCTGCATCAAAAGGCGGCGTAGCCGGAATGACACTTCCATTGGCACGAGATCTTGCATCACAAGGAATTCGAGTGATGACCATTGCACCGGGCCTATTCGACACACCATTATTAGGCAGTCTTCCTGATACGGTGCGAAAGAACCTAGCTAGCACTATTCCATGCCCCTCTAGACTCGGTAAGACCATCATTCTTCCTGTCAACATTATAATGTACAATTTTTTTAATCATTTTATCCAATTAATAGGTAACGTTGATGAATATGCCCATTTGGTTCAATCGATCATCGAGAATCCAATGTTAAATGGCGAAGTGATTCGATTAGATGGCGCCCTTCGAATGCAACCATAAATTCTTAATCTAGCTCATGTTTTGATCCATCACTACCGACTATATAGTTTTATATGTTCCAATAAAAAACATTTTTTTTTGTTTAAAGAAAATGATATGAAAGTCTCAATTTAGTGATGTAGTGCATGTGTTGGGAAACTTCTCGGACATACTTTAGCCTTGATTATGGTAGTGGTGGTGTCCAATGCTTCTGCCCTTCCGACGACGACGACGATGATGATGTGATGTTGTTGAGTGAAGATCAACCCTCCTACCTCTACCATCTTCAAGTGTCAGCTGATTTGGCTCCCACTCTTGCTGACAGTCATGCGGGAGTACCCCTCACTATGTTCACTTTCGCTTCATTTCTCTGTTTGCACATTTTATATCCCATTTCCTTACTCGCTCACTTTCCCATCTCGGATCACAACAAATGTTGAATTTACCGAGAATTGGATATATATAATCATAATAATTGTTATAATCTTAACCGCCGCAATAAAAATATCACGTTTTGAGTATGGATGACAAGGACAATAATAAGCAATATCGAAAATGAGTTGGAATTGTTATGATCTTGTTCAACGATCATTCTCATCACATCAATAGAAGCATAATATGTCGAACTCATCCTCTTCATTTACCTTTTCATCATCATCGTCGTCCTCGTGTTCATCGTCATCGATGATGGTTTGTTCCTACAACAACAATTCAACGCGGACGAACATGATGTCAAATTTGGTCGATTTGGATCATAACCACAATCCACGATTGGGTCCACCTCCACCACCACTTCCACCCCCGCCATTGGCGAATACGATAGCAGCACCAGCAGCAGCAATAACTTCATCCACCTCGATGCAAATCGCTCAAACACCTTTAACGGAAGAGTCGTTTTGTCGACATGTGGCCTATCATTGTTTTCGTGAGCAACGATCATTGGAGGATTCATTCGTTCATCTATTACAAGTTTATGGCGATGGATTTGTTACCTTAGCTCAAATTGAATCATGGTTTAACGAATTTCGTACATTAAACATTTCATATTTCAATGGTCATAATTTGATTGGAAATCAATTGCCACCACCAACGTTGGCGCCACCGCCGACACTTCCATCGACACCCATTTCAACGAATGGATTCTATGACTATCATCAAACAAACAATTCGTTTGAATCATTTTTCAACGACGAGGAAGAAGAGAATCCACCACTAACGAATGGTGATGAGGATAATCTTTCGCAATATTCACTAAACTTTTCCTCGTTGGAGGATATTGATTCATCGAATTTAAATATGAATCAATTTCAACGACCAACGACCACAATGATGGATAGTTCGTTCGGTATCAGTCCAATTGGCTCTCCAAACGATCCCACCATGACGATGTTGACAATGACCGGTCATAATGACAATAATAGACAAACGATTGTGGATCAATCGAATTGTCCGACAACAACCAACGTAAATTCGACCACGACATCAAAGTTTGGGGTTATGAAGAAGGCTCGCAAGATCACCGAAGAGCAAGTAGACGAATTCATACGATTAAATCCGAATGCTTCATCGAAACAGATCGAGGAATACTTTCAATTAGACTCGAACACAATGTCTAAACGAATGCGAAGACTCAACTATTGGTTCGATCATAATCGGAATTGTTGTTGGGTTAAAAAGGAATTGCTTACCGATGAAAAGTTGTTCCAATTTGTCGAATCATCGGGCGGAACGGCTTCGGCACGAAAAGTTGCTGAAAAGTTTAAGATTGGTCGCGGTTTGGCTACTAAACGATTGAAAGCGTTGGGATTATTTAACTTGAAAAAATCAAAATTACCGAAAAATGGTTATCTCGTTTCTCCTTCGACTACAACCATTACAGCGGTTATCAATACGACAAATCCGATTGTCAGTTCAATCTAGACAAAACGGAATTCGCTCAATTTATTGAAACTTTGCAACTAATCTCATTTTATTGGTATTTTTATATTTGAAAGCAATAATTAATTGATTAAAGACAACATTTTAATGTTGGAACGAATAACACTTTTTTGTTTAATTTTAATTTTAATTTGGGTTTGGATCTCGTCAGGTGCGCATTCTATGTGAATAAACTGAAGGTTTGATTTGATTATTCAAACTAGAATAATCGTAAAGTTAAATCTCATTTCGTCTCGTAATCGACATCAATACAAAAGTGTCGAATTAAACTGTTGGGTTTATTGGTTTGGATTATTACAATTAAATTGTTCATTTATAACTATATGGCATATCAGAGAATTTATGAAAATTTTTTCATCATTTTATTTCATTCACTTTAGACTCATTGCATTTGTCATCATCATTATGGTCGGACATTAATGGTTCATCAATAGTAGTCGACAAGTTTGATGATAAATCGAGATTGATTTGATCTTCATTTGGTATAAATTCAAATGAATATGCCCAATTAGACTTGACCACAATGATGCACGCAAATATGATTGTAATAATGATGGCAATTATCGTCATAAACAATGCCACATGCCACATTTTCAACAATTCATTTTCCGTTCGATCATGATCCTCCAATTCATCTCGTTCACTGAAAATGTTTGACGATGATGATTTGGAATCGACCGTCATCAATCGTACATAATCGACTGCATTTCGTTTACGTAAGTACACAATCCAAGTGATGGCCATCATAATCCATATGATGGGTAGAATAAAGAACGAATATATTGCCCATTGTTGTACCCAACTTAGGAATCGATCCATTCGTGGCATATGAAGATAATATGCAACCGAATGATGTGTTCGTCGACCACAACTCTTCATCTGATCATAATGATCATCGTCACTGAAATCGGAATTGTGTGAACCACAACTGGTTAACCATCGTTTACCCATCTTTGTTCGACATTGTTTGGCATGATCATTCGATCGTATGTTTACATTGTTGAATGATGAATGTTTATGGCGACTTGTGTCATCGATCGTTGTGGTCGATGTTAGATATAGCATCGAAGAAGCATTGGACATCATTCCGATTGAGATCGGTGTCGATGCTCGATCCACCGTGGACGTCACCTTATTGTCCGAACATTTGATTGTGGTAGTTACCATCATTCGTGTATTGCTTGCCAATGGGGTACGCTGGTTACGAGTCAACGTTTGAAGCCGATGATTTGAACTTGGTGAGTTCAATATGGTTGAATTGATTGATTTATTATTATTATTCACCACTCGATTCAATGATCGATCTTGTGGTATAGCGATAACTATTTCTTCATCGTCACACGATGAAATGATCGAGGGCATTGTTGCCAGTTCGAACAAACTCCTAACCACACAATCGAATGGATCACTCGAATGATCTAAACCTATTTGGCAAATGAATTCATGTTTGAAATATTTGATTTATATATGTTACGATTATTTCCGGTATAGATGAAAATTCTCATAACTTTTACGCCTATGGGCAAGTACACTTGGTGGGTAAATGTATTTCTTCCATTACCATTCGGGCACGACCAAAACAAATGTTCTAGCCTTTTTTGACATGCTCCGAAGGGATACATTGAAGAACCACTGTTTCCATGGGACAGTCGAATCATTCGATCAAGTTCGTATATAGTTTGAAAATTTCAATTGGAACATGCGCCAATGTGTGACGCTTCCATTCAGCAAATTAACAATAATATTGTCAATATTATTTAGTTTACCATATTATTAATTTGAATATAGTGGTATATGTTTGAAGTCTTTACCCGGAATCGAGACTTGACATTGGACTTGAAAATTAATTTCAAATTTCTTTGTTATTGTACACATTTAGCCCTGGGTTACGTATTCAATTAAAATATAGAATATATATTTTGATAGCTTGTTCTATTTATTGTAAAGATAGGATATGAATAACCTACAACAAATAAGAATCTATTCCCCAAATTATTTGGTTACATTTTAAGATCGATTGACAAATTGTTACTTAATGGTAATTAATTTATAAATTAATTTGTACAATTTATTATGAGTAAATTCTTTCTCAACTCACATTTTGCAATGTATATTAGTAACATAATCTCGTAAAATGGATACCAAAATATATACTCCATTGCTTCGTTGGTCAATTCGATACTTTTGGTAGGTTTCCAACTTTGATTGAAATTAATTAATTGAATTGATCCGTTTGACTTTGAATCTAGCTATTGTGGTTATCAGCTAACTCCAATTGATGGACAAATTAAAAATGTTCTTATTTTGATTTGGAATATATTTTTCTTTTTGACAACGATCTTTGCTATTAGCGTGTTAGATCCATATTCCGTAAATGATACTGCAATTGAGTTGGATCGACATTACAAACCATTATTAAGCACGGTAATTCGTTTAAATATGATCTACATGTACTCTTCTACCCATATCATTTTTTGGTCATATTTTATGTTACATGGAAGAACAATTGTTCAATTATTGGATTGCAAGCCATTACAATCAATCTATTGTGGTCAACGAAAAACATCGATCATCATATTTGTTTGTTTTCTATTAATTAATAATGGTTACTTTTTACTTGGAGTTGCCAACGATATAGTCGTTTTGATTAACAATGAGTTCAACAGTTTCTTTCTTCTGGTTATACAAATGGTTGGATCGTACAGTCTTTATTTAGACGTGTACATTATTTACGGAATCTTGTATTATTCCAAATATGGCATATTACAATTGTTAACACAATTAAATCGAAATGTAATTAAACAGGTTCAAGCTCAACAATTTACCGCACAAGGTTTCTTCGTAATTTGAATATTATAGTTATTATCTCAAACTAATTTTATTATTTTTATTTAGAATTCAAAAATTTATTTGAAAAAATCCGTTTCCTATCTTTGTTAAGTAAAAATCTTAATCGAATGTTGTCTGTACCATGTTTAACATTCTACATAAGTTTGGTTTGCGATGGAATAGTAACAATTTGCCTAACACAAATCAATGAAGAAATTTTCATTATTTTGTCTTATATAGTCATCCATTTATTTTTAGTTTTGTACCTGTCTTATTTGGATCATGAACAACAAAATGAATTAAGTAAAATGTTTTACTTTCTTCAAAACAATTATTGCCAACCAATGCAAGATTTGCCAATTCTAAGTATCAATACAAAACAAACTAATAATACTCGAATTGCTTTACAAGAGTTAAAATTGTACATTCCTTATTTTCAACTTCAATTATTTCAAATTTGTACGGTCAATTATTCATTTGTATTAAATGGTTTATTATTTACCATTAATATGGCTGTATTAGCTATACAAACAAGCAAACAAACGTAAATAAAGAAATTTATTTTTTACTTATTAACAAAATAAAAGTATTATTTTTGATATGCCATAAACGGAAGTAATTCGTAAATACCCTTAATTTTTATCATCAAACTAAATATAAAGTTTATTCTCCGAAAAGAACAAAGAGCATTTGTTGAACAACATGAACTAATGTGATGTTAAAAATAATATGACAATAATGTTTTTACCAACCAAATATTTGTGTTACCAGGGAGTCAATTTTAAGAAAAGTGACGAATTGTACCGATGACGAATTATAGAGGTTCTGCTGTATAAGTAATAATTTTAATTTTATTTTTTTTAGAATTATAATTCTCAACTAATTGGATTAAATAACATATTGGTCCATAATCAAGACATTGAACTTGCATTGGCCCAAAAAACTTTCGTTGGAGGCTTCCAAGCGTTACTTGAAGTAAAACATCATGCATCAGAGCCATTTGCGAAATGGGTAAACATGGATAAAACTACAAAAACTGATCTAACTGACCTTACAAGTAAGTTTGCAAGTAAATTGATATTTTATTTTTGAAATTAACTGTCTTTTATATTCTATATTTATATTTAGCATGTTATGTTAAGGCGCATTTTGAAAAAAAATCGTTTAGCAAACAATGAATATGTTTGCTATGATGTTGTGGGATCTAGAGTGACCAAATTTAAATCTGTTGATGAAGCGGTCCTCAAACTGTTAGAAAAAATACAAAAGTTATTTAAAAAATTCCAGTTATCTTATCAAAAAAAAAATGAAATTTATACTAAAATAATACATCAATTGGTGCCAATATTTATCTTGACAAAAGTTCTTTTCAATAATTCGAATAAATAAACTGATGACGTCTAGTAAGATATTGATGATGTCTCGTAACAAGATCAATATCTAAACCATTGGCAGCTTTAGCTTGTAACGATGACAAAGGATACATAATTCCAAACGACTCTGGTACAAATGATAAACTTGAACCATTGTCTACCAAAAAATAAGACAAATGACCATCTACCTTTGCTTTTAAAAACTTAATAATAAAGATAGTGAAACAGACTTAACAATAGTCGAACCTCTACAATAATTTAATAATAATCATAAATAACAAATAACAGTGCCTTTTATATTCAAAATGTTTTAATTGGAAACAGTATACAATTAAAATATAAAATTCATTATTAAAAACATATTTATTTTGATAGTTCTATTTATTGCAAAGATAGGAGATGAATAACCTACAGCAAATAAGAATTTATTTCCCAATTTATTTGGTTACATTTTAAGATCGATTGCCAAATTGTTATGTTAATGGAAATTAATTTATAAATTAATTTGTTCAATTTATTATTAGTAAATTCTTTCTCAACTCACATTTTGCAATGTACATTAGGCTATATTCTCGTAAAATGGATACCAAAATATGTACTCCATTGCTTCGTTGGTCAATTCGATACTTTTGGTAGGTTTCTAACTTTGATTGAAATCAATTAATTAAATTGATCTATTTGACTTTGAATCTAGCTATTGTGGTTATCAGCTAACTCCAATTGATGGACAAATTAAAAATGTTTTTATTTTGATTTGGAATATATTTTTCTTTTTGACAACGGTCTTCATTATTAGCGTATTAGATCCATATTTCGTAAATGATACTGCAATTGAGTTGGATCGACATTACAAACCATTACTCAGCACAGCAGTTCGTTTCAATATGATCTACATGTACTCTTCTACCCATATCATCTATTGGTTACATTTTATCTTCTATGGTAGAACCATTTTTCAACTATTAGATTGCAAGTCATTACAATCAATCTATTGTGGTCGACGAAGCACATCGGTCATAATATTTGTTTGCTTTCTTTCAATTCATAATGGTTACTTTATGCTTGAAGCTGCCAATGATTTTATGGGTTTTTTCAACAGCGACGTTAACAATTGTTTTCTCCTGTTTATGCAATTTATAGGATCGTACAGTCTTTATTTGGACCAATTCATTATCTACGGAATCTTGTATTATTACAAATATGGCATATTACAATTGTTAATACAATTAAAACTAAATGTAATTAAACAAGTTCAAGCTCAACAATTTACCGCACAAGGTTTGGTCTTTATTTAAATATTTTATTCATTACCTTTAACTAATTTAATTATTTTTATTTAGAATTGAAAAATTTATTTGAAAAAATCCGTTTCTTATCTTTTTTAAGTAAAGATCTTAATCGAATGTTGTCTGGACCATGTTTAACATTCTACATAAGTTTGATTTGCGATGGAATAGTAACTATTTGTTTAATACAAATCTATGATCAAATTTTCACTATTTTGGCTTATATGGTCATTAATTTATTCTTAGTTTTGTACCTGTCTTATTTGGATCATGAACAACAAAATGAATTAAGTAAAATGTTTTACTTTCTTCAAAACAATTATTGCCAACCAATGCAAGATTTGCCAATTCTAAGTATCAATACAAAACAAACTAGTAATATTCGAATTGCTTTACAAGAGTTGAAATTGTACATTCCTTATTTTCAACTTCAATTATTTCGAATTTGTACAGTCAATTACTCATTTGTACTAAGTTGTACATTATTTACCTTTAATATGGCCGTATTAGCTATACAAACAAGCAAACAAACGTAAATAAAGAAATTTATTAACAAATTTATTAATTTATTATTTATTATTACTTATTAACAAAATAATAGTATTACTTTTGATATGATGCCATAAACGGAAGTAATTCGTTTACCATCAAACTAAATATATTTTTTTTCTCCGAAAAGATTGTTAAAATAGCATTTTCATGAACAACATGAACTAATGTAATACAACATAGTCGATACTTTTATTCTATTTTTGTAAATATATTAGTTGTTTAATAACGCTGGAACGTTCCTTCCTCGAGGAGCGAGGAAGTGAGGAGGACAGCTGAAACAGGGCCTAACTGTTCACAATTGTTTTACCACATTTTGTGATCAATTACCAATTATGACAATTAAGTTATAAATTGGTAAATAATTAATTTTTTTTCTCAGTTCACATTTTGCCTTGTATATTAGTAACATATTCTCTATATTAAAATGGAGACCAAAATTTGTACACCATTGCTTCGTTGGTCAGTTCGATACTTTTGGTAAGTTTCCGAACTCTAAATTTTTTAAATTTACCCGTGTTATTTTGTTATTTTAGCTATTTTGGTTATCAGCTAACTCCAATTGATAAACGAATTAGAAATGTTCTCATTTTGATTTGGAATATACTTTTCTTTTTGACAATTATTTACATTGTTACCATGCTAGATCCATATTCTGTAAATGAGACTGCAATTGAATTGGATCAACATTACAAACCATTATTAAGCACAGCAATTCGTTTCAATATGATCTACATGTACGCTTGTATTCATATCATTTATTGGTCACTTTTTATGTTACATGGAAGAAAAATTGTTCAATTATTGGATTGTGAATCATTGCAATCGATCTATTGTGATCAACGACGCAAGCCGGTCATCATATTTGTTTGTTTTCTAATCATTAACCATGGCTACTTTTTTCTTGAAACAATTAACGATATAATAAGCTTATTTAACAACGAAATTGACAATACCATTATTTTTGTTATACAAATCATAGGATCGTATAGTCTTTATTTGGACATGTACATGATCTATGGAATCTTACATTATTACAAATATGGCATATTGCAATTGCTGATTAAATTGAATGACAATATAATTAACCAACTCCAAACTCAACAAATTACTGAACAAGGTTTGTTCATAATTTAAATATTATATTCATTTTATTTAACTGTTTTATCTATTTTAAACACAAGAATTCAAAAATTTTTCTGAAAAAATACGTTTATTATCTTTGTTAAGTAAAGATTTTAATCAAATTTTATCTGGACCATGTTTAACATTTTATATAAGTTTGGTTGCCGATGGAATAGCAACAATTTGTTTAATGCAAATTTATAAACATGTTCTTAATTTTTTGGGATATATAACTATCAATTTATTATTGACTTTATACGTATCTTATTTGGATTATGAACAACAATGTGTTCTAAAAAAGATGTTTCACTTTCTTCAAAACAATTATTGCCAACCAAAGCAAAATTTACCAGCATTGAGTATAAATGGAACACGAAATAATAATATTCGAATTGCTTTACAAGAGTTAAAGTTATATATTCCCTATTTCCAATTGCAATTATTTCAAATTTGTACGGTCAACTATTCATTCGTACTAAATTGTGTGTTGTTTTCCTTAAATTTAGCTCTATTAGCTATGCAAACGAGTAAACAAACCTGAATACATTGTTGAATTGATAACAAGTAATTTATTCTGATAGCAAATAAGAATCTGTTTTCAATTTATTTGGTCACATTTTTAGATCGATTGTCAATTTTTTTGTTAATGACAATTAATTTATGAATTAATTTTCACAATTTGTGCTTTTCTCAATTCACATTTGGCGTTGTATACTATTATTAAAAGCATATTCTCGTAGAATGGAGACCGAAATTTGTACTCCATTACTTCGTTGGTCGATTCAATACTTTTGGTACGTTTTCAACTTTAATTGCATGATTCTAAATTATTTGAATTGACCCGTATTACTTTGTATCTAGCTATTTTGGTTATCAGCTAACTTCAATTGATGGACGAATTAAAAATGTTCTCAATTTGATTTGGAATATATTTTTCTTTTTGGCAATAATCTACATTGTTATCATGTTAGATCCATATTCGGTGAATGATACCGCAAATGAATTGGATCGGCATTTCAAACCATTATTAAGCATGGTAATTCGTTTAAATATGATCTACATGTACGCTTGTATCCATATCATTTTTTGGTCATATTTTATGTTTCATGGAAGAAGAATTATTAAACTATTGGATTGTGAATCATTGCAATCGATTTATTGTGATCCACGACGCAAATCAATCCGCATGTTTGTGTGCTTTATAATCATTAACAATTGTTACTTTATTATGGAAACGATAAAAGATTTAAGGAGTATATTTAACGACAATATTGAAAATTTTCTTCTTCTGTTTTTACAAATTCTTTCATCGTACAGTCTCTATTTGGACATGTACATGGTTTACGGAATTTTGTATTACTTTAAATATGGCGTATTGCAATTGCTGATTCAATTGACCCACAATGTAATGAAACAAATTCAAGCTCAACAATTTACTAATCACGGTTTGTTCATAGTTTAAACATTACATTCATTCTGTCTAATTATTTTAATTTTTTAAAATAAGAATTTAGAAACTTATCTAAAAAAATTCGTTTTTTATCTTTATTAAGTAAAGATCTTAATCATATGTTGTCTGGTCCATTTTTAGCATTCTATATAAGTTTGGTTGCCGATGGAATAGTAACCATTTGCTTAACGCAAATCTATGAACGTTTCTACACTTTTGTGGTTTATATGACTTCCAATGTTATCTTGGTTTTTTACGTATCTTATTTGGAACATCAACAACAAAATGTACTGAAGAAGATGTTTCACTTTCTTCAAAACAATTGTTGTCAATCAAAAAAAGATTTACTAACTTTGAGTATCCCTGAAAGACAAACTAATAGTATTCTAATTGCTATACAAGAGTTAAAACTGTACTTTCCTTATTTTCAACTTCGATTGTTTCAAATGTGTGTGGTCGACTATTCATTCGTACTAAATTGTTTTTTATTTACTTTTAATATAGCCATCTTAGCTATACAAACGAGCAAACAAACATAAATCAATCATAAAATTTATTCTTTATTTGTTGGCAAAATAAAAGTAATACACTTGAACTGCCACCGACGGAAGTAGATCTCCAATACCCCCAATGTTTGCCACCAAACCGAAAATAAAGTTTCTTTCCGGAAATATTGCTAAAATGGCATTTGCTGAACCAATCTCACCAATGTGATACAACATGGTCAAATTTGATAACAATGTATCCTTGGTTTCAACTGGAAAGTCCAATCGTTCCCATCCCATAACATAATGATTGGTTACGTTGGAATATTGAACTCCATTAACCGTTAATGTCAAATTTTTCCTCTTGGTCTCCGGTGGCATATAATTCCACATCGATTTAATCGTTTCCGATTTGAGCAAATGATCCGGCCAATTGTTATATGAATTCAAGATTTCTTGACCATAGATGATGAGATCATCGACATTGGAAAGTACTGCACCACAAGGCCAATGTGGAACGGGACGAGTTAAATCGGTAATTGGTGGCGGAAGTAGACGAACGTGTCCGTGGCCTTTCTTCTCTAAATGATATTGTGATCCTTTATTCGGAATCAACTTAAGGCGTGTATCACTTTCGGCAACTTTCATTCCCAACATTTGCATATAATCGTTTAGCACAAGATTATATGATCGTTTCTCAACTGCTTCTACAATTGCTCCCAAAAGATTCCATCCACAATTGGAATAATGATACATTGTTCCTGGCTTTGACAATAATGGATCGTTGGCAAACAATGCAATTGTTTGTGTTGAATTTGTAATACGCATCTCCCAATCGTGCATCATATCGGAAGCCGTTGTCGATCTTAATCCTGAAAGGTGGGTGATCAATTGTCGAACCGTAATATTTACCGGTTTTCCATTCCATGTTTTAGTAGGAAAAACGTAATTTGGTACCAATTGATTAACGTCATCATCCCAATGAATTTTGTTCGATTCGACCAATGATGCAATCAAACCGGAACCAATTGCTTTGGATACGCTTGCAACACGAAACAATTTATCGGTTGAACAGGTGACTCGATTCTCCACATCAGACCAACCATTGCTAGCCCATTGAAAGTTGGTTTTTACTCCATCGATGCTTGATTGATGTTGGCCAGCGGCAGTTAAACATGGTATGTGATGTTCGTTGACAAATTTGGTCAAATATTTTCCAATCAATACATTTAGTTCAGCTTGTATGAAACTGTTTTCAGTCAAAATCAGAACAATTATTAAATAAATTAAATTTTTTAAATTAAAATTCATGATGATGGTAGCCAATTTAGCTTAATTATTGTAATTGTAATAACAAAAACATCATCAAATTATACTTAACATTAATCATAGTTGATAACTTTATCCTTATATCCGGTTTATGATATAAGACAAACAAATGTTTGATAAAGGTAACTATTGGAAACTGGAAATATTCGATTAAGACATATAATATTTTAATGTTCTAGAATATAGGTCAGATAGTTTCTTGTATTTAAATGGAAAAAATTTATGAGGCGTATGTTCTGCTTGATAGGTTGGTTGCTACCTTCCATCATTGGTTGAAATGGATCTATTTTTGTCAATAATTGTTTTAATACAACTTATGAATCGATCGTTTTCGTTTCGTATTCGAATATGGGAGGATGATGATATATGTAAACAATTGAGTGATCCAAATTTTAATATACAAATACAAGGAATGGGAATCAATGATTCACAAATAATTATGGTGGTCGATGAAAATGTTTATCACATTCCAATTGATAATGTTGATATGGAAAATGATAAGATGATTATGTATGACAATGATGACAATCAATTCAATTCGATTGGTGAATGGGGAACAGCCTTTTCACTCAAAACTAATGTTTGGTTTGGAAGTTTAAAGAAATATTATAATTTACTTCGTTTCAATTTGATTACCGATCTAATGCCAGATGGAACGCAGGACATTTTAGTTAGTTTCACCTTTTCCATGTCCGATTCACAAGAATATGAGGTAATCTATGATAAGTATGTGCAAGAAGTGTTATGGAGTAGCAATCCAGAGGAGTCGAAACAAGTGAAACAGACATTTGAACATTGGAAAACGATGCAGTTTGGCCAACATTCACCATACACTTCCGTAGGTGATGGAAGGCAAATGGAGAATGAGTACATGTTTTTCTATGATAACAATAATATTGAGCACAATAAACGGAGAGTTATGTTCACAAGCACCCATAATCAAGATTCTATTATCAACTTTCCAATGTTAAATACGAACTTTCGTAAAGGATTCTATCTGACTATACAAAATGAAACGGATCGATCAATTATGAAAATTAAACCCAATCGAAACGATAAAGACATTGATTTCTTTGCAACATTACCAATAGGATTTATTGTTAAACATCGAACCTATCTGTTTTCAATTGATACTCAAATGGTTTATTACTTTGATAAAGTGAACATACCAAAGGATTCATCCATCTTTATTCCTGAGGTAAGTTATAACTAATAACAATAACAATTATTTACTAATTTTTTTTTGGTTCAGATTAAGGTAAAGTCGTTTGAATGGTCACAATTTTTTGTTTGTACACAATCTTCAGGTTCTATTATGGGAAGTATCCTCCCATTATCAAGGTTATCACTACAAATCGGCACTATGATTGTTTTGATCATCATTGGAATTTTCATTTCTTATTATTCTTGTTTTCGAACGAAGAAACAACAAAAGGATAGGAAAAAACATTTGACTAAAAAGTTTACCAAGGATGACACTTCGTCATCATCAGTTTTGGGTTCATTTTCGGGTAAATTATCTCATTAAAACATTGATAATTATAGTTGAAACACTAATTTAGTTTTGATTTGTTAAAAAATTTAAAAATATTCCTACTATTTATCACATTGAGCACAATTATTGTAGTCTGACGACGTTTGTTTGGTCTATGATTCAAAAGTTACCACAACTACTACTGTGTACATCATAAGACCTTTTTTTATAAAATGATCGGTATTTTCCTGACACATTCGTCGATGTATATTTCATCATCATAATTAGCATCGTCCTCGTCCTCATCCTAGTCGTTATATCAATTTTTAATTTCCCCTTAAGGTTTAAACAGGTTTTCTTTCCTCCTGTTTGTTGGCAAAGGTGTATCAATATCCAAAGGCGACAAACGAAATTCTTCTTCTTTTTTTTTTGGTTTCTTTTAATCAAATCGTACATTAATCTTCATTTCAAATTGATCGAATTATCTGTAGAAAAGTTTGCTAATCTAAGATAAGGCGATGAGAGTTTAAGCAATTATTAATGATGATGATGGTGAATTTTCAATCATTCAAATAAACAAGAATAAGAAATGGTTAAAGTTTCACATTTATTTTTTTAGAAAAATAATAATGTAGAAGAATGTGACCAAACCAAGGATAACCAAGTTCATTTTTTGTGAATCTGATTTCGGAAGATTTAAGGAAGACGTGATCAATCACATTGATAAATAATATTGATACAAACTTTCAAATGGAATTGATCATCAACGAACAAGGGAAAGAACGACCGAAAGAAATAAAGAAAGTACCAAAAGAGAGCGACGACCGTAATGTTTTGTACTTTCCCTTTATTTCGTCACCAATTGTACAATGGTAGAACAATGTTCAATTGAATAACATCCTGCATGAAGCTAATTGTTGTTTCATGATCAAGCCAGATTGAATCACTAAATCAAGTGCATGAACTTTTTAATTGGAATGAGTTTCAACAAGTGCTTCAATCAGATAAGAATAGATAGCAATTGTAACAACTGCATTTGAAGCGAATTGTCATCATTTAGTGTGATCATACATGGCAACAACTTCAAATGATGATGATGATGATAAGTGATGGTGGCGATTATGGTGGTGAATGTCAACAAAGGTATGAATTGCGATTACTTAATTAACATTTATCATCATTTTATTATTTGTGGAAAATTTTTAACTTAATAACATCACAAAACATCATCATGTTAGATTTTCTCTTGTTTAATTATTAAATTGGGCGACTAGACTATTAGTACTAGCCTAAATGGCATATGTTCAATGTACAACCTTGATTAACACACTACGACGCTGTGTAGATATACCAACAACAATAAACAGGTTAGGCAGGTTAATGATAATAATTCAGTATATCGGAGATGATTGAATTGGGCGTGTCTATTCGATTAGATTCGAATTGATTAATATAGTTAGTTAATGCAACACCTGTGATGAACGTGTTTTCAACTCTCATTTCATTCAAACAAAGCTAGATCATCTGTACTGATGTATATATTCGTGTGTGCATGTGTGTGTGTGTGTAGCACGACTAATAACCAATTAACAATTATTTAATAAGCCGGAAAAATTGATAAACTTTTTATTTATTTAATTTATATTTCATTGGTTAGTACATTGTCAGCGGAAAAGGAACCATTTTGCAACGAACCGACCAATGAGAACATTGCACAATTTGCTTCATCCGCGCAATCCACACAACCGTATTTTATTGCAACAAATTGTAATAATGATTTATCAATGGCAAATGAAAGTAATTGCAAAAACGTTGATGTGTTGATGTATGACGATTCTTGTGATGCACCGAACCTGGACGTCATGCGTGTCCACTCGAACTCTGTCGGATCATCGAATTTAACCGAATATGCAAGATTTAAAGTAAAATCGGTTGATGATAACAATAATCCAGATTTTACTCAGATGAAGCATATTTATTCTGATGAAATGGTTAATTTGATCAATACGGAAAATGTTGCTGATTGTTCCACTACGATCGGTGAATTGTTTCCATCATTACCGGATGTGGTGTTAAGAAAGTTATGTCTACTTCGAGAGAATACGACCAGCATTGAACAATTGTCCGAACAGGAGATTGATTCACGTTACCAAACATTATCGTTGGCATTTCAAACCGACAAGTTTACGTTGGAACAACGAGTTCGATTGTTTCGACATCAACGTGAAGTGATCGAATCGGATGCGCGAAATGAGTTGGACAATCTGACCGATTATGTACAAGAATTGAATCGTCTCCTGTTTTCCTATGATTCAAAACTATTTCACCAAAACAATCTATTGCAATTGCGACAACTCAAAGATATGGTCGATCGTATCAGATGGCAATGTGAAGTGATACGATCGGCGGTTATGAAGATTTCATCGAAAAGTGAATTGTATGGTGCTGTACGACAAGAGGAAAAACTATCAATGGCGTTCGATATAATTCGTTTACATATGGATAATCTTAAACGTTCAAAACAACGAGACGAAAAAGAGATGGAAGAGATGCGACGTTTGTTGGCGCAACCAAACTTAAACCAAGATCATCAGAATCCAATTGAATTGTTACGACAAACATCATGTGGCGACGATGATGGATCGACATGTTCATTACTTAATCGAACGGCTCTTAAATCAATTTCAAAAACAGTGGGCAATCCAAAAATTGTAACATTAATATAATCGTATTTCAATTATTATTATTTGACTTGATAATATATCACTTTTATTACAGAATCGCATTCGAGTTCGTCGGGCATCGGTTGCATCTGTAGATTTGGGTTCCGTATGTATTGATTGATTGATTTGTTTTTTTATTTTAATCATTAAACATAATTTAATTATACAGAAAGTTATTAAACGAAGATCTTTTGAATCGGATGAACCACCTATAACGACAACGATGACAACAACAACTACTACATTTGAGAATTGGCCCAATGGTCCACGTACGACAACATCGACAACGTCGATTACTTCTCCCATTGAATCCGATTCAACAACGAACAATGAACAGCAATCTACAATTCGAGACCAACTTCTTTGTCGTCGTCGAACCGTGCCGACGTTTGAAATGAAAAAATCCTATCGTCCAAACTCTTTATTTCAATATCTGGATCGAACAACGCCACAAATGGATGAGGAAGAATGTGAAGAAGATCGAGAGGATACTGAAAATGTTGATACTGATGAGAATTGTTATGAGCCAGATCAAATAAGTAAATTATTTTCTAATGAGTCGAATGATGAGAAGGAACATGAGTCTGATAATAGTGAAATTGGTGCTTGTGATAATAAAGAACAACTATTGGAAACTGCTGAAAAACAAGATTGGTTAATGTATTTAAATGAAAAACTAAGCCAATTCAATTTTGATTCATTGAATAGGTCAATCGATATAATGAAGAAAAACATTACAGGTTGGACCAATCGTTTTATCTACTTGTAAGTTGAGACACAGTTAATTGGATTCTAAAATGAATTTACGTTATTTTTATTCATTAATTTAGCATCACCAAATCAAAACAGATATTTAAAGAAGCAATCCAATTAAAACCAGATCGATACGATCAAATACGTTACTTTGCATCTGCTCTATTGATACTAATATCCATTGTCATCATATTCGATTCTATCGTAGTACCATTATTAATATGAAATGACTCCTATGGTTATTGTCAATTTTGGGGTTGACTGTTTTGTTTCGAAATTTCCTAACAAATAAACACTTCAGAAAATAATGAAACTAGAAAACTGTTTATGATAAATGACCATTTTTTACATTTCAACCAATAGTAAATCAACAATAAACATTTTTTTTTAATTTTTACATTTTATTTACTTACAAAAATTGCAACGTACATAATGAATATATAGCAAGATTGCAATAGAAACTAAATATTAGTTTCTTCAATGATTTCAAAAGTGAGATCCACAAAATAATAATATAAAACTTACAACTATACTGGTTTTGCTTTGTTTGCTTCTCGTTTCAAAAAAACAAATATTTTTTCCTTTATCCAATCTTTAGGAAATGGTGCATACATATTGTTTGATCGCTGGAAACTTTAAAATAAAATAAAATTAATACATTTTAATAAAAAATGGCTCATCAATTCGAGTTTGATTCTACTTACACAAGACAGCTCAAATCAGTAACCTTGTCGATATAATCAAACAATTGTGATATGTCGTATGTAATAGTGGTCATGCCGGGATTATCTTCTTTCAGATGTATTTCATACATATGACAAATATCTAGTTTTAGGGGATGTTAGCTATATGAACTGGTCATTCAGCAAATTATACTTACATTCAAGAGCATCATTCAACGATTCAAAATCCCAATAAGTACGGGTTTCAACATTTCCAGGCTGAAATAATACAATTGTGTGCGCCATTTTCAATTGATTAATATTCAATATTTATCCAATTTAGATTTAAAAATTGGTGGATAATTTAGTTTGACGCATATGTTTTGGTGCCGTGTATTGTATTTTAGTCGATGAACGAATCGATAGTATCGAAAATTTACGACAAACATCAACACACATCGTACATGTTCAAAAACTTTCAAGTCCCACGTGTTCCAACAAAATAATCGAAAACTACTTGAAACATATCGAAAATTCCAAAATTCAAAATAATGTAAATAACAAAAGTTTAATGTTATTCATCAATAAGATTAATTATTCCATTGCAATATAAAAACTTTCCATGTAAGTCCCTTTTTAGTTTTTTGTTTCGATTCTTGTAAATTGTAAATCGATTAATGCTCCAAGTTTAAATATAGAAAGCTACTGCCATAATTTTAGTGTGTGTACTCTTGAAAGTGGCTTGAAAAAGCTTAGCCATATATATGTTATAAAATGAAATTTATTTTGGACAATTGTGACAAGTTTCAGTGCCAATGGCAACCGTTCATAATAATTCTTAGAATGATTTGAACAAAGACCAAGTTTGATCAATAAATTTAAATCAATTTTATATATCTTGAACACAAAAGAGAACATTTTTTCTCAACTTTCATATCGTTTCATTTATTCATTCATCAGCTATAAGTCAATAAGGAATGTGAATTAAAATTTTGTTGGTAGAACCAAAACCAATTGTTTGAGATATTTGAGTGATTTCCTTACCTGTATAATTAACATTTCAGTTAAATTGACAATTAGTGACTTGAAGTTTACTTTATTCTTTTCTGTTATACACTAATTGCATTCTATTGATCTCATAATTGTTTCAAACTCTTCAACCCTGTTTTACGATATATCTGTTTGTTCATTCATGGTTAATCGATTGGCTAGTATTTGTCTTCATATCATATTGTAACTTTAATGTGAAGCGTACTCTTGCACTTTAAATTCATTTTCTCCATTTTAAATTTATAAAAACCACCATCTACATTCAATCAAATAATCACTAAGGATCACACCATTATGTGATTAGTATTTTATGGTTAACATTTATCTATATTATACTTAAACGTTAGTAAACGTATAGAATAATTTCCAAGAAGTTAACGACGCTCGTTGGCATGGTTGAATCGGCAACCACTAATAAGAACAAACAACAAAACCTACAAACGTCTCAAATCGTTTCAGTGGATTTAACGAACAATTGCAACTCGTCTATTGTAGCTATTGGATTGATATTCTCCCAATTGACAACCATTATGATCGAACGAAATAATAAGGTTGATATAGTTAAAAATGATGGCATACGATTGGGTCCACTTTCGGGTTCTCATAATAATCGGCCTGGATCTAGTTTTCGGACAAATTCCACAAGTCCACCACTAGTTTCTCGAAAATTTGTTGGAAAAACTATTGAGACAACGATAAATAGTACTGTGTTGGATAATTCTGGTCTCGATTCTACCGCTAGTGGACATTCAATGTTAGATTCGCAACGTATTAAACAAATGAAACCATATTTCAAATATTCTTCTATTATATCTGGTGCTATTGATGACTTTTTTGAGGTCTTCATTTGAACTCTATTAATTATTCAATTAAAATTCTAATCCATATTATATGTTTTGAACAGGGACATGTTTGCGGAAAATCAAGATCCGGTCGCTCAACAATCTTTTTTGATCGAATACTACTTTACTTTGCCTACATATTTTGTTGCCGAAATTTGCTATTGGCTTTTGTTGAAGATTTAGAATTCCGCGGTTGGCTCGGTGAAACCGAACGTGCACGACCACAACGTCAGATGGTAATGATCTTTACCATTTGGTCAATTTTTATTTCTATCGTATTTCGACATTATTCTCGTGCAATGAACACCAAATACAAGTTAAGTTGGCTTGAACCATTTGATGTACTTCGTGGCGAACAAACGCCTCATTCATCTGGATTGTCATTAGAAATGACACATTCATGGTACAACTTTACCTTATACATGTGGAGGCTGTATTTTCTATGCTCCCATG
Organism: Blomia tropicalis; assembly: GCA_029204025.1. NCBI lineage: Eukaryota > Metazoa > Arthropoda > Arachnida > Sarcoptiformes > Echimyopodidae > Blomia > Blomia tropicalis. The sequence continues at coordinate 10,495,745 of CM055088.1, forward strand.
GCGCCACACTAATGGTAACGGTCTTCTTCATGGGAGTCGTACGACATCGATGGAATTCGTTTGATGGATCATCTTCCGAAAAGATGTGGTTCAATGTAATGTCATGCATATGGGCAATAATTAACGTCGCATGGACTTACATTGCTTCAACCCATGCTTACGTTAGCTTTGTCTATTTCAATTCGTTGTGCTACTACTTCCGGATCCGTTTCGATAAAGTCAATCAAGACATTGAAACAATTATTACTCAACGTTTAAAGGCAAACGAACGTGTGGCAATGTTACATCACATTTTGGTCGAACACAACTCATTGTGTTTGAAGGTGTCCGAATATAATCGTTTTTGGGCACGTTATTTGATGTCAGCATACTTTTTTCTGATTGCAGTCATTTGTTTCACAATGTTTCAAGCATTTTTCACCACAAACTTTGTCTATATTCGTTTAATAATGCTTATTTTTGCATTAATTTCTGGCTTCTTCATTACGCGAATTTCGGTATCGGCAGCCATTATGTCCAATATGGCTCATGTACCATATCGACGATTGATTCGACTCTCATTTGAAAAGTATCCAGTTGAATTGCAAATTCAAGTAAGTTTTTAGTTTAATTAATCGTGAAAATAATGGTTTCATCATAGCTACGAATGTTAATTCAACGAACTTCCGGACCAACTATCGGTTTCTATTGTTTGGATGTTTTTGAAATCACTTACACTACATATGCTAGTGTACGTATTTTTGTGACCTTTGTGACACCTTAGTTATTTATCTCTACTAATAATTAATTGTTTTTCATTAACAGATATTGGCAGCATTGGGTCAGAATTTCCTCCTCATTGTCGATTTTGTTCGATCCTATGCCGAGGTTGGCAAAGATTATAGCGAATTGGACATTTCCGATTTGAATTTTCTAACAGAAAGTATGTTCAACTCAACCTTGGATGTTATCGATGAGATGACTGGAACTCATATATCAGAACAATTGAAAAACACTTCTCTGTTGATGAATATGGTCAACACGTGAATAATGTAGCATTATATTTCACTATATTTCATTATATTATCTGTAGCTTACCATTGACTTAAATTGAATAATGTTATCAGAACAGGGCTCTCAATTCTTACTTGTCGAACAAGTATTGTTAATCGGTTTTAGTTTCAAATTTATCACTTGCAATTTAATGGATCAACAATTGTTTAATTGTTTGAAATAAAAATGAAATGAAAATTGTATCGAACAATGTTAGATGAACTGAAGCTGATTATTTACGAACTTGTTTGAATAAAAACTATCGACGACCTCTTGGTGCTCCACGTCCACCGCCGCCGCTGCCACCACCAGAACCACCAGCAATTGGACGACGATGACCTCGACCGCGTCCACGACCACGAGCTCCTGGTCCACCTCGTCCCATGGTTTCCCGTTTCTTGGCTTTAGCTTTTGGTGTATCATCTACCAAAAGTGTTTCCAATGGTAATGCATCTGGCAGTATGAAGTAGCGAATGTTATTTCCTCGAATCGATAATGAATCCAATGATTGTTGTGCTCCACTCTTTGAGACTAATTTCACTGTTTTCAGATGAGTGTTCATAGCAACATCTACACCAGCAATAGTTCCACTTGCCTAAAGATAATTTAGATTAAGATTGAAAAACATCTTACAACTGAAAACAACTTACAACAGAGCCATTCTTCATTTCAATCGTTACGGTTTCATGTGATAATTTCATCAAAAATCTGCAATTAAACAGTATTATTTTCAATTGACATTTATAAATTTTCGTTCAATACGCTTACCGGACTAATTTCATGATTACAATTTGAATGATTTGAAGTTTATTTCCTAAATAATGACAATTTTGGACCAAATGAAACCGGTAAGTGGAAAAATTATAAACACATGACAAGTTAGCTCCCAAACAATGTATACCCATTATGGGTGCAACAGCGCCCAAAATTAGACAATTGTCTCAGGTACTACTTATTTGAATCACTATTTATGAACAATTAGGATTCTTCTGAACACGTAATTAATATAACTATTTTAACCTTATTGACCGAAACATAGTTTTGGCGGAACACAGACTGTTTTCCTTTTTATTGATTTTTATTACACATTTCATATTCACATTTATTTATTTCATCTTTTACATCGTTCCCAATATTTTTGTGATTGCATTTCTGTTATTCTCGACATTGTTCTATAGAATGCAAATTTTTCCTCTTCACCCGTAAATATGCTAGACGAATCATTGGCCATGCCAAGATCGTCCATCAACTTTCGATCGTCATCGCTAATTGTTTCATTGTTTCTCCCTTCTCCTTTAAACAGCTCATCACGCGGAACATCGGCAGAGAAGATCACTCGAACACTATTATCGTAGAATGCATCAATCATGGTTATGAAACGACGCGCTTGGCCTCTAGTCTTTATATCCATTTGAGGTATGTCACGAACTATGATTGTGTGAAATGTTTGCGATAGAATTAAGTAATCTTCGGCGCCTAATGGTTTATCGCAAAGTTCTTTAAAATTTGAATCCAGTACTTGTCCACATGACTTGGCAAAGTGAATATTACGTGCTTTTATTGTCAATGTTCTCGGCCTAACAGTGTCCGTTTCTTTACTCGCTAATGCGGAAAATAATGTATCCAAATGTTTTGTCGTTTGCGGATTTGACGTTATATAATAGACTTTAATGTGAGTTTTTCCAGATGAATCGGTCGAATCTGAACAAGCCAATAATCGGCGATAATCAATTCCTGATTTTAGATGAATGATTGTACAATATCGTTTAACCAATGGTATGAATGGAAGAAAGTTTGCTCTTTGAAGTCCATTCTTATATAGATCGTCTGGATGTCGATTAGATGTCGTAATCAATATAATTCCTCTATTGAACAGTTCTTTAAAAAATGTTCGAATTATCATGGCATCTCCAATGTCGGTCACTTGAAGTTCGTCCAAACACAATAACCATGATTCTGAAACAATTTCTTGTGCAATAGCCGGAATAGGATTAAAGTCTAATGCCGGTCCTGATGACGATGATGTTGATCGGTTTTTAATTTTGTATTGATGAATTCTCGAATGGATTTCCAACATGAACGAATGAAAATGTATTCGTCTTTTCGTTCCTTCTGGTACGCAACAATTGTCACAGAATAGATCCATAAGCATTGTCTTACCACAACCGACGTCGCCGTGTAAATAGAGACCTCTCGGATCTCCATCTAGATCTAAATCGATCGGTTCCGATCGGTTTGTATCATCATCTCTTGTATTGATTTTATTTTTATGTAAAATTGAAACGGGATGATTAAAAAAGTTTAACAATTCACGTGTTCGGCTAACAGAGTTTCCACCATGCATTTTTGGTGAATAATTTCGTAAACGGTTATTTAATTGATCGAAACGTTTAATGATTTCAATTTGATGTACATCACTTTTTAATTTACCTGATCGAACTTTAGTTTGATAGACATCAAAGATGTGAGTCGATTCGTACCTGTCTATACTTGTAAATAATAACCGTTTTAAATAATTTACTTTTCTAAATAACTTTGAATCGGAAAACATGTTTGTTCAGTAGTATTAACATTTTGAATTGACTGAAGTTTGAATTTAAATGTTCTTTCTATTTCTAATTTATAATTTTATTACTATCGGGGAAAATAATTTGAGTACTGTTATTTCGTGCTCAACAAAAAGGTTCTGAAAGTGAACAAAAAAGAGAACACTTTACTTTTAATGCAATTATAATTGAATTTTATTGTTTCAATCTAGTTGAATCTTCTTGTTTTGATTTTTCGCTGTTTGAAATACTGGAAATTGTTTTACCATTTTTATTCTCTTCCGGAATGGAAGGTGTTTCCGATTTATTGATTTGAGAACTATTACCAACTTCAGTCGATGATTTACTTGAAGTACTTTCAATATTAGAACTCGTTTCCAAATTTGTTTCATCTTTATCTTTCTTCTTCTTTTCACTTGGTCGTCCTTTTTCATTCTTATCCTTTTCGGATATTTTTGACGATTTCCCTTTTAATATTCTTTGTTGATTGACATCGATTGCCATTTGGGGTGACTTGCTTAATTTCTTAGATCTTTTCCCGCTCAATTTTTTATTCGGATTTAAGAATATTGTTTTGGCTTTCATTGATGGCGATTTATTAAGATTAGGAGGATGTCCATAATTAATTGGTGAATTAAATTTAGCTCCAAAAATTGTCCAATTTTGACTTTTCGTTACGAAGCAAAAAAGGAATGTAAATGCAAATAATATTATAATGCCACCACAGGCAAGTTTAAGCCATAACCAAAAGAGTGATTCCTCGTATTTTATGTTAGAAGTACCGTAACTCGGTTTTCTAGGAGAAGTATAAAACAATTTTCCCGATGTTTCACATCGTGTCTTATTAAACTTTGACAATGGAGCAAGTAGATTTCCGCGACAATGGAAAAATCTTTCGTATGGTACATTGGTTCTTTTCAACAGAATTGTGTCTCGTTTTTCCTCGCTCAACTTCATTGTAAAGTTGTGTATGATGTAGACGCATCCTACCAATGAATCGAAGAGATAAACATCTCCATTGTGGCGAAAGCCTTTCGCAAGATTCATGAAAATTTGTTGTTTAGAATCTTGTAAAAATTTGTTATTCATATTGTCTGTTCGCTTCTTCAGCATCACATTATCTGATCGATTTGTTTTCAACATATAGAAATAATCTTTATTTATATGTTCATCGATTTTTTGCGATTTGGGATGAACCATGGGTGAATAAGACCAATGGGTAAATTTCATGTCATAGATTACCCAGGATGAAGAAAAGTTCATTTCATCTAAATTTGATTCGATCATAATTATGTTTGATTAAGCTCGTCGACTTACCTCGATTTAAGTAGTAACCCGTTGTTGAATCTTCGCTCGTTTCTTGACTACTTATGATTGAGAATGGGGAATAATAATTGACATTGCCGTAGAATAGTTCCGGATCCGATTCCATGTTGATATTTGCTATATAAGCATATTCGTTTGTGATTATGTATGCCAGAACAAATGATTTGGCCCAATGAAATTGCCATTTTTTAGCGCTAAATGCTTCTATGGTTAAACGTGGAATTACGGTAAATATACTGTATGGATCGCCATATGATATTATGTAGACGCCTTCTAATGATTTCATTGAACGTATCCGATATTTATCTTCTAACAAATCAACCGCAGATTTCAGCTCTAGCTCATACCATGGAAAATAGTTATCATCAATCGGCATGCCTTTGGGAGATATTTGTTTGGTTGGAACATAGTATTTCATGGTCGATTCAAATATCACAAGATCGTCTTGAAATGAAAACTTTCGTTTGTAGAATGTAAATGATTTTAGGTATATTTCTTCAAATTGTGCCATACGTATCTTGTAACAAATATGATTAATACGTGGGTCTATCTCTTCTTGAAGAATATTCTAAAATTTAATCTATTATTTATTATGTTGCTATGTAGTTACTTTATACTGCTCACCGGTTGCAATTGGACAAACATAAACCATCTAATACATATAATTGCTATTACCAGAATTTTAATTGAACCAAATTCATTCATCTTTGAATATACTTATGAAAACTAATGGGTAAATGTATTTTGACCTTTTAAAAGCCATTATTTCAGTTCGAATTTCATTGTAAAGCTAGAAAGATTCTCGAATTTCACAATGAAAAGTTGTATTATCTGAAATTTCATTTAAAATGGTATTGGCTTGACTAATCTCATTTGAGTTACACCATATATTGTGTGAATGTGTGTGCCTAATCACATTGTTACATTGACATATCGAATAAATTAGTTTTCACTTTCTTTTCTCGCCCAATTGATGAACATAAACTCTATTGACATGGGTTTGTTCTATTCAATGTTCGGATGTTGTGATTTACGAACTTGAACAACTTATGAATACGTTTTTTTACACATTCACAATTTGTCCTGTTCACTCGATCATAGCCAATATATTCAAGATATATTGGTTTGTATTCAACGTATTCATTCGTCAACTACTTTTGATCTATGTTCGACTGAGATTAGACTGAGAGAGAGAGAGAGAGAGAGAGAGAGACTTGTGGGGTTATTGCGTTCTCTTTTTCACTCTTTCCTTTCACTTCTATGTGTATGGCTTTCATTTGCACGCGTCATTACATTATTTCTTGACTAAAATTTTCTCTTTTATTCGAATGATTGGTGTGTGTGTGTGTATGTGTGTATCCCCTAAAGGACAGAAAGTGCGAGAACATATTAGAACGATGTACGACTGATTGGCTGTCGACTGTACGACCGGCCCGGGTGAGATCACCATTACATTTACGTTCGGCCATAGTGAAAGTGGCAATATAATATATTGTAATATACACGATGAAATGTGAAACGACCAGAACTATGATACCTTGACAACCACCACCGTATAGTGAAACCAAAAGATTAAGTTTTCCAATTTTCAACTTTTGGTTTTCAACTTCAACCAATACACCACACTATTGCTATATCTACTTTGCCCAATAATACGCGACGATTTCATAATAACGTAATATTGATGCATCGCAGTCATCCAATATTTAATATGGAAGATTTACGTTCAAGTAATGTGTATGTTTACGTTGATCGAAGATGGCAACATCGTTCGGCTATTTAAATGGTTAAATGAACCATTGAAAGCGGTTGAAACAGTTTGTGGATTTTATTCGTCTCGTACACCGAACGTACAGTTCATACATCTCGATACATGCGTCACCAATTAATTTACCTATTACGATGATGATGACTTTTGGACGCGCTAGTACTTGTTGCTAATGTGCCAGCGGTGGTGGTGGTGGTGGTGGTGCACCTGTGCAATCTTCTCATTGTGTGTTTCATACATCTTGTATCATCTATGCTCTCGTCGAGAATGGGAAGAGTTATAGCCATTTCCTCGTCGTTAAAAACGACTAACCATCATCCTCATCATTGCTCTCGTGTAAATTAATCTTTATTCATTTGAACGGAACGGGCTACTATCGAGCCGTATTGAACGATCGCGGAGTGATAATATTCCACAAATGTGATAATATTTTCTATATATTCAGAATGGTGTTTACAATTATTCCAGCGTCGAATAGTAAACACAAACCATGGTATGATGTAAAACGTCGCAATGGTGGCCACGGTACAAAGGCCATTTCCGGTAAACAATCACCAAACACTAAAGCGACTGCCGCTCCTGATGGCGGCGGTCTCGTCAACGCAAACGATCATTATACATTTGCCCAACCGTACTATCCATATTATGGTAACTATTATCGTGGGAGCACAAAGACCCATCTCAACCAATATCAACCACAATCGCAACCATTGAGAACATCGACGTCATCATTTGTTCAAAAACGTGGAGGAACGAGTCAATTCTCACCATCTCAACTAAATGTCAAGTAAGTGTTGCCATTTTTCATCTAGCATCAGCTTCTTTTACTACTATTCTCCATTTATATCCATTGGTCATCTTATTTACATGAATTATATGAGTCTCGGTTTATTTTTGAACTAACTATGTCTCTTGAAAACGGACAAAAATAAGCATCAATCAATTTGATATTAAACCTTTGAAGTAAGAACAAGCTAGATAGCAAACGAGAAAGCAATGAAAGGAAAGAGAGATAGAGAGATAGAAATCTTTCCTTGTGCCATCTCTTAAAGAGTTTGTCTTATTTCGGCAACATACACCAACCTTTTCAATTTTCATTTCTCAAGGATTTTTTCAACTCGACTCGTTTCTTTTTCTTCTTATTCTTATGATTGTAATCCAAGGTAATGCACCATTAATAAATCGAAAAAAAGAACATCGAAATAGTGATGAGGGTCGGTCGGCCGATCGGTGGGTATGAATGAATGTTGTAATTTAATTAATTTCCAATGTGATCACATATTTGTGATATAATAATCGAACAAAAAGGCAATAGCAACAATAATAGAAAAAACTACAAACGATCGATTGGCCATTTGTGTTCGATGCCTGAAGGAAGGAGGGGAGGAGGAATACAATCCCGGAAAGTGTTCGCGGGGGAACGTTCACCTTTAGTTCGATCGGTACTTTAGTTATCCACTCGTTCACTGGCTCAGTAAATCCATTCGTACTAGTTTGTTCAACATAACATTTAGTTCGATCAAGTGCGTCTAACCCTTGCTTAACCAAATTAATGATCAACAATTTTGTGATCATAGTAAGCTTGCATATCAACAGAACGCAACTATACTTCCTTAGGACGGTGGCCGATTCGTGTACCACTACACTCTTTGGTTGGTTGGCGTTTGTATGAGTGTTGTTCTTGAATATTTATTACCATTTATGTAATGTGATGATCATGTTGATTGACTTTGATTATGATGCTTGATGAAATATATTCTTCTTCTTCTTCTTTTTCTTCTTCATCATTAAATTAAAGGGGCAAGGTTTCATTTGATGGTATTAACCGGACTTCCCGATTACGGTTCACTTTGTTGTTGATCGCATTGATCTTTATGTTAGTATCGTCACTCACACACACATATGCAAACGCACACTACACACACACACGCACACATTTACATTGCGTTTATATTTGAGATATTTTCCGCTTGGTGTACTTTCTGGACAATTCGACAATTTTCGAATCTCCTGTGTTTGAATCATTCATGTGTGCCCAGTGCACCAAAACCATAAAGCGCATCAATATTTCGATGGATGATAATAAAACTAACAATTCGTTCAGTTCTGTTCCATCAGGTACGACTATAGACGACATGGTTTTACCATCAAACGGAATGGCAAACGGAAAGCAACGAAAGTCTCGTCAACGAAAAAATTCATCATTATTGGATCAAAACAATCACCATAACAATAATAATAATAATGAAGATGAAGAAGATGAACAAGGTGATCACAATCATCAACAAACGGGATCATCGCCGACACCATCGTCGATTACCATCATTACCGGATCTAATAATGAGGAACGTTTTGTGGTGACCACTACAAATCCGATGGTTTCCAATTTCAATTCATCTTCTACATTGAAGGATACAAAATATTTGCCAAATTTAGAGAAAAGGTCATCGTCGTCGTCGCCATTATTGTTGTTTCAACAATGTCTTTGTGCATCCGTTTTGAAATTGTTAATTATATTGATCTTTGTCGGCATTGGATTCATGTTCGGTTTTACTGTTGCCAAATGTACGTACAATCATCTTTTTTTCTTATAATAATTTTCTCCTCATCATAGATATGTTTTTACCTGCCTGTGATCATCCACCATGCTCATCAGCTTCATCTTCAAACACTTTCTCGTCAACTTCGCCAAAATCAAACCATAATAAGCATCAATTGTTCAATGTAAATAGAACGTCTTCGTTTAGTACAAAAATTATTTCAAATGAATCGGAACCATATTCGACCACTTCTACTAGTACAATTACTTCATTAATTCTCAATTCTAATAGTACGGAAGTCTCTACTACCACAATTGAGTCATCATCATTATCATCGACTACCACGACAACAATTATCAACGATACAATGTCGCCTTTACCGGAAATAAGTACCACTACCGAATCGAAATTCGTTTCAGAGAAGATTATTTCAGAAACAAATTTAACCACAATAACACCAGTCAATACTGATTCAAATGTAGACGTCGAAACGACGACCTAATTCCGACAACAACTTCATTTGATTTCAATTTCAATGATTATGTTTCAGATATATTTCCCAATAATTCAACTGTTCCACTTACTGACGATGAGCTACTTATATCAATACGAATTCCAATGAGTTCGAATCAAGTGATCAATGAAACGGCTCCAAATTCAACCCATCAATCAACATCGACTAATATCATTGACCCACCCGTATCAACAATGGCTTCCACGACAACGTCGTCGTTGACCATGAACGACTTGATTGATAAACCATCATCATCATCATCATTCATAAATTCATCCACGATTGCTACTGAATCTACAACAAATATTGTGCCTACTACTGTGAAAGTAATTTCGAATGTAACCAATGATTATGATGACGAAAGTTCTTCCGTATTATCATCGACTACAATGGCTACGATTGAATTGCCCATTAACACACGATCAATTGGTAGTGATGATGATGATGATGATGTTGTTGATGTTGATGCCAGCAACAGTAGTAACGTTGGAACGGTCACGACCATTGCGATCAATACAAACAAGACGGAAAGTATTGCTACCACAACTAATCAGTCGATTGTGGTCGTTGACAATAGTTCGAAATCGATGACCTTGACAGACAATGATCATAATAATGTTGAGACAATAGCCGATGGCGGCATCCATGCGTCGAATGGTTCAGCGACTAGTACAACGTCGATTTCCACATCTAAGGTGTTGTTGGTGGACAAGAAGGAGAGTGATTCAAGTGGAACAAATGAAACATATATAACGGCCAAACCCATAGAAGTAAGTGAACGAACAAATTCGAATGGAACAATTATCAACGATGAACAGCAACACGATTCTTCATTCAAGTCAGAAGGAAACGACCGACTAACGACAACTGTTGCAACATTTGTCGTCGATCAATTATTATCAAATATAACCTTGGTGTCGGTTGGAAAACAAGTTCACGACACACCATTGCAACATTCGAATGATTTAGCCATTGACGCATCGTCGCCGGCCAATTCTACGGTAGTTATCATTGAACCGAAAACAATTGTTGAGAAGGAAGATACTACCTTTAATTCAAGTGTAGAATTAAATCAAAATAATCGAACCGGCTATGAACGAAACTTGTCTCATTCCGAAGTTGATAATTCAACTAACCAAAATGATCTAGTGAATGGAACTGCCAAAAATGAAAGATTGAGTCATTCGGTTTCGTTGACACTTTTAGATGGTTCAAATGTTCAAGACTTTTGTCTTGATACACAATTTCGTTGTCCCGAAGCAAATACTACAAAAAAGTTAGACGATTCATCGATCATTTGCTTGGATAATGATCATCTTTGCGATGGAATTATTGATTGCCCACTAGATTCATTTGACGAATTGAACTGTTCGGAAACGAAATGTCAACAAAACTACATGTGTGGAAATCTTAATCATACTGATTTAATGGCCGCTTCAAGTGCACCAAATGGAAATTGGACAAATGGAACATTGCCAAACTTGAATGAAACAGTTCCAATTGTTGAATTAACCAAATGTATTCCCAGACGTTTATATTGCGATGGAATATGGGATTGCCCCGATGGATCCGATGAGATTGATTGCCAAATAACCAAATGTCGTCCCAATGAGATTCGATGTCGCGATGGATCAGCATGCATAACCGGAAAACAAGCTTGTGATGGCGTCTACAATTGTCGCGACCATTCTGATGAAATTGGATGTGGTATGTTATCTTTCGATCATTATTGACTGTATTATGACGTGAAATTATCGTTTCAAGTGTCAAAATCAAGTTGCGATTCGTCTGGTGGACTGTATTGTGAAATCGGCTTATGTATTGAACGTTCATTTAGATGTGATGGTTACCAAGATTGTCCGAATGGGACCGATGAGCTTAATTGTTGTAAGTTATCTTCTTCTATGATTCAAAATTGTGTTTTTAATTCTTAATTTTTTATTCATTTTCTAAAGTAACCGCCGAAACTTGTGCTTCTTTAGAAAATAAATTTTATTGCCAATCAGGTGAATGTATCGATTTGGCAAAACGTTGTGATGGTCATCAAGATTGTTTAGATTATTCCGATGAAGATAGTTGCAGTAAGTTATATATATCATAGGTTCATCTTATTTTTTTTCATTTGTTCATTATAGTTGAAAATGATTCCGAGGAAATAGTTCACCTTTTTAATGCTAAATCAGGTTATTGGTCATTATATTGTGTACCGGATCCATCCAATTTTAACTCATCTGATGCTGATAATTTATGTTCATCAATGGGTCGATCTCGTTCAATGAATTATTCGTTTATTGAAGTAGGGAAACTTTTGGGCGATTCGACTTGGGGTTCGATTCAAATGGACCGATCTTCTAATATAATACCATGGCAATATTCCCAAAATATAACTCATTCAAAGGAATGTGCAAGCAATTCAACAATTGCAATTCAATGTAGTAAATTCGATTGTAATCGAATTGAACCGATTGAACCAATTATTACAAATCATAATGTAACGAATACAACAACACAAGGAGGAAGTATAGAGCCTAACCTAACACCCGTTGAAGCACCGGAACCATTATATGTAATGGCGAAAAATTCGAGCTTGAATTCAACAAGATGTGTAGCTTATTCGGTTGCTCTAAAATGGTTGATCGCCAGCGGACAATGCATTAAGTACATTTATTTATAACTCAATGTTATAATTTTTAACTTTTATTTATTTTTTTTAGAAACTTTCAATCTCTATCGATTAAAGATTTATTAATTAGTAATTCAAATAACTCTTGGTCGATGCCAATCCAACAAGTTCGCATACATCCACATTATTCATTGTTTCGAACTATACGATATCCTGACTATGATATGGCCTTATTAGAGACTGAATTACCGCTTCCTAAATCGATCATCAGTACAAGCGCTATTTGTCTTCCTTCGTCCAAATTGGATCCGGAAATTACATGCTTTCTCGGCGATTATGGCTCGGGCGATACTGCATTCGAAGTAGTAGAGACATCGTTTTGTAATTCATCTCGACAATTTGATGGTTCAATGACCACTCGAACAATATGTGCCGCAAGGACCGGATTACCTGATGCCGATTCTCCATCGCCATGTCTTCCACCCTATTTACCATTACTTTGTTTGACAAGCAAATCGGAATGGTACCTCTCCGGATTTATATCATATCAAAGAGGTTGTGAATCGATTGGATCAGAATTTCCATCGTTTCTTGGTTATTACAAACACCCTACCATATTTTCCAATTTATTTGCAATGAGAGAGTTTGTCGAGCATACACTCGGAATTGGTACATATCATAAGGAGCGGCCAAAATTGAAAACAACAAGTATATCAATCGTTAATCAAAGTATCGATCGAAACTCAACATTAATCAATGCGGTATCGCCTTCAACGATAACATCGGAACTATCAATTACTGTAACACCACCTCCTATAAACAATCTTCGAGCTGTTTATTTAAGAAAGGACGAATTGGAAAAGGAGATTGGTCCGATTGAATCGGCGATACGTAATAAAACATTTGAAGATGTGAATCGATGGCAAAAGAGTTTGAATCTATCACCGAATGAAACGGTCAAGATTTTGTATCGCAATGAAACGCCATTTATCGAACCAATTCAGAACGTAACGTTAACACCAATTCAACCGGAAGTCACAACACAAATTCAATTGTTACCAGAATCGCAATTACCGGTAAAAGAAGTTGTAAATGATCAACAATATGATAATGCAACAATTCCTATCAACAATTCAACTGTCGATATGTTAAAAGAAGTCATTATTGAATCATCGAATAAAACCGAAACTTTGTCAGTAGATGTCAACATTGCAGAACCAACAACAGCAACTACAATTTCAACTAATTCAACACAATACAATTCTACGATCTCGAGCATTGGTTCAAACTAATGAAATCTAAATATTTTTTTATACAATTGGTATTTATTGGTACAAAAATATTAGGAAAATATAATTCAAAGACTATTCAAATAAAGAACGAAGCAAAGGTTTCGGAAATATATGCCATTTTGACAACGATGTCGAGTTATTTGTTTGGTATAAAAATTTTGGAATAGTTTTATTTCAAGATTTTTAGAAATCTATATTTATATATATTCATCATCACAGAATTCGTATAATTTGTTTCTTGGTTAATTTTTCATGATTTTGATAATTATTCCTTGATCACAGCTGGTGGGTTACAAATACAAGATCCAATGTTAAACCAGATAATCGGAAAAGGCTAACGCCGTCACCGACTTCATATGACCACTATACTCTCGTATAAGATCGCCGGTGAAAACTGACCAAAGTCGAACAATACCATCAGAAGATGCTGCAAGTTTAATAAAATATAATAAAATGAATAAAGGTTGGAACAATCAACTTTTAGTAACTTACCACTAAACAAATATTGGGAATCAGCAGTGAAAGTAATATCCCAAACCCATCGTTGATTATTGGCAGTCAAAGTTCTAACCGGTGTAACCGTTGTAAATGGCCATTGATTCTTTCCTAATGGACGATTGACTAATTGATTACCTGAAAATGAATTTCGTTTACGCTTATCATTTTTTGTTTCATCATTATCGATTTCCTTCGAATTCAATTGTGATTTTATTTTTGAATGGTCACAATCACAACAAAAAATACTTTTTTGTTTACTCTTGATATTTACTTGTCTGCCATTATTCTTTTCTTCGTCCTTTCACCATAGCCGTCACTATCGTTTTTTCCCTCATCGTAATCATCATCATCATCATTGTTGACCAAATTAATTTTTTTCAAAATTTTGTAAAACTCTTCATCTTCCTCTTCAATTTCTTTATCAGTGAAAGCCATATTACCAGAATATATATCATAGTATGGATTATCAAAATATCTGGTATAATACGCTGGAATATGACTTGCATTTGTTTGATGAACATGATTTGTTGAATGTTTTAAAAGTTGGAATGAATCAGAAAAATGGGAATAATGATTACACGTTAAAGGACTTGATTTTACATCCGAATCAGAACTGCCAACAATAGTATCATTCATCTTTGATTCGATAACATTCCACGTAAGTTGGCTAAAAGAATTCAAGTTTGTTTGCAATTGTGAGTACATATTACCGAGCCCATAGGATGATTGTGGACTCGATTTACAACCGGGAATATGATATAGCGAACGACCCATTGAACAGTTCTTTCGATCAGTTTGACTGGTTTCATCTGAACTAGCTTTATTCGAAGACGAAAGATTATGACACATTTGACACCGATTTCGTTTTGGTTTCAGAAAACAGGCAGGTAATCGAGAAGCTTGTTGCGATTCACCACCTCCAAAAGCATAAGAATATAATCCCATCGAATACGGTGACGGTAAAAATGAATTTGTTGATGAACCAAATTGATTCAATTCAGATTCATTTTCTATATTATTTGAATAAGTATTCTTGAATGTTGATGTAACTGTAGTTGAACCACGTCTAATGGTTGATGCACTTGAAGCGTGTCCGGTAGCTTTGTCTTGAATTGATTCAAAGGGATCGTCAAATTGAACGACGCCAGCCGGATTCATAATAGAGAAATCGGACGTTTTCCAAAACTTGATCGATTGATCAGCCGACGAGGTTGCCAACAAGGTTGAATCTGGGCTGAATGTACATTTAAGTCCTTGTTTCGTATGAGCTTTAAACATGGCTCGTCTTTGAAAAGATCTGGTACAGGACATTTCTCCAGATTCATCATTCAAACTGGGTCTATCAACTTTATCCATCGTACGAAAGATATAGACAAATCCTTTGGTGTCAATTGCAGCCAATAGTCTACAATCGTGATCATAGGCAATTGAATTGACAAATCCATCATTAGTAACAAATATTCGTTTTAATTTATCTTTTAATATGGTCCAGATGTAAATTGATCCCGATTGATCTGCGATATAGATTTCCTTTCTATCGGGATGTAAGAAGATTGATTGGATAGGTGTCTCAAACTGTTTTTTTCTTTGCTTATTTTGTTTGTCGGATCTTGTGTCCCAAATTCGTACACATCCATCTTCTCCCCCACTATAAAGCATTTCAGTTTCAATTGGATCAAAGTGAACACACGTTACATTTCTGTGAAATGTATTATTATTACAAAACTTAACTTGCATATTATTTGACTTACTTGCTTAAACCTTCAAAGTTATATTTCGGGTTATTAGCCCCAGAAGTAGTATCATATATTCGAATGTTTTGAAAACCGGCAGATGCAAGCTTATCTCTTTTAGGTGATATCGCAAGATGATTGATCTAAATTTAATTATATATTAGTTTCATCATTCTATTTGTTTATTGATTCTCACATGAGAATTGTCTGTTTGACTGATGATTCGTTCACAGAATCCTTCTTCTGCATTCCAGTAACGTATTGTATGATCATATCCCCCAGAACACAAAATCACGCGAGCTTGTGGTGTTTGTACCATTGCCATTGAATCCACAGATTCATTCATTGTAATTTAATTGATTTGTATGTTTCATTTATTTGATCAATTTCAAAATACATTTACAATTTACAAAATCAATATAAACTCAAAAAAATAGTTTGCGGAAACATTAACGAAAGTGTTGCAGGTGCCAAAATAAACAAACCAAACCATTGGGCAAAACTGTTGCTCAATGAAACCAGATTTGGGAGTTTTAGTTCAATTACATATCAATAGGTGAAGACACATGTATTATTGTCTTAGGAGATTTTAAACTATTTACACCCATATACAAACCAACAGTGTGTACATAGTCAAATCATTGCGAGCACCAGACCGCATCATCATCAGCAACAGCAGAAACAACACTCATCGCCGCCGGTGAGAGGGAGCCAAATGCTTAGCCACACTTGAGTTCATCACCTCGAGACCCTTTTGTTTGTGGGTGAAAGTGAGACAAAGTGCTTGCATACGTATGCTTTTGTGGTTTCAGAGCCTGAGACGAACATCATGGCAAGGCTCGTTGAAAAAAATTATCAATAATAACCGACAATAGTTGGTTTCATTCTTTGTATCATCATAATTGTATTTTCTTGGTGGTTAATTGAACCATATGCTACATTCATGCTGATTCATTCTTTCTACTTACTAAATGTTTCAGTTTTTTCTATTTGAAATATTTTTCACATTGGAAAAAATAATTTCTTTATAAATTGTATTTGCGAACCATTCATTTGTGATTTGGACCATTGTAGTCGTTTGGTACGAATTAAGATAAGTTTACCCACGAACCTCATACACGGCTTCTGAATGCGTGTCCACGATTTGGTCGCTACCGTTCCGAACCACCCCCAACAGACACAGTCACAACACCCAACACATTCACACCAACACCTCCATAGACAACAATCACAACAATCGAATCGATCCAATAATCAGTCGAATAATCTTCGGAACCATCATAACCAAGGTCAACAACATTACGGTTCATCGTCGTCCACCAATCGACATCATTCGAACCATCATCAATACAATTTGAGTGCACCACATCCACCATCTCAATCATCATACTATTATCAACAACATCCAAATTCACATTATCAATACTATCAGACAAGTCGTGGTTCGGGTAATACGGGTAGCAATCAACACCATCAAGGACGTGGTAGTTCAATTTCCTCAACACAATCGTCTTCGTCTAATCAGGCAAAGTCTCATCACCAATCCAACAAAGTGAAACAACAATCGAAATCTCAATCGGTAACGGAAAGTATGAGCACTAGTGTAACGATGTCAAGTGTTGGAATGTCCAATCAACCATCGAGTACAAGTAATACTTCAGCGTCAATCGCATCGACGACCACAATATCACCAAATGCTACTGCATCATTGTTTGAGACACACATTTTTGCTCCTGGTGATATCGTCGAAGTACAAACTATTCATCAGGAAACGATTACGGGTGAAGTTTTGGCCTTTGAATACAATGCAAAGTTATTGATTCTAAGTATGTTTTTGATATATTTATTATACATTTGATTCATTAACTATTTTTATTTAATCTTATTGCAGAATCTCCGCCAGCAAATGGAAGTCCATCAGCTAACAACATAACATGTGTAAACTTGGGCCTATGCTCTAAAGTGAACATTATCTCGGGACCAAAATCGTCTCAAACATTGGCTGAACTTGACAAGCTACCTGATATTGATATTAAAAAGGTCGAGGATCGAATGAAAAAAGCTATCGAAGAACGAAAATATGTGGTTGACCTTTACAAATCAGGTGTCGCTTTCGAAGGAATTGCTCTTTTTACAAAATTACAAAAAACGATGTAAGACCATATATTCCATATAATAACATGCATTATGTTGACGTTTTGCGTTTATTTTGTAGTGGCGAGAATCCGGGAATATCATGGGATCGTGACAGTATTATGATTGGAAAGAGTATACGTATATCAGTACCTTACCGTGCCGATTGTATTACAATCGTTGGTAAAGGGTCGACATCGAAAGACGAGACTTCGGTTCAATACACAAAACAATTGGTTTGTTTTTTATCATTACAACAATTGATTCATAACTAAACTTGATTCCTTTTTTACTTCAAGTTGGAAAAGTATTGGCGTGATCTGAACAAAGATCCATATACATTGGAATCATTGCCACAAGTAACATCATCTGCTTCATCGACACCGACACCGACACCGGCTTCATCGTCGGCATCGTCGTCCAGTGCCCAACAACAAACGTTGAAGTCGACGGGATCGCCAAAATCTAAATCAAACAGTCAGTCAGGTGTATCTTCTTCTTTGTCGTCGTCTTCATCTACACAGAAGAATGTTACCCAAACAAATCGTGGTCATCATGCGGCAAATGATCATAAATCGGTTGGCTCGTCCTCGGCTGCATCGTCGATCGTTTCATCAACATCAGATTTATCAATATCCTCCGATCAAACGAAAAAGACTGGAGATGCATCGCCACCACAACTACCACCTTCAACCACAGTTGCTCGTGGTTAGTCTTGAAAACCGATAAATAAAGTCTTATGATACATTCGGTCAAATTTATTTCAACTTAGTAATTCTATTCTATTGAATTTTTATTATTTAAAACTGTCTTCTTTTTTTCAATTTTTCTATTTCTTTTGTTTCTTTTTGTAATATTTAAGGAAAAATTACTTTTTCTTTCTACTTTATTATTATTAAGAATCACATACAAACACATTATTTTATTATTGGAATACCAACACTTTCTTAATATATCTATTTATATAATTGTATTAGAATAATAAAACATTTTTAATATCAAAAGCTGTATACGATTGTTGTGTATGGCGTACAACTATTTCTACTCAACCAAGTATTTGCACATGTCAAGTGCCAACCATGTGTTGTGCTTTAAACTTTAAAGGTATTTAACCCAATCCAATGTCATCATTGACGTATTTTCCATCCGTCGTGGTTTATTCTGTTGCCTGACAACCATTAATTTCAACTACTTTCTTTTTCAAAATTTTATTTATGGTCATGTTCTACAAAATCTAATTCTATTTTGATTAAATTTCCCATCACAAGCTTGTACAATCTGTTTATTGACAACTGTTTGTTGGCATTTTAACGATCACTATACAAAATTAAAAAGATTTTAGAACAATCTTTCATAACAAAATGTTTTGCACAATTTTCAAAACAAATCGGAAGTAAATGAGCAACTATGACCACAGTAAGTCAAATAGAAGATCGATTCCCTCCATTTTTACACATGTATAGTGGCACCTTTTTCACTTTTGTTTCACCTCTTTGAACACCAAAATAGGCTCACCCTCGCATATCCTTTTCTTCATTCCATTTGATTTTTCTTTTTCTTTCCCACACACTCTTTCTTGCACTTTTGTATTTGTTTCCTTTCTTTTTTCCTTTCGTTCATAACCATCCTCTTCATCCATGCCTGTTCATCACCCTCGCCTCCACCAATGTGCCACTACCAAACAACGTTAAGTTTCATCGTTGTCGAACATCCAACATATATCTCCTTCATTCCCCTCTGTTTGTACGTATGTGTGCCAATTTCCACATGATGAAACGCATGCGTTACCCGATGAACAAGTGAAAGTGTGTTAGTCCTATCCAATGTATCGAGGGTGAGCCGAACGCATTAATATTGCCGTTGATGTGCCAGTGAGGGTGAGTGGCGGCAACATACATGTACGTCTCCCTCTTGGTCCCTTCATCGAGTGTGCAAAACAATGTTTGGTCACTATGACTAAGGCTCCAATGGTGTTGTGTCATCGATGGCTTGTCTTGTTTTTTTTTTTTGGTGGCACTTCTCGTCGTTCGCTTCTCACCATCTCAAACATTAGCCTGCCCTTGAAGGCGACAGTCGTAGCATTGAGAGAAAGAGAGCGAGAGTGTGTGGATGAATGAAAGCGAGAAGGAGAGCGCCACATCTTTTTGCATCACAATTCGTTTGCTTATCACCAACAGATCGGCATCGCATCGTTGGCAACTTGTTTCGTCCAGCCACTGCCACCAATAGTATTATTCCATCCATTCGTGCATGAATACATTCGTTTGTAAATGTGAGTTCCTATGCTCCGGTGGCTCCTGCAATGAAGAAGTGGGGGAAGCAAGGATTGATTTGCAATGTACAAGTAGTATGAATGTGTATAAATGTGACTCTGGTTTAATATTGCCGCCTCCTTGTCGTTTGCACGCGGCGTCGCCATCGGTTTTCGTCTCTCCCTCTCCCTCTCTCACTTTCTCTCAGTTGCCCAAACACACTGAGTACACATACAATTGCTTCCTCACGCCTTGATCTCTACGACTATCATGCTCGTGTGAGTATATCTCCATGACTCTCTCTCTCCCTGTATGGCGCCAGCAGTGTCTCCACTTTCGAGTTGACCTCGACCGACATAAGGACGCCCGTCGCCATCGTCCTCGATATATCAGTGAATGTGAATGTTGTCTATCGATGCCGTATGGAGCGCGCGCGTACGCACCCGCGCCACCCGTTCTTCAACCAACACCGCCACCATCAAACACGACCAACATCAATCTCCGCAAGCTTTCGTCAATTTACACAATTGAAATGGCCAAACACCAGTAAGTCAACCAGTACATCATCATCAATCGATCGGTCGATCGATAGTACATCAATCAATGAATGTTGGCCACCGCAGCCACCACCAAGAAGTTTATGCCATTCGAGTCTAGTGTCTATTCACACTATAATCGTCATCATTTCATTTATTAATATTATGAAATGAAGACGAAAGCAATAGTATTGGTGTTCAGTAAAGAATGCCACGGAAAACAAACAATGCAAATAATGGTCAACCTTATTGGACCACATTGATTATTCTACTAATTGATTTCTCCAATATGACACTGGCCTGAATCTAAGAGCATCGGTGTTGTCAATCTCTCACGTCTCCATCCTGATTATCACCATCAATACGTAGATGGGATCCGATTTAACCCAAAACGATCATCAAAGTATCATCATCACTCCATTTACTAATACTGCTCCAACGTGCAAGTACGACAACACCACAACACACAACAACATATACTGGTTCATCATATTCGGCTACACCACCAGTGTTGCTCATCTATGAGTGTGTATTTGTGTTTGTGTACGAGAGTCGATCCCCAAGGTCCTTCCGCTCTCGTGCACTTGTTTGTAATGTATTGTGCCTCCATTGATGTATTGCAACTAGCCTTGGTTTAGATCGCCGACCCTCGTATATGAATGTGTGTTTGTGTTTGGATGAATCGACGACCTAACATGAAACAACATTTGTTTGCAACCACTTTTAAAGTTGATCGAAACACGCCCGTACCTCATCGCTAATCATGTCGACATCGATAGCACCCAATTCTTCGAATACGCCAACGACAAACACTCAACTCAATTGTTCACTGTTGTCGTCGAATACATCATCATCGTCGTCGACTGCATTCAATTCATCATTTTCTTCATCATCAACCTCATCGCCATCATCATCTGATACCCAAATAATTGAACCAATGATTTTAGATACCTTGGATTCATCATTTACATTGAATGGCAATAAGATGAAGTCGACCAATAATAAGGAAGGGACAATGGTCGATGACAATGGAACTAGACCGATCAATGAATCTAACAATTCGTTGATCAGTCAAGTTGATCCATCACCAGAGATGTCATTGAATCAGAAATCAATTGGCGACGACAGTCAAGTGAATCCATCAACTGTCGCCACCAATGATACTCAACTAGTCTCCAATGAATCGTCGTCATCATCCCCTACAACTGAATCGACTGATCATCATAATCATCATGATCAGCAGCAGCAACAGCAGAATGTCATCATTAGCAGCAAAAGACCCGATTGTGAAGGTAAGTCACTCTCGATCACTTTTCAATTAGGTTTACATTTTATTAGTTTAGTCTTTTAGTATTATTGTGTGCCATTGCAATGATAGACTTTGATCATCGTGCTCGATATGTATTTAGTATACTTTTTTTTTATTTTATTACTTGGATCGAAATGCTGCTCAACTCGACATGATTACACTCGCTCATTGGTTGCATAGACAGGTCACTTTTACTTTCTCAAGCCGCCCATGCTTGCGTGTTAGTGTTGTGTGTGATCACACACAAATGGTGACCTCATTTCATTTGCTGCAGTGTGTGGTGCTCGATGCTTGCCATGCCTTTTCTCTGCTTTTTTTTCAATTGCGTGTCTCTATGCCAGTCGAGAGAATGTATGGCGATGCATGTGGCTCCAATATTGGCCATCATCTAATGCACATGCGTTGCCAAATGCTATGCTCGTCTTCACTTTCACATCGCGCGGCAATCGTTTGTCGCCTTCGACACACACACACACACACATAGTGCAAGTTGTCCTCAATTTTATTGCGCTACTCACATATAGATTCCCGCATTTGTTGCCTTTGCCTTTGCCTCGAATATGGTCTCTATGGGAGGCTTCAGCGAAAGGAAATCGGCGTAGTCGTCGGCCAACTTCGTTGATGCCATCGTCGTCAAACGCCTCACCACTTGGCAATGTGTTTTTTTGTGACCACTTGGTATATGGTCGATTGTTGCCTTGTTGCGCGCGGGGACCTATCTTTGGTCTCTTTCCTTTTCATTCGTTTGCACCTGACACTTGCCCATTCACATTGCTTTCCAATGTCAGGCAGGCAATAGGCGCCATTTGTGATGAGACACTCATATGTTGTTGGACGAATCGTTAAGTGGGTCACTATGATTGTAGTGAGTCTTGGCCAGATTGTTTGTCTGTCTGTCTCACGACGTCCACGAACACGAACGTTTTCTCCGTTCACGGATTGGCCGAACCGTGCATTACCAATCAATAATAGGCTCGACCCTAGACCAACATCTGTTTGCCACTTTCCCACACATGCACATATGGGCTACTTGTCTTTCCGCAATCTCCTCCTCACCCAACCACGGGGTCAAAGGGAACTTTCACTTGTGACCTAAGGACCTAGATCCATTGTCCTTGATAACAATTACTTCCTACTCCTAGTCATGTTCGTGTTCTCACGTAATAGACCAATTCAATCTTGAACGACGAGACCAGATTGCCGCAAGTGATTGACGACTGTTTGATCAATCTTGGTCTCAATAAATACGCTTTCGTTGACCTAATGACTCAGTAACCTCCATTCGAACCATTCCATCGGTGGTGAGAAAGTGAAACATTGTTGTGATTACAATTTGGACCTAGGTCCCAAGTATTTATCGATTAGATATCATAATCCACGATGTTCCTCTGCAAAGGTGTGTCTCATAAGTATGAATTCGACCAAACTACTTCTTCTATGATTAATTGTTTCTTAATGGTTATTGAAACGATCTCTCATGAGCTAGATTTACGTTCTTTTTTTTTCTCGTGCGAAATTGGTAATTCAATACAATTCCATTTTTTTATTGTTGCCGTTGAAACACGTAGATATGTCGTTTGATTTATAATTACTATATAGATTGTTTAAATTTTTTTGGTTCAAGTTAATTTGTAATATAATAATAACTAATTAATATTATGTTCACTGTCGATGGTTGTATAGTGTGTGTGTGTGTGTGCGCGCATGATGTATGACGTCAATCCTATGGCGACATAAAAGAGGAAATGATTTAGGTTAAATGATTTGGTCGGTTTGCTTAGGGCCGCTACTGCTGCACATAGCTCGTTCAATGTATATTTTGGCGTGTCTATGATTGCCTCGTTGTTCATGTGTTGTATGTGTGTTTGTCCTGGTTTTCAATTTCACTCAATTGTCGATATATACAAACGAATGTTTGTCCAAAGATATATATACTGGTAATTTGGAAACCATATTAAGACGGAGATAATAATGGCCAGCATAATGGCTCTTTTTGAGCACCTTGGAGCGATCTAGTTAAATGACTTTAGAGGTCAAGTGTGACTCGCTTTCATTCACTGACTTGATTTCGCGGTCTCCACACACACACACACACTCATATACAAGACTCCATCCGTTCAAATGTCGAAAGGTTACCTACGAGTATGAAAGAGTGAGAGTGAGAAAAGGGGAGAGCCGATTACGTCAATCGTGTTTTGAGTGAGAGTGAGAGAAAACGGGTCAAGTGGGCGCCATGCTGTTGCACGCATGTGCTTTCATTTGTTTTCCCGGTTTTGTTGTTGTTGTTGTTGTTTGTACAATTATAGTTCGGGTGCAATCCGAGCTTTCTTGTTACACTCACGCCAATTGTTTGATGCATTCATTTCCGTTTTCGAGGGTTGCCCCCATTGACCCGATTCATGATGGATTCTAGCCTCAATCCAATTAGATTCATTGTTTATTCATCGTACTAATCATTGTCGACATAATCTGATTGTTTCCCAATGTTATTGATTGTATTCTATGGAAACATTATGAAATCATATCCGCTATACATTGCCCTTTCCCTTGAAAATATTTGCTCATACAAGTTATTAAACCGAATTTTGTCTAAAAATAGTTTAACAATTGTGAATAGATAATTATTTTGTTGACGATATTTAGTAAACAAAAGTCAATAATCAATAATATAACAAGTACAATAAATGATCTGCTGGTGGAAGACAAATATCAGCGATATCAATTACTAAATATTCAATAAGATACAAGAATACCTAATTCAAATAAACATTTTAATGAATTCTAGATAAATTATAATATAAATCAATTAATTTTAATGCGATTTGTAACGATATTATAAGCCAATTAATTAATTAATTAATCAATTAATCTAAAGTTTATTTCGACATACTCTTTTATTTTTATAACGTTATTAGAGTTAATAACGTTATATATAGTAAACAAAAGTTTTGTCAAAACGTTGCCCATCGACATATTGTTTGACAATTTTTTTACCTTGCTCAGCAGTTGAATCTTCTGCATGGGAGGATTGTTCATTTCCTACCTAGTCTATTGTTCAACAATTGTATTGAATTGTCGTTATTTATAGTCAAAGTTATCTTTCTTTTTGTATACAATGATGTTGTGTGTATATATCGTCAATATTGGTTAACAAGAAAAAGCAATAGAATGAAAGGTAGAATGCAACTTGTGTATTGCATGTACAATTGTATAACAAAGGTGGCGTTTGAGCGCACGCACCCATTTGTTGTTCGCTTTCATCCAATATACAATCTGAACACAAATGGACAGCCAAATAAAGGAGAGAACGAGTTGAAAGGCAAGTTGATTTCAGCAGCAGCAGGTTTTTGTGATCGACTTCAAGGTCGAGATCATTTGCAACGATTGAAAGTGCCAAGCTTCCATGTACTCAACTCTCTCACATTGTGTGTGTGTGTGTGTGTGTCGTACATAGTTTTACTCGTCTTGCGAGTAGATTAAATTAGGATTGCGAAAGATATTTTCAATTTTTTTAATGATTATTTGTCGTTTGCCTTATTGATTTACTAACTTTGATTGCTAATCATAAATTGCTCATTTCACTTTTGTCGGATCAAAATTGTTCACCGATTAGTTTTGGCTTACGATTTCTTTTGTAAAAATGTACTCACTTCTTTTGAATCACAATTAGCAAAACCAAATGTATATGATTGAATCGAGTCTCTATTGATTTCAAATCGTTACGGTTTACCACATTACTTGTCACATCACATAATGTGATGACATCGATTTTCTTGTGTCGATGTGTATTTGTGTGTTGGTGGTGGCGGTGATTTTTGATGTGCCACCATAAGCACCACCACTATGTTCACTAAATGGCATCCATTTGATCGCCATCATTGTGTTCATCAGCACTGTGAAAATGAACAAGTCGTGCTTTGTCTCATCTTCCATTTCCATTGTCGACAGATTATTTTATAACTCCTCAATGGTAATATGCAAGTGCGCGCGCGCTTTTCATATTAGTGTGGCAACCAGATCTCCATTGAACCAGAATCAGGTTATAACAAATATACACCAGCACTAGTTCCTCTTGTGCTCAAATACGATTTGGGTCAATCTAATTGAATCATATAGTCGTGAAGCACTCATTCACTCACTATTGTGAGTTTGCTGTTTTCTTGTTTGAGGCTAAAAGTGAATTATTGCCCAAAATTCGCAACCCCGATTTTGGTTTTTTTCTAGGACTATGAGGTGTAACCTAGATTTAGTCGAATGAGATCGATATCATTAATTCTTCTTCAATGTATTTATTCATGTAGTTCAATTTATTTTTTGTCAAATTTGATTTAAATTGAATAAATTTAAGTGCTCTTTATTGTAAAAGAAAATGTTTTATTAAATAATCAGTTTGTTTATCGTTACATAGATGGCGCCTATAATGCAAACAGTTTTTTGTATCAATAGACTTGTTGTTTGGGATACACTAATATCGTTTGCCACAAATGGCAATTTCCATTTGTTACCTTGTCGTTCTATTGCTATTTGATGAACAGAATATGATTCGTTTTTTTTATTTAGAAAGACAATGGTTTTATATCATGTGGCCTCTAAACATTATTCGAAGGAAATGATGTCTTGTTTCCACTTTCGGTCTGAAGCTAAATTTGTTCGCTTCGTTCCCATTTAGTCATTCTTTGTATTATAGTAGCTATTATATTTATTGTTATATTGTTGCGGGAACGTAATTCATTAAAGTAACAATTGAAAGATATGCTTTTCCTTTACTTTATTATGGTTTGTCGTATCAAAACCACTATAGGGGAATTATTGAGTACAACATGACATAAAGTGAAAGTTTTCGTTACATGAAACCATATAATCTAACATTTACAGTCTTGATCTTTCAATTTTTAATTTGCTTTAATTAACTTGGTAATCTTTATCTTAATCAAATGAAGGCTGACTAGTGTTTTCCCAATATGTTTATGTCTTTTGCATATTATTATTATATATAGATTATTTAATTAATAATTAATGATCAATGCTGATGACTAGCTAGGTTATATATAAATATAAATGTATATATTGTATACATATATAGTTTGTCGGTGTACGAGCGGCAGCAACACGAAGATCCCTGACCTACTTCATTCGATGATTGTTTCTATGTTTGTACAATGTACAAAACGAATTATGTGCGTGCATTTTCCGTTTCCCTCATTTGTTGCTATTGGCTTTGTGATTGGACCTTGTTTGTCCGCCTAGGGCCCTTACCATCCTTGCGTTTGTGAGTGTTGTGTCATATCATAATTACGATGAAAGGAATGTTCCATTATGTGGCGACACGTCCGTTTCCTGTTCACTTGATTGTTGTCCTATACCTATGTTCGTTGGTAATTGTCTCAACAGCAAGCTGCTGTTTGCTGTTGTCGCGACAAACTATATTAGGCAAACTTATTATTTACGGTGTCATACATATATAAATATGGCGTTACAATATTTTTTTATTTATTCTTATATTATTCGAATACTTTCGTAATCGTGTGCCTATTAACAATTGCCATCATCACCATGGCACAAGTACTTAGTGAATTTAATTCGGCATCGTTGGTTTAACATTTGAATTCAAATAACTTGTGGTTGATTATGTTAAAGGGAAGATGCGAGATGATGGCTGATATAATCATTACACATATAATGGTGGAACTATTTCGTAACTTGTTGCATGTGGTCTTTACATATGCAATGATGCAATCATACAATCGATCCAAAATAGTGCATTCAATCATTGAGAGAGAGAAAGAGAAAGTGAGTGAATGAATGAATGAATGGTGATGAATACAAATTCCAATTCATGTCCTTCTAATATTTAATTCTAAATTTATAAAAAGAAGTTGGAAAGGCGAAACGATTATTGGGATTTGAAGGCTTTTCCCGTCGATAATAGTGCCATTTCATTTCGATTACGGCTTGACTTATTATTTTTTCCTCTTCCTTCTCCGCATATTCGATTGTGATATTTGTTAGTAAGATTGATTGCAAATCATATCAGCGTCCATTGCTAAATGTTCCGAATGGGATAAATTACACAATTTAGTTAACTTGAAAAGGGGAAAACGAATGAGAAAGAGATGGCGAGAAAGTGTGTGTGTATGTGTATGTGTATGAGAGATATGTGTTTTGAAATATGTTGTTTTTATTTTTGTTATTGTACTTTGTTTTTTTTTTCGTTGTGTTAACTAATTTGGCCAGATCTATCATTTATTTTTTTCTGGTGCAAGTTGGACGGAGGTGTGCACGAAAGAGCGAGCAAGATTGTATTTCAAGCTATACACGTGTCGTGCCTCACCTTTCTATTCTTGTACAACTATGTTTGTACAATCGAGTTACAATACTTGTCCGCGTATAGACACAGACCTATTGTATTGTGCAATGTGCAATCGACGTACACCTGAGATGTTTCCAAATACTGCCTTTCTCTTTCGTTCTTTATTTCATTTCTTCTTACCGCCTTTCCATCAAAATCAATGGCGCAACTTGAACAAAATGTGTGATAGTGAAAATGAGATTGTGTCCGATAGTCAAATTGAGCCAACCTCCTAGTGTGTGTGTGTTCGCAATCGGTTACTACTTGGAAAATGTTTGCTGCATTTCGAGGTCAACGAAATAAGACGTAATTGGAGTCTTCGTTGCCGTATGGCTCAGCTGGCACAAGTTTGGACTAAAATCAGCTCCAACAAGTGTCGACACTTACAGACACATGTATATGAGAAGAGATGATGTGAAGAAAGAGTCATTTGCAAGAAGAGTGCTGCTGCTCACACGTGCATATCAAGGCAGCCGGTTTCTGTACTTGCTTGCTTGCGTGTGTGTGTTTTTGTATGGCCAGCTAGCATTGGCCTACATTTGCCTATGGTGGTGAGATTGCGAGATCTTGTACGTTTGTGTGAGAGTGTCAGTGTCTATACACGGAACTAGGTCACGCCGGTTGTGTTGTTGTGCATGACGTGAGCTTGCTCAGCAACTCTAACTTTCACTCTTAGTTGGTCTTCAGCAACCACCATGTTGCGCCACTTCCCGACTTGACCTCCGAACTTGTACACAACTTACTATTTCAGAAACACGTTGCATCCAACTTGTTTTCTGAAGAAAGAGAAAGGGAGGGAAGAAGACATACAGTATATGTTCAATCTCTCTTTCTCTCTCTCTCTCTCTCTCTTTCTCTCTCCCACACTTCTTCCTGACAGAGTTGACCACGAATTGTCTTTCTCTTGTACTTCCACTTTCAGTTTCTCTTTAGGATTGCGCCATAGTTTAGTTCCCTCACATCATCATCATCGCCATAGACGATGGTCTTTGTGAGCGTAACTCGGTGAAGTTCAGGTCAGCTTTCATATACTTTATTTTTATATATATCGTTAAGCCTTTCGTTATGTAATGTTTGTTTCTCTCTCTCTCTCTCTCTCTCTCCCTCCCTCTCACTCTCTTTCATCGTGACTCGTGCACAACACTCGGTTTGGGCAATCTCTCTCTTGAACCGGCAGTGTTGTGTTGTGTTCCAAAATCGTATCCCTTGACGTTGCGCAAACACGTGGTTATGTTTGAATCGAAATAGCTCGATGGATGCCATCCCATTTGAAAATGCAACTCTTCTTTATTGTTGTAACTTTGTTGTTACTCGATCTTCACGAGTAAGGAAAGAGAAAGAGAGATCCAAGGTCAAGCAGGTGCGGACTTGATCATCCAAGTAATGTCGATCGTAGTGTCGTGGTTTTCGTTGTCGTCATCACCATTGATGGGGATGGCTCGATGAGATATCTATGGTTTGGGCTTGTTTCGGGATACGTCGGTGTGTGTTCCCTCCTCCCCCCAACCATCACAAGCTTGATGAGACACGAATGAGGTCACTGAGTCGAGGTCGATCTTTTGGTTATGGCGTCACTGAACCAGAAGATGCCAAATGAAGAAAGATCGTCCGTGCCAAAGTGATGGAAGACATGTGAGATGGTCATGGTCAATGGTTTATGGGGAACCTGTACGATCTACTGTACTACTAGGTGGTGGATACCAGGTATGAGTATCTTTAATCAATAGATGCTCAAACGAATTTAATCATCTTCTGGTTTATTTTTATTATATATGTATATATGTTTTTGTGTTCTTTTCATATTTTTTTTGTGGGTCATTGGTGGCTCGGTAGTTGTATGGTCGATGGTGCCCACCCGCTCCACTGGGGATGGCTCCATTGTGTGTGTGTGTGTGTGTGTGTGTGTGTGGTGATGGTGGTGTTGTGGTGTAATGTCCTACTGACACACACACACGTTGGATTTCACTTTCAATTGGTACTAGTGGTGGCGGTGGTGGTCGTGGCTCCCAAAAAGGCTCCCTTCTGTCGATGTTGACGTTCGTCGTTGATCATGAGCTCCTAGAGTATGTATTGTGTTCACTCCCTCTCGCCACTCTCATTCATTTTCATTCATTCTCATTCACTCTCACTCTCGGGTTCTGTACGTATGTACGAATGTATGAGTGTGTGTATGTATGTGTGTATGTGTGTGTGTGTGTGTGTGTGTCTCATTTTGATCCGAGTCCATTCAAGTCAGTCAGTCTGTTCCAGATTTCCCATCTTGCCTGTCTTGTCGCATGTATGTCGCCGCGTCCGTCGTCTCCATGAGGTAAAACAGGCGCCAATCTTTATTCTATTTTGGATCATCAATTCATTCATCGAATCCATCCATAGATTCTCATTTCCTTGTGTTCCAACTTGTTATATTCTTAATTAATATTTATCAATTGGTGTAAACAATCAATGCCGATTTGTTTGTGTTTATTCATTATAAATTCAGAATAAAGTGTACCAATTATATAAAATCACAACCGAATATGTGACTCAAACATCAGATTATCGTATTTGTGAGTGACCGTTTGTGTCTGTGTGTTTGAACATCATTTTATTTTATTTGACGATCAACGTATTGTGTCTTTTGTACGTTGGTGTGCATGTGTGTGTGCTTATCAATTTGTGTATATATCCGCATGTGTGCATGTGTTGCCTATTACCTATTTCAGATGAATGATATTATCGTGAAACATTCGTTCGAATGGTCCATTACATTATCATCCATTTCGTGGGTTTTCGCCAACGATCGTCAACATTGTTCCGTTCCGTGATCGTCATTGATTTGATTGATTTCAATTTCCATAATTTAATGTGAAAGGTGACATCTTCCCCATTGCACTTGTCCTATTATCTTGGGTTTTATTGTTTTTCCCCCTATGGTTCGGGCGAGTTTTCCAATTCAATGACTGTATAAGCGTGAATGTGTGTGTGTGTGTGTGTGTGTGTGTGTGTGTGTGTGTGTGTGTGTGTGTGTGTGTTTGCCTACTGACCTACTTTGTAGGGGCGAAACGGACCCGCTGCTAGTGAGCCAGTGCGTGTTCGATACGTTTTGGCGCAACATTGACCTACTTTTACCAACATGTGTGTGTGTGTGTGTGTGATTGTCTCACTGTACAGTATAGTAGTCTACATGTGCCAACATTCGTCACCAAAATGGGTGTCGTCATACACATTTGACACGCAAACGATTGCATATACTCCAAACACACTAGAACATCCAACACTGCCTCCCAATGTACCGGTATTTCACTCATTCGTGTTGCCTAATCGACACAAACACTGACTAGAAGCATCTAACCCATTTTGAGAATTATTCAAGATGACACCACATTGGATACTATTGGATCTTGTGTGATAATAGTTTCCACCACAAACCGCACAAAAGAAAAACAATAAATTCCCCTTCTTTTTTTTCGTTGAGGAAAGATTAAGCCAATTTTATTTCAATTATGATAATCTATGATGATGATTTTATATGCTTGATCAAAATCGTTGTCAGAAATAGTTGCGGTCTCTAATTGAGGTCAAGATCAAATGGGATTTATGTCTCTGTGTGTCTGTGTCTATCTGTCTGTCTGCCTGCCTGCCTGGTCCGTTTGGTTAGGTTGATTGGTCAACCAAGCCGAATGATTGTCTGTTTGTTCATTCGTGATTGATCAACCTGGATAGTTCGCAATCACTTGTATGCCTTCCTGTCACCTGTCTATGTTTGTCCAATCTATTTGAAATCTCTTGCCACAACTTTCTCTTTTTCTTGTGGATATTTTTTTCATACATGTATATGTGACTAAAATGGAGTTGAATGCTAAGTGGTGGGGCAAAGGTGGTGGTGGTGGTGGCGGTGGCGGCACCACCACAACGAATTTGGGTCAAGTTTAGTTGAACTTGATTTCACACACAGACACACAAACTCAGCTGGTGTCTGCTAATGTACGGGCATTTCACTTTCATTGGGATTTTATTAGTTTTTACACTTGTTTGCATGATAATTATGTTCCGAAATGGCGAATAACATTTGTTGAATGGATGTTTGGTTGGGCTATGCACACATTTCTTTTGCTGTGTCTATGTATGTGTGTGTGTGTGTGTGTGTAAATATTATGAATTTATTGCATTTTTGATACAAATTGATTGATTATATTATATTATCATTATAATGTTTGTCGAATATTCCAACCAGATACATCAATCGACGTCAATAATAATAATAATAGTAACACAAGCAACAACATCGGTCATTCTCAAAGCGTTAGCGTAATTGAGAATTGTGCAGGTGTTGCGAATCATCCACCATCATCGACTTCGACACCGATCGAAGAACATTCGGTCACATCGGGCAGTGTCAGTGACACGATCCATTCATCGGATCATTCTGGTGATAGCCACACCAACAATATTAGTTTATCGGCTAATGTTAAAGTTGAACCGCTATCACCGGGACCATATGGTTCGAATCAATCTACGACGGATGTATTCACCAAACCTCAAACTCCTTCAACACCAACACCACCACCTTCACAACCTCCGGTTCGATCTAATCAGCAACAACAGCAGCAGCAACAACAACAACAACAACTGCCATCATCGGGTCTGACGGCTCAACAAGATCGACAATCGCAACAACATCAAAGCATGTCAAGCATGCTGTCCGGGCCAACTGCAACCACTTTACCATCGAGTCAGCAGCAACAGCAACAGCACCACCACCAACACCACAATCAACAATCACAACAACATTCATCTAATACGGCAACATCACATACGACACTGATGGATTATCATACCAATCATCACCATTCGCCGGCATTGAGTGGCCATCATGGTCAACACAGTCAACACGGCCATGGACATCAATCGATGGTCCATGGGCAAGCACCGCCACAATCACAGCCACCATCACAGACCATATTATCGATGGCGGCGCCTACCTTATCATCGATGTCGCCCAATATATCGGTAGTGACCGTCGCCTCCTCATCGCCATCGTCCGATCCGAAAGATTGTATCGAGGAACAGTGTCCCGTTTGTGGCGATCGAGTTTCCGGTTATCATTATGGTCTATTGACATGCGAATCATGCAAAGGTTTCTTCAAACGAACCGTTCAAAATAAGAAAGTCTATACATGTGTAGCCGAACGGAGTTGTCATATCGACAAATCGCAACGTAAACGATGTCCATTTTGTCGATTTCAAAAATGTTTAGACGTTGGAATGAAACTAGAGGGTAAGATTTTTTTCCAACAGTATGATGATTGATAATCTTATTTTCTAGCTGTACGAGCCGATCGAATGCGTGGTGGACGAAACAAATTTGGGCCAATGTATAAACGAGATCGAGCGAGACGATTACAAATAATGCGACAAAAACAATTAACGAAAGCACAAATTGTTGGACATGGACACGGTGGTGGTGGCGGAGGAGGTGGCGGTCATCATCATCATCCTTCCGGTGCCACCATGTTACCCGGCGGCGAGCTAAATTTCCTTGGTTCCGGACATGGTGGTGGACATCACGGCGGACACGGGCCGACCACCACAATATTCGATGGAGTAAAACAAGAGTTGATTCAAATTCCGCAACTATCATCATCGACCTCATCACCAGATTCATCGCCATCGCCTGGTTCGACCGGACCCGGCGGTGTCAGTCAATTGACTGGTGGACCATTGGGTGCAGTGGCGGCGGCAGCTGCCGCTGCTGCAGCAGCCGTTGCTGGTGGTGGTGGTGGCGGCGGCGTTGGTCATCATGATGGAAATTCGGTGGCTCATGGAACGAATCATTCGCAACATCATACACAACATTCGTTCATGCCACAATTGTCGATCACTGCTCATCCGATGACATCAACAAGTGGTTCATCAAATCCGGCCACCAATCAATCGATGATGAATCCAGCAGCGGCAGCTGCAGCGGCGGTCGCCGCTGATCAGCTGCTCAAGTCGTGGTCGAATAACGGTGGCCCTAACACCGCCAACAACGGCAACAATTCAGTGCTACCTGGAACGTCAAAGAACAATTCGTCGTCATTGTATCATGAGACCACTAATGGTGGAGGCGTTCCATCACTATCCGATAGCAAGTATTTACCGCCATTGATTCGCGAATTCCAATCGTCAATGTTGGACGACAAGGAATGGCAAGCTCAATTGTTTGGCTTGTTGAACAATCAAACATATAATCAATGTGAAGTTGATCTATTTGAGTTGATGTGTAAGGTCATCGATCAATCACTATTCTCACAAGTCGATTGGGCGCGAAATTCCATCTTTTTCAAGGACCTAAAGGTAATACTATTCGATAATCGGTTTTGTATTTGAATTGATTAATTTGGATTTTTTCATTCATAATTAGGTTGATGATCAGATGAAGCTACTTCAACATGCATGGAGCGATATGTTAGTGTTGGATCACATCCATCAACGTATGCATGTCGGTTTACCCGATGAGACCACATTGCCCAATGGACAAAAGTTTGATCTTCTTTCATTGGCATTATTGGGTGTACCGGCATGTTCCGATGCAATGCATCGAGTGACTGCCCGTTTGCAAGAACTTAAATTGGACACCAATGATTATATATGCCTCAAATTTTTATTACTTCTCAATCCAGGTTTGAGTCTAAATGTTGATGTACAATTGATTAATTTTGTTTTCTTTCTTTCTTTCTTTTTGATTTATTAATTCAGAGGTTCGAGGTTTAACCAACTACAAGTTGGTGCAAGAAGCGCACGAACAAACGAAACAAGCATTGCATAGTTATTCACAAAGTTTCTATCCTAATATGGTTTGTTGATTGACAATTAATTGAAAGTTATCATTATTGATGATTCAATTCATTTCATTCTTTAGGACAAATATCAACAATTGTTGGCTTTGGCTCCAGAGATTCGTGCACTCACAACTAGAGGTGAAGATTTCCTTTACTTCAAACATATGAATGGACAAGCACCGACACAGACCTTGTTAATGGAAATGTTGCATGCTAAAAAGAAATAATTTATTTTAACAAAACACTAAAATGAACCTTTTGTTGTGTTCGCTTGTAAATCTATGCTTCCAATTCTCTCTCTCTCTCTCTCTCTCTTCAATTTGCACATTCTCATCTTCATTGTTTATCGTCACACATCGATTTCACATACCCATTTATCGGTAAACGATCTTAACCTATAATTAATATATTAGAAGATATTAGAAATCTATTTTACTGTTATTTAAATATAGTTTATATATATTGCATTTATATACACAACCAAATTGATGAATGTTATTAACATATTTTTGAATCGATATACAATTCTCTATATATTATTATATATATTTTCTATATAAAAAATATACACACAAACATGAAACACGAAACAAATTATATATTCCATAATAGTTTCATTATTTTAAAATAGCTTCTCCTAAATTCTTTTCGTGGAAAACAATTCCCTCCCTTATCAATCACAACCACATTGTGTTGCAAATTATTATTAATTGTTATATTATATTTGTGTCTCATGTTCATCTCTGTCATTTTCATCATCCTATTAATTTGTTAAGTTTGTCTCCCTTCTTCTATATTTCTCTTACACACACATACACAAACACACTTTCTTCCTTTCCCTCATAAGGTTTTTATTACTTTTCGTTTTGTACAATTCTCCTTTCTTCATCATGTTCGTTCACTCATCATGTGACATCGCACACAATCTCATCCAATTTCTCACTGTTCACTAGCCAACAATTTTACTTTACTTTGTTTGCGGGTTTGTGTCTTCGCTGACTATTACCACAGCTAACTGACTAATGGTCAATCATAATTCGACTTAGGACAGTTCATATATCAACAACATATAGTGGGTACACTATTACATTACGTGTTCAACCACAACCACAACAGCAACAACAACAACTTGTATGACAAGTGCCTTAATAGCAGCAAACCACGAGACAACCAACCAATACTTGTTGAATGTTTTATTCATTTCAGAACATTTAATATTATTACAACTACCATTATGTTCACATTTAATTCAACAACTTTCTCATCTTCCTGCCTCGAATGAAACCGAAAATATCCCATCACACACAAAACACACATTCTCACCCATAAAACACCAGCATATAACTATATATCGTTTGTTATTATTTTTTGGAATATATAATTTATTTTTGCATTTAATTATTAATTATTATTACTTGACATGATTATTGATTGATTATTATTGTGAATATCTCTTTCATTATATTCATTCTCGACAATATATATATATATTATTATTAATAATGGGTTATGATTAGAATAATTTGATTAACATCTTTTTATTTAAATTTTATTTATGATCTACTATTTAGATCTAGCATTTAATATACGTTTCTTATCATTCTCTAACAAACGGGTTATGTTACGGTTCATAACCATTGGTGCTTTTGGTGTCGGATAATCC
The DNA here is from genome assembly GCA_029204025.1 of Blomia tropicalis. Taxonomy (NCBI): domain Eukaryota; kingdom Metazoa; phylum Arthropoda; class Arachnida; order Sarcoptiformes; family Echimyopodidae; genus Blomia; species Blomia tropicalis. Next base: position 10,532,662 of record CM055088.1, read on the forward strand.
TTCAATATCACTGAGATTGGCCTTCCTGCACCTGGCAATGTGTTCGATGATAGTTTCGATTGTACAATTTGCGATTCATTCCTTTGATCGTCATCTTCAATATTTGAACCATGATTAGTATTATCGACGAGTAGTACCTCTGGATTCAGCTTTAGTTGAATGATGATCAATGCCATTAGGAGGATGATGATCAAAAGTGCCATGTTCGAATATGTTAATGAGAACAAATGATTTATATGAAAGTTTGCATGGACAGGGGAAATGCTTTCCTTTTTCATTGATTTGGTTGTTCTCGTTATATTCGTTTGCTTTGATGATGGTTTAGTTTTCAAAAAATAACCAATATCTCTAAAGATTATGGAAAAGACAGTATACAATAAGGACATTATTATTATAACGCTTTTTCCTTTATCTTTAAGATTCTTAGTCTGGAGTGTGGTAACAACAGTAGGTATTGGATAGTGTTGTACTAATTTTGGTTTGTCATTTAATTTTGTGTAGGTAGATCTTTCACCATAAGCTAATGTCGTTTCGGATACATTTTTCATCATTTCCTCCTCATCAAAGAAATCGGTTTCAGTGGTTTCAATAGTATGAATAGAATAAATCAAAATTGTAATGTAATGGAAAATTAACAAAGATTTAATAATGTTCTTCATCGTATTCGCTAAATTGTGCGGTAAAATGTTCGTTTATATATAAAAATTGTAGTATATTTTCAAATAGAATTCAGAATTGATTTTGAAATTTCGAACATTTCAGCTATGTTTTTGACTTAAAAACAACCATTTTTTATGACAAACTGTTTACTAATTTTTTGAACTTCACTAAATAGTTTTCATTTTAATGAATAAACATCAGTATCCTAAATTACATAAAACGGCTCAGCAAGTTGAACCAGCTGAAACAACGGTAAGCACTCTCAAGTTGAATAAAGGGAGTTCAACACAATCTATAAAGTTATTCAATGAATTGCCCGAATCTTCGTTGATGATATGGGAACAATTTGGCATGTGGGCTACTTGTTCGTTTGTTACTATTGTCATTCTCCTTTGCGTTGTCACTTGCTATAGACAATGTTTTGCACAAGCATATCCCAACGAAAAGCGAATTCGAACATTTTCCATCATCTCACTTCCTAGCAACGAAGGCAAACAGATTCAACAAAAGGATGAAGACAAGAGTACAACATCATGATTATTATGTTCAACAATCAACATCATGATCAGGAAACAAGTTGTTCGTATTTCAAGATTTGATGCAAAAAAATTTGAAAAAATTATTAAGTTTATTCAAAATCATTATCAATAAAAATTTGTCGTTTTAATGTACAATTGAATTTGTATAATTCTTGCCCACAGAGAGTCAAATTTGGAAAATGTGACGAATTGTACGAGTTGATGAAATATACAGGTTCTACAGTAATGTTATGATACAGATTCATTTTGAATGAATTTTATTTCAAACCTTAAAAAACTGAAAGCTATGTAACGGCCGTTTGTACTACCTCGGCGCCAGTGTTCAATCCATTAAATTGAGTTTAAACAATTAGACAGTAGACAGTACTTTAGAACGTTAGCGACACCTATCGAGTTAGATAAATAATGATTCGATTCGTAAAACCGAGTAAAATCTAATTCGATAGTATCGATACTCATAAACGATGTTTATTGTTTTCATTAAAGTTGTACTTTGTCATGTATTGTCTTTTATGATCTTGTTAAATCTTAAATTCAATATTAATTTTATTTTATCATCATTGTGCTAAGTTATCTATACAATAAAAAGCAATATGAATCAACGTAATGTAAGTGGCGGTAAACCAATGGCAATGCTTCAATCTCCTCAAACGCCACAACAGCCCCAAACTCAAATGGGTCTTGTTGGTTCTGGAGGAATGATCGGTGCAAATGGACCACAACAGCAACCAATTTCAGTAGGAGGACACCAAACCAATCCGTTGGCTGGAAATCTTCATAATAGTATGGCAACACCGACGCCTTCATCTTCTATGAACGCTCATCAAGTTCATCAGCAACAGCAAGTTCAATCTAAGTTACCAATGGGTCATCATCAAGCATCTCTTCTTCCACCTCAACATCCTGTTCCCGGTGGAAATCAAATGCCATCTCAAGTACAACCACAACAACCGATGGGTGTAAACCAACCGGTAACATTATTATGTCGTTTTGGAGCTGATTTTGTTCAAGAAATATGTTGCAAATCTCTGGATCTTTTACAACATCTTCGAACAATGGGTGTCAATCAATGTGTGAACAATCCAGCTCAACAAGAAGATCGCAAAACAAAAATTAAAGAGTGCATGTATCATATAAACTTGTACATGAGACGTGTTCGCCTTCTACACGATCGAGTGGGAGATTTCTATCAACAAGCGGAATATGCAATAAATACTCCTGATTTGTTAGAGAATATAATCCCATTGATTGAAGATGATCAAAATGGAACCGGCAATAAAGACGATTCGCCAGATGAAAATTTGAATAAAGATAAATCACATAGTTATGATTATCCGAAAATACCAGAAGAAAGGTTACGAAATAACTCTCGATTACAAGCATTACAAACAGAACATGCAGAATTAACGCAATTGGCTCAATTGAAGAATCGTCAATTGAAAGAAATAATTGATCACTTACGAAAGCTTGTTTGGGATATTAATTCAATGCTTTCTATGCGTAAATCATAATACACGTATTTATAAAATTAAGTTGTTTAAAACAAAAGTCCCAATTTCATTAGTAAAGCGAGTTGATGGCAACATGGCGACATATTCAAATAGACAAAAGAATATAACAAAACATAAACAATTCAACAACAATAATGATAATATGGATTGTGGTTGGCATAAAATGGAACTTAAAGAAGAAAAAATTATTACTTCAATTGCGAACTTAATTGGACCAAACCGAAATGGTATTTGGCCCATTGGCGCCTTGTTGTTGTTGCTGCTGCTGTTGGTTGGATTGTTGCTGTTGATTCTGTTGGCTCATGTTAGAAGTAGAAACCACTAATGGACCATCAACAATTGATGCGCCCGAGACTACTGCAGATATCATCGGTTGTTGATGATGAATTGTATTTGATGATGGTACAACTACAACCTGAGGATTGTTCTGCTGCTGTTCTGACGACTGCTGAACCAAATTTTGTATATGAGCCATCGTTGCTGCTTGAGCTTGTGATTGAGACTGAGCGGCAGCAGCAGCAGCAACTGCTGCCAATCGATCGCCTGATAATTGATGTTGTTGTTGTTGTTGTTGCTGCTGCTGTTGATGTTGAAGAATTTGGCTGATTGTTTGGTTATTTGCAATCATTGATTGGGGATTCAATTGTTGCAAAGTTTGTTGATTTCGTGATTGCGTTTGCTGTCCCAATTGGTTCGGTGTAATGTGACTATTTGACAGCGTCGTCTGTTGTTGCTGATTGTTAATCTGTTGTGGAAGATTGGCAATAACTTGAGCCAAATCGGATGGTACTGTACCCCCAGGAATATTTGCAGAACGAATCGAAATAGGAGCTGAAAGCGTAACATATTGATTCGGTTTTCCTTGGTGATTTTGTGCTTGTTGCGATTGAACCTAAACAAATTAAATAAAGTTAACCATTAAAACATTGAATGAGATCATACCTTTTGCATTGGTACCGATTTTCCAGCA